>JAUDYJ010000001.1:258565558-259765558 GCA_030761175.1 Masticophis lateralis | reverse complement strand
CGCACTGGATGGTGGGAGGAAGGCAGAAGGTGATCTTGTAAGTACCACCTTATGCCAACTGATGCCTTTTTGAATCATTGCAAGGAAAAGAGCCAGCTCGCCACTATAGTACCTGACAGGGGTGGGTTCTACTTACCTTTACTACCGGTTTGCAACAGGGCTGCACACGCGCAGAAGCTTCTGTGCATGCGCAGAAGCTTCCTGATGATGTTGGGGTCAGTGAGAGGAGCCTCCCGACGGTTTTACTACCATTTCTATAGAACCGGTCTGAACCGGGGGCAACCCACCACTGATACCTGATGCTGCCAGAAAAGGAAAAGCCTAAACAGATACTTGAATACCCTTGGCATTGAAAGATGGCTGAAGTTCCTCATATCCCATCCCTACAACTATGCCATGCAGTGGTGGCAGAAGGCACACCACAGTGGTGGTCATTTTGAAGTGTTCCTATACTTGCTCTGGTTGCCCAGCATGCCAATTTGATAGTAATGGATGGTCTGCCTGGATCTTCCCAACCATCACATGCCACAAACTAAGATTTAGAAAGGGCAGTTTATCTTGACCCTTGCCTTCAGCCCTACAGTGTTGCCAAGGGGAGGGACACATCCTGACACATCCATATCTTGAATTTTGCATGAAATAATAACTAAAACTCTTTGATGGTAATAGTCAACCCAGAGGACCTCTAGCTGCTTTGTGGATTTATACCATCTCCATGGAAATGTTTCCCTCTGGAATTTGGGTACTGTTTTCACAAAGCCACTTGCTGAGTGTCCAAAACATGCCCATTGCTGCCATGTGCTATGCAACATTTCATTTTGCGTAGATCAATGTAAGCAAAACAAAAAGCAATTGTCTTGCAGTCTCCTTGATTAACTTTTCTATTAGTCAGACTTTGGGGACTTCTTAACAGAAGAAAAATGTTGAGGATCACCCATTTCGATGAGTTTATTTCCACTGAAATCAGCGAAACTAAAATAGCATTAAGTTCAAATTCTTCAATTTGCTCTTCCTTCAGCATATTTATTCAGGATTTTCTGAACCTTAAAGCAGACTAACTAAAATCTCTGTATGGAATTGTATGTTACTCCCAGAAGCTCTCATTCATTTCAGGGACAACTTTTTTCAACCAAAATATGACTACTACAGCACGAAATGCCAAAAATATTAAGGAAATCCTATCATTATAAATATCTATAATTTATTCCATGTTGGTTTTTATATGGAAGTGATTTACCATTGCCTCCTTCCAGAAATATCCCCCCCCCCCCAATATCCAGGTCTAATCTCAGTTCTACAATTTCTTGATTATCTCCCATCCAGTTTACTTGCCAGATTAACATTCCTTAGCTTTATGAGAGCAACCAGCTAAATGGCTAAATTTTAATTACTGTGTATCCTGATTTGGGAGTTCCTAATCAGCATAAAGCCAGCTTTAGAGATCCAGGTACAAACCTTCTGTTTTCTAAAGACAATGTCCAGAGCGTAATGCCTCATCTCTATCTCCCAGGTAGGCTGGTTTGCTGAAAAAAAACCCAAATTCCTTCTCATTTGCAAATATATTTTTCTGGTTCTTGTGTTTACTTTTTAATAGTTCTCTTTTCTATCTGGGAGTTCTCTAAAATGAAGAAGGCTGAAAGAGTTTAAAGCAAACATTCAGGTTTAATGCTGGGGCTTCTCACAGGAGGAAGGAGGCATTTCATCTTTGGCTCGCTCACACAACAACACTAGTGGGACATGATCTCATCTGGGGTTGCGATTCAGGGACTTCCTTTCCCATAATTACAGGCATCTGAAGCGGAGCGTTGGGTTGCCAGATACCACACAGAGTTACAGTGTGTTTAGTTAGAGGATTGTTATATATGGATCAAAGATTACTTTTCAGTTTTCATAAAACATTTACTTGTAGTTAAATCTAACATCTGGCTTACTGTATCAAGGAATGTCCTCAGGGTATGGTTATAAAAATTAAGATGACTAACTACAATGGTGCAATCAAAGCTCTGTCTATTATGTGTGAGGTAAATAACAAAACAGGCAGAGTTTCAAGGATGCCATTATGGCCACCATTTTGACTTTTTCTTTTAACCACACTCTGTGGACACTCCTGACAATATCTATTACTTCAAAAGACTTTAATCCAAATAATACTGTCTTCTTCTAGATTTTCCTAAACTCAAGCCCTTTTTTACTCTCAGATAGATTAAAACTGAAACAATTTGGGAGATCTTAGCCCACATATAGCGTATCACTGTGGCAGTGAGGATAGGCTAAAAAGTTCTCCAAGATCAGCCGAGTGAGATGCAACATGTGAAAGCCTCACCCTACTAAGAACATCTTTGGTAATGCTTTAGAGGTCTGAAACAGTAGTGAAATTCAATTTTTTTTTTTACTATTTCTGTGGGCGGGGCTTGGTGGGCATGGTGTGGCTTGGTAGATGTGGTAGGGGAAGGATACTGCAAAATCTCCATTCCCACCCCACTCCAGGGGAAGGATACTGCAAAATCTCCATTCCCACCCCACTCTGGGGCCAGCCAGAGGTGGTATTTGCCAGTTCTCCAAACTACTCAAAATTTCCTCTACGGTTCTCCAGAATCTGTCAGACCTGCTGGATTTCACCCCGGTTTGAAAGCTTTAAAGTGCTTGGCTTTGTATCAGAACACATAATCCATACATCAAAGAGCAGAAAAGCAACAGACTGTTAGAGTTTGACAGAGCTCATATGTGGAATAATTCTGAGTGACCATTTAAGCATATCATTATTGGTGCTTTCTTTGTACTTTTTGTGAGTGCCATTCTTTCAGCTGGCACATGATAATTTGGTTTGGAAAAAGATGCTCAGCTCCCAAAAGAAATTTGTGACAAGGCCACTTATGAAGAAGTGCAGTCATCCTCCAGACCCGGGCTGGTCTGTGACCATAGTTTGTCCTTGCAATTGTTCTTCCATAATGCTGATGACCAGGTTCTATTGACAGACAGGCTGTGATCCAGTTATCCTAGCTTTATTTTCAGTAACCTCACACAGCCTCTTTGTTGTAAGTACTGAAAAAGACAGCAGGTAAGAAGACCCTAAACAACGGGCATTTTTATGTTACCCCCCTTAAAAATAAAAAAGACAAGGGTTGGAGGAAACAGCCTAAACCTGAAAGTCAAAAACCAATACTGAGCAGCAACAGAAAGTCTTTTCAAGAAAGCAATAGCTTTCTCTCCTCCAATAACGATTACACACCTTTAGCACCATTGCCAAACAGTAAAGTGGCATGATTGTAAACCAGAAACAATTAAGATGTTCTCATCATCAATGGATTCATTTAAATGTTACTGGTGCACTTCAGCTTCATTTATTCATTGGCCCCCAAATGTACTTAACATCGTCTAATTGGTCTGGGAAACATATTAAAGCATTACAAACTGATATTCCTGAGCATCATAATATCATAATAAAAGCACCATAATATGGAGCATATGTGGCAGAGTTCATGAATTTGAAGATGCACAAAACTGAGTGTAAAAAGCCTGTGTCCTTAATTTAAGAAAAATAAACGAATAAAACAAGGTCACAAAAAGTTCCACATTATATGTGTAGCTAATGTACTGCAACATTCTGTCACTGATCGAGGATATACTCACACTGCTGGAAATGTAGGAAAAGCAGCTGAAATGGTGGGAGGAGAAGGAGGAAGAGGATTGGAATTATTCCGCTACAAAGATTATAACATGGTTGGAAGTGTTTTAGTTGAATAACAAGAAAGTCAAGATAGAGAGTATCAAGTGAAGCATAATGCAATCAATCACTCAGTCAATCAATCATTCAGTCTTGCTCCCTTTCTTACCCAGTATAACTTGATTGACCTAGTCTATAACCCTACAGTAGTGAAATAAAGTTCTTCATCACAAAACTATATTGTGGCATAGAATTCATTGCCATAATATAGTTTTAATTCATTAGACAAATTCAGGGAGAATTAGCTATTCATGATGGATGTTCATAAAGAAATGTTCAGATTCAACATCCCCTGATTGTCAATTGTCTGAGAACAGTAACAGGAGACTTTCTTCTATGGGACAACCATGGCCTGGATGACTGAGAATCTCTACCAACTTTTAGCAGGAGAAGACAAAGCTCATTGCCTTTGTGCTGGTTTCCTGAAGAATAGAATAACAGAATAACAGAGTTGGAAGGGGCCTTGGAGGTCTTCTAGTCCAACCCCCTGCCTAGGCAGGAAACCCTACATCACTTCAGACAAATGGTTATCCAATATCTTCTTTAAAACTTACAGTGTTGGAGCATCCACAACTTCTAGAGGCAAGTTGTTCCACTGATTAATTGTTCTGACTATCAGGAAATTTCTCCTTAGTTCTAGGTTGCTTCTCTCATTGATTAGTTTCCCTCCATTGCTTCTTGTCCTACCCTCAAGTGCTTTGGAGAATAGCTTGACTCCCTCTTTGTGGTAGCCCCTGAGATTTTGGAACACTGCTATCATGTCACCTCTGGTTCTTCTTTTCATTAAACCAGATATACCCAGTTCCTGCAACTGTTCTTCATATGTTTTAGCTTCCAGTCCCCAAATCATCTTTGTTGCTCTTCTCTGCACACTTTCTAGAATTTTATATCATGGCGACCAAAACTGGTGCAATATTCCAAGTGTGGCCTTACCAAGGCATTATAAAGTGGTATTAACACTTCACGTGATCTTGATTCTATCCCTCTGTTTATGCAGCCTAGAACTGACATTTTACCAACTTCGTCACTAAACTCGTTTTCTTTTATTCCCCTCCAAAAGTTTATTTAATGGAACTTTGATGGGACATTATTGTTTTTCATATGATACTTTCTTGTGGTGCCTCCAGATGTACTGAGACCAGTTTGTGCTGGGCTAGATTAATTGCATTCTGTTTAGACCATGATATTAAAGTTATGCAAAACAGTTGGATTGAGCAAAGGCTTTTTAAATATGGGACACATTACAGCTTTCTTTAGAGATCACAGAGGCTCTTCCTCACTCCACAAGTGTTGATTATTGTTCACTTGCAGTCTCCTGCCATCTCATGGGAGGTCTTAACCAGCTACAAGAGCAGGAATCCCCTCTCAATCATTTCTGTTTGTATTGTCCAACTGCTCTTGAATTTGTTTTGTTGGCCAAAGGCTGCAATAATGTTTTATGTCATTCAAATGTGAGCAATTTTTCCTCTAAAAGGAAGCAGGTTTCTTAAAAAGGATAGTTGTACGGCATTCAGCCAATGATCTTTTTAAAGCAACTTTTCCTAAAAGGAAGCAAGCAACTTTTCCTAAAAGGAAGCAAGCAACTTTTCCTAAAAGGAAGCAAGTTTCTTAAAAAGGACCATTGAGTGGCATTCAGCCAATACAATAAGGACCACAAAATATTTATTTTTGCCATTCAGCTATCCACTCTGTAAGTTTGAATGTGACTCAGATTCAAGATAAATCTTTTTCCAACAGTGCTCTACATTTCTCCGACACTGCTCCATTACCCTCCATTTCAATATACTATTTTGGTACAATCTGGCCCACTCCCTAGATGATTCTTTATTCCAGAGAGTGATCACAGTGTCAGCCAAACTGCCTACTAGATCCTCATGAAACTCCCCAAGAGCCATCTGAAAACCCACAGGATCTATTAGATACCTGCAGTAGAAGGACTCAGTCTAATAGATCCTTCCTCTCTGTGGAGGGAATTATCTGTCCATGATGAGGGACAAAGTTCAATGCCTTCTCTTTTAAATCACATTTTGTCTGCCCTGAGCTGAAAACGAGATTTAGTATGTGGCCTTTAATGTGTTCTGGGTCCTTGATTCACATCTGTCATGGTAGCTATGACCTTCTGGATGATTCTAGACCCCTTGCTGTGGGAAGGAAGATTGATGTCCCCAACACTACTGGCTGGGGTACTCCCCCACCAGAAATCAGCTTAAGAAGCACGGCAGGAATGCCACTGAATGGCAGGGGGGATGGTACCCAAGCAGCAAACCCGACTGATGTTGACCTGGTTCAGCTCAGGTCAACATCACTACATCAGATTATTTGTGACATAATGCCTTTTGATGCCAACAGTTTTGGAAAGAACAACAACCCCCCCCCCCACACACACACACTTTATATTTTACCAAATCTAGAAAAAGTGTATCTTTCCCCCAGAAAATATAACACTGTGTAGTTCCAGACAGCAGAAGTATTATAAAATGAGATAAAGTTTTCTGCTAGAAACTTTAAATAGGCCTATAGAAAGGAATATCAGGAGCCCTAATAAGAACTATAAATAAATTAGAAAGGACGATTCCTTAAGGAGACAGAAAGCATAAAGCTATGAACATCTTGGTCACAGTAAGATAGAAACTCAGAAAATAATTGATTATTTTACAAAGGATGCATAATTACTAAAAATTGAATAAATTTTATGCAGCCTTGCTTAGTTTAAAAAAAAAACATATTATACATCAGATGGGCTGAAAGCCTCTGAGTCACAATCTTTCCTATCCCTTCCTTATTCCAGATATTGCATTAATGGCAAAAAAAAAAAAAAAAAAGTCAATGAGTCACAATCTGTCTCTCTCTCTCACACTCACACGTATATATCAGCACATATGTATATAAATAGAGCATAATAGCTTCTCCCAATTTTGTGTCTTACTATAAGGGTGTGGAACTTCACACACCAAAATTCCCAGACAGGCCAAGTATGAATTGGGCGAGGTAATTAAGCCCACATTGGGAGGCAACCAGCCTGCAGAAAGCTTCCTAGAACAATGGGAATTTGACTAATTATGCCTGGAGATCACATAAGTGCAGACTTCAACAAGTCAGCTTCAGCTTCTGTTCACTGTCTTGAAACAAGTTTTTAGCTATAATCTGGGCATATTATATCACTGTTTTCTCCTGGGATATTTTTCTCAACTTCCAATTTAGTCTACAGCCTTGGGATTTCCTGTAGTAATCAGTTTCAACCCTGCTAAGCTTTTTTGGATGTCAAGCTAAGGGTTGACCTCATAATATCCTGCAGAAATATTAAAGGACAAAGCTTATTTAAAGAATAATTTTTGCTTAATATTGTACAGAGACAAAAGAAATCACACCAAACTACAGCAAAAGTAGAAATCTTCCAGTATGTTTACCTATATTCTGTAACAAATTCCAAAGGACAATTCCACTGTTCAAAAACTACATCAGTATGAAGACTTTAGATCAGTGGTGGGTTCAGACTGGTTCTCAAGAACCAGTAGTAAAACTGGTGGGAGGCTCCGTCCACCGCCCCAGATATCGTCATAGGCTATCTGTGCATGCGCATGAGCGCAATCTCATTGCAAACTAGTAGTAAAGGTAAGTAGAACCCACCCTGCATTAGGTATTATGGAAATATAGAAAGAAAGATATTTGGGAAACAATCTTCCAAAATTAAGCCAAACAATGGAAGGAAGGAAGGGAGGGAGGGAGGAAGGAAGGGAGGGAGGGAGGGAGGGAGGAAGGAAGGAAGGGAGGGAGGGAGGGAGGGAGGGTGGGAGGGGAGGGGCAGGGTGAGTGAGTATCTGGTGAGCAGGAAGGAAGTGATGCACAGTAAGCACATTACCTTCCTTATTTCCAGCCCTCTGTCTTTCTATGCTTTATGAGGAAGAAAGTTTCCTTCCTCCTCTTTATCATTGCTTAGGCACATTCTTTTGTCATTAACTTAAAGGAGCTCCATTACCACCTTTTCTAATGACCCTCATTCTATATCAAAGCAAACCCAAAACACTAATTCAAATGCTGTAGGCAGTTTAGATTTTTGTAAGTCATTATGACTAGCAAAGAGAATATAAGTAGATTTTTGTGGTTCGCTAACTTTGAGATGCCATTTGGGTGCCTCAAGCTAGGTGTTCATTATGCAATTGTCCTGTTCGTTTATATAATTTAATTTGGGAAGTGAGGGATGGGTTGACTAAGTATCATATTCTTCTGCTTGTGACTGTCTTAGTCTTCCATATTCTCTATTGCTTGAATATTCTTTATTCTTTCTCATTTTTTAAAAAAAGGAAGCTCTGAATCTGTGCAATTTTCTGACTAACAACATTAGCTTCAGCAGGCTTATGTGGCTGGGTGTGGGATAACAGAATGTAATGGTTTGTGTATAATTGAGTGTCAAAGGGAATGTGGTGTCTGTACACCTTGAGTGTTTGGAACTCAGATTACCCTAAAGGGGTTCATTGGAGCACCACTGTATTTCTGTTGCTAATACACAAATCTTCTTTGTGTAGTTAAATAAAACCCAAGCATATCCACCCATAACAAATCATAGCAAAGCATTTCCTTATACAGAAGACTGTACTTGGAAACATTAAAACATATCCTATATATTATTCTCATCAAAAAGTCATGTTTATATTTTACTTCACCAGAACTTAACTTCATGAATCTCCTATAAAGGCATTTTAGTACCATGAAGGATTGCAGAGATTAAGGTGCTATATTCCTCCAAATTTGCAAGCCATTTCTAATGTAGAGGAAGAGGCCAGAGAGAGAAATAGATTTTGAAGGGCAAATCACATTCTGACATCAAAATGCATAACTTATCTGAAACAGCCTCCTGGGGTACAATGTCCTCACACCCAGAATATCCTCAAAATCTGCATGAAGAATGATTGATGAGGAAAAAGTTCCTGATCAGTGTGTGTCTGTGTGTGTGTTTGGCTGTTGTCCATTCCCATCACCCAAACTCTCATAGTAGAACACAATGCCATGAGAGAAGTCAATCCCACAAGTGACTTTAAGCATTAGGGGGATTGAATTCCACACATTGGAGAATGTTGGTACATGTTATAAAAATTCCTTTTTCACATTTCCTTTAGCCAAAATCCACTCTGAAATTAAAAACAGATTGCAGGTCCGCTCTCTTGAATGTTCCAACCCTTGTCACCTGGTGACACCTTAAATCTGGAAAAGGGATACAGAAAGACTCTTCTCTGTGAGACAACTGGCTCCACAGGGAGCCTCTGGGTGAGATTCAGGAAATGGTTATTAACTATCAAAGCTCTTTGTGGCATGTGGCCAGCCAGGCTATTTGTCTCCATTTTTTGTGGACAACGTCATCAGATTTGTCAGGGACGGCATGCTCCAGATGACTTCTGTCAATGTCATCTTGCTGGAGTAGGAGTCATGCGTTCCCTGTGGTAGTGCCTGCTCCAGAGAGCAGCCTCCCTCCAGAAATCCAAATGGCCCCAACCCTATTAACTCTCATAAAGGAAATTAAAATCTGGCTGTTTCCCCGGGCATTTGGATTGTTAAATGAGCTTTGCTATGAGTTGGCTGATTGATTTTATTGCTCTGGTAAATTTGGAGCTATTTTTCTTGATCCTGGACTTTGGTTATGTGGATTATTGGCTCTTTAATGTTCTTGTTTCTTGTTTTTCATTTCTTATAAACTGTCCAGAGTCATTGCTATGAACAGCCCTGTCTGTCTGAATGTACCATCTGATCAATCTTCTCATGCATTAAGAAGCAAATTATTTTTTAAAATTGCATAGCCCATTCTGTTCAATTAACATGGCAAAGAGAACTAGAGAATCCAAAGAAGGTATTTGGCAAGCCAAGAAATCTTTCAGCTTTCTTGGAATTGAAACGGAGCAGTGACAAAGTAGCTGTGGGTTTCTGTGAAGATTGCCTTGCAGCCAACTTCTAAACATTTCCAGTACTTGGGCTTAATTATTAACTATATTTTTGCTGCAACCAAAATAATTCTAGCTAGACAATAGCCACTGGTCGTCCTTACATCCAACTGCTGAAAAGAATATTTCAAATTATACATGTATGTGTGTGATTCACTTCACAATCTGCTCATTGAACAAGCAAAAATGAAAGACCAAGGCAAAAAAATGCCTAGATGGAGAAAGGAATGCCACACCTAAAATTCTTAGGACTTATCTGCCAGTGGAAATTAACGTCAACGATGATGAAAATAAGTTTGGTTCTGCTGAATATTTAAAGTATTCAGCCATTTATTCAAAGCATCCATTATCTATAAAGGACTTAATATATACTACAAATTATCAATTTCCTATCATTTTCTGGTCAATGAACCTACTACATTAAGAATAGCCAATAATTCTTGGGAGAAATGTTTAATTGGTCCTGGAAAATATTTATTTATTTATTAGTTCAATTTATATGCCGCCCTCCTCCGAAGACTCAGGGTGGCTTACAATGCACTTATAGCAATAGCCTTCATTCTTTTTGTATATACCTGCTTATTAGGGCTTTTGGCCTCCCATAAGCAGTGTATCTACAAAGTCAGCTTATTGCCCCCACAATCTAGATCCTCAATGTACCTACCTCAGAAGGATGGAAGGCTGAGTCAACCTTGAGCCTGGTGAGATTTGAACTCACACTAATTGCAAGCAGCTGGCAGGTTGTGAAGAATTGGGTTTAATTCTTGTGGAATTAAACATTCCAAAGACACACTCAATCAGCCAAACCTTTTTTCATCTTTAATTTAGCACTAATATTTAAAATATGAGTCTATAAATCACGTATGTACATATACCTTTGAAAGAAAAAATATTGAAATGGATTTAGTCAGTTTTTCTATTAAATATCAAAGTTGTATCTGAAACCAACCAACCAACCAACCAACCAACCAACCAACCAACCAACCAACCAAGATAAATATAATATATCTGATTATGAACAACAATCATAATGATAATATATCTCCACTTCCCACATTTGGGTCAGATATACAATTCCTAAAATGCAGTTTTGACATTTTCCATAATCTTTCTCTTTTGACTCATCCTTTGGAAATCCCATATTGTTGAATAAAAACAAGAAAATTTTGGCTGGATAACTCCAAAAGAAAGGATTGTATGTTAATCAATCAGCAATTACTGTATTTCCATGTAAGCTAACATGAAATTGCATTCCTTCAAAACACACAGTTTTGATACAGCTACCACTTGAGGTACTTTTCTTCATCCAGCCTTAGTCACACTGTTTCATTTACAGAATTTTAGAAGAGGCCAGATACTATTTATTTCCATAAGTATTTTTCTACTTCACTCCTAACACAATTCCCTCTCTTTTTCTTATGAAATAAATTATCTATCATCATGCGCATGTTCTGGAGCCTGGCTTTATTTCCCTATTGTGTAATTTGGGTAGAAGAAACCTTGAAATGCGAGGCATGTCATGAAGATCTCAATGCCCGTAATTAAAGATGTTATGATCATCTGCTGGTATTTTAAACAACAAATTAAGTTGTGGACTCTGGAAATTGAAATTCCAAAGCAGCCCAAGCTCTTGTCCAGGGCTAAATTAGCAGCCGTGGAAACAGCTAACATGGAAGACTAGGTCTGCTGGTTTGTGTAGCTTTGGTTTCTTCTCTCAAATGCAACTCTGACATCCTTTTAGAAAAACGTTTGTGATAGTTTCTGCATGTCTTTTGTTCTTAGACGTTGCCCTTCTCCTTGCTCGTGATTTGTAGAAGCTAAGATGCATGTTATCTACTTAATGGTTGTCTTTAACTGCATTTGAAATGGTTCCAAGCTTGCAAAAGTGCTGCAAAAGCACCTGCTTCATTTTTTTTACTTCAAAAAAAAATATAAAATTTGGTTTTTAACATTAGAAATGTTTATGCAAGTACTCAATTAGTATCCATAGGATGCTGTCCTACCATGCCATTCAAAGATCATGTTATTAACAAGGTGTGGGCAACATTATTTGCATACTGTTGGTTTTATTTTGACGTTCTCCAGCTTCTATTCTGTATCCAAACTTAACTCATATTTTTACAACAGAATATACAATTCTCAAAATTCTACTTCAACTAATTCCAAGTTTTCTAAAAATACAATGCTGTTTTTCTTCCCTTGCTCCCTCCCGCAAATGGCTAGAAATGGTGTTGCCTCCTTTCCCTTAAAAAGCTCACCTGATAGAGATATCTTCTTGATCCTTTTTGAATCTTTAGCATTTGATTTTCAGTCTTTTCTCTATGAACATTTTGGGATGAGTTCCCCGCATACACAATTGTAAACAACCATTTAATCTTGCATAAGAGCACATCGTGACAAATGCAAAAAGGACATTGAATCTAATTTTCATTTTGATTTCTCTCAGAGACTTATACTTTTGCCAGAATTCTAGTTCTCAACATCATATGCTTTCATATTGTTTTTAAAGTATGTCCAAAAATGCATACCCAAATCAGTAATTTACCCAAATGGGCTGCCAGCCCATATTTGCCAGGTAGGCATGTGTGCTCTATAATATTGGCCTGTTGTGCAAAAATGGAAAGAGGAAGCATCTCCCCACACACAGCAATAGCAATATGACTTAGATTTATATATCGCTTTACAGTGCTTTCCAGTTGTTTACAGAGTCAACATATTGCTCCCAACAATTTGAGTCTTCATTTTACCCACCTTGAAAGGATGGAAGGCTGAGTCAACATTGAGCCAGTGAGATTTGAACTACCAAATTGCAGGCAGCCGACAGTCAGCAGAAGTAGCCTGCAGTATTGCACTCTAACCACTGTGCCACCATAGCTCATGATATGAAATACCCTCAGTTGGTGCTATGTAGCAGTGGCCTATCAAAAAACTATGTACCATGGCTTCCTTATGCATGTCTTACAAACTCTAGTCTCCTTAGCATGCTGATATAAATTCAGGAAAAACTGTCCCTTGAGAATGTGACCCAGATATCTGAAAATATCTGAAAATTTGATCAGTATAGTATACTGGGGCCTTTTCATATTGCAGAAAATCTGGTTACCTCAGATGGATAGGAATATATATGCTTCACACATTAATTAAATCTATTTTGATGTCTGATGCAATTAAAGCAACCATCCGAAGGTTTTTAGATACGTTGGATAAGAATTATGGACTTTCTAGTTCCAACAAATCTGGAAGTCACTAGGTTGAAGAATGCTAATCAAAAGTTAGTTAATGTGTCTTCCATTAAATGCAACTTTAGTCTGATCCTAGAAAAGGCATTGGCTGGAATGTTGAAAAACATTTTGCAATAAGCTCTATCTCATGTATTCAATGTAATCAGCCCAGGGGAGAATCTCAGTCTTAGCTTCTTTGTGAACAATACAAATGGCAGTAACATGACATATGGTACTTTCACCTGTTAAGAATCACAGACTGCAAAACATATGTTAGCACATCAAAACCTTGCACAGAAATATTCATCAACATAAAGCCCATTTGATAGTATTTTAAGGTAATTAGTTGCCCAAGATGACCCCCTTCTACCCCCTTGCAACATGTTAGAAGGCAGAACTTCCTGAATACAAAAATATAGAAACATCTAAAATGTGTGTGAGAACTAAAAGTGTGCTATTAGAAATATAAATAGTCCTCAATTTATGACTACAATTGAGCCCAATGTTTCTGTGAAACATTTGTAAGGTAAATTTTGCCCCATTTTATGACCTTTCTTGTCCCAGTTGTTAAGTGAATCTGGCTTCCTCATTGACTTTGCTTGTAAGAAAGACACAAAAGGTGATCATATCACCCTAACAGTCATAATTATGAGTCAGTTGTCAAGTTGTCCAAATTTTGATCACATGACCATGGGCAAGCTATAAGTGTGAAAAATGGTCATAAGTCACTTTTTTCAGTGCTGTTGCAACTTTGAAAGGTACTAAATGAACTGTTGTAAATCAAGGACTACCTGTTAACTCTATATGATTTGGAAGTGTGTTAGAACCACCTTTTGTTAAAAAATAAAATATGAAACTCAAGAAATTTGGGGTGTTCTAAGTAATATTTTCAAAGTGGCTTGCTGAGAGATAAAATGAACATTATATGGTTTTCAAATAATAAATACAGGCCTGTAGAAGAATACAAATGTAATTGAAAATGCTTATTAGAATAACTTTTATCAAATCAAATATAACAGGCAATTATTACTTTATGTCAAGAAGTTATTTTAATGTTTCATGATAAACTATTAAGATCACCTTTCTGGCTCTTTCAGACACCAAATAGCAGGACATAAATACAGTAATAAATAAGGATTTGCAACATTTAACAGTATTACACTAATGGCAGGTATCCCAATTGAACATACTAGCAGTTTATTGTTAAAATATAAAGAGAATCCTTCCCAAATTTTAAGTCACTTCCGATAATCCAAGGCAAAAATATGGTTGTATGTTTATATAACCAAAGGTTTAAGGGTGGAGATGTTAAGGTTGGGTTGGAAAAAGGGAAATAAAGTCATTGTGGAAAGAAATCCAATATACACCGGAATTATTTTCTCTACAGTGTGGTCTAATTCAGGAAAAACAATACCTAAGAGATAAAAAACCTATGAATGTTTTGACAAAAAATTGATTACATAAAAAAAGTTAAAGCTCTCCAGATGTTTAACCACCCTGTGTTGCCCTTGCACAGCTGATTCAAATAAAAGGGTTGGCACTGCACCTAGCAAAGCTTTGCAGAGTCCGGGAATGGAGGCTTATTGAAAGAAAAAAACAAGGAAGTCCAGTTGCCTCCAGGAAAAGCACCTTTGGGACAACCATGACCTGGATGACTGAGAATCTCTACACACTTTTAGGCTATTGAAAGGTTTGAACAAACAAGGAAGATCTCTGAGTAAGTACTGTATGAAACTGGAGCTCTTCTAATTAACACTGTTGTATGGGCACTGTTCTAAGTACTTTAGTAAGCCAGTAAGTGCAGGGCAAGAGATGGTGGTTCCCTTCCTCCCCTAGAATGAACCAGGGATCATGATGAACTTACTCAAAGGGACGAGCAGCTCTTGTAAGCTTAATGTTTAACTTTCCTCAACATTATCATTTTGTAGACAAAGGAATCCTCTGGTCATCCATTTTGCTTCTCAAAATAAAGTTTGGGGAAGATAAGACGCTCTTAGACTAATTTCTTTTACTTTGTTGGCTGATGTGAAAATGAGACACCCAATTACTAGTCAGTATCTGAGCAATGATTGGCTAAGAAATCTCAGCACTTCTTTCTGGCAGGAAGGGACTGTTATGTTTGGGCTACAATAGGGGTGTCAAACTCCAGGCCTGCGGGCCAAATTTGGCCTGCGGGGTGCTTAGATCTGGCCCATGGGGCCGCCCTGGAAACAGCAAAGGATTGGCCCATGGTGCCTCTGACAGTGAAAATGGAGCTCGGGAAGGTTGCGTGCGGTCCTCCCAAATTCTGTTTTTGCTGGCAGAGGGTTGCAGGAGGCTGTCACAGTTGAAAACGGCTTGGGAACCTGTTTTCATTGGCAGAGTGCTTGGGCCACCACCTGCGCCCCGACACAAGTGATGTTGAGCTGGCCAAGCTCCCTCTGGCCATGCCCCCCCAAGGTTAAACACAACCCTGATGTGGCCCTCAATGAAATAAAGTTTGACACTGCTGTGCTACAGGCTTGCAATACAGAAGTGCCTTTAGCATCATGTTGACTAAAATTATGAAAATCTGATACCTAAGTTCTCCTTTGTTTTAGTTCTACATTCAAAAGACTAGATTTCTGAATTGTGGGTCATTCGCTTAATTGATCATGAGAATCTGAGTCCTTTGAGCCTTAGTTTCTCAAACACATTTTCTGCTTTTTAAACACAGTAAAAACTTTATTAGCGCTTATAGTTGCAATTGAAACTAATCAAATTCTCTCATAGCTAAACATGGCAGTCTGAAGCTTTCATTATCTATTTAAAAAAAACAAACTTTACTTTGAATAAAGGAAAAAGAGATCCATTTAGTGAAAGTGAAAAGTTAGAAATGTTACCAAAGCCACAATTTCTCAAATTTCAGATGAGAATCTGCAAAAATTCTATAATTACACTAAAGGCTTCCATTTCCAGATAGGAAGAAAGTGCCATATGATAGGTTTGAGCACAACATTGTAAAATGTTACAACTCATACAACAACAAGGTCTGCAAATATCAGTGCACCTATCAGGTGGCAGGATTTTGTGGCTTCTTTCTGCCATCTGATGGTTGCAAAATTTTTATAGCACATACAGGTAGTCTTCGACTTACGACCACAATTGAGCCCAACATTTATGTTGTTAAATGAGGCATTTGTTATGTGAGTTTTGCCTGACTTTTCTTGCCACCGTTGTTAAGTGAATCACTACAGTTGATAAGTTAGTAACCTGATTGTTAAGTGAATCGGCCTTCCCCATTGACTTTGTCAGAAAGGCACATGACCCTCGGATGCAGCAAGGGTCATAAATATGAAACAGTTGCCCAGCATCTAAATTTTGATCACCTCATCATAGATATGCTGCAAAGGTCGTAACTATGAAAAATGCTCATAAGTCACATTTTTCAGTGCCGTTGTAACTTTGAATGGTCACTAAATGAACTATTTTAAGTCGAGGACTGCCTGTATTTTGTAGTCATTTGGCAACATTTTAAATGTCTTTCCGGAGTGTAATAAGAAAGCCCACACTGAGTGTAAGAAGCATTGTGCCAAAACCAGAAAAGCAGCAAAGGTGAAACTGTCTGTCACCAATCCAGTTTGTTAAAAAGGAAGAAAAGATGCAACTGTATTTAGGAGAACTGAATTTATTTCTTAACAGCCACATTAGAAAGTTAAACATTAAATCTGTGCAAAATACAAATTTCCATGTGAAATTTTTATATACACTTTTTTTTTTTAAAAAAAAGAACACTCTAATAAAAATGCTTAATTAAGTTCCAGAAACATTTTAAGTGACAAGGAGTAGAGGAAGAGAATTCCTACTGGTACTGTTTAAGAGATGAGTAGATCTGCAATAGAAATAAGTAAAGCAGAGAGAAAATTTTCATTCAGATGTCCCCCGTAACCCCAACATGCAGAGAAGTTTTGTTAATCACAGCAAAAACAAAAACAAAACATACCAAAAAAAAACAAACCCCTCAAACCAAAAAAACCCTACTATTCTGTTAGGGCACATCTGCATCCTTTCCTAATCTTTCCTTTGGGAATCCAAAAGAATCTTTTTCAGATCCTTCAAGGGGTATTTAAAAGCCTTCACTGATATTTTTTAAAAGTATCTTTTTTTTAACATGTTGCGGAGCTCCTAAATCCTTCAAAGTGGGAACTAAAGCAACTAATATAACTCCTAGAAGACTGAGGGCCAACATATTTTTTTTTAAATTTGATTTATATGCCGCCCTTCTCCGGAGACTCAGGGCGGCTTACAATGCGTTAAGCAATAGCCTTCATACTTTTGTATATTTATACAAAGTCAGCTTATTGCCCCCACAAACTGGGTCCTCAATTTACCCACCTTAGAAAGGATGGAAGGCTGAGTCGACCTTGAGCCTGGCTAGGATTGAACTCAGAGAAATTACAGGCAGCTGGTGTTAATTGCTGCCTTTAGTAGGAGGCATTAGCCCCCTACGCTACACAGACTCCTTGTGTAAGAGGAGAACAGAATTATGGTTTCTGTATGTGCTAAGCTTTGGGTAATTCCCTATTCGTTACAAAACATTAAGCAGAAATTGATAATTAAAAACCAGCAAAAATTGTACATTTTTAACAAAATCCAAGTTGAATATTGTTCTGCAGCATCAAAGTAAGCAGGAAGAGTGATATAAATTTCTAAAAATTCTGAAGCCAAGAAAATTGGATTTTGTTTAACATACTTAAGAGACTAAAATCAGTTTGTTACTTTGGGAAATAGGAACATGAAACATAGTAGGATGAGTAAGAATTTCAGAAAGCATCAACTAAGTCATCTGCAGTGCTCTTTTTCTTAGGTTCTTTGTACTATCCATTACTTTTATGAATCATAAAATCAGACTGATTCCTTCCAATTCCAGAATATTTAGAATTATTCTCCCCCTGAACAAGCAGAGAAATCCTTATTTCTACTTTCAACTACCAATAATTAAAATAAACCTGGTGTGTTATCCAGCTCTGATCCATCTTTTCAGACTTAAAAATGCTGGCAGAAAGACAGAAAAAAAGCCAATTATAAACAAGGGAACTCACTAGCAAAGGGCAGAATTCGTCTACCTTTTCTTATGAAAATAGCCTTGTCTCCTAGGGGGAAAACACACATTGCAAATACAGTTTCTCCTCAGGATAGGAATGGTAATAATTCTGCATAGAATGTTCTGTTTCAATGTTCTGAGAGACCAATTTGAAAAAAAGTAAAGTAATATATCATCTTAAGCACTGTATTCAGTGTTTAAAATACCGTGTTTCATAATAGCTTTCTCAATTCTTAGACTAAGAACCTTAGTGAAAAGAAGATGAAACAAGTTTGGGAAGGGGAATAGGCTGTTCTGTCTGTTTTGTCCTTTAGGGACTTTACATTTACAAGCAAAAGCTTGCAAAATATGTAAATTATGCTGATGTCACAGCAACATGAATCTGCGCTTCAGATAAATGCATTAAAATCCCTTAAGGAATGAAATCTGTGTCTAAGTTTCCGGACTACTTAAATCTTTGTATTTGTACCAACTGAATCTTAAGAAACGAACAGGGATTCATGTTTTAAGATTACTTTCTATATAGTTATTGCTAAAGTGATTTCTAAAACTAAAAGGCCATTCCCCTGATCATTTTTTCCCTAATATTTACTAGATCAACAGCTACAGTTTAAGGAGATGCAGGAACCTGAGCAAAACTTTAATTATTGCAACGAAAGAATTAAAAACCTCATAGAAATGCCTTATGATTTAATTTGAATAATTTCTTTTTAAAAAATAAGTTTGGAACGCATGCAAAAATAAGAGCTACAATGCAGATAGGGAAGATTTGGAAAGAAGCAAGCCAGAAGTTTTGACTGTCAGCTACAAATCAGGGTACATGACCATGCAGATTCTTATTTTGTATTTAGCATGCGCCCGCACACATGCGCGCACACACACACACACATATATACATACATACATCTCTAGTATGTTTAAACGCTAGTAGGGAGTATTAGGCATTCATCGCAACACGGGGAAAAAGGAAGCATAGAGAATAATAATCTTACACCAGAAATGGTTCAGCCAGTGAGGGGCTGTAGCACTGGAATGTTGAAATGAACTAAAGACAATGTAAAATATTGGGAAAAGAAAGTAGTCAGAACAAGCTAACTGTAAATCTTTGGTTACATAGCACTAGATACATTGCACTGATACTGTAAAATAGAACAAATGAACAGTAATTATTTCTAATCAGCCAAAAATATTAAATAACCACATTTATTAAATTTCAAGTATCAAATAATAGTAGCTATCAAAGACTCTGAAATGGCAACAGACTTCAAACAATCAATTTCGAATATGACTAAGCCAAAATAAATGATTCTACATTTATCTGAGACTGAATTTGGATTTACATGTACAATATACTGGTCGCATCATCTTTTTTAACCCCAAAGCCACCTCTAAAGCTTTCCTAAGAAACCTTCATTTAATGTGCAAAGGACAAGGAAGTAACAAAATACCATAGCCAAATAAAACATGGTTATTTGTGTATATGTGGCTGGACATAACTCAAAAGAAAATTCTGGCCTTTTTACAGTGATCAAATACACCTTGGGAAATGATTGGGAAATAGTCCCCCTTAGAGTGAGATAAACAACTGGATAAACAAATTTGTATTGTGTAATGATTATCAGTGGCTTCAAACAATGTAAATGGACCCTTCTTTTTTATGTATTGCATTCAAACTATTAGATAATACTGGAAGCATTTGAAGAGTTTCATTTGTGATAAATTTTTGATACACAAATCAGTTGAAGTCGTAATACCATGTTTCCCCGAAAATAAGACCCTGTCTTATATTTTTTTGAACCCTGAAATAAGCGCTTGGCCTTATTGCCCTGCGCTCAAAAGCCTGATTGGGCTTATTATCAGGAAATGTCTTATTTTGGGGGAAACAGGTAATTAACTAATGATTGTGCAACTAACAAGTCAAATTATAGGCAAATAAAATATGAACATAATTTAATAAGATTGAAACTATTTTTTTTCAATGTAAGATACACTGAAGCAAGCAGTGCAAAACATATTTGTGTTCTGTTACTTCTTCACCCTTGAAGTTGTCCTAAAATCATTCATAGCAGAGAGCCAAATTTTATTCAGGTTCAACTTGTGATATGGACTGCAGAGTTGTATCCATTAGCCAGCACAAGATGCTGCTAGATCAAATTTCCCTTCTCTTACATTTTCTTAAGTGAGAATTGGATACTCTGAAAAAGGCATGGGGGGGGGGGACGGGACACCGAAAACTGTTGCATAAGCAGAAACTATGTGCTGGGGAGACCTTGAAATAACTACAGAGAAGTTTAATTTGTTAATTGAAAAAAAAGACATCCAATTAAATATAAGTATAAAATACTTATTTTCCACCATGATTTGCAAATAAATTCTTTCCGAATCAGACAATGTGATTGTCTGGATTTGTTTTCTCATTTTGTCTCTCACAGTTGAGGTCTACCTATGATGTCAATTACAGGCCTCTCTCATCTTTTTAAATGGGAGAACTTGCACAATTGGTGGCTGACTAAATACTTTTTTGCCCCACTGTATAGACAGCTGGGGAAACATGACTGGGGAGTAGAGGAAAGCCAAGCAGAAAGGCAAGGCAGGAAGATCATGCTCAGATAGGCAGATTAGGAGTGAGGAGTGGGGAGCCATGATTTTACTAACTGGGAGGAAACAGGCAGGCTTGTCCAGAGCCAGGCTCAAACCCATGGTGGGCAAGATGAAGGTCCCAGAAACTGGTCTTTCAGGAGAGCACTTTGGAAACATAGGGTGCCTCAGTAAGTGGCCTTTACAAGTCTATATGGTAGGCTGCTCTCTTCTTGAAGAATACCAAGAAAAACATGGCAATCAGGGGAAAAGAAAATTCAGTAATGCAGCTGCTGGTATGTTGAGACAGACTAAGACTCAAATTTGTAATCCCAGACAACCTGAATTGTTGTCAAATACCATCTTACTCTGCCTGGGCAAATCAGTGGCCACACTATAGGCAGTACAATTGTATGGCAAGAGGCGATAGTAGAGTAGTCTCAAGAGACTAGTCATGCTAGAGTAGGAAATACTGTTTACAGCTTCCCTACCTCTGCTGCTCATCACTGCAGAAGAGAGGTGACCAGAAAGCCTTGATCCCAGGTCCAAGGGATAGAGGATGGAGATCCAACAAGCCTTTCCATTGTTAAAAGAAGCCTTGTTTATTGGTACAGTAGTACTCTGAGTCCACACTGGCTTCTGATAATTCAGCTTCCTTTTCCACCCTGTTCTTCCCTGGATCTAGTCCCTTTCTCCATGGTGCAAACATCTCATCTGTCAGATGATGTATATTTGGGCATGCTTCTTAGGAATTGAGCACCTAAAAGCACTATTGTGCCTAGACAAGCTAGCAGCAGAACTGAGTTCTCAGTGGATTCTGGCTTTCTGTGCACCTAATGGTACAATTACTATTATAGCGAGGAGGAACTCATTGGTTTTATTCATGGAGGAGTGTCACACAAACCCCTTTACTGTTTCAGAGGATTCACAATATCACAGGATTTGAGTTGGACCACCTAAAATTCTTACATGCAAGCAAATCATTAACAGAGAAAAAATTAACCCTCTTTTACAAATAATTTTAAAAGCTTCTTTTCATCATCATTGTTCATTTAATTAAAGACTATTGTCATGTACTGTGCTTAACACTACATCTCTCCATTCCAATAAAACAAATAGGACAATTTTCATGAGACTAAAGGTGAAAATAGAACAGCATGTATATTTAAGAATAATTCCAATGTACCAGTTAATCCTTTAACAGGTTAGCTCTAAATTAAATCTTTATTGATGGGTTTTAATTTGTTTAATGGTAAATTAAGATTACATTATACAAATAATATTTATGTAATTGAATAGCCGCAGGATGGGTATAGAGAACCAGAGATATATTCCAGGCGAGCTATTTTTCTATCAGCCAAAAGTCAAATTGGTTTTAATTTCAGGAGCCAACAGCTATGATCATCTGAACCTTTTATAGAGTGTACAAGCCTCATAATTGGGCTTTGTTTTTACAGCTATTTTCCAAGATTTTAAAGAAGCATGTATTCTTCAAAGATAAATTAGGGCAAGAAGACAGTCAAAGATAAATTAGGGCAAGAAGACAGTCAACTAAAAGGATCCTATTAATTATTTTTATCTTAAATATGTGATCTTAGATATGTGAATACATTTTCTATAATGGCAAAATAAATTTAAGGCCCTATATCTTTTCTCTTTCAGTCAAATGTGGCTTTTATATCAAGTGAATATAATTCTCAGCCATATCCTAATTTCTATGAGACTCTATGGTGTCAAAAAGTTCTATGAAGTAAATAACCGAAACTGAAAAATTCTCCCTCTTTTTCAAATTATTCCATTTTTATACTATTCTGATCCTTACAACTTTCAAAAGATTGACTGAAGAAAAAGTATTCTAACATAGATACATCTTAACTCCCATATCAGCTCTAGATCATCTCTAATATAAATTAACAAAATTGCCCCTTGATTTGAGAAAAAATAAATATAGGCTATTGTTGTACTTTGGTTTATTTTAATTAATTAATTGTCTAATATTTACTCTGAATTCATTCATAAATATTACAGAAAATGCCCAGTGTTCACAAAGGGTCTGTCAAAGGGACGTCAAGACAACTATTATGGGCTAAGTATACATTTCAACTTAAAAAAAAAAAAAACCTGATGCAGACAGTAGCCCCATAGATAAAGCAAAAGGTAGAAAAAGTATGTGCCACATTCAGTTTTCAAAAAAAACCTCCACATAGTAAAAAGTTACTATTGCCCTATGTATGAAAGTTCTTCCTTTCACAGTCATTAAAATAAGAATATCAAAATGTAAACATAGAGGAATATCTGTTTTTTAACTAGAAATAGATCCGTCATATATTTTTTTTTTAAAAAAATCTATAAAACTATCCTTCATAGCGTCTCCATGGTTGGGAAATGAATTCGGACACTAACATTCATGATCCAATAATCATCATAATAATAAATGAATGATTTTACAATTGCACCATGGAGCTCTGGGCTCATTTAAAGCACCTACTGGATTGAAATATTTATATTTGTGCAAAACCCCAAAGCTGTTTGTTTTGGAAATCTGAAAGGCACAACCAAGATTCAGAAGAATTTTAAAGCTTGAAAAATTTCTTCACCAATTCAAGCATATGCTCATATGGCAACTCCACTTCACCGTAAAAATTGCCAAGTAACTCCTGAAGCACAAAAAAGAATGGCATGCTAAAGCTTAGGAGTTCATACAAGTAGATATAGTTGTATGCATTGTCCCTGAAATGAAGTCTGGTTGCGTGCAGGAAACCATGCATCCAGTTAGAGAGGCGTCTTGGAAGATCAAGCAGATCCCTGGTCACCTTAAGAGGCCAGCATAGAGTTTTCCCAAAGAATGAAGGCAGGATACCTGGCGACCGGTCTTCTGAACTGCTACTAGTAGCAAAAACACTTTCTGAGCTAGTTTCTTCACACATGGGTTCTTGATGCCTCTGAAATCCTGCTTCCTCCTTTAAAGAGAAATAGATTAACAGGATGCTCATCTTCAATATTTCAAATATTTTAAAAAAACCCATTTATTTATTGTCTACATTTGTGCCCTGCCATGATTCAGAGACTCTCTAGATCAGGGATGTCAAACTCAATTTCATTGAGGGCCACATCAGGGTTGTGTTTGATCTTGGGGAGCCAGGTGGGCATGATGTCAAGCTCACTCATGTTGGGGGCACTTGTATTGGGCGGGCCTGGGGGCATCATTGTCTCCAGAGGAGAAAGGCGAGACCAGGGAGAGCGCCAAACCCTTGTCCTCCAGAGGAGTCTCGCTGTCCCTCTGCAACCCTCTCCTGCGACCCTCTGTGCTTCGTCTGCAATGGCCTCCTGCAACTCTCTGCCACTGAAAAATGAAGCTCCTGCAACCCTCTGCCAATGAAAACGGAACTCCTGCAACTCTGCCACTGAAAATGGAACTTGGGAGGACCATTTTTTGCCTGCAATGGCCTCCTGCAACAGTTTGCCAGCGAACATGGAACACGGCCCTTCCAAGCTCCTTTTTCGCTGGCAGACGTACCGCGGGCCAGTCGTTCGCTGTTTCCAGGGTGGCCCTGTGGGCCAGATCTAAGCACCTCTTGGGCTGGATCTGGCCCGTGGGCCTTGAGTTTGACACCCCTGCTCTAGATTGAAAAATATTTCTTTGCAAGGAGTTTTGAGTAATCTCCAAAATACAATTTACTTTATGTCAGTGCTTCAACTTAGAAAAACATCACCCTGATGGCCAGCTAACTCCGAAATAAGTAAGGGAATATTTTCTATTGAGTTCAAGTTATAAACAGATATCAATTTTCAGAATAAAGGTCATGTCTTATCTCTTTTCCCTCGTGTCTCCTTTCAAAAACTAATAAAAAGCCTTAAGGAGGCTGCAAGAAAGATAGAATGTGAATGCAAAGATTATTTAATACTTTCTCATCTTGATAAACAGAAAAATGGCAGCCCAGGGAAAGAAAACATGTAATTATGGTTAGTTTCTTTCTTACTTATCATCATACGCACCATATTTTCCAGTCAAAATTGAAAAGACATTAGAATGTATTGGATATGATTAGCCTAGGAAAATAATGTAGTTGGGCTTGTTAAAATAATGGAACCATCAGAAATCTCATTGGTGCTTTGAAGTCCCAAGAACAACAATTTGCAATTCTTACATATTTCAGCTCCTCCTTTTCTGATGTGACACAAGGACATATCTTGATATAAATGTTTTAAAGCTAGGATGGTCCACAGATTGAACGAAAACATCTGTGAATGTATCAGTTCAATTCTGCTAAGAGACAACATTTTGGATATCCAGTGAACACCCCCATGAAGTTCAAGTACAAAGGAGTCTCTGTTAGAATAACAAATGGTTTCCCTTTTATGTATCACTTCAATGAGCTGGAATTTGTCTCTTTATAATCTTCCTACTCTCTGTCATACTTTAGTAGAAATATATATACCTTTGTAGGTCTTTTGTTATTCGGGTCTTCTCCCGCGTAAAATTGGAAGTGTTTTGACGAAGTCTCATTCGTCATCTTCAAGCTGGTGTTCTCGGCTTCGTGCTCCTGGAAGCATGAAGCTGAGAACACCAGCCTGAAGTTGACGAATGAGACTTCGTCAAAACGTTGCCAAGACACTTCCAATTTTACGCGGGAGAAGACCCGAATAACAAAAGACCTACATACAAACGCCCGCGAAAACCTCAGAAAACATATATACCTTTATTTCCAATCTCTTCTTTCTGTGTGTATTCTTTGTTTTACATTGTGCAAAATGAAGCTTGCAGTAAAAATTACCTGAAAAATAAAAGGAATGCCATAAGGTTTTGTCCCTTCCCCAATTCAATCCGCCAGTTAGTAAACCTGACAGATGGAATGGGGGAATGTAAAAGGTAGTATACCTTCAAATTTAAGTCATTTTAAGTGACTTTGTTGAAAACCTTTTGGAAAGCAGTGGTTTCATTAAAGAAAAGTCCTTTAGATGAGGAAAGTTTATTACCTTATTCTAGCAACTGAATGGTCTTATCTTGGGATACCGAAGCCTTAGTAAAGCAGCTAAAATACCACATGTGTTATCTTTGCTGTTGGTAATGAAGATGCTATCCTTACTTGGTTTCATATAACTCACCCTTTACCATTTAGTTTACTCTTATCTAGGATTATACAATCAAAATATGCTTAGGGTACATCATTTTGGCATCAATACATAAATATTTCTGAGGGTCCTTGATGCTCTCTGAGCTTGGTTGCTTTTTTTTTCAGATCTTTCATTACCTAAAATAGGTAGTATCATCAGTGCTATAGTCCTACTATCTGACTATATAGTCCTTCTAGTCCTACTATCGAGGGACATGGTGGCTCAGTGGCTAAGATGCTGAGCTTGTTGATCGTAAGGTCGGCAGTTCAGCAGTTTGAATCCCTAGTGCCGCTTAATGGGGTGAGCTCCTGTTACTTGTCCCAGCTTCTGCCAACCTAGTAGTTTGAAAGCACGTAAAAAATGCAAGTAGAAAAATAGGTACCACCTTTGGTGGGGAGGTAATAGCATTCCGTGTGCCTTTGGCATTTAGTCATGCTGGCCACATGACCATGGAGACGTCTTTGGACAGCGGTGGCTCTTCAGCTTTGAAATGGAGATGAGCACCGCCCCCTAGAGTTGGGAACGACTAGCACATATGTGTGAGAGGAACCGTTACCTTTATCTTTAGTCCTACTATCACTGTCCTACAAGCACTGATGATGTTACCTAGCTTAGGTAATGAGATGCCTGCAAGAAAACAACTAAGCTCAGAGAACACCAAGGACCCCTCATTTCAATCCTGAGCTACAAATATTCTCCTTTATCGATAAATTAAAAAATATTTTATTGTAGATCTGCATTACCTTCTTGTGCATCAAAGGTATATGTAGCTAGGCGGAGAGTGGTCGCACATATGACACATTTGAAGCATTCTCGGTGGAAGAAGTGGCCTTCCGCGCTCAATTGTTCCATGACATAAACTCTTTTCTTACAGAAATAGCAGGTTTCGCTTCCACCTATTGTCTGAGGAAATTCTCTTTTCAAAGATCCCTGTTGAAAAAATTAAGATATATTGGTAATATCTGAATAACGTTTGTATAACTCTTTAATTTCACCACCAAAAAAGTTCTTTCAGAAGGTAAACTAAGAGTTTAATCACGAAGAGGCTCTCCTGATTTGTTTGACGCTGATTTATATTGTTACTTGCATATTTTTTAATCAGAGCTGTTTTATGTCATTTTGCATTTTCTTGCCAATTAGCTACATTCTGCATCCTGGCAATATACTGTACATTTAAATGTTATACAGGTAGTCCTCAACTTACAACCATTTGTTTAGTGACCATTTGAAATCACGTATGACTATTGTAGCATCCCCACATGATCAAAATTTGGACAGCTGGCAACTGGTTACCTTTATGATGGTTGCAGTGTGCTGGGGGTCAGGTGATTA
The DNA here is from genome assembly GCA_030761175.1 of Masticophis lateralis. Classification (NCBI taxonomy): domain Eukaryota; kingdom Metazoa; phylum Chordata; class Lepidosauria; order Squamata; family Colubridae; genus Masticophis; species Masticophis lateralis. The sequence goes on along the minus strand of JAUDYJ010000001.1, from coordinate 259,738,597 downwards.
CTTTTTCCAACCTTCTGACAAGCAAAGTCAATGGGGAAGCCAGATATGCTTAACTACTGTGTTACTAATCTAACAACTTCAGTGATTCACTTACTATTGGTGGCAAGAAATGGCGCAAAATTTACTTAACAAAAGAAATTTTCAATTGTAGTTGTAAGTCGAGGTCTACCCATAGTGTCATGCATTTAGTGGGCAGTGTTTAGACTGCTACCATATAGAAGTAGTAGTAATTCAGTAGGTCTTATGGCTAAAGAGTGGAGCAGGCTTTCCACATGTGGTGTGAGTGCCCATGTGAAGCTATCTACAGCTAGGGATAAACCTTGGCAATAGAAGAGCCAAAAGCTCTGGAATTAACTCCTACCAGCAGCCTAATCAGCCTCTTTGATATGCTGCCAAGAAAATCTTCAAACATACTTTTGTGTTCCCACTTTCTCTCCACAGTAATTTGCTGGCAGATTTTAATTGCTGGTATCATATTTTATGTATTTTCAGCTACTTCCTGATTTAATATTTAATGTTTATGATGCTTGTTCATGACACTAGATGGCTTTATTAAGGTAGTATGGTAAAAGATTTTTCAAAATCTTTTCAAAATCTTAAGGTAGTATGGTAAAAGATTTTTCAAAATTCATTTATGGTGCTGGTTGTGTATGACACAGCATTGGATGACACAGCAACATAAGGTTGCCTTTCACAGCAACTTTGTAATGCTTGAATGGATAATTATCGAGGTCTCTTTTCAGTCTCCAGTTCACTGTAGAACAATTGACAAGGCATACAGTGGTCCATCTATTTTGATGATTTATCCCGCCTACTACTCTGATAATTAGTGACTTAACGCTCATGGATCCACATGATCCAAATCTCCAGGTTTGAGACATGGTTTTGTCAACAAATGCCAAGGCTGGAGTGGAGGGCACAAATATGAAATTTCTCCAATTGATTTATGTGTTGTCAGTACTGAGTCCAAGATTCATATCTGTATACGAGAGAAGGAATAATGATAGCTTCTGTAGACTTTCAGCTTTGTGGAGATATAGATCTTGTGTTGTTAGATCTCTCTGTTATGCATTTGGGCAGAGCCTGAATGCAGTCAATTTCTTTGTTCAAAGACCCATCACTTGAGATGATGCATCCCAAATATTTGAAGCTCTTTACATTTGTCTGCTGAGTGTCATCTGCAATTACTTTTGTTTCTATAGGCTGGTACATTCGTAAAGTACTTCAGTCTTGTTTAGGCTATGCTCCAATGCAGTATGTGCTGTATGTTTAACACTGTATATAAAATAGCTAACTAACCTTCTTCAGGTTTTCCAATATGTTTATAGAAATAGAATACAAAGCACTACTTTCAATTGTCTTAAGGTGCTAGACTATATAAAGTGACTCAACATAACCAGAGAAACTATGCATAATTCAGCATTTTGATGTGCTTTGGAAAAGCCAATACTGTTATCTACAAAAAGGCTCTATTGTTTTCAATCCTTCAAAAATGGATACATTTAATGGATAAGATATTAACATTATCATCTTCATTATAACGAATTGCACTCAATTATGTGTGGGTTAAGGCTTACCAATTGCAAAGATGCAGGTATTGGATTAGGCTTGTGATCATTCCTGTATAGATTGACAAGGATTTGTGCTACAGCATCTATTCCATGAGACACCTTCCCTACTGTCATCTAGTATTTAACAAGGCCCGAAGAAGGGGAGAGGAAAGAGAAAAGGTGGAATATGAAGAAATCTTGCCTTAGAAATTACAATTTAAGGAAAAGCAAAGCAAAGAAAAACAGTGAAGCAAAGGAGTACAAGCTTAAAGTAAAAAAAGAAGAGAGCTTAATTACGGAATGCCAACCCCACATAAAATCTAAACATTTATCCCGTACTATATAAAATCTAAAATCTGTACAATACCATATGTTGACAATCTACCACATCTTTAAAATCTAAGATTGTATGAATATCTTAAACAGATGAGATTATGTGTATGCATACATTCAAGCACACTCTTCTTGACACAAAAGGCTAGAGCCATGATGGTGAACCTATGGCACGTGTGCCAGAGGTCGTACACAGAGCCCTCTCTGTGGGCACACGTGCCATCACCAGCTGTTCTTCTGGTTTCTGGCATACCAGGCAGGCTTTGCGCATGCCAGAGCACCGGAAACCTGAAGACTAGCTGGCTGGTGCACATGGTCCAGTGTGCACCCATGCATTCTGGTTTGGGTACTTGGTGCCGAAAAGGTTTGCCATCAGTGGGCTAGAGAATTAAGTGAGAGCTGAATTTAATTCTGAGCAACTTGTTAAATGACAAATGAAATAATTAAATAATGAAGGTAAAATATTAAAATAATGTTAGTGATAATATTGCAGTTGCCAACACATACTCCTTTTGACTTCTCAAAAAGGGAATACACACTCATCCTTCTCCCACTGTTTATAGAGGGGAAAGTTACATGATTTCCATTTTTTTTCAGTTCAAGTTTTAAAATAGTTTATTAAACAGGATAAGTCAAATTCTGGTGCTGTTTTAAAATTCTTTAATACCCATTATTTTTGCCTTTCTTCAAATGAAATATAGCACACACACACTGTTCTCTTGCAATGTTAGTGAAAGCTAATGGTACGCAGGCTTTTATTGTGACAATATGAAGCTGAGAGAAACCTGTTAAAGAATACCTTTTCAGAAAGAATAGCAGAGTAAGCAGAGTTTATAGATGAAGAGGAAGCAGCTGAATCATGAGATGGCAGACAAGCGGGAGATGGGAGCTGAGAATGAGAGAGACCTTTAGTAGGAAGTGGATTCTGTGTAAAGCAGAAAGAGGAAAAAATGGTCCCAAATTATTTACCTGCAAATGCATGTTAAAATTATGGAACTTGCCAACATGCATTAAATTACTGAAGAACGTTCTGTTACAGCCAGAAGAAAAAATTATTACAGCCATAAACTAAGACAAACATATCGGGAGGGAAATCGACATGTTGAAATTGGCCCTTATCACTTTGTGACAGACTATGAGCAAATTTTGATGTTTCTTTTTTTAAAAAAAAAAAAATATCACATTTAATAAAATGAAGCAAGAGTTATTAGCCATGAGCTAGCCCCTCTTAACCACCAACACAGTTCTTCACCAACTTTGCATTCTCTGCTTATTTATTCACCTTGGGGATGTCAACGCAACCAAACAAGGAGGCCAGATGAGCTGCTTTCTCTTTAATGCTCTTTTTATGAAATTCTCTATTGGCTATGGACTGAGCTTTTTTCTGTGGCAAGAACAGCAAGGAGAGAACAAAGTCTGAGTTAGGGAGAAAAAGTAGAAATGACAGTACAAAAGGTAGCAGTCTGTAGAAAAGAAGATTAAGTAACAAAAGAGAAAGAAGGCACAGAAACCCAAAGCACTATTATGTATGCATGAAGTTATAGTATCTGGAATAATTAAAGAGGAAAAAAAAATCATGTGGGATTCTTTATGGGAAACTTTGTGTCTGATGTCACCCCAGTGTGCATTTTTTTGGTGCATCTCCCCAGTTGATGAGCTATGCTGCTCTTCCTTTAAAAAACTGTAATGAGCTTTTTTAAAAAAAAGACTTTTTCCAGGGATCACATTCCATGAATTGTGTATGCACAGCAATCTCTTAGATATCATGACTGCATCCCCAGTTCCTATAGCCTGACTTCGAGATGGCTGGTTTTTTTTCTAAAGGGGAGCCAAATCTTTTGATTGATAAATGAAATGATCAAATAGCCACTCAGGACTTAAGAAGTAATGGAGCCCTTGATAACTAATTTGGCTTAACTGCTTATTACAACTGCCCCCCACCACCCCAAAAGTAGGAAGGGAACTTTCTAGTCAAGTTTCTCCCGAATGTCATTAATCAATCTAAGGTGTGTGCAATGTCAGTGCAATGTAAAAAACAAATTGTAAAAGGAAGAGGGATCTGTGAAAGGAAAAAGTATGTTTTATGGTTAGAGCAGCTAGGATTCCATTGGTTCAGCACTGTCCTATATGATTGAATGTGTTTTAGCAGCACAGAAAGAAACCAAAAAGGAAAAAAGAGGAGGAAATAGAGGAAAGAACGTCACCTGATTAATTTTTTCCTCCACATCCTGAAGGCGCTGAAGCACACCAGAAAGTGCAAGGGCAGCAGGACAGGAAGAGGCAAGAGTTTCAGAGACTCTAGATTTTGGCTCACTTAGTTCTTTGCATCTCAAAGGCTTGGCCAGTGGTTGCTCATCAGACAAAGGCTGCAAGGGTTTCCTGACAATGCAGTCCATCTTAGTTATGGCCTGAGACTGGGAAACACCGCAAAGGAAGCCAGTGGCCTCTCTTCCAACAAAGGATATCTGTTTTGAAATTGGCTAAAATAATCAAAATGTATCCATGCAAACGGGCACCTAATCACCTAAACACAAGGCAAATAATTTATTTGGAACAAATATTCGTGTTACCAAATAGTCATAAACAGCTAGTTATAAATCAGATTTATAACAAATAGTTATAAATCAGATTTCCATTGTCCAATTCTATACTAAAACAATCCTTGAAATTATTTTGCTTTTTCTGTCATTCACCCAGGATAGGGAATAATAGTGTGAAATTTTTGTTAGGAGCCAAGCATTGCTACCTACTATATCATTTCTTCAGTATATTTCACATTGTGTTGAAATGACTTTCTAGTGTTTTGGAATGTACTAATGGGTTCATTGCTGGCATCATCCAATCATGCTCTCCAGCAATCAAGGGTTCCCTTCCCTCCTTGAAGAATGCCTACCTGTTTCTTTGATGGAGATGGCAGGTTATCGATTGTCTCCTTGGGTTTAGCAAAGCGAGGATTTATAGGAGATTCAGAAGAAAGAAGCAAGCCTGGTCTATTTACCGGCTCCTTAAATTAAAAAAGTGGAGAACAGCCGAGAAAAGAACATTTTAGAATTAGAACAGAAAGGTAGCATGAAGAAAAAGAAAGAAATTTTAAGAAGAACCACCAGCAGCAACATTTTAAAATCTGTGAAGTTATTATAATTATATTATAATTTCTATTTATTGCAAATTTAATAGTATCCTCTAAAATCAGATGGGTACAAACTGGATTGGTAGTTAGCATTAAATTATACAGTGTTAGTTAGGACAGTGGGAAGGAGAAGCTCAATCTTTCTTCTCTACTCAGGTCTCAATTAAAATCATTCCCCAAAGCCTCTATTCACATAGTGAATATGAAAGACAATGGAATAAAAGTCTACTTAACTAAACAAATTGGAAGCGAATTGTTTTCAAAGCACTTATGTGGAATATTAAATGTTTTGCTTTAAACGATAGAATATCATAAATAGGCTCGTATGGTACTAACCTACAGGATTTACAAAGAAGATAAGACTGAACTATCAACATCAACTGAAAGTCAGCTGAGCAAATCATAAATTGAACTCACAGGTTTTCTGTTGAGCTCACAGTTTGTTTAATCTTCACCAGTGGTGGAATTCAATTTTTTTTACTACCAGCTCTTTGGGCATGGCTTGGTGGGCATGTTGTGGTTTGGTGGGCATGGCAGGGGAAGGATACTGCAAAATCACCATTCCCACCCCACTCTGGGGCCAGCCAGAGGTGGTATTTCCAGTTCTTTGAACTACTCAAAATTTCCACTACCGGTTCTCCAGAACCTGTCAGAACCTGCTGAATAGCACCCCTGATCTTCATAATGAAACAGAAATCTAAGCAGACTGAAAATCTGGCCTGTTGCAGGAGTCCCCGGAGTTAGGTGCTATTCAAATATCTAAACTCAGGAAACTTAAAAACATCTAAACAGGGAGGATAATATTTATAAACTAAAGAGTCAATAAACATTGACTCTTTAGACTTTTCACACTGATGGCCATTAAGAATATCATCACTATCTCTACAATCAAGCCAACTCTGTTTCAAATATGATGACTTCTCTCTACCATATGTTACCAGCATTTATTGTTGGAATAACCAATACATTTTCTTCATTTGAACAATAAATTTTTCAGAATTTTAAAAACCACAATATTCATTAGTCCTTTTATATAACAAACTACAATCACAATTGAGCACATCATTGATAGCTTTATACTAGCCCAATTTTCAAATTATCTGCTGTGTATGGAATGCTGAATGCTGTGTATGGAAAAATAACCAGGCAAAGTATGTTAATTAATAAGAATATATATAACCTTTTCAACTCGTGTGGAAGCATAAAAATTAATCCATGTAGTTTGAAGAAAAAGGAAGAAATAAACAATTTATAAATAAATGAAAAAAGAAATAAACAATGAATCTCCGTTGCCTTGATTTAGTCATCATTTTCAGCCAGTACCTAAGTTAATCGTAACTTTGAAATTTATATTTATTTATTTATTGTGCCTTTGAGTCAGTATCAACTCCTAGAAATTATCTGGACAAGCTTCTGAAGTTTTCTTGGTAAGATTTTAGAAGTAGTTTGCTTGATTCTTCTTAGGGCTGAGAGTGAGTGATTGAATACAGAACAACAGAGTTGGAAGAGACCTTCTAGTCCAACCTTTTGTTCAAGTAGCAGCAGGAGTTCAAGCCCTGTACCATTTCAGACAAATCGTTGTCCAGTCTCTTCTTAAATGGGTCTGGTAATGGAGCACTTGGAAAGCAAGCAGTTTCACTGATTGTCCTAATTGTCAGAAAATTTCTCCTTATTTCTATGTTGGATCTCTTCTTAACTAGTTTACCCCCTTTGCTTCTTGTCTTGAATTTAGGTGCTTTGGAGAACAGGTTGTCCTCTTCTTCTCTGTGACAGCCCCTCAAATATTGGAAGACTTATGTCATCCTGGTCCTTCTTTTCATTAGACTAGACATCATCAACTCCTACAACTGTTCTTATGTTTTAGCTTCCAGTCCTTTAATCATCTTTATTGCTCTTCTCTGCACTTTTTGATATAATTGTATACACAGAATTTATGTAGGATGTTTCAAACAAGTGTTTATGCTGGATGTTTAAAACTATGACCAAAAAGCCCAAACTGACACAAAAGTTTGTCTTGTTTTCTACATGTAATCCTATACTAGAAATATTTGCACATAGTTAAACAGTGATTGTCATGGAGTATAATGTTTCTAGAAAATCAATTTATTTAAGTAATAATAAAAGTGTGTAACAGAATTTTCACCATCTTGTAATCTTAACAAAAATATTGCTAACTATCTTAAGAAGCACAAGAATATACAGCTTTTATATTGTTCTATTAAATTATGTTACATACTAAAACAGCAACCTGATCCCATGTCATCAGATTATTTCAAAAAACAATCAGTAACAAGGAAGGAAAGCATTATATAATTACGTCACACTATCTACTATCTGAAAGGGACTTTGTTTATCTTGGATTAGGAGCAAATGTCTATGCTGCATTTTCATCGTTATACAAAAATACAAAGACAGGAGGTATTCTGACATGCTTCCTTTTATAATGCCAGCAATATTTATATTATCTGACTATCTGACTATAAATGTGTATTTCCTGTATATGTGCAGATTCTGAAACTAATACTGAACTGCATTACCCAGAATCATGCTTTTTGAGAGTTGATCAATATCAGTATTCCATGAAATGCTGTTTGGAAGCAGAATAAAGTTTTAAAATCTTTCTCCTTGTACTCAAAACTTAAAATAGTAATTCCATGCATATATATTCAGGTATGTGCCAATACCTCAAAATAGCTGCTTATTCCTCACAAAGATTTGACTCCATTTCCAAATGTGAGTTTTACTATTTATACTGGAAACAAAGCAGTAACAAGCCAAAGGAAAGCCTAGTAACTAGTCAGATCAAAGCTGATTAAAGTAAGTAAGACAGTAGATTCATTTACTCTACAAAGCAGAAGATGTATACAGAAGATCTAAAAACAAGCCAAGGTCACAAGGAGAGATCCAGAACATGTAGGCATCATCATCATAGGAGCTTTGCACAATCAAACATGGAACTTCTGCTGTAGACTTAAACAGAAGTCCAGATTTTATTAACTGCTTGACACTATGAGGGAATTCCTCTTCCTACAAGATTTGTGTCTTACATGTTTCCTCCAACTTACTGCATGTACTTTACTGTATGTAATTCACTTTACTGCATGTTCCATATTCCATAGAATGCAGAGGAGAGAGACAGGAAGAATTCAGCATCTCTATCTCATCTCCATCTGTTTTTGGATAACACGGTCAGTATAGACTTAGTCCCATTTCTCAACTAACCAAGATGGTCTGCCCCTTTTCCTGCAATTGCTCTGCCTTCTTCTCAAACTTTATTTATTTGCTTATTCACTCACCTGTCTCCTTAATGAAACATTGGGTGCATTTTCTTCAAACTTGGCTAAGAGCTGTGTTGCCATTGATTTCACTTTGTTTCGATTTATTGTTCCTTTCATATCCCTTGGTCGATTACTAGAATTTCTTTCTTGATTAAAATGATTTGAAGACTATAAGCAAGCAGATGGGGAAAAAAGTATACGTATTTATTCCATAACATTAAAGACTGCCAAATTTTTGACGTAGATTTAAAAATCTACATAAAAAGGTTTTAATAAATAACTCAAGATAACAAGCTTACTTACTCCTTGTTCCTCTACCTATTTTCCCCACAACAACCGCTTTGTGAGTTGAGAGAAAGTGACTGGCCCCAAATCACCCAGATGGCTTTCATATCTAAGGTGGGACTAGAACTCACAGATTCCTGGTTTCTAGCCTGGAACCTTAACTACTAGACCAAATTGTTCTTTCTTCATTACCTTTGTGAATTTGAAAAGCGTTCTGTCACCCACATTAGAACAATGCATCTGTTACACACCACAGAAGTAATGCAAGCTTTGAGTTTTTGGGATCAAGCATGATAATAAACAAAACAGAAAGTGGGTGCAATGGAATGTGAGAATGGAATGTGGGAATGGAAGAAGGGGTGGGGAAAGATGCTTCCTAAGGAACAATCAGATAAAAGGGAGAGGAACCCACAAATGAGTAACAGGTAGAGAACTCAACAGCACCTTTTCATATGACTGTTGACAAAAATAGGATTGCCAACATGATCACCAACATCTGATGATGGATATGGCACAAGAAGAAGAAGATACTTAAAGTATAGTAGTGGCTGCCCATTTATTTGTGCACAAAATACAGTTTTTACTATTTGAGAGAAGACCAGTTTCTGTATGAATCTTTATGACTACTGAGACATGAAATTTTGCCCAAACCAGTCCCTTAGGTTTTGAAGCCATGATGTTCTTCTTCTGCCTGTATAGAGTAGGCTAAATAAGGACTGCTCATGGTCCTTCTGAGACCAACCTGACTGCCTTGTTTTGTTCCAAATAAAATGTTCATAAATTTTAATAATAAATAAATAAATAAATAAATAAATAAATCATACATACATACATACATACATACATACATACATACAAAAGTAAACCTGTGTAGAGCCTGGAAGTTCCTAGGATATGTATCATTAATATTAAAACCATTGTCTTCCAATGGATAAAAATTCTAAAATTGATAAAATGTGCTGCTGGCCATTTCTTCAATCTGTTCTCAGAAACAAGAGATAGATCCAAGTCCAGAAATACTCCAAACTACCTATGAATCTTGCAAGGAGAGTGCAATCCTGTTTAAAATATACATTTCTATGCTTCTTTGGAATTATTGCCTTTCAAAATAGCATCTTCTGCTTCACCTTGCAATGAATTATCCCTTATCTGTCTCACTGCAGTCTGCAGGCCATTCAGTGGAGTCATACAATTTCTTGAAAAGTTTATAGAAACATAGAATTGGATGTTAGAAGGACATTGATAAATCCAACTGCATATCTCCAGTGTTTCAAGATGATATAAAATATTACTGGGAACAGAATAAAGCTGTAGATTTTCTTATACTTCCTGTTTTAAGGATCTGTGTCCAAGTAACATCATTTGAAATTTAACTGAGAGATGGGAATGGAACCATTACAAAGCCATGCCACCTATTCCCAAATCTCTCGAATGATCCAGAAGGTTGATGGTATCTAAAGCCACAGAAAGGCCCCTAAGAAACAATCAAGTCAATTCTATCCTTGATATCTGACACTTGTCACACTACAAGTCTTCGAAGAAGTTTGGCTTCCACTGACAATGGCAGTGGCCGTACAGATTTCCAACCACAGATTTGAAGAGTCTAGTATTACTTGAAAGAGGCTAAAGTGAAGTCCTGCTTGTTCAAAGCAGGTTTCAAAACAATATTATTTTTCTTTTTGGAGACATTGAACTGATAACAAAACAGGAGTTATTAATAGCTTCAACTATGGGGCAGTTTAAACCTTTTAATAAATAAATAAAATAATGCTACCCATCCCATGACTTGTTATGGTCAATTTTAATCAGCTAAAAAGCTGAATGTGAACTCCTTAATACCTACTTTTTGTAGCGGAAAAGAAACTTTGTTATACAATACAAGCATATTTAACAATGAAATGTATTACCAACCTCTTCAAAACTGATGAAACTTTTGCGTCGCCTTTTACTGGTTTCATTTTCTTCCACCTGAAAGCAATGAAATCAAGTTAAGAAAACATCCACAACTGTAAATATATCAAAAAAATATCTATTTAATAAAAGGGCAAATGAACATGCTATGTGTTAAAAAATCACATTAGTTATAAAGGAGAAAGGGCAAAGAGTATAATTAAATCATGTACCAGGTACAATTCAAGATTTCATTATGCATCTTTCTACAAAAAAATGACTGGAGGACTAATTTTAGGGCATTTTTAATATGTTATAAAGCCAGTTGATGTTAATGTTTCTCTTTCTACAAACACCAACCTATTCTCAGCAAATTTTGTTATCTATAGTCCAAACTAGAGTATGTTTTTTTCAGTTTCCTCCATTCTATTAATAAACTGTGGAATTTGTATAATCTGATTTTGATGTGAAAACCACATATGACTGATGGAAATAAAAGCTACTTTATCTTTTGCCATTCTTCTTTGTATTATGTCAGCACAAGTATTTTTCTCATTAATAGCTAAAACACCAAAAAATGCAGGAGAAGAGAACAACTACCTGAATGAATAGATTTCAAGGCGTTAAGGAAAGCAAAAGATGACGTTTGCTATTATCCTTATCTATATTCTATTTTTGGTACAAAAGTAGTACACACATATCAATGCATTTGGATTGTAGATTAAACATATAAAATGATTTATTGTAGTGATACGACATCTTGCAATAACTCAGGAATCACACAATTCCAATGTCACAGTAGTAGCTCAGAAGCCCGCCAGGAGATAATCTGGTTCTCTTGATTCAAGGTCTTTGTGCATTATTTCGGGCCTAAAGATCTCAGCATTACACATTTTTTTATGACACCACTCAGGAGATTATGTATAATTCAGGTCCTGCCTAATTCAGGTCCTGGATAAATCACCAGCTATTCTTTATGTAAGGAAGACAGATGTCATCAGTGATATGAATTAATTTATATAGTTTCTACCACTAGAAGAGGCAGAAAGTATCCTGTGAATATTTCAACATTATGTCACTTCAACAATATTTCATGCAAGTGTGAATGGCATTAATGATAAAATTCAACACTCTCTGGCTTGCAAGCCATATGATTTCACGTAAGTATATTTCTTTTGGAACTATTTTATAGCTATGTGTAATCTTCTAAAGGATGGACAAAACCACTCTTAGCTCTCCTTTCCAAAACACTGACAGATGTATTCTAAACTGCCTTAAAAGTTTTCAAAGTTTTTATTTTGAATCAGACTATTGTCTGTCTAGCTAAAAATCATTACTAATGGTCACATGAACCAGAATTACCCTTCTGCTCTTGAAAGAGGCTATAACAGAAATTCCTACTACTAATAGAAACCAGAAATTGTTTTTACTCTCTCCCTGCCAAGCTATTTGTGTGATCTCCGTTCCCCGTGAAGCAGGGAAGTAAGTAAAAGAACCATTTATGGGACAGCACTACAAGTACAGTTCCTGTTACAGATTTGTAGATTTAATCCATTAATCTTTTAAAACTAAGTTTCTGAGCCTGTTTTTTAAAATTTTCATATTTCACTGTTCAGTTGGTCATTTAATAATAATAATAATTTTTATTTGTGTAGCTGAGGGCAGAAAAGATGGCATAGAATAACAAATACAGAAAAAAATTAAGATGTCTTATTTATGTTGACTTGTGAGGCTGTAAAAGTTACAATAAGCAACATCGTGAAATACACTATATCAATATTTTAGCAGAGGAGTCTACTGTAAACTTGTTTTGGAAGTTTGAGCATTTTTGTCTTATTTCTGCCAAACTGGATAGTTGGGTTTCAATTGAATAAACACACCAGTTCTGTTTGCAAGGCTGAATAAAGAAAGGATGTTTCCTAAAAAGGGCATATGACTACTGGTAGACAGCTTAATATTCACATGATTTGATGGTATTATTTATAGATTGGTTGGCATAAGAAGAATCTTACATTTTGTATTTGGAAGGCTCTGTTAAACTTTATTCATTGGCCTTCAGAAGGCAGAGTTGATACAGCTTTAAAAGCATAAAATGCACTCATTGTTTTTAGTTGCTAATTATTGAAGCTGTTGACTGAATATTTTTGTATATTCTCTTTCTTGATCAAGCAATCTCCATAAAATGATACATGCATGCTAATGTCTCTGGAGGCATTCTAGGGACACATAAATAGATGTAGGGATGAAATGTAGGGGGGAGAAAAGGGGGGGGGAGTTACATTGCATGAGTGAAACCTTCTCACATACTTGAGTTAGCTAACTACAACCATCGTTAGCTGACTTTTCAAATCATTGCAGCTAATTTGTGGTGCTGTAAGTTCCATTCATCACAGGAGTAACTAAGTATAGGTAGATGGCAATTTTAACCAACATATACTCCATCAAACAGTACTATATAATGGAAGTTGATAGATGAATGATCTAAACTACAGCAATTTCATTATTAAAATACTGAGAAGTTTAAGCTTATATTTGAACACAAGTAGTATTATGCAAAACTTTTCTTCCCTGATACATAAGAGAGATGATAGGCTTTATGTCAAAGATCAAACATTTAATTTTCATACGTAGGATGAAATTTAATTTTCTAAATTTAATTTAAATTTAATTCATTTTTAAATTTAATTTTTAATGCAGGTTAGTATTCTGGAGTTGTATCTCTGTATAAAACTGAACTTCTTCCAGTTCTGGAGCTGAGTATTTCTTGTACTAAATATAAAATTACTAGCGGAAAGTAACACTCTTTCTTTCATTATTAGTGACACCTGCAAACTCACACACTTTCTCTTATTTTCCTGCTGCTATGAAGTTATACCATAACTGTTCCAATGAAGCATCAACGGGGGGGGGGGGGGGGTACACAGTGATCTCTTTCAGAAATCAATAGAGAATACTGGCCATAGATAAGTAGATTTTCTTTTGAAAACTGTAAAGTAGTTTCCTTTAATATTAGGTCAATTTGACATCTGTAAATGGGAAAGCAGATTTACTAGAGAACATTTTTCAGTAGTCTTGGGAATAATTTGGCTTTAGGAGATCAAAGGCCAATTTCATACTGACCTCAAATGGCAACCAAATAGTCCAGGGAAATTTACAAATTTTGCATGATAGAGAAAGCATACTCTGTTCACAGTCTGAATCTAAATAACATGTAGATAGCATAATTGAATACTGTCCTATTTTTAACTTTCATTAATTACACAGTATTTGTAAATGTATAACCTTGCTGTTTATTTTGTACTATCCATGCATTTATTCCTTTATCTGAAGGATGGGGAGGAAGAAAAAAGATATATAATTTTACTTTTGGTATTCTCTTCCTTGGAAATGTCAAGTTTATGTAATTATTACAGATGAATTTGGATGATTTTGTTGAAGAAGGATCAATACTTTCTCCATTTTGCTTTACCATGGTACCTGTTCAAACATAAAGAAATAAAGTAAATTAAGGCATCATGTATTAATTTGGAAATCATGTAAAGCATTTATACTTTCAAGTATTTTTCCTGTAAAACTACATCTATAATTCAGTGTTAAATTCAGAAAGTCTTTCATTACAAAATAAATAAATAAACAAACACTGAAAAAGCAACATTATTCTTCAAACTAAATGGTACAGTCCTGTACTCTGAACTTAGAATAGATATGGACATCTCTCATCACATTCAGCTTCCACTCAAAGACCCTAAACTTCACTGCCACAGTTAATAACAAAACTGCTGAATTTCAGTAGCCCTTAAAAATAAACTATTAAAAATTCAAAGTAGAAGTGGTTTGTCTCCTGTTTCCATTTTTATTCCCCACCATAACAACCCCAGAAACTTGAAGTTGTAAAAAGTTGAACATTTTTATAATAACCTCTGTAACTGTCCCTCTAACAAATCTGGGAGAAAGATCCAAGATGAGCCCGAGGAATGGGATATTAGGCCACTGCTTGGATTTTAGGAAGTTTTATGGGTGGGGATGGAAGTGATTTGTCTCTCAGAGCCTACCTCTTCTATTTCTATCCTTAACCACCACATGAAAGGGACATAAAATTTGGCCTTGTTCCTTCCAATGAAGTTACATATCATTAGAAGTCTTTCTGTGATTGTCCAGAAAGTTGGGAGGTGGATTTAAAGCCTTCAACCACTGAAGCACTGTCAAATGCTGGCACAAAAATTGTAACACATTGAACAGAGCAAAGTCATATATCTGAGTAAACCAGTTATGATCAGCAGATTGTAATGAGTACTTTAAATAAAAGATATTTGTGCATGCCTAAAAGCTCTTCTACTGTACAAATTTTAATGCAAACCAGAGTCAAGATTTGTCCTTGTCCTCTATTCCACATTGCCATTTTGCCTATGACTATGTGAAAGGTGCGAAAGTATACTGGGTTATGTAGATTTCTAAGTATTATTGATCCATATCATAGCACTTGGAAAACAATATATCTAGCAGACAAAGTTCTCAATTAAAAAAATCTAATAAAACGGAGACAAATTTGAAAACCAAGTGCAGAATCAGTGACTTTAATGAAACTTATGTGATCAACTAACCAAAATAAGTAATGGCAACAGTGTCTTCTGACTTTCCAAAGAATAAAACCATCCACTTCCCCCATTTTGTTATAAAACCTGGTTGACATAGCTAAATTTAATTCACTATTTCAAAGTAGTTATAATTGCAAGAAACCTTGGGCTCAGGTTTAAGGCCAAACCTGAATGTAAAGTAACAAAAGCTTGATTTTTGCTGAGAGTAAAAACAACAGAGCTAACTTACCCACTGCTCTCAGAGGTGTCCCCCTAAAAAGTTCATAGAATTTTGACAGATACATGACCATACTGAGTTTATCAGGCTCTCCAGCAGACACCATTTCTTTCCCAGTTGTGACAGGAGGAATTTCAAATTCACGTTCAGCAATATCAAATGCTAGCTGGTTGTTTTCGACTGCATCTTCTTCATTCAGGGAATCAAAGTCACTTAGAATTAGGAAAAATAAGTCATATAAGTACAGAAACATCTCTTAGAGTAGTCTGAAAACCGATTCTTGGCAACTAGACTAATTTTCTTGCTTCTCATCTCGTACAGTACTTTAGAAAATGATTTTCCCTGTACTAAATCTTTTTGTTTTCAAAGTTTTTCTAAACACTGTGAAAAAAAATCTGTGTTGGGGGGAGGGGGGGTTGGGTGGGTGAGGGGGAAGGGGGCAGAGGGGGGAAGTGGGGACATATGGGAGATGGGGGGGAAATGTTTGTATTTCTGATAAAACTTTTTTAATAAAAAAAATCTTGTGTTGGTATCCTTGATAAAAATTTAATTTAGTGCATATTCATACCTACTTACTCTCTTCCACATTATGTTTTTGCCAGAGTGGAATATCACCATCTCCTTGCATTATGTACACAAAACAATAGTCTATAATTATCCCTTAGAACTCTGACAAGCACCCAACCAACCAGCCAACAAAAGAAATCCGTAATAAATGTATGCTCTAATAGAATAATATATACCAAATCAGAATATGCAAATGTTCAAATCAATTGTCCCTGATCTTGTATCTTACAGATTTTCTGAACTGTTATTTGAATACTTTCTAGAGACTGCAACTAGAAGTTATGTAATAGATATGGAAGTCATTAGGCATTAGGAAGAAAGTTAGCATCTGTTGGCATAAAAATATCCTTATTCTAGAGAATGGTATTTGCTAAATAAGTATGATGTAATTACTAGTTCCAGTATGAGCCAATTTGGTGTAGTGGTTAAAGTGCTGACCTAGAAACCAGGAGACTGTGAGTTCCAGTTCTCTATTAAGCATGAAAAACTGGCTGATTGACTTTGGTCCAGACACATAGCCAAACTCACTTCATAGGACTATTTTTGTGGAGAAAACAGGAAGTGGAAGCATTAGATATGTTAACTGCCTTGAGTTGACCAACATATGTAAAAGACAGGATAAAAATCTAATCAACATCATCTCCAGAATTCTTGGGGAACTGGGATAGGAATAAAACATATAATTTATTTTCCAAAGGATTGACATAATGTCCTTCCACAGATGCATTAAGATACACACACACATACTCTATTGGCATTTCAAAGAGCCCTAACGACCTGGCTCTTTGCCTAGGTTTTGGTAAGGACAATTGATGCCCCTTTCTTCTTTTTAGTTGCCTTCAGGGTTTGTTTTCTTTGCTATCATTGCTCCTTTGTCATGGGCTGTTTTTGTATTTTTTTTCCAGACATTATAACAATACAGATGGCACTCCTCAATTCTGAATAACCTCTCCCCACATTTGCATGTGAATATTACTCAGCACAGAGTATTTAAAAGAAAACACTGTAAAATAACAAATGCTATGAATTCAGGAAGAAATACAAGCATAAAAGCTATCAACTTCTATAACACAAGCAAAAAACAGTATGGTTGAAACTCGAGGAGTTCTTTGAATTTGTAAACTTTGTATTTTTTTAATATGGAGCCAAAGACACCGAGGGGCAGAATCTGAACAAAAAGATGCAGAGAACTGCAAAATAGATGTTAAAAAGAGAAACAATCTTTCTTTACTGTTTTGATTGGCCCTATTCAAGTCTCTATTTTAAAAGGAATTTGGCAATTAGCAAGCATTACATACACATATAAAAACTTACATGAGGTCAGGTTTGAAGCGATGTATAATTGCACATAAGGCAAGGCCACTTTTCCACGAACTGGTGAGATCTGTGACGTTCACATTCTTGTATCCGTCTGTCTGTTTCTGACACCAGGTTAAAAGTTTGTTGGGCCTTATGTCATATTCTGAAAGAATAATTTTCTTTTTTTAAAAAAACCGGTACAATCTTTACGACTTTCACCATACACCAGTATATGGTGTAAAAAAAGAACACTAGTGAAACTTCTCATACCACGTTTTGAAAGGCCAATTGATCTTCTAATGGTATTTGCTCTTTCTAGTAGGCACGGCTGCAGCTCACTTGTAATATATAAATGTTTCACCTAAGGGAAGATAATCAACAGTTGAGTTCAGAATCTTCACTGCTCAAATCTGATTTATCATTTAATTATCTAAACTGACAATGGATATGCAATGTCTAACTCACCCCAGTTTATATGTTAATTATTATATTTATATGCTACCCTATTCCAAGATTCCAAGCATTTAACAAACATTAAAACTCAATAAAACACCATTGTGTTAACTTACAGATAAACATCTAGGGGTAATAAATCTATCAAGACATGCATACAAAACAGGCAGGTCTGCATTTTCTTCATGATCATCTGAGTTTGTTTTCATATTTTATAGATCAACTATTATGCAACCATTATGTTTATGGCAGTCAAAGTTGAACAGAAACATTCTAAAAAAACCCAACCCAACCTTCCTAGTACCGCTTTGAATATAAAGAGTTTTACTGTTTATATAAAGGTTCCCCTCGCACATATATGCTAGTTGTTCCCAACTCTAGTGGGCGGTGCTCATCTCCATTTCAAAGCCAAAGAGCCAGTGCTGTCTGAAGACATCTCCGTGGTCATGTGGCAAACATGGCCACGGAGACTAAGTGCCAAAGGTGCACGGAACACTGTTATCTTCCCACCAAAGGTGGTCCCTATTTTTTCTATTTGCATTTTTTATATGCTTTCAAACTACTAGGTTGGCAGAACCTGGGACAAGTAACGGGAACTCACCCCATTATGCGGCACTAGGGATTCGAACTGCTGAACTGCCAACCTTTTGATCGACAAACTCAGTGTCTTAGCCACTGAGCCACTATGTTTATATCTTGGCTTACCTGATGAGATCGAACACAACTTGAGTTCAAATTCGGATATCGTGTAGCAGGGTCAATAGTGTATTGATCAAAATTCTTCGTGATATTTTCAGGTGTTGTCTGAGGTAAGAGTCTATAAATACTTTCCCTGAAAGACAGCAATAGAAATATGCCTGTTTGATTTTAAGAGGCAGGCAATTTTCACCCTTACCTGATTTGCACCTACCTTTATTTAGACAATGAATTTAGATTTGCCAAAGTATGAAAAATGCTTAAGATGACAACAACTCAGACAGAAAAATATAGGTCTTCCTAAGGCAGAAAAATAACTACAATGAGGTAAGATTACATCATCCCAAATCATCTGGCTTTAATTTTCCTTTCGCACAAGAAACAACTCCTCCTTTAGCCACAAAACAGCTGTAGGTATAGATTTCACAGCCATTATTAGTCAGCCAGGTTTCCATTTACAAGCTGTGCTGTCTTTTGCTTTCCGCAAACAGGCTTTCTCAGCCCTTATATGACCTTTTTCCAAATTTAGACACTTGACTTCATCATTACCATACATAACATCCACAAAAAAAATCCCTCTCAACAACTCTCCTTTCCTCCTTGTAAATGGGCAAAGATTGCAGTGAAACAAATGAGAAACAAATTGTTAACAAAATAAGAACAAGAATAAGATAATAGAAGCATTATCAAATATGGTAGAACTAGGTCACCTAGATGCTACTGAAAGACACTGTAGCAACCAAGTGTCTAAAGCCAATAGTAAGGAATGATATCTGGATGGCCACAGATTCTTCATCCCATTTTGGATCAAACTGGGATCAAAAATGGAATTTACTCACTTATCCGCTATATAAAGACAAGTACATATAGACTTACCTTTCTGCTAGGATATCAAGAGGGAACTTTCCTTGTGCCCAGCTTTTCACCATCCACGCTGTGTCAAATGCAGCTAGGAATCCTCTTGCACAACCAGTACCCATTGGCCAGAATGGCTGTGACAGTGAAACATATTTTTGTTTTAGGTAACATCTAATATAATTTAAATTGAAAAACATTCAAATTGTTTACTATAATCTGGATACCATCCAGCCACCCTATTATGAGAAGAAAACAGAGGACACAGGTAGATAAGCAGTTTACACATAAGAGAGAAAGTGGAGGAAAAACAAACACAGTAGTCAAAAGCTGGAGTATCGGACAACAAAAATAGTCATAAAAAAACCTCTTGATATAGATTGTGAATGCTTCTGAAGTTCCTACCATTTCAGTCAGAGAATAATATTACAGCATTCATAATTGCAATATTTACTAGATGTTGGTTCATAAAACTGCTGTTACAAACCAAATCACTTTTAAAAGCTATCTTGAAGAAATGTGTATTTCATCCTACCTCTACTAAACTGTCTCCAACAAGAGCAACCAACAGTTGATGCCGATGCCTCTCACGTATTAATGCAGCATTTTCAGAGGCATACATAGAAGTAAAATCAAACATGGCCACATCTGGTTGTCCATAGTGATTAATTGCAAAATCTAAGGCAGGCAATTGATAATCAGTCGCAAAGTCGGCAGCTTCTCTTGCATAGGACAATAGATTGTCTTGGTCTACATTTTCCACACACAGTAGCATTTCAGTATCCATAATATCCTAAATGAAACCACAGATGTCTATTGTTAGAATTCTTGGACAATCCAATGGATGCTAGATAAAACAATACAGGGTGAAGTTATATGCCTACTGTATGCTAGCAATTTAATTTGCACTAGAGCAGTGGTCTCCAACTTTTCTGCCTTTGTGGACTGGCAGCAGGGGAAAGAGCAGATGGTTCTATGTGTGCGCGCACACATATGCAGCTCCATTTGCAACTCATACAAATGCCGTTTTGCATGTTCACCCACCGCTTGCACAACCTGATTCTGAATGGTACCAGGTCATGGCTCAGAGACTGGGGACTCCTGCTCTAGACCAGGGGTCCCCAACCTTTCGGACCTCAGGGACCACTAAATTCATAACTTTCAATCCCGCAGAACACTAATATGAATTAGTGATGAGATGGGGTCCTTCAGGCACTTAGTGTGGCTGCCTGTTAGCAAAGAGAAGCACCTAGCTTTGTTGTCCATTGCAGCTAGGAATCTCAAATATGACCAAGAATGAATGTTTGTCTTGTAGCCAGCCTGGGCGCTAGATGCCCCTCCCCTGCAAACTCTGTTTCTTGAGGAACCTGTCTGAAGTTTCGTGCACCGCTCATGGAAGCACCTGGACTCCCAAGGAGGGAGGGAGGGGCTGGAGCTACTAAACAGGCAGCTAAGGTAAATACCTGAAGGACCCCATCCCATCAGCAAGTAGGATTAATTGCTTTGGTAAGCCGTATCCAGCCCAAGGGCCATATTTTGAGTGCAATATAAAAAATGAAAAATTACAAAGATTTTTCGGTGGACCACCAAAATTTTCTCATGGACCACCAGTTTGTGACCACTGCTCTAGACCATTGAGAGCATGTAAATCAAATATATCTCTTCCTAAGTTTAAAAAAAATGATTTTTTAAAAAAACTGAGATTTCTTTTTAAAAAGTATGAATTCAGACAGTATGTGGAACATAGAATAAAAGAGTCAGAAGAGACCATGCACTTCTCTTTAATGATCTTCCACCTGTTACTGCTTGTCCTGCACCCAGGTACTTTGGAGAATAGGTTGAATCCCTCTGCTCTGTGACAGTCCCATAAGTATTGGAAGACAGCTATTGTGTCACCCCTAAATCTTCTCTTCAGTGGGCTAGATATACATAGTTCCCTTAACCATTCATCATATGGTTAGGCTCCAGATACGTTATCATCTTTATTGTTCTTCTCTGCACTCTTTTTAGGGTCTTGGCATCTCTTTTGTATTGTGGCAACCAGAACTGGATATAATATTCCAAATGTGGCTTCATTAGTTCAGTATAGAATCGTACTATCACTTCTCATGATCTTGATACTATCCCTCTATTGATGCAGCCTAGGACTGCATTGGCTTTTTTGGCAATGCAACACACTGCTGGCTCATACTTAAGTAGCTATTGACTATTCTATACCTATGCATTTGATTTTTCCTGCCTAGGTACAGGATCTTACTTTTCTCATTTTATTTTTATAACTAAAACTCAGTTCCCAAAGACATACAGTACATCACTCTTCCCCAATTACTTTCCAGAACATTTTGGGGTTCAACTCCCATTATCTCCAATTGTTTTTAATGTAGCACAAATACGAATTCTATGAATTTATAAAATATCTCAACTGAGATACAACAATTTTAATCTAGGACATGGCCTAGTTTATTAGTGGTGCGATGAGTCTTATGCCTGCATGTTCCCTCTCCATCTTCCTTGAACACTCAATTTCAGTGAAGTGTTCTTGAACACTTCAACACAATTTCCTGTTATATTTCAATTTGAAAATGCAGTTCAGCTTTTGTCAAATTGTACTTCGTCAGATGTTCTGTGACTGCACACTTAGAATTTCCACCCAGTACTTTGGGAATACAATGGCCATTTGGCTGGAAATTCTGGAAATAATCTGTCTCAAATAATCTGGAGAATCTGGGTTTTAAGATTCTGTTGAGGCTCAGCAATCAAAATGTGTACTATTATACAGAGAAAGAAAATATACATTGGATACATACGTTAATAATGACACCCTTATCCAGAAGGCTTTGTTTTTTTGCAGTCATCACAAAGTAATGTGTGCTATCTTTATAGTAAACAATATTTTCTAGGTCAATTCCTACAGAAGAGCAAGACATGTTTTTGGATGAAAACTCATACAATAAAACAGTGTATATTTCTAAATTTTTTTACTACTTTAACGTTCAACAAATTTGGAAAAAAAAACATTTTTTAACCTCCTAAATTTTGAATTCAAATTCATTCATACTATAACATTCTCAATAATACATTTAAATTCTAACATGATGTTGACATTAAAAACAACAGGAATTTATAATTTAAAGATGAACACATTAAACCATGTGTGTTTGTAGTCTAAAATCCTATCCTAGTTAAAAATTATGTCATATTAAATTTGTCAACAAACAGCATGTTTCAGGGAATTCAATTTCTCCTTGTATGCATATAAAGTGTTGGAAAAACTTTGGACCAGAAAATAATATGAAAAAGTAAAGGCTGAGAAGGTTCTATTTTTGAAAATCTTAAAACATTTTGCTATTTTTACTGAATTGAGTAGCACCTTCGAAATAACTATGACTTAGTTCATACTTAATGCATTGATCAGAAATTCACAATCCATGGTCCTGATACAAACACCTTTGAAAACTTGCAAACAACTTACAAGGGCCTACAGAAATTATTACCAAATCAAAGTTTTTATTGTAAGAGAAAGAGATTAAATTTCTAACTAGACAGCATTCATACTCAATTTCAATTTAATTAAAACAATAAATGAAGTCAAATCAGTTTGTTCTTAATCCTTTATATTCCTACATACACAGGAAAGGGGTGACCCGCAACCTAGAAAAAATTGCACATTACTGCACAAATATAATGTGGCAAGATTGCTTTTGATTTAGCATGATGAGTGAAGCTGTCTATTATAGTTTTTTGTGTAAATCAATGAACAACGAAATCTTAAGGAAAATGAATTAAAGTGCCACCACCGATTTTATACCTCTGCTATTCAGTTTGGTTGCCAGCTTGCTGTATTCTGCCATGTTTAAAAGAATACCCACCTGTTTCTTCTTTCAAATCTTGGAAGAATTTTTGATTAAAAATGAAAGCAACACCACTAATCTCCTCCACTTTGGCTTCTGCAGTGGTATTTTTGTTTATAAAGTTGGCAGTAATGGCAATAGCTAGCTTTCCACGAAATTCCTTTCTTTTAAAACCTTACAAGGAAAAACAACAAGAGTCGATTAATACCTTTTTCCCATGAGAAATTTTGGCATTTACCCAAGAACTCAGGTGGAGTTACAAAGATTGTAAATTAATTTGGAGCAAGAAAACTCTCAAATATTTGTTCTTCTCTCCTAGCATTTTTCTTTTAATTGAACCACATCTCCTTTAACTATATAATTTCCTGCATCAGATTCTTAAAACTGACTCTCTTCATTTTTCCACTGGGCATATTTCATATCCAGTGCAAACATTTACTTATAAATTTCCTAAAGAGTTTACTTGTTTTGCTAAAAAAAATTCTTGGTGTTACCTGTTGTGACTATTATACCACATTCCTCTGGTACCTTGCAACCTCAGAATTCATCATGTCCATTAGATGTACTGATTTTTTTCTCTCCTAGAGTTGGGTAGGCACAACTTTCTGTAGTGATATTAAGTTCAAATGTTCTAACATAAAGTCCAGTAGTTTCAAAGAATTAAATGTGTATCTAATTAAAGCCCAATAGGAATAGGCATAAAAATGTTTGGTTATATGATATAACACAGGCTATTTAACTAATGTTTCACTGGCAAAAGCCAACTTAGAGTTGTGATACTTATTATTATTAAATTCCTTTTAAAATATTTAACAGCTAGTACAACAAGATCTTTCTCTCCTTCCATTTGGTTATTCTATGCCAAATTCACAATGATTATCTTTTAAGTCAAATTATTGCTTCCTAAAGTAATTACATAGCAAGTATTGTACATATTCATTTTGTACCCCTGCAGAATTATAATCCAAATATCACAGCATGCCTTTACTGGACAATGAAAAGTTCTGCATTAGAGTTTGCAATTTAAAAAGTGCATGTCTTTTTCATTTGCTAATAGCCACCTATATTTTTAAAAGATAAAAGTGTAATAATTTTTAAAAGTCTGATCTACTTTATTGTTCTTCATAAAGAAAGAAATGAGCAGGCTCTTTATTTCCATTTCAGATATTTGTTCAATTGAATTTTGAGTCTATTTATAACATACCTTCCAAACTATTTCTTCGGCCATCAGCTCCAATTATGACATCAAATTCAAATTCTGATAAAGGATGATCCATTGGGAAAAATTCAGCTCTCCAACCTATTTCTGAAAACAAGAGGTTAGTCAGCAAATGTATGTCAATAATATGTATAATGGAAATCATGTTAAGAAAAGTTTGGAAAAACTTCCCTACTTTCTTCTAGTTGATTTTTTTAAAATTCAATTTATTAAAAATATGCACTACAGAAAATACAGATAAATTGTGTTTTAGAAGAGAAATATATACTATGTTTATAATTTGTGAAAAAAATTATATATTTATTGCAAATTCTTTTACAGTTAAAACAATTTTAAAAATGCGACAGACACCATTATGATTAAATATAGATGATTATATCCATCCATCCCACTTCTGTGTTAAACATTTATTTATTTATTTATTTATTTATTTATTTATTTATTTATTTATTTATTTATTTATTTAGCGTATGGCAGTATTAAAACACTTCATTTTTACAGGTTAAAAATAATTAAAACAATTTAAAAAAGCAGTAAGAAAACCTAAAAGGAAAACAGAAATAATATTTCAAAGTTTAATGTCGAGTTTGGAAATCCAGTCAGTAGCTGCCGTTGTTATGCAGAGGAAGTCCCTAGAATCTCCTGGATACCTTCTGTTAGGGCATTCCCTCACTATATGCTGGATAGTCTGTCGAGGGGCCCCGCAATCACATTGTGCTGAAGGTGTCTTTCCCCATTTATACAAGGAGTCAGCACACACCCCTTGAGTTGTTCTAATTCTATTATATGTCACCCATATGTGTCGGGGTAGGCTAAATCCTGGTGGTATACTACCAGGACTGATATGCTCGGAGATATCTTGGGGGGACCAGCTATTCCACGCCTCCACTTTTGTGTGGTGTTCTGTGTTAAACAATAATCAAGCAATACATGAAGAAAATTTACACAAATATGATCATGAACCTAGAGGGAATTTCTTTAAGTCTAACTTTAAGTCTATTTATTCTACTCAAAAATTTATCATGATGTAACAAAAATTTATAAGCAAGAAGATGCAGTTTTTATGCTAATCAAAATTTAATTAGTTGCTAATTAATTAGTTAATTAGTTCCTGACAATTTAATTAGCTTCTTTGTTCAATCCATCCTTAACTGCTTTGGAAAAGATTTTCAGAGTCAATCCTTCAGTTTGAGGGAAGGAATATGGTACAACATCTGCTCTAAAACTTATCATTAGTCAAAATAAATAAAATACACAAAAACATGAATTTATTTAGGTCACGTATTGGGATACACATAAAATGGAAAATTAATTTTGTTTTAAATCAAAACAAACACATACTGTTTCAGAAGTTTTCCTTAACTGTGGGTGGACAATTGTTCAACAACAGAAATCCAGAAGGATTTCATTGTTTGAAGATATGGTTGAGACAAACTTTTGAAAGGTACTAAGGACTGCTCTCTTCTCCTACTCCACATAGCTTAAGCCAAACCTTTCTTCTTTGCTTCCCCTTATGCTGCTTTTGAAGCCAAGGATATTAGCATTGGCAGCTAAAGGGAAATGGGGAAAGAAAACATTGGAAAGGATGGGGACAGAGAGGCTCGTTGTGTATGCTGTCCTTGAAGTCAGGATGAGAGCTATCCAACCAGTCCTTCCATTGACTTGACTTTTCTCATGCCTTCCTTTACTTAGCAATCATGTATCACCATTAACTTTGGCTTTCTCTACAAACATTTCTGCCCAAAACACAAGTTTCCATCTGTGCCTAGATCAAGTTACACAGTTTCACTACAGATACAAATAAAAAATATATATTATGATCTGGACACAGGCTAGCCACAAAGAATGCTTTGCACACCTCTACAGATATAATCACTTGCACCAAAAATAGTATCCTGTTTTCTAATATTAAAAAAAAAATTGCTGTGAAATTCCTCCTTTCAAAGAAACACAACTTACTTTGATTTTCTTGATCTTCAGGAGGTTCCAAAACTTTCACAAATTCTAAGTTCACATGGATTTCAATTCCCAGCAGCAGTGCAATCTTGAAGAGGATAAGCTGAAGTTGTCTAATGCCTATGAAAAACAACGTTACATGTGTTTTTGATCATAGCAATGGCACTAGCACTTAGACTTATATACCGCTTCATAGTGCTTTTACAGCCCTCTCTAAGCGATTTACAGAGTCAGCATATTACCCTCAACAATCTGGGTCCTCATTTTACCGACCTCGGAAGGATGGAAGGCTGAGTCAATCTTGAACTGGTTAGATTTGAACTACCAAATTGCAGGCAGCCAGCAGTCAGCAGAAGTAGCTTGCAGTACTGTATTCTAACGACTGCGCCATACATACATTCAGCTCCTGCATCATACATTATTTACCATGTATTTTCATTCTGGAAAATATTTAGGAAGTTTTTTAATGGTTTTATTTTAATGTTAAGAAAGGATCTACTCCTATAAATTGGAATCCCATTCCTGTGTTTTATAATGAATTATCCAGATTGTAAATGGAGGCTGTAGTTGAACTCGGACATATACATCAAGTCCTACTGAATAATTTGTACATAAATACTAAATGTAAAGATAATTTTTGTCAACTGATACTGTTAAAACTCTGAAGGAACTTTGGGATCCAGGTTAGATAAAAGACATTGAATTGTCTTTTATCAATTGAAAATAGTGACAGGAAGCACACACTGTGAAGGGGTTGCAATGTTCTAGGTATTAAAGAACTTATCTCTGCAGTGGATCTTGCTTTCAGCATTTGAATCCATTGTAATAAATGTTATATCATATCAGGAAGAGCTGCAAATCTGCATGCCATTAACTATTCAACACATTACATCTACATCTTGGTATTAAGTTGCAGCTAATATTTCTAAATAAAATATTTTTACTTGCCTCCATTTTCCTTTTCAGAAAGAAACAATGATGTAATTATGACTTACTAATGTGATCAATCGATCCGGCACAAAATTTCCCATAAAATTTTTTAGCTCCCAGACTTCGAAGATCATGAATTGTAAACGGCCAAAGGTGAAGTACATTGTTTCTTGAAAAAGTATCTCGTTTTTCTACGACAACAACTTTGGCTCCAAGAAAGGCAAGTTCTATGGCAGTTCGCAAGCCACAGGGACCACCTCCAACAATCAAACACTGGAAAAAACAAATAAGAGGAAAATTGCTTATATTTAGACTTATAGGAAAATTAAATTTTACACTGTCCTGCACATTATTTGCTGGCTGTGCTGTCCTGCACAGCCAGCAAATAATGAAAGACACATCTAAAACTTTGGGAGAAACTCATCCTAATCACTTAAGAGTGGATAAAAATTGATGATTTAAAAAAAATCAGATTTTTTTATTTAAATCAGTTTTTTATTTAAATCAATTTTTTAATCAAATTTATTTTAATGAAATGGTTTTGGAGTAAAAATCTATCTAAAGATAGTTTTCTATTTAAGATACATTAATAGTTTATTCAGCATAAAATGGAACTTAGTTATGTAACATGAGGCTGTATATTCTGCAATATTTACATTTTTGGTAAACTCATTTAATGAATCCAAGCTCTGCAAGCTATATAGGAAACTTTCATTTTGTTGGCAAATAATAATATTAAAGATTGTAACTACCAGCAAGAATGAGTCCTTACATTTAAAGGGCACCTATCTTTTCAGATTCATCATGGCAGCGCCTGTTAGCAGGCATCCACTCACCTGCTGCCTGCCATGTCCCTCACCTTGTTGTGTCACTACTGCATCACCAGCCATCCCATTAAAGTGAATGGGACGGTGGGTGAATCAACAGCGGGTCAAAGGAGGAGTTGCTGCGGGACAGAGATGACAGTTGCTCTTTAAAAATTATAATTTAAATCGAGTTGATTTAAATCAAGCCTTTTTACAAGTGATTTAAATCGACTTGATTTAAATAAAATCCACCCTGATTCATATTATGTATAGGATTTGAAATATTAAGACTAGCAACCTGGTTCAAAGCCACACTTGGCTATGGAAGTTTTCAAAGTGACTGTGGGCCAAAGTCACTCTCAGCCCAATGTATTTCACAGAAATGTGATCATGTGAAAACTTTGGAAGACAAAATGTTATGATGCCTGATGCCTTGAATTTCTTGATCTATAAAGTCTATCAAAATAATAACTCCATACAAAATATACTTCCTCAAAAACCTGCTGTTTAATTCAGAGGTGGATCCTTTGTGGTTGACTTTCCACCAACGGCCCAATTACATGTTCTTAGTTGTTCTCCTTCATTAAAATAGTTGAATACAACCGTAATCTAGATACTATTTTTTCCTGTAAACTCCCCTTTCTAAAACTATTTGCTCCAAAATTGCTTTACTCTATGTAATAAACAGCACTTTTGAACACAGAGAATGGATATATAGGTGGAAAATAACTCACAGTTAAGCCCTTCCTCAGCTGCTTTCCCTTCACAAGTAGTTAGGTCAAAAACAAGATTTGCTTCAAGCTCTACAGTACATTCAATAGTATGGCATATATCAGTGAGTTTTATAAATGTCTATTATTTAAAATAGTACAGCTATCTTTCAGCTTATTTTAAAGGGTGTTGTGTAGTCTCTGTAGAATTTTTCTTTCTGCCATTCTCCTGTATCCCATGTTTTTGTCAAAATAATGGTTTATACCAGGGGTAAAATGCTTTTGGTTTGGACCGGATTGCCCGATCCAGTAGAAATGGTGAAGAGGTTGTAGAAAAAATGGTTTTAAAAGTAAAAAAAAAAAAAGTTGGCCACGCCCACTCAGTCATATTACACCACCACCACCAAGCCACACCCACAGAACCAGTAGTAACAAAATTTACATTTCACCACTGGTTTATTCTATATTAAAATTGTCCAGATCCTTTGAAAGATATTCTTTGCAAAGCATGGGAACATGAATGAAGCATCTCTCTTCAAATCCTTAAAACAGCTGCATCTTTTTCAGAGTTATCAGTTGTCCCTGTATGTGGGTGCATGCAAAACCACTTTGGTTTGCTTTCTTTTCAGCAAAATAATTATTCTTCATGCAAGGTAGCTTAAAAAACTTTTTGGATGAAAGAGAGATGGAAGTGGTTCCTTAACGCTAACCAAGGTGGGAATGTTATCCATTTATCTATAGCAAATTCTGTCAGTCAGCTCTTCTCTTTCCACACACTGAATTTTTTTGCTGCAAGTTAGCCAAGGCAAAAGCACCAGAGCAAACGTGATAACAGCCTTAGAGTAACCATTTACTTTAAAAAAAATAATTTTCTCCTTGAGATTCCAATTTTGCAAACAGAAGAATGAGTTAAACGGAAGGTATTTCATAAACCAGGCATAAATCCAGAACTGAAGCTAATATAAGCTGTTTGTCAGTCTATGAGCCCAGAATGACGCTATTGGGTCTGTTTTTCTGACTGTTCTCCTTATTGAGTCTTTGCCTAGCACTTTGTGTTTTATTTACTCCCTTTCATCATAAATGGATTAACTAGATTTGGAAATGGAGAAAAAGTCTGGAATCAGTATGTAGTACAAAGTTAGGTCTGTAGAGAGTCTCAGTCATCCAGGTCATGATTGTCCCAAAGGTGCTTTTTCCCAAAGTTTAGATGTCTTCAGAAAAAGCGTCTTTGGTATAAAGTTAGATGTTTGTACTGTATATTAAATGGTTTTTCTTTATGTATCTTCACATTTCAATGTAATTAAGAACTAATTTATTCAGTCTCATTCATAATTGCTAAATACAAGAGTCTAAACACTACTATGCTTAATGCAGTTAAGACCTATATTGGTTTTTGTCCTCCAAATATTTTAATGTGAATGGCAAACAACACGTGTATTTTGCATTTTAGTAGGAAATCTTGATAAACAAAACTACAAAGCAAGTAATTTAATGTAAATATGTTAGATGGCAATCTCAGATTGTGGCATAAAACAGTTGCTAACCACATGCCTCAGAGAAAGTAGGTGGTGTTTATCTTGCGACCGCTCAAAAAAATTACGTTTTAAGCGATAAAAGAATATTCCTTGAAAAACAAAAGTTTGAATGAGTCACTTTTTATAACTGGAATTGTTTGTATATATGCACAACAGATGCATACGCACATCTTTGCCTGGCAGGCCGGAATAGAGTAAACCATTTATGGTGTGCATGTGTTGAGTACTGTTAAACTGTGTATATACAGTAACTCTTTAGCAATGTTTGTTAGAACTCGGAGTTCTCATGTGAATCATAACAAAAATGTGCTGACAAATCATATAAACCTCTGCCAACTGTTTCTTCAATCTTGATAGCAACTGGACTAGATAATATTGATCCATATAATTAGGTCAACTGAGCCAGTTTTATGATAGCATAAAGATACTTCGACACAAAGTAACTTTATTTGTAGCTTTATCTCAGCCCTTCAAGGTAGGCTAGACTAGGAAATCAAAGTTCTATGAATGCTAATACTACTTTTATTATAAAGTTACATTAACAGAATTTTTGAGGTCTGAATCACTTCTCCCATCCCTTTATCTTTGTGAAAACTAGAAAGGGCCATATCTGAAATACTTTTTCAAATTACATTCCTGTTCCAGACTCAGATTTCTCTTATCTGACCTTTGCCTTGGTTGTGACTCTTCCTCTTGTTAAGGTTATTCCTTCTGCCTTTATACTTTAAGTATAAGTATAAACTTAAATACTTTAAGTAAGCACCAATTTGTTCCAACTTATATAGCAGATGTTATCAGATAAATTTATCTCACTCCTGATGTGAACTACAAAGGATTGTTTTAAAGCAATACTGCAGATGCCAATGTCCTTAAGGAAAAAGCTCCTTTGTTCATATTAGTGCACAGGAATGCAGGGAAACATACCTCCAAGTTATTTTTGAGACAGGAACAAAGTCATCTGCTGGGACACTGGACTGAATAGATTGTATTTGGTTTGGCAAGTAAATTAAGCAAGTTGTGTGCATTTCTTATTAAAAGCTGTTAAGAAAGCTGCACTCAGAATTCAGTACTCCTGAGTTTAATAGGACTTTGTTCTAGGAACCTATACATAGGATTACAGCTATGCCTCCAATTTTTGTTTAATATAGAATTTGGGCCTTTTTAAGACAAAGTTTTAAATCTAAAAATAAAATCCATGTCAAATATGTTTAAGTTAAGCACTACCAGATATTCTGTGCCACTATCAGAGTGACAAAATAGTTTAAGAGTTTTATTAAGCATGATTATAAATTTTGCTCACAGGTAATTAACATTCTCTTTAAGTAATTCTGAATGTCATTTTATGTTGATAAAAGAACCGTTTTGCTTCACGTTACATTAAAAAGTTAAACATTCTCATTTAACAGGCTTGATCCATTATATATTTTAAATAAATGTTAATACAGCAAAATTAATATATCTTTTCTAAACTGTAGATACTTTAACTATTGTTGGGCAAAGTATATTGTTTCTATGGCATTTCTGTAAAATTCTGCTCCAAAGCAAAATGTACCCTTTCCCTCCTTCCCTCCCTCATATATTGACCTATGCTTGGTTGATTTAAAATCAACAAAAGGCAACATCACCTGGCTTCAACGGAATTTAATACATAAGCCCTATTGCTACATACATAATCATGATTCTATTTCAATAAAGGCATCCAAAGGTCAAAATTAATTACGGTAAATGTCCTCACCATAAAGCACTGCAAAAGAGATTGTTACCATTTATTTTTCCAGTCCTCTGCATTGTCAAATGAGGTGTAGTGAAAATTCCTTTTCTTAAGAGGTTACAATCTATTTTCTGATGAGCATGACAGTTTGCTTGCTTGGACTTTGATCTGTCCTTAGGACAACACATACTCATTCTATTGCTGGTTCACTAATATAGCTCTGTGACTTTACTCTGTCTTTGGTTCTTTGACCCAACTTAAAATATTTGACCTTTTTTTGTTTGGTTGGTTCCTCTTTTACTCAATGTTATCTTTATCTTTATCTCTATAATTAGTGACAACTTTTCATTCTTTGCGGTTTGGATTAAATCTGTTTTCTGTTACTTTTGGGGTATTTTTGATTTAGATGTAAGAATCTGCAAAAGTTTTATTTTCCTTTTACCTTTGTAGCTGGCAACCTACATCATTCTTCCTGAACTTGTCACAAGGCAGCCCTGAGCTCCTGCAATAATTCTTCAGTAGAACTGATTTCTCTCACCAGAAACCAAACACTTGACTTGAATTGATAAGATCCTTGCTACAGATAAAAGAACTTTCATTAGTATGAAAAGCACTACTGGCAGGCTAAATTCTAGATGCCTACATGCCCCAAGGTTTGAATATGAAGAATCATTTTCTTGCTCTTTTGTAATGTATTCTAAGTTTTCTCAACATGGCCAACTGGTTGCATCCATTCCCAACGTCTTTGCTTTCCATTTTGACCACTGTAGCATTCACAAATTTAATTTCATTAGATTTTTTTTTTGTTTCTAACTCTATTTGGATTTTATCAAGAATGCCCATTGGTTATATTTTTAACCAATGGTTAAATATATTGGTTATATTTTATTTCATAATTCTTTCTAACAGTTATGCTGACTCCAGAGAGGCACATTAAATGTCATGTGCTAGCAAAGGGAGAAGCAACTAAACCCAATGTAGGGTAGGCATCCTAATCTAAGCTTTCTTAGACACATATTGAGGACCCAGTTTGTGGGGCAATAAGCTGACTTTGTATAAAAATATACAAAAGTATGAAGGCTATTGCTTGGCGCATTGTAAGCCGCCCTGAGTCTCCGGAGAAGGGTGGCATATAAATCTAATTTTTTTTTTAAAAAAATGCTTATATTTTATTAATCTTGTTTCTCATACTTTTTCACGTTATTCTCCAAACTTCAGAGGAATACAAAAGCATGTCCTGCATTAAAACAGCTTAGCTTCTGTCCATTCAATGCAGTACCATCTACTTGGACAAGTTCTCTGGGTAATCAAGTAGATATGGATTTATAACTTTGAACTGGATGTGCCAAGTAATATTTGGAACCTTCTGCACACTGTATTGAAATATAATTAAGAAATCAATTACCAAGTGACCTTCATGGGAGGTCCATTTTACCTTCCATTTTACATGTTGCTGGTCATTGACTGAATAAACAATCTTTTATTTTCATTTCAGTTTATGTTCACTGAGAATAGAAGAGACTGTTGAAAAGATTCAGATTTCCAACGAAGGAAATGGCTGCAGACATTATGGCTGGAAAGCAGGGCTTTGAAGATTAGCCTGAGGCTTATTGTACTTGCAATGCCAATTTATCTTTTTCTGTATCATCAAACAGGTTCCTATACTATCTTGTCCTATCCTATCCACTTTTATTTTCCCCCTTTCTATCCAAATTTGAATAGCATTTAGACCCCAGAAAAATCTCATAGCATTTAGGCCCCAGAAAAATCACATTCCTCATATTAGTTAGAACCTTTATGCTATTTTATTTTATATTTTTGAGGCTGTGTAGAAAAATACTTTATTTCATATTTGGATTATTAAACTGATTTTTAAAACAACCCTCAACTTAATTCTGGGTTGTACTGCTGATTTAAAATATTACTAGCTTAGATGGAAGCATGTAATGCAGTCAACAAACTAGCTCCTTTCAGGAGCTTAAGAATTATTTATCACTGGGCTTTAATCATACCTTTCTCATAGTCTAGAACAGCTTCCCCACAATGACTCATGAAGACCCACATCATCTCATAACCTTAAGTTTCCTATAACTTCACTGTGGCATTACCCACAAATATCTCATCTCTTAATATTTAAGCATCTGACCTGACATCATCATCTTCTAAGAATACGGTCCTAGCACAGTGTCCATTTTAAAACAAGCAGTCAGCATCAATACTGTGTTTCCCCGAAAATAAGACTGTGTCTTATATTTTTTTGAACCCTGAAATAAGTGCTTGGCCTTATTTTTGGGGAGATCTTATTATTTTGGGGCACGTGGGGCAAGATGGGCTCCTCTTAACGTCTACCTGATTTCCAGCTCTGTCTCCCTAACCCTAACCAGAGAAAATGGCGGAGACTGGTTGCGCATGAGTTTAAATATTTTAGGGGAGGGCTTATTTTCAGGGACAGATTATTTTAGCACATGCGCTCAAAAGCACGATTGGGCTTTTTATCAGGGGATGTCTTATTTTCAGGGAAACAGGGTAGCTTTCTAAAATAAATAATTCCATTTATTCTGCAAAACTCTCTTAAACTGTCAAAACTATAGCTAAATATCCCTCACTATCACATTATTGGAAGATATAAGCAATATACTTAAAAGTAACTGTACCAAGTTCATTCTGTAGGCAACAATCGAGTGCCAAAAAAACCCCCAGTTCTTAGTGCTGATGGCAATAAAACCAAAATTAATCCCTCCAAGCAAGATGTTCCTGAAATCAAATATGCTGTCCTATTTTCAAAAAAAGTATTGTCTATGTTTCCTTTCATCACCGGTGCTTGAAAAAGAATTACTTCCTATAAATTTTCTTTTTTTAGAAAACAAACACGTGTAAACTAAATCATTATGCAAATAATATAAATGGTAAAACTTCAAGCATTTTTGTCCAAGTGACTTAATTTTCTATTTAATGCTGTAAAAAGAGATACTCGGTTATTTTGAGCAACTCTGCCCAAATTATTGGATTTAGTAAAATCAGCAGCTCTCCACAAGCTGACAACAGATTGGAATTTTGCAAATTCACCAAATACATCTCCTATCAAACAATCTTAGGGTTCTTCCGTCTATACTTGTCACAAGGAACATTTGGTCATTTCAAATGATCTTGAACCAAGGAACGCAAGTCAGATTATTTCCAACCTGCCTAAAAACTGATTTCTATGTCTCCATTCTCTGGTTTATCTTACCTACTCTGCTATCACTGCACACTGCTCTAATATCTCTAGTAGACCATATAATTTCTTGTCTTCACAGCTAATTCTTGTGCTAAAATTGCATACTTATTCCCCACAAACATTGTTTTTATTGAGAGATTGTGCTTACTGTCATCTGGTAATAATTGCAGTTGCTTTTCAGGACAGCATGTGCTTGCACAGTACAGAAATCATCAGAGTAATGTCTTGATGTCTGCGGTTCTTGTGGTTTGAAATAAAACAGGTAATGCTAAATAAGCATAAATAATCGGAGGGAGTCTCAGAATTATTATTTTTTTATTGAGATGATGAAAGCCCTTTGGCTTTAAATGAGTTTCTTGTCTCTGGTTTTACTAGCTGAATCTAAGCATTTTATTCAAAGCAACTTGCAAATTTTCCACAATTTGTAAGTGATGCTGAATTCTGTTCTACTTTATTAGAATGTTTTCTTTAATTTACAGAGTACTTGCAGTCCTTAGAGAGACAGTTTGGTGCAGTGGTTAAGGCATCAGGATAGAAACTAGAATACAGTGAGTTTTAGTCTCATGTTAGGCAAAAAAAAGTGGGTGACCTTGGGCCAGTTACCCTCCCTCAGCATTCATAAGGGCAAAAGAAAAACTTCCAGGCAGTTTTTCCAGGCAGTTACCAGGAATCAACACCAACTTGTAGGCAGCCCTTCCTCCACCCATCAAATTCAGGCTCTAATAACAAAAAAGTATGATTTTAATTGTCTTAAATCCCTGGTAATAAGTGACCATTCATTTACATTATGCTAGTCCTCAAATAATACAGATGTTCATATCAAACAGCATAGTTCTGATATAGGGTACCTTTTTATTTAAAAAAATCTCTTCTTCACTCTTACAAATGTTAAAAGTTGTTCTGAAACTATATGCAGAAATCACACTTTCAAATGAGTTTCAGAGTACAATGCAAAGTACTGTACGGCATGTACTGCTTATTTCCTCAATTTCACACCCACCTTTTACATCAACCATTTGCAATTCCTCTTTAATCCTATCAGGAATTAAATCTAGTAGCTCATGTTAGATAAA
Source organism: Masticophis lateralis (assembly GCA_030761175.1). NCBI lineage: Eukaryota > Metazoa > Chordata > Lepidosauria > Squamata > Colubridae > Masticophis > Masticophis lateralis. The sequence continues at coordinate 259,702,441 of JAUDYJ010000001.1, read as the reverse complement.
AAAAATATCCAAGTTATCCATTCCAAAACCTTGACCATAATTACAGCTCTATAGAAACAAATTCAAAATTTGTTTTCTTTTTGCACTTCACACAAGTGGTTCTTTTCTGAAATAATTTATACCAAATTCTCCACCAAAATAGTATCCAGGATTTGAAAGACAGAGTTAAATATGGAACTCATATTATTATAATTTATAATATAATAGTCATTGGTGTAACCTTTTGTTCTGATAAAATATCCAGGCTGCCTGTGACAGTCCCCCATGAACCCTCTATATTTTAGCCTGAGACTATATACAGAGCTGTAGGGGAGAGGGTATGGTAGGTATTTCATTACTTTAATCTTTTCCTCCAAGCCTGATTTCTTTAGAAACTCCTCAATACCAAAAGCCATTAAATTTGCATTAAAATGGGAGGGGGGAGTGGAAGAGTGTGTGTTGTTCAAGAAACATTTACTCGAAACATGTACCTACAACAATAACTTCATTGCTCTCTGAACTATATTTCTACTTTACTTTGTTATAGTATCAAGATAGTCTTAGCTTAGTGAAGCTTGGATTTTTTTTCTTCCATTATAATGTATACTAATTAATGCTCAGGAAGATAAATCTATCTCAGCATCTACTTCTACAATCGCAGCACTATTGAGAGTGTCCTGACATACGGCATTCTTGCATGGTATGGGAGCAGCTCTGTAGCAGACAAAAAAGCTCTACAGAGAATCATTAAAACTGCCCAGAATGTCATCGGATTCCAACTACCAGCCCTGGACGACATCTTCGAATCTCGCTGTTTGAGAAAGTTGCATAACATTCTCAGAGACTCTTCCCATCCTGCTTACAATCTTTTTGGACTGTTGCCTTCCGGCAGAAGATGCAGAACAATTAAAACTCGGACCACGGGTTTTCTGAATAGTTTTAATCCCAGAGGATTTTTGGGGGGCTTAGGGATGGGGAATTGTGGTGGGTGGGAGTGTGTTTGGGGATTGTTATGTGTGTTGGACCTGGTCTTTGGGTGTTAAATCAATTTCGTTGTATGGGTATACTGTGTATACACGTACAATGACAATAAAGTTATTTATTTAATACTTTTAAATATTAACTAGTTTCGTATTTCCTGAGATATTGATCTAGCATTTCAGCCTTGGCTAAGAAACAATAAAGTTTAATGTTAATCTAACAAAGAGTACACTTGCCATATTCACGTTTGTGTACCTTGATTCAGCTACCTGGAAATGCATAAAGGATATGGTGAAGTATTTATGTATCTTACTGTGGAACTGTATTAAAAAAAAAAAAAGCTCAGTTTGTATTCCAGCCATTATCAAGCAAAAAAACAAAAAACACTTGATTAAGCAATGTACTTATTGCCAGTCTGTCTGCTCTTGAAGCACTGACTGGGAAAAGTGATTAGGATTACGTCAGATAGCTGTAGGTGTTCCATTTGCATGAATTTTAAAGAGCAAGAACAGTCTGCCCAAACTTTTCTGTAAATATTTGCCCCATTGAAAAAGCCATCTATTGCTTCTACTGATATTAGATCAGCAGCTATCTGACAAGCAGGAAAATGGTGTGTGTGTGTGTGTGTGTGTGTGTGTGTGTGTGTTTGTGTGTGTGTATGTGTTATAAATCAGAACTATAGCAAGACGGGTAGTAAATCACTCACTTTCATGTTAAGAGTTCTGATCCAGATGAATCCCTCCTTTCTGAATAATGCACAATTGACTTACTAGTAATGACAATGAAGTAATGTTTAGTTGGATAACGCATCCCCTCCACAGCATGCAAGAGCTAACATTGCGAAATGGTTTTTACTGTCAAGATTATTGAATTATTGAAGGAGGTTTGGTCATCTCTCAAGTGCTCTGCAGGCCTTTTTGCACAGTATTTAATAGACTAAATTCAGCTTTTTCAAAAGCATAAGTGATAGTACGATTGATTATTCTACCCAATACCCCATTTTTTCCCCAATTGTGACTATCAGTCAAGTTCAGAAAAACATGCAGAAATTCAAAGAAGCAACATTAGAAAATATATAATGATTCCAATTTAAGCAATATGGAAAATGTGGTTCAGTTTTTTTGCTTTCCTCGGGTACTCCTACCTCAACATTGATTTTAGACAGGCATTCCTATTAAATCAGAGGCTAAAGTAGAAATGGGAATGCTTACTTTTTCCTACAAAAGCAGAGATTTATATGTCAAAGTTCTCCCTCAACTATTTAACAGTTGTCTATTCCAATATTGCTTGAACAGCCAAGTCTTCAGGTCCCGATGGAAGAAGCGTAGATCAGGAGCTATCCGGAGCTTGGTAGATAACTCATTCCAGAGGGTGGGAGCACCCACAGAGAACGCCCTACCCCTTGGCACCGTTAGACGACATTGACTTGCCGTCGGAACCCTGAGGAGAGCGGCCCTATGTGAGCGAACAGGACGGTGGGAGGCAGGCAGAAGAAGGTCTTGGAAATATCCCGGACCTAAATCATGTAGGGCCTTATAGGTGAGAACTAGCACCGTAAAGTGGACCCGGAGAACCACTGGCAACCAGTGCATATATATAAATATATGTATTTGTTTTTCCTTTAAGCCAGGTTTTTCCTACGTAACCAAGATTTTTCTGCAACCCTAATTGAGTGAAATCACATTCACTACTTTCTGGGGGTTTTTTCCCTTCTTTTCATTCTGGCAGCCAGCAGATTTTGTGCTGCATAGTGAGAGACTTATATAGCTATTTCTGGCTCATTAGCCATCATCAGTAAGCCATACCCACCTCATGTATCCACCTAATTCACTCAATTAGGGTTGCAGAAAAATCTTGATTGTGTAGGAAAAACCTGGCTTAAAGAAAAAACACACATAAAACCTACGAAAAGTAAGAAAATAGATACTGTACCTTTACAGGGAGGATACATGAGGTGGGTGTGGCTTACTGATGGCTAATGAGCCAGAAATAGCTATATAAGTCTCTCACTATGCAGCACAAAATCTGCTGGCTGCCAGAATGAAAAGAAGGAAAAAAATCCCAGAAAGTAGTGAATGTGATTTCACTCAATTAGGGTTGTAGAAAAATCTTAGTTACATACGAAAAACACACATAAAAACTACGAAAAGTAAGAAAATAGATATATGTATTTATATATATAAATAAATATATATAAATGTATTAATAATATCTTATAAATATCTTTATTTAAATAAATAAATATCTTTATTTAAAACTGAATGTCACTGTTTACTTCTTATCCATCTATTGATTTTCCTCTGTTTTTTGTTTCAGATATTTTTATTTATTATTTTTCACTACTGTATGTATATATTTTCTTCCATTCAATCATATCTGATTCTCAAAGACGACCTGGACAAATCCCTGCATTTTTTATATATATAAAGATATTTTCAAAAATGGTTTGCCATTGCCTATTTTCTAGGACTCACAGAAATTACTGGCCCAAGGTCACCCAGCTGGCTTTGTGTCTAAGGTGACACTAGAATTCACTTTCTCTCAGTTTCTAGTCTAATGCCTTAACCATTACATTTATTTTTATTTTATGTATTTTATACTTATACATCCCATTATAAATAATGCAATATATACATTTTAAGGCTACAAGATAGATGATGGATGGATGGATAGATAGATGATAGATAATGGATAGACAGACAGACAATCAGAAATAATATAGACAGTAAGATACTGCTGCTATATTTATTACTATGCAGAAATTTCAACAAGATTTTCTAACATTTAGCGAAACATTCTATCCCAGCCACAAAGTTTAATTCTATGACCATTAATGTTCAACATGAGAATCATATTTTGTTCCAAGTATATTTGTTCTTGCTAATTGTATGGAAGATTTTAATTCCACAACTGATTTATATACTGGCATGTAATTTAATCTTCTAAGGTGCTAAACCTAGTATATTTAGTATTTTAATACCAGTATTGCCTCAAAGTAGTCACTTGGGAGTTGTTCTTATTTCTGCACTTCCTATCACTCATATTTATATCATAGATATTTTTTGACAGGAAACAATGATTCATCAGTAAAGAATGCTTGCTTGATAGTTACATTTGGCTGGCAATCCTGTCAGTGTTTTCATTACATTCCTCAGATTAAGCATTTCCATACATACAGTCTGGTTACTCTGATAGCATATAAAACAATTTTGGATCATTTTGGAGTAACTGAAATTTATTTTATTTTTTTTAAATTTGATTTATATGCCGCCCTTCTCCGGAGACTCAGGGCGGCTTACAATGCGTTAAGCAATAGCCTTCATACTTTTGTATATTTATACAAAGTCAGCTTATTGCCCCCACAAACTGGGTCCTCAATTTACCCACCTTAGAAAGGATGGAAGGCTGAGTCGACTGGAAGGCTGGGCTTGGTGAAAATTGAACTCGCAGTAATTGCAGGCAGCTGGATGTTAAATGCTGCCTTAGTAGGAGGCATTAGCCTCCTACGCCACTTAGGCTCCTTTTTTTTATTATATATCAATTAATATATATTAATTGATATATAATGTTCTCTATTAATTGATATATACTGTTCCCTATTAAATTGTTATTTTTGTTTTAGTTTCTGTTGAATATTCTCGTTTTAAAAAATGTCAGAAAGCCATTGTTAATAACAGAATTTGGTATAGACCAGTTCTTTCTTTTCTAACCTGGGGATAAAAAACACATTTTAAAAAATCCTTAATTACAGAAGGATACTAACTACCGTACTTAAGTTGCACATATTCCATATATTCAACATGTAACTCAAATTATCTTGTTCACCTCAGTGCTACAGTTAATGACTTAGTGCACAAGTAGGACAGTGTTGCATGAGGAAACTTATGGTCAGTTCTCAAAGCTGACACTGTCACAGTATCTTCACAGTCAGGCGCTTGGCAAACAGCTCACAATTATGACAGTTGCAGAATCCTGCGGTCACATGATCACCATCTGTGACTTTCATTGTCTTCCAACAATTAAAGTCAATGGGAAGCTGGCAGGAGGACCAAAATGTTAATCTTGTGACATTAAGTGAACCCTGCACAGTTTTTTAGCTCAACAACTGTAACTGAAACTGTATGAGTTGATGTGATTATGTAACATTGTGTTTCACAACCCCTTTATTTATCAACAGAATTGCCTAATTACTGCCATTAACAGAGGACTAATTGTATTAATATGTCAGATACACAGTGTAGAAGATGACCAGGATGAGCCTAAGGGAGGGAGTCAAACATGTCACAAGTCTCAAATCCCTTCATGTCCACAAGAGATCTAAGTCCAATCCACTTGAATTCTGTTGATTCTTCTGTCAACAGTGCCTTTTTGCTTTGACTGTTGGTAATTCAGATTCTTGTAGAGAGCTTAAGTTTGCAATAAACCCTTATATTCATTTGAACTGCCTGGACTCCTGATTTCCTGCATTTGCAACAGAGGATTTTATCCTAATTGGATGCAAATGGATTCAGTTTTTCAGTAAGGATGTTTCTCTTCCACCTACCTAGTGATTATTCACTCACAGGTTCTTATGAAAGCTGACAGTGGAAACAAAAAAGCTGCTTTGATTTCTTATTAAGTATTCCCAGCACACTTTGCATTTTTGACTTTGAATGCATTGACTTTGAACGCAAGTTAAATATGACAATAATCTTCCTCAAAAGGTGAGTAGTTGAAGCAAGTACGTACATTTTAATATATTAAAATTAACATTTGAATTTGTTTTGTTTTGTAACTGGAAATTTACAAGTATGTATCATGCTGAACTTTCAAATACTAAAAAACAGATGTACATTAGCTTATGATATAGTATAAATGAATAGCAAAGCACAGGAACAGACTTTTGAACTTTTATCCATAAGAGAAAATTTATGCAGAAATATTATTAAACCTAAAGAAGTAACCCAAAATTTCTTCTATAAAAGCAGAGGGCCGGATCAGATTCAAAATAAAGTAGGATCAAGCAGGATCAGATTCAAAATAAAGTACAAAATGCACCTTACCTTTGTGTTTGTACAAGATTTTCCACGTTTGTATTCCTTATGGCTTGCCCTTTTATCTAGCTTATTCCACAAAGCTTTGGCCTTCCAGCTGGTCACTTTTGATTTAAGTTTGACATAAAAGTTCCTGTTGTCCAAAGGATCTAATTCAAGATGGCGAGTGAGAATATTAAAAGCCTGTATTGAACCTTTGCATGTTTGAGCTTGAACAAAGCTTTCAAATATTTGATTAGCTTGGTTGTACTTATCGTTGTCTTTTTCACCCATGTTTCAAGAAGACTGAGTAGCATGTACAAATGGCATACTTTTAAGCAGAGGTTCATCTGAAAGATACTGTCAACTTGTCCCAAGATGTAACATCTAGAAAGAGACAGATAAAAATCATTAGTATAAATCAGGACAAAATTCCAAAACTTTATAACATACAAAATAGAATATTTTGTAGAACCTCAAAGTGTTGTCATCGAGGGAAAAAAAAGTACCATTATTGAGAGAATTTTAAATAAAACAGCTATAACTACAGAAGTTACAGTATATAAATTGATGTGCTTATAGTAATGTTACGTTATCCTAACACATGTATGCTTTTGATTTGTTACATGATTCTAAGACATTTATTGATCAGATTTACATAGCTGCTGATATCACACAAAGTGACTCTAGATAGCATACAATAAAACTTACTATTAAAACCCACTGCAAAATTCATTAAGAATAATGAAATAGAATTAAAAAGACAACTAGAAGTGGGGGAATATTATACATAATACCACCAACATGTGGACTTTCTATCACCAGAGGATTCCCAGGCTTGCTGAAAAAAATAAAAACAAATTTTAAGGTCTTTCCGGAAGGCCATAACACTTGGGGCAAACCTCACCTTGGAAGAGATAATGTTTAGAGAGTGGATGGAGCTTTTATGTATGCTTCAATATAATCTCTTGCAAAGTTTCTTGCTTTGCTACTATGTTTTTAGATGTGGTTTTTAAATTCTTTAAGAAATAAAATATCTTATCTTGTGTCATACAGTAAAAGGATTGTAAATGTATCTTTAAATCATTACCTAGTGGTCCATGAACTATGCAAATGCAAACCATGGGCTTTATTATTATTAAAATAAAATTACTTTAAATGCAAACAAGTAAGTGACTACTTATGTAAAATAAAAAGGAGTGAGGGAAAATAGTGAGGAAAGAGGTGGGCTAACTTTTTCCTTTCTACTCATAAACACCAATTTCAAACTGCTTTCCTCTATAAAAATGCTACACTAACTTCCAGTCCTCCCAAAATACCTATTCCTAAGAAATATAAAGATATCAAACTTCACAGATTTTCTTAATAGCAACTGCATATATCTTCCCCATTGTTTATTGCTTCCATTGGTTCTATGAAATTAATTCAGTTGGGTTACAATTTAGCAACTTTTTGGAATATTTTTTAAATAAGGGCAAAGCACACTTCATTGCCAATGGACACTTTGTATAGTTTATGTATGTTTTTAAAGATAACAGAACAAAGGCCATTCTTATTCCAACATTCAATGCACAAGTTTTGTAATGGCTACATTTGCAACAATTAAAAAAAAAACCATATGAGTTGTTATTCTGTACTGTATTTTATGCATGGCCATTTTTGGATAGGTAAAAACAGTTTTAATATGCAGGGAAGATACAATCTGATTATCACAGAGAAATCATAATAATGCATAATTCAATTGCAAAAGATAATTCAAATGAAACATCTTAAAAATTTATATGTATACAAGGAATCAGAACAAAAAGTTTTGGTTCTGATGCTACCAGTGTTCCAGCACACAGTGGGCTTAGTGGGCAGTGATATAAATACATTTTTAAAATAATTTTTTTGTAGATTATATCAAGAGATGCTATTAATATATTAAAATTGTTAAAAAGGGAACAAAACTCTAGCAAATAAATATAACTGCAATTCCTTTTGAATTAATTTTTTTTTCCTCCTGGAGAATATTTTGGCAAATTCCTTATTATTTACTACTCCGCACATCAGGGATGCATTAAATATATTCCCCATTGCTAATATTCTCTTTCAGTAATGGTACTCAACTACAGAGTACTGTAGGAACTAAAGGAACAATGAGAAATTCTTCCTAAACAATCACAATGAATTAGAGCAGAGGTCTTCAAACTTGGCAGCTTTAAGACTCGTGGACTTCAACTCCTAGAATTCTCCAGCCAGCATAGCTGGTTGGAGAATTCTGGGAGTTGAAGTCCACGAGTCTTAAAGCTGCCAAGTTTGAAGACCTCTGAATTAGAGTAATGTTATCATATCTTTCACCATTAATCAGTTTGCCAAACTTTCTTAATTGTACTAAAATTGTTCTTTATTACAGAACGTCAACTCCATGAAATGTAACCTATGATCTCTCTCTTTCATAGTGGTGGGAAAGTTCCTTCTTCCATAGATGTCCCGTGGGTCACACTACATTTATTATTTATTTTTTAAAAATGTGTACGGCTGCCCATCTTCAGACAATCTTGGGGGGGGGGGGGGAGCTCACAGCAATAAAACTAAGAAACCTATATAAACTTATAAAAATTAAAAACCCAGCACCTCACTCAACCTCCAAAAGGCCCCCAAACTCTCCACAGTTCACCATTTATCTATTGCCTGGTCAAAGACTTAAATGATCTTCTAGAAGGCTAAAAAGATTGTTAGTTGCTGGATAAAGGTGTTCCATAAGATAGGGGCAACCCTGGGAAAGGGCACTCTTCCAAGGTCGCACTTGATTCAGGAAAGGAACCTGGACCCTTCTGATCTGATAGGATGGGGCAGATACTCTCAGAAAGAGGAGACCCCCATGAGTAACCTGGCCTTGTGCCACAAAGAAGAGGGAGACAACCTATTCATCAAAGCACCTGGGAGCAAGACGAGAAGCAAAGGATGAAAACTCATCAAAGAAAGTTCAAACTTAAAACTAAGGAGAAATTTCCCGACCGTAAGAAGAATTAATCAATGGAAGAGCTTGCCTTCAAAGATTGTGGGTGCTTTGGAGGTTTTTAAGATGACATTGGACAACTATTTGTCCAGAATGGTATAAGATCACCTGCTTCAGCAGAGAGTTGGACTAGAAGACCTCCAAAGTCCTTCCAACTCTGCTATTCTGTATTCTGATAATTTCTTTGCACAAAGTTGTTGTAGGTGGAATAACAGGTGCCCGTTTATGTTTCCTCTAGACCAGGGGTACCCAGTATTCCGCATACTACAATACTACAAGGAAAGAGTCTGATCATACTTTTCATATATTAAGCAGCTCTGTTTTCAACCGTTCCCTGACCACTCCAAAGGAGGGAACTGGAAAGATTATGGGAACGAAGCATTAAATAGTATGGTGCACTAAATGCCCCGCAAATGCAGTCAGGGGAGGGAGGGAGGAAAGAAGGAAGGAAGGAAGGCCCTGTATTTAATGTGGTTTGCTTAGAAGACTGAATCAGGAAGAGGTTTTTTTTAATAACGTTAAGTTAGAGAAACAAACAAAAATTGTTGAAACTGTTTCCTTTGTCTTCATTATCCTTTTTAAAAGAGATTGGCTGCTATGTTTCTTCTAGAATTACTGTTTATAATACAATAAACCAAGAACTGCAAGTAGCCCTCATCAGTACTTTAAACATTTCTCTTTTCATCGTTCTATCTTCCTTCTGTATATTTCTATTTCATTGCAAATTAATGTTTATATTCACCTAGAATATTATACTGCTAATATTTTACTAAATAATCTTTCTGGGTATCAAATATTTTATTAAAATGTGGTTTCATTTAGAGCAATCTATTCTTTGACATAATTATTTTCAATGATTCATTATTGGTACTTCAAAAATCCATCTCTATGGGTGCTCCATTGTTAAATGTTTCAAATGCTAAGCTCTCCGACTTTATTTCCTACTTTTGCTTTAAGTCTTATCCAATAAAGCCAGCAAAGCCAACTAAATTTAGTTTTTAAAGTTTAATCTTTAAATAATTTTTAATTTAAAAAAAATTAAGATGACCCCTCAAGTTTATAAGATACAAATATGTAACTGTTTTATAAATTATCTAATTTTATCCAGCAACATAATTCACATGGGAAATAGTTAAAAGAAGTGTAGCAGTTTCATATAATTGATTTTAAGCTTTACTAAAACAGCTGTACACTGTCTCTATGTTGGAATGTTAAAGGGCAAAACACAAGCTGGTTAAAAATAATTTCTTTAAAAAGGCATACTAATAATAGCTCAGATGCTTGAGAGGATAAAATAACTTAAACAGCCATCCAGTGATATATCTTTCTTCCACATCAGGTATATTTCAGAGCCTGATATAGCAAGAGTTATATAATCACTTATATAAAGGGATATCTTTTAGTACACTTAAGAAGCAGTAACTTAAGGAAATTAACTAATACAAAAATCCAGTAAGGAGAACAATGTCTGAATTACAAGCAGAATAAAACTAGTAGTGCAAGTAGGGTTTCCATCAATTTCAAGTAGTGCTCACATATGAAGTGTATTTGGCTCCAATTGCAACATTACTAAAATTGTTGATTGGTTAAAATTATTAACTTTATTTGCTCAAGTACAGGTAACATATGTCAATAAATATTAGAATTACTATTTTTATTGTATTTTTAAATTTTTACTGAGATATCAGTCTCTAAACAACATTTTTTAAACGTACATTACAAGTACTTCTTTATGCACAGTGCTGTCAATTGAAATTGGTACACAACAGTCACTCCACTTAATCAACTGAAAATTTATATATATTCCCCAAAACCCACTGAAGGACTTACTTCTAAGCAGATAAAAGGCATTCTGTAGATTAGACACTATCTAATTTTTAAAACTTGGTCCTATATTCTATTAAACAGAATGCCCTGCTTAATGCACTGAAATACAAATACAAAACTAGAGCAGTCAGATTCTTTTAAAGTAGTATAAACCAAAGTCAATGTGAATCCACCTAGCTATATGAATTTCTCTAGCCAAAAACCCTCCAGATGGAAAGAACTACAACTCCTATTATCCTAAGCATTATGGATAAGAATTGCTGTCCAACTGTTCTAGAGGCCATGGGAAAGAATGAGCTTGACGTGCACCAGTCTTCACAGAAAATGAAATGGATGTATGTACAAAAAAATGAAATTCTTGAAAGGCACTAAAGTTTTCAGAAATTGCTATCTTTCACCATCTTGTTTTCAGAAATGGGAATGACTTACAGTTACATCAAGTTGCACTTTCCCAATGTTCTGCTCATTAGATGGCTAATCATGTACACTTCACATAAAAACTAGGTTTCTATAAACTAATGAAAAGACGGAAAAATTTAATGAATATTATATCTGAAACCTCATTGGCACTGTCTTTATTGAATTAAGTTCAGCTTTTTTCAAACGCCTTTCAACTAGCAATCATGTTTGAAGTTGCAGTCTATCATCTTTGGAGGTGGGAGAAGGAAGCTGTCAAATTACGGTATTCAGATTCACTGTATAATCAATACTGAAAGATTAAAGAATAACTTGAATCTTATCAAAGTCTTACCAACCACAATCTTGCTAAAGAACTTAAGAAACAGGTTTGGTACAATCTTCCAGAGGACAGGTCCAATCCTGCCCTCTTTTTTCTTCCATCTCTAGGTGAAACTCATATGTCTTTGGTGCATATGCTCTCAGTGTACATAAAAAGACAAGATACATTCATCAAGAATCATAAGGTAAACACTTAATGATAGTCATAAGGTACAAATAAGCAATCAAATCATACTAGAAAGCAATCAATATAAATCATAAGGATTCAAGCAACAAAGTTACAGTCATGCAGTCATAAGTGGGAGGAGATGGATGATAGGAACAATGAAGTCCTTGGTGCTCTATGAACTTGGTTATTTTCTTGCAGAAATTCCATTATCCAAACTAAGTAACAGTTTCAGTACATCTAGTTTGGGTAATGAAACGTCTACAAGAAAATAACCAAGCACAGAGAACAAACATTAAGAACACCCATTTCAATCTTGAACTACAGAAGATGACCCACTTTAGATGTTGGCCTTGAGGACATACTCATTAAGGATGTGTAGTCCATCGTGTCCATCATTTTAATTCAAGGATTACAACTATTCAGCATGTAGTTGTGAGGCTGTTTTCATATAGTTAAAACTGAACAGAGGAGCAATTCACAATTTTTTTTTGAACAGTCTTTTAGATATCATTCCCAGAAGTCAGCTGACATTTAATGGTTACGGGTCAGATTCAGTGTAACTGTTTTTGTTTTTATTCTTAATGGGATTACTCCTCCCTTTCATCTGTCTATCTGTCTGTCTATCTGACATTCTGAGTTGCATATGGATGATAAGCTTTTTGACCAGATAAAGACTGATCTATCTTATTATTTATTTATTTTATTTATTTATTTATTTATTTATTTATTTATTAAATTTATATACCGCCCTTCTCCTGACGGACTCAGGGCGGTGAACAGCCAATTAAAAAACCAATACAAAAAAGTTAAAATCATGCTAAAACAAATATAAATAGGCTGAAGGTTTAAAAACAGGTAAAAATTCTTAAAAAATTTTTTTTTAAAAAAAATAGAAGGGATCAGGCAAGTCCGGCAAGTTGAAAGAGATAGGTCTTCAGAGCCCGACGGAAAGTCCGGAGGTCAGCAATTGTTCTCAGTTCTGGAGGAAGATCGTTCCAGAGGGTCAGGGCTGCCACAGAGAAGGCTCTCCCCCTGGGGGTCACCAGCCGACATTGTCTGGCTGATGGCACCCTGAGGAGGCCCTCTTTGTGGGAGCGAACCAGCCGGTGGGAGGCAATTGGTGGCAGAAGGCGGTCCTGTAAGTACCCTGGTCCTAAGCCATGGAGCGCTTTAAAGGTGATTACCAACACCTTGAAACGCACCCGGAAGTCAACCGGCAACCAATGCAGCTCACGCAGGAGAGGCGTCACGTGGGAGCGCCCCGTCGCTCCCATAATCCCCCGCGCGGCCGCATTCTGCACCAGCTGAAGCCTCCGGGTGCATCCCAAGGGGAGGCCCATGTAGAGAGCATTACAGTAGTCCAGGCGAGACGTGACGAGCGCCTGAGTGACTGTGCGGAGGGAGTCCCGATCTAGAAAGGGCCGCAACTGGCGTATCAGGCGAACCTGACAAAAAGCCCCCCTGGCCACAGCTGTCGTATGATCCTCTAATGACAGCCGTGGATCCAGGAGGACGCCCAAGTTGCGAACCCTTTCCGAGGGGGCCAATGATTCGCCCCCAATAACCAGCGATGGAGTCAGCTGGCTATATCTGGACGCCGGCAGCCACAGCCACTCGGTCTTGGAGGGGTTGAGTCGAAGCCTGTTTCTCCCCATCCAGCCCCGCACAGCTTCAAGGCACTGGGACATCACTTCCACGGCATCATTGGGGTGGTCTGGGGTGGAAATGTACAGCTGAGTGTCATCAGCGTACTGAAGGAATTCCACCCCAAAACCACGGATGATCTCACCCAGCGGCTTTACATAAATGTTGAACAGAAGGGGCAAGAGGACCGGCCCTTGTGGCATCCCACACATTAGGCGCCTCGGGGTCGACCGCTGCCCCCCTGTCAACACAGATTGCGACCGGTCGGAGAGGTAGGAGGAGAACCACCGTAAAACGGTGCCTCTCACCCCCAGTCCCTCCAACCGGCGCAACATGATACCATGGTCGATGGTATCAAAAGCCGCTGAGAGGTCTAACAGCACCAGGATAGAGGAGTACCCCCTACCCCGGGCCCTCCAGAGATCATCCACCAACGCGACCAATGCCGTTTCAGTGCAGTAACCAGACCTGAAGCCGGACTGGAGCGGGTCTAAATAGACAGCTTCATCCAGGTACCGGGGGAGCTGCCACGCCACCACACTCTCAACAACCTTCGCTAGAAAGGGAAGGTTGGAGACTGGACGATAATTAGCCAAAACAGCTGGGTCCAAGGAGGGCTTCTTGAGGAGGGGCCTCACCACCGCCTCCTTCAAAGCGGTCGGTAGGGCACCCTCACTCAAAGAAGTGTTTATAATCTCCTGGAGCCAGCCTCGTGTCACCTCCCGGGAGGCCAGCACCAACCAGGAGGGACATGGGTCCAATAAACATGTGGTAGCGTTCAGTCTTCCCAGAATCCTGTCCATGTCCTCGGGAGCCACAGGATCGAACTCAGCCCAGATAACACTCACAGGACCGGGCTCAGTCACCTCACCCGAACTAACCCAGTCAGCGGCCAGATCATCCCGAATCTGAGTTATTTTATCATCCAGATATTGAACAAAATCCTCAGCACGTCCCTGCAAGGGATCCTCCCGCGCTCCCAGATGGAGGAGGGAGCGGGTCACCCTAAACAGGGCGGCTGGGCGATTATCTGATGATGCGATAAGAGCGGCGAAATAATTAGATTTCGCTGCTTTTATCGCCACTAAGTAAGTCTTAATATGAGCTCTTACTAGTGTCAAGTCAGATTCAGAGCGACTGGCCCTCCAACCGCTCTCTAGGCGTCTTTTCCGGCGCTTCATCTCCCTCAACTCCTCGGTGAACCAAGGAGACAAGTGAGTTCGGCGCCGGGTCAGAGGCCGCAAAGGCACGACACGGTCCAAGGCCCCAGCGGCTGCCCTATTCCAGGCAGCCACCAGGTCCTCGGCTGAGTCGCGTGTCAGTGTCTCAGGAAATGGCCCAAGCTCTGTCTGGAACCTATCAGGATCCATCAGGCGCCTGGGGCGGAACCACCTGGTTGGTTCCGCCTCCCTGCGGTGGGGTGCAGCGGTCAGAAAGTCGAGTCGAAGGAGCGAGTGGTCAGTCCATGACAAGGGTTCCATAGCTATATCCCCAATATCAAGACCACTCAACCACTGACCAGAGACAAAAACTAGATCCAGGGTGTGTCCACCAATGTGAGTCGGGCCCTGAATTACCTGGGTCAGGTCCATGGCCGTCATGGAAGCCATGAACTCCCGAGCCATCTCAGATGCTTCCCCGATAGATGGCAAGTTGAAATCCCCCATGACTATAAGCCTGGGGGTACCAACCGCCACCTCGGCTATAATATTGAGAAGCTCGGGCAGGGTCGTTGCCACGTGGCAGGGAGCCAGGTACGTGACTAACAGACCCATCTGCCCACCAGGGCCCCACCTCACCTTAATTTTTATTAATATATTCTTATGTATAATATTTATTTATTTGTTTGTTTGTTTGTTTGTTTGTTATTTATTTGTTTATTTGTTTGATTTATATGCCGCCCTCCTCTGGAGACTCAGGGCGGCTTACAATGCATTAAGCAACAGCCTTCATACTTTTGTATTATACCTGCTTAGTAGGGCTTTTGCCCCCCCCCCCCAAGCGGTGTTCTTTTTTATACAAAGTCAGCTTTTTTACTTCACATGAGTCTTCATATCTATTATTTGAATTATAAATCAGGATGAGACATTCTGTATATCCTGCTCAATGTGAAGATTTTTTCCTTCTATTTTAAAAACTTTTTAAAAAGAAAAAGAATTGCTCATAAACAGAGTATCTGCTTTTCTGTATAGATCAGTGTTGGCGAACCTATGGAACCTGTGCCGGAAGAGGCACACAAAACCATCCTGTGAGGAATGTGTGGCCTCACTGGTTCCTCTTCCTGATTCCTGTGCACACACGTGCGCCGATCAGCTGCCTGTCACGTGTGCAGTATCGACAAAACCTGGATAAGTGGTGTTCTGTCACGCATGTGCGAGTTGGCACTTGAACTTCCGGGTTTATGTCATGCACATGTGCGATGGCCAGCTGTTCATCAGGCGCGTGTCCATGCTGGAAACCAGAAGTTAGGGTTCTGCCTGGCGCATACGCGACAGAACGCTGCTCTTCTGGGTTTCAGCACTCCCCCACGCATGACAGACGAGGCTGCATGGTCCAGGTAGGATGGTTTCACCTGCCACTTCCAGCATGAAGGCTGGCACATGGTGACATAAAAGGTTGGCTATCACTGGTATAGGTTCACAGAGATACTATCAGATGGTTATTTACTTTGCATGAATGTGTTTTGAGTGTATCACAGACTGTGCCATTATTATTGTCAGCTGTTTTTTATCTGTAATAAACTTGTTATTTTTACTTGCCTTTTATGAAATCATTTGGAAGTTAAAGCAGTTTAAGAGTTTAATAAGACTGTTGATGTGAAAATAATAAATGATTAATATTTGCACTTTCCCCCCACCCCAAATATATGTTTATTTATTTATCAAATGTCTATGCCTCTCATCTCACTGATACAGTGACTCTGGGTGGCTTACAATAAAAGTGTAAGTAGGTAAATATAGAGAGCTAGTTTGGATTAATTGTTGGCTTGCTAACTTGGCTTTGTAATAGTTAATAGTAATTTGTGGTTGTTTTATTATAGCTGTGAACTATAAAACCTTGTTTATAATTTTATTTTATTTTTTTGGTTTGGTAATTAGTTTAATGTAATCAGAGTAGACTAAATCATACCGATGAATGGAAAGTTGCACTTCACATTTTAGGAACTGTATTTCTCCATAGCATTTAAGATTTAGGGACGTAAAGATTTTGTTAGCAGAAGGCAACACTACAAAGAATTAATTTAAATTAATTTAAATTAAATTAAATTAAATTAAATTAAATTAATTAGACTTAAAGTACTATCTATAAAATTAATTTTATTATGCCTGTTACTGACTTTCATTTTATACATGTAAAATGGTTGAAGCTAGTCCAAGTGACAGCTTGAGTAAAGAATTAAATGGCTGAAGATTATGGGCTGAGTCCTCCTTCCACTTTCTTCCTGATGATAAATACTTATCTTTTAAAAGTAATGTAATCTGAAAAACATGTGCATCCACTTTTAGAATCATGCAAACCATATAGTGGCTTAGTGTGAATTAACAACTCAGCTCTGTCCTTCTTCACAGTAAAATATGATATGTATAAGTTATTTATGGTTCATTTCTAATGCTGGTTGATTTATAGCCCTCATCAAGCTTTATGGTCTGCCAAGCACCTTGTGTGGCCCACTGGCATTTTTTGAGAATTTAACAAACTTACTGCCACCAGACATTGTCACAATTGCCTAGATTTTTATAGCCATCTTGACCCTGAAAGACATACTACTGGGCACCTCCAACATATCCAGGCATTACTGATACTGCCAGCTCGTTTAATGCTACCATGCTGCTAGCTGCTGAAAAGCTGGTCAGCACACTAGCTGTTTCTTTGAAGCTTGCCATTAACTTTCAAGTATCAGTATGGCTCCTTGTTCGCTATGAATTCTGCAATTCTAGCCTATGTTGTTCAAATACAGAGACCTGAGAAGAAACTCAAGACAAGTACCCAGAAGATTTTCATCTGTAGGAAAGGTTGTACTAAAGAAGGCTTTCCTATACAGGCTTTCAGATTATTTTGCAAATGCACCATTTTGGATTGAAAACACTTGATGTTACGTTCAAAAGAGTTGTTTGGAGAGAGAAATTGTTTATATTTGGAAGTAGGTTACTTTGAACAGAACTATTTTGAAATGCATTCCACGAGAACAAAATATTTCATATTTAAAACAACTATTTTGAACTTGAAGTAGTATAATTCAAAGTCAGAATGTTTTCCAAACCACTATTTCCCTACTTTTTAGTTCTAAAATAAGAAGGGGCCAAAAGGTGTGTGCTGATCTTTATCCATGTGTAACTATATAAATATAAAACACACATACATACATTATTTCACCTTCACTGTTCTCTCTGGATACTTAAATATTTCGATACTTAAATATCTGGATACTTAAATAAAAAATATTTACAGACCTTCAGATCCTGGACATAAACTGGTTCAACTCCTACCCTCAAAACGACACTATAGAGGAGTGGTCACCAACCAGTGGTCCGAGGAAAATTTTTTGTATTTTTGGGGATCAGCCCCCTGCAAGCTCGTTTCCTGCCGCTTGGGACTTGGAGTGGTAAACAGCATCTGGGTCGAGGAGCAGCCGCATTTTGCTCTCCATTGCGGATGCCAGATCAGCCCCCTGCAAACTCTCGTCTCTCGAGGAGCCCGATCAAAGTTTCCTGCGCCACTTCAGGGAGCGCTCCTTGACAGTCCCAAGCGGCAGGAGATGAGGGCTGCTTGCACCACCGGCTGCTGCAAATATACCGAGGCGAATGCTGCGCAAATTCAAGTAGTGCTTCACTCCTGCACTTTGTTCTGCCCCAGCTCTGGATTCTCGAGGATATTGACACACATCAATGGTCCTTATTAAGTTTATTAAGTAGCAAGAATAAACCAAAGTTTGGCAAAGCTTGGCAACCAGTCCAGAAAGCAAGATACGATAAGACTTTTAAAAAAAAATGCTCTGATGATCATTACACGTTGTTTCTAGCAAGAAACTTACTAACAGCTTCTGACTTAAATAGGCTAAGGGAGTGGCCAATTATCCTGAAGCCTTACTCTTGAGGAGACCTCCTCCTCCTCCTGGGTAGTCACCCCTGCCTTTTGGCAGCCCTGCGTGCTCGAGCATTGAGGAGAGGCTTCTCCACTTCGCTCTCTCCACTTAAAGGAGCCTCTGAGTTCTGAAGGCCCTGGCTGAGTCTTTGCCTCTGGCACCACATCCTGTTCAGCCTCCTCACTGTCCAACGCGAGCACTGGCTGCGCAGGCTGCTGGCATGACACCATACCAGCCTCCTCATCGTCGGGATCAGCCACGATCTGCGCAGGCTGCTGGCGGGCGACAACATACTTCTTCTGGCCCTTGTTGGTGCTCCGTGCACCTTGATCTCTCAGGGAGATGCTTCACTTCCTCTCAGTCCCAAGATACTGGGTGGCCCATGAGATGAGAGAGAGAGAGAATGAAAAAGAGAGAATGAGAGAGAGAGAATGAGAGTGACAGAGACAGAGAGAATCAGAGAGAGAGTGAGAGAAAATAAGAAAGAGAGAAAGAGAGTGAATGAGAGAGAGAGAGAATCAGGAGAATGAGAGAGAGACAAAATGAATGAGAGAATCAATAAGAGCGAGTGAGTGAGAGAGAGGGGGGAGAGAGAAAGAGAATGGGAGAGAAAGAGTGGAGGGAGAGAGAGAGAGAGAGGAGGGAGAGTGCCTGAAGGACCCCATCCCATCACTGAGAGTTCAGGTGCTTTAGCAAGCGGCATGCTGGATTCATATTAGTGGTCCACGAAATTTGAAATTATGAACTTGGTGGTCCCTGAGGTCCAAAAGTTTGGGGATCCCTTCTGTAAAGCACTGCACACCAGACAACTAGACACAAGAACAGTTTTTTCCTGAATGCCATCACTCTGCTAAACAAATAATTCCCTCAACACTGTCAAACTATTCACTAAGTCTGCATTACTTATCATTCTTGACAAATGTATCTTGTCCTTTTATCTACAGTGAGAGCATATGCACCAAAGACAAATTCCTTGTGTGTCCGTTCACATTTGGCCAATAAAGAATCCAATCCAATCCAATCAGGGGTAGGTTCTACTTACCTTTACTACCCATTCGCAACGGGACCACGCGTTTGTGTGCTCGCTTCACAGAAGCTTCCTGATGACATCCGGGTCAGTGGGCGGAGCCTCCCTCTGGATTTACTACTGGTTCTTGTGAACTGGTCCGAATCGGGGGCAACCCACCACTAAATCCAATCCAATCTAATCCTATCATATCCTATCTTATCCTATTTTGATTTAATTTATATGCTACTAAAATCATATAACTCCTGGCAGTTTGTTATTGTTCACCTGCGTAAGGCTGGCAGTTTCACTCTATGGAGGGCAGTGTTCCACTGTAATGTTCTACTGTAATGTTTGGTATTTTGTCTAAAAACACTATAGCTCACACATAGGGCACTCACTCATTCTTAGAATTTAATCCATGGTTTTGAGTAATTTATTAAAGATCTTGACAAACAAGGACAGCTGGAAAGAGTTTATAGAGGTAGTCCTTAACTTACGACCATAATTGAACTAGAACTACAATCATAAGTTGTTGACGTCATAAGGTAAGGCATCAAATGACCACAGCTGATTTTCTGACATTTTTTTGCAGCAGTCAATTAAGTGTATCTATTTTCCCCAATGTGGTTTTTTTTTTTTGGTTGTTGTTGCTAAACTGGAAACTGACAAATGATGCAAATCACATTCAGGTAACAGTGGAGCACTGCAAACAGCCATAAAGCACTGAAAACCAAGGTCTGTTTGCATATGGATTCATTAGTACAGCAACCATAACTTCTAAAATGGAAATACTAATTGCAACTTCTTTCTTAAAATAAATAGGTTGTAAACATAACTTCAACAAATTATACTGTCATCTGGTAAATACCATACAGACTAACCCTGAAAATCTGTGTGATTTATTTAAATTCTCCCATTTCATAACCTGTTAACCTAATCATTTGTGTCACTATAAAAACACTAACCTCATCTCCAATATCAAACATTATGAGCTTAAAAAAGGAGGGGGGGGAATCAGTCATATAATGTGAAGTAATATTAAGCCAATTACAAATTACTTCCTGTTATGCCTCTCGATGTCAAAATAAGTGAATGTATGATGCAAAATGGAAAACACAGGAAATGTCATATTCTTTAAATAATTTATATGGTGTCATTAAGTATTGTTTTCAATGGTAATAATGAAGTAGGGATCTTTAAGTATATAGTATTTGTCACATTTTGTGAGATGGGTGGCTTATAAACATGACAAACAAACAAACAATGTTTTTCAAATATAATCTTTCAGTTAATACCATAACTTAATAGGGGTAAGCAACATGGAATCCACAGGTGCCAACATAACTCTAGATAACTCTCTTAATATTGACCAGGTTTCTTGCCTAGCTGATTTTTAAAAAACTTTTTAAATAAAAAGTTAAATAATAAAACCATTAAAAATTATTTGCAGCTCACTCGATGCAAAACAAAATGCCAATCTGAGTCTCTCTTTGACTCTTGTTCCTTTTTTCCCCTACCACTAGTGATAAAATCTCATGTTAAAAAAGTATTTTCCCAATGGACATAAATTCACACAGGCAGATTCTCCAAATCTATTAATAACTAATTACTATTTGAAAACTAATGTAACAATTGCTGATTAGTATGGTTATAATTGATACTCTATATCACGGGTATCAAACTTGCAGCGTCATGTTGCTGTCAGGTGGCATACGGCGATGTTTTTCCCCTTTGCAGAGCTAGGGTGGGGATGGCCTATGTGTGACACGCCTGGTCCGCAGGCCACCATAACTATATGATATAATTAATATTATAATTAATATACTATGTGATAGAATTAATGTAATTAAAAACAAAAAATAAGCAAAAACAATAAAATAATGTATAAATTTAATATAATTATAATTAATATAAATATAAATGATTATAATTACTTAATATAATTATTAATCAATTAATGATATATGAACATTGCACAGATGAAAGCCAATAGGGTGACCTTGGACCAGTCACTCTCTCTCAGCCCAACCCAACCCATTCACAGGGTTCTTGTTGTGGGGAAAATAGGAGGACAAAGGTGCATTGGATATGTTCGTTGTCTTGAATAATTTGTAAAAATAATAAAAGCAAGACAAAAATAAATGAACCACATAGAATGCATTTGATAATATCCTTGTGCTGTAGTGATTACAGAAGTCACTGGCAGACAATTTTTAAGGTAGGTAACAAAGGAACAAGAGCCCTGTCTTCTGTTAAATGGCAGTTCTATGACTGGCCCATTATACATTTTCTCAAAATTCTCCCTCTCCCAAAAGTATATATATTCATGATGCTGAAGAGTTCCAAAACACTTTTCTAGAATTTTGGAAACCAATTAAATGAATATAATAATGTTTTTTTCTATGAACAAAAAAAACAACAACAGTTGATTATAATGGAAAAAAATGGAAATATAAAACATTTGTATATGCTGTTGTAGTGGATTAATGGATTAAGGGGGCTCTTAGTTAGGCTGCTGGCTAGCTGGAAGACTTTGAAATATTCTGAAATACAGAGTCTGTCCTGCCAATGACAGTGAGGGAAGCAGAATTCAGTTGGAGAGGAAATTAAAAGTTTCTTTATTCTCAGACACATTTGGCTGTGGGCCTTTCAAGAAGCTACTTGACTTAAGAGGTCACTCCAAAAGCCTAGAAAACCTTGGGAGAATGGGAACCAATAAAGTTGGCAGGGAACATTTAATTTAGTCATGTAAAAAAAATCTATTCTGTTGAATAGATTATACAGTATCTGCTTTCTGTATTACTTTGTTAACTCAGACTGTTTACAAATCTGAGTGCTAGGTTTTGAATTCAAATCTCAACTGTATTAGCTGGTTACAATTACACTGGGCTCTGAAATCCTTATTTTGTTGCTATTACTAAAACAAAAATTCTTATTTTCTTCATTACTCCAATCATCTCACTAGGCTCAAGGTTGACTCAGCATTCCATCCTTCCGAGGTGGGTAAAATAAGGACCCATATTGTTCAGGGCAATATGCTGACTCTGTAAAGTGCTTAGAGAGAGCTGGAAAGCACTGTGAAGTGGTATATAAGTCTAAGTGCTATTACTATTGCTATCTAGCACCTAATGTTCCAAAACTGCTTGAGCCTGGCAATCATGGCTGAAAAGGAAAAAACTGGAGCCATTCATTTAAAAGTTGGTTCTTTTTGGGGAAGGAGCATTTCCTATGACTCACAAGATTTCAAGGGACAGGAACTTCAAGAGTAGATGGCTGCAGCTTTAAACATCTCCCTGAATAAAACTTTTTCATTTCAAATATGAATCCAGACTCCCAGAATTTAGATAAAGGCGGGTAGAGTGGAGATTACAGAGAAGGGTCTGGCAACATGTTGTGGAGGTTGATAACAAGCTCCCTTCAGCAAAACAGGAAAAAAAACCACTTTAATATGAGTGTTAAACTAGTAATCTGTGTTCATGATTCTCTGATAAATACTACTGTGTTTGCTGGTAATTCTTTAACACAGAGACTATAGCTGTCTCATAATTAATGCTTGTATCAATATATCATGTTCTGATAAGTGTATTATTTCTTTCGCTTCAAAACCTTGCATGCTAGCTATACTGCCTAAAAACAGGAAAATATTCTTTTAACTATATCTCTGACCTCAGTATTCATCCATCAAAATGTTACAAAACCACAAAGTAAAGTGTTTACTTATTGCTTATAAAGCTGACATGATGAATCAAGCAAAATAACTATCTTTTCCTTGGTTGCTTGGAATGTTAACATTTAATTCCTCAGCACTTACTGGCACTTACAAAAGTCACCACAAAGGTTTCACAAAATAGCTAAAACTCATTAATATTGTAACGAAATCTCTAAAACCTACACATTTCTTAAAAGAGACAACAGAGAGAGAAAAAGAGAAATGGCTTTCCAGCATATTAAGGTTTGAAGGCTTACTACTGACTTTCCAGAATCTGCCAGAGAGATTTTCTGATAAATACTGATATGTAACAGTTTCCAGGAATTACAATTCCTGGCAATCTGCAGGACCAACAGCTGCCCACTTTCCAACTGATAGTATTTCTTTTTCTTTACATAAATATTTGTTGCTTTCCTGGTAGGATCCTAGATTTAGCTATCGCCTATCTTACTACCTAATAAGGCATCCAAAAGCCTGGCCTTTTGGTGATAGGCATTACAGGAAAAAAAAAACATAAAAACCTCTCCATTCTCTTTCTACAGCATGTTCATCTTATGAATTAAAAGTTTAATACTACAGTAATTGGATTCCTTTTATTACAGATTGATTTTTGAGCATCCATTTATAGATTTATTAATTCTATAATTATTCTCTTTGGTTGGTATTTAAAATGCAGTTTCAAATTAGACCTATTGAAATGAATGAAGCTAAAGCCACAATACTGGGTGGAGCTGGGCAGAACACAAGTATATAGCACATAAGGGATTCATAGCAAGCTACAAGGTAATGAAATATCAAAATATTTGCTTGGAATGCTTATTCATAATCAACAAATATCTGGCTGCAATCCAATACTAGCTTTGATGGCAATTTGATACTTATATAGAGAAAGCTCAATGGAACACAGTAGAACTTATTTCTCAATCATTTGTTTTGTAAATTAAACTCATATAATAACCATTATGGGAGACTGCTTGTTTCATGACACTTGGAATATATTTAGGAATATGTTCACTATATGATTGATCAAACCCTATTTGTCTATTTCAGATATAAAAGATACTGCCAACATTAAACAGTAGAAAGCAGGTATAAAATATTCTTCTTTGGAAGAAAAAAAATGTTGTTTAAGTACACACAGAGAAGCATCAAAGTCTCTTTATAGCAGTGGTGGAATTCAATTTTTTTTTTACTATCAGTTCTGTGGGCGTGGCTTAGTGAATATAGCGTGGCTTGGTGGGCGTGGCAGGGGAAGGATACCGCAAAATCTCCATTGCCACCCCATTCCAGGGAAGGATACTGCAAAATCCCCATTCCCTCCCCACTCCTGGGAGAAGGATATTGCAAAATCTCCATTCCCACCCCATTCTAGGGCCAAAATTTCCGCTATCAGTTCTCCGAACTCAAAATTTTCGCTACCAGTTACCTGTCCGAACCTGCTGTATAGCACCCCTGATTTATAGTATCTCTAGAATTTAAAGCAAAAGGGCATACAAGTACTGTAGTCCTAAATTTACAACCATTGTTTTAATGACTGTTCAAAGTTACTGAAAAAATGACTTATGGTCAGTTCTCACACTTATGACAGCTGCAGCAGCCCTGCGGTTACGTGATCAAACTTTGAGAGCTTGGCGACCAGCATGCATTTTCAATGGTTGCGGTGGCCCATGGTTCTGGGACTGTCATTTGCAAGGGAGCTTCTGACAAACAAAATGAACGGGGAAAGCCAGGTTCTCTTAACGACCACATAATTCACTTCACAACTGTGATGATTTGCTTAACAACCATGGCAAAAAGATCATAAAATGGGACATGACTCACTTGACAACTGCCTGGCTTAGCAACAGGAATGTAGGACTCAACTGGAGTCATAAATCAGGACTACCTGTAATATATTAGATCAGCCAAGATCCATTCCAACATGCATTTCCTTCAACAGTTCACAAATGGAAATGCAACAATACTCACACTCTTGAGTTTTCCATCCTCTGGTAATTAGAGGCATTTTGAGCAGTTCAGAGAACAGGTAGTGGAAATTTTGAGCAGTTTGGAGAACTGGCAAATGCCACCTCTGGCTGGCCCCAGCATGGGATGGGAATGGGAATTTTGCAGTATCCTTCCCCTGGAAGGGGGGGGGGAGAAATGGAGATTTTGCAGTATCCTTCCCCTGCCACGCCCACCAAGCCCCACCCTCCAAGCCACACCACACCCATCAGGCCAAACCCACAGAACTGGCAGTAAAAAAAATTGGATTTCACCACTGTATATAGGTATATATTGAAAGTTTCACCTTTGAGAAAATTTGAGGAAATTTATCATACCTCCTTTTAAAACCATTGCTACATCTTGCAACAGTGATTTTCAACACCTTAGCATATATTACAGAAACAAATATTTGAATTCTCTGAAAGCTCTCCAATATATATCTACTAGCTTCTAATGGTCCTAAAATTCATATTGAGTTTTATTTCTAAATTTTACTGGAAATTTTGCTCACATTGTGTTCTTTAAGTGATCTCCTGACTACTATCAGACACTGCACTATATATAGGTCCAAAGGGTCAAAGTTATGTTTGAAACTGTTCCCAATCTCATCTGTATTTTGCTTCTCTGTAACAGACACAACTAACATCGTCTAAGCTCAATATTAATCCTCCGTAGCACCCCAACAGCTGGTTAACAGATGATTGGCAAAAAGTTGATGTTTCACACCCAGCATCTCACAAAAGCCATTTGCCTTTGGAAAAATCAGGAGAAAACTGTAGGATAAAACCAGATGAGAAACCTTAGTTACTCAGGTATCATCAAATCAATTATTTTCTAGATATGACCATGTTTTTTTTTCTAACCCAACTCTCTCTGCGCATGCAAAGAAATAATACTGGAGGGAAACATTAACACACTGACCACTTAATATATGAATTCATGGACATTAATCTGGGTTATCAAAGTTTTTGAAGAAATAAATGACAAAAATCAACCATCCTGTTAAATAATTTCAGGTTTGGTTTGCATTATGGCCAAAGTAAACATAATGGCAGAAGTCCAATGGCCAACAATCTATAATGTTATTCTGTTGGCATAATCAAAGCAGTCTTTGGGGAGGCATAAATCCCTCAAATAATCCTCAGGAATAACTTTCAAGGTCTAGTGAGTGGTAGATGAGAATCAGATAAGTTTTGTATACCCGGAATTTATTTTATCAATTTCCAGAAGTAACCTATTAAATGTATGAATGACAGGTTTTAGATGCAACGAAGCATATGTAATTTTATGACTAAACCATAATATAGCCAGTTTGCTTTAGGTTAGCATATTGGATGACTCCATTATGTGTTTAGTATTTATGTCTAACTATCTTTGCTTGTTCAACACAACAAAATTAAAAAATCATGACCTAGCACTGTGTGAGATACTCTCCAATAAGCAGGTAGATATGAAAAAAAAAGACATAATGTACATGGAGTGAATGGACAGGTATGGCCTCACAAACCTACTGTCAGCCAGATCTGGCATCTGATTTGAATCTACATCTTCATGAGGAATAGATGCTTTCTTTTTATATAACAAAAAGGAGATTTTTCTTCAATCCAGGGGTGAAATGCTCCCGGTTCAGGCCGGTTCGGGCGAGTAGGTAGTGATGGTGGTGGGCAGTTCAGAGAACCAGCAGCAAAAATCCCTGCCCCCGCCCCCCATGCCCAGCTGAGCCACGTGATCATCAGAGCCTTTTTTTTTCTTTGAAATGGCTCTGACAATCCAAGCTCTGACGATCCCAGCTGAGTTGCCTGCCAATCAGGCAACTCAGTTGGGATCATCAGCGCCTTTTGAAAGCATTTTTACATGGTTTTACATGTAAAAAATGGTTTTAAAAGTAAAAAAAAAAAAAGGCCACGCCCACCTAGTCACATTACCACCACCCCCCACCAAGCCACACCCACAGAACCAGTAGTAACAAATTTTAGATTTCACCCTGCTCCAATCCCTCAGGTTTCAGGCAGAAGAACTTTTGTCCTTTAGGAAAGTGCAAACAATTATCCAAGGGAAAGGGAAAAAGAATCAGTAACAGCTCCTCTGGTAAAACTTCAATGGAGGGACATTCCAACCAAAAACTTCAGAGCCTTCTATTTTCCTTTATAGTTTTCTGCAAGAAACCCATTTCATCTCCTTTACTATTGTTTTGTTTCCAACTATTTAAATCAGTGGTGGGTTTCAAATTTTTTTACTACCAGTTCTGTGGGTGTGGCTTGGTGGGCATGGCAGGGGAAGGATACTGTAAAATCTGTATTCCCTCCCCAATCCAGGGGAAGGTTACTGCAAAATCCCCATTTTCTCCCTTATCAGCTGGGACTTGGGAGGCAGAGAATAGACGGGGGCGGGGCCAGTCAGAATTTTTACTACCGGTTCGCCAAACTACTCAAAATTTCCGTTATTGGTTCTCCAGAACTGGTCAGAACCTGCTGAAACCCACCTCTGATTTAAATCCAAAAAGGGAACTTTATCTCTTTCCCTTTTTTTTTTAGAAGAAGGAAGCTTAGTTTTGTTTTTTCTTGTGAAATTGTTTTCTCTTAGGGCAAGCAAAGGGGTTGTTTCCTGATCTATGCCTCCATACTACAGGGTCCGCAGATGTTACTATATAGTTTGATTTTCATTTCTCTTTTTTTCAATTTGTCCCAAAAACAATTCAGGTTGTGGAGCCCTGTCTCTTTTAAATATCAGACTAAGGCGAGGATACCAGTGATCCATTCACTAGAAGAAAAACTTTAGCTGTATGAACAACTAAACTGTATAGATCAAGATAAAGGAGCCCAAAGGAATTCTGGGAGGGGTTATTATCCCCAACTTTTCATATCACAGATTACAATGACTGGGTAAATGGAACCTATCACTCAGCCAATGATAAATCTGTCTCCTCTCAGCCAGATACCTAAATGAGGGCACGTAGCATGGAAAAACATGATGCTTTATTTTTCCATCTGTCAACCAAGAAGAAAGGAACAGTGAGATTTGGGTAGAAGGACATATCAAAGAGGAGCTCTAAGGCTATATCTACTAGTAATTAGAGTGAGTGGTTTAAATAACAGTTATTTCAGTTGAAGAAAAGTAAAAACATTACTAAATAATAACACCTGTATCCAAATAGAAACACAGTTTTATTACAGGTATTCCTCAACTTACAACCATAATTGAGCCCGGAATTATGGGCTTAAGTCATGGCAATTGTTATGTGTGTCACATGACTGTGACAGTCATTAAGTGAACAATATGGTCATTAAACAAATCCATTTTCTTCAATAATGGTGAAAACTGCAAGTAAATGTTGGAAACTGGCAAAAAACACTGTAAATCACAATTGCATGATGGTAGGACATGGCAAACAAAGGTAAATGTGAGCCTGTTGCCAGGTATCCAAAATGAGATCATCTGATCGTGGAGGGGGTTGTGCAGGCATCAGAACTCTGGAAACGGGTCACAAGTATCTCTGGGGAGATCCGTTGTAACTTTGAACAGTTGCTTAGTGACTGGTCATTAAGTAAGGACTACCTGTAACAACAGAACTTACAATTTAGTATCGGGAAAAGCTAATTTCAAAGGATCTCTTCAAGTTGAACAATAAAGTTTGTTTTTGTTTTTATTTCTAAAAACTTCTTAGCTATTCAATTTGCATCCTCTTTCATTTGGTAACTCGTGATAGTGTATACGGTGTTCCCTCCTCCTATTTTTCCCCATAACAGCAACCTTGTGAAATAGTATGGCTGACAGAAAATGAATGGTTCATGGGCTGTGGCTGAAGGATGAGTAGAACCTGGATCTCTTCCCAGTATCAGTTCATTGTCTTACCCTGCCCTCTGGAACATTCTCCCTTCAGAAATTAGAATGGCCTCGACTCTGTTAGCCTTTCATAAACCTTAAAAACCTGGTTATGTGCCCAATCCTGGGACACGAAGTATGTTAAGGGTCTTGTTTCATGGTCACATTCATATTTATGGTTTATATTTCTGGAATATTTATGGTTATAATTTCTCTCAGTAGCTCTGTCTATATATATCATTATAAATTTCAATTATGTTTGGCTTTAATTGGTTTTACAATTGTTCACTGCCCAGGGTCACTTGCTTGAGATGCAAATTGACTAAACAAACAAAAAAAAGGACCACAAAGAGAAAACATGGTTTCAAATTAAAGCTTTGTTGCTTCTATGGAACTAGATCACATGTTACACTAAGGCTGAAAAAGCACAATATGGGAACTAGCCTTGTTTCACTTGCTTGAAGTTTTATTTATATTTACTTCCTTAATGCTTTTTATCTCCCATGTCCAGGCTATACACCTATACCTGCTTGTTATAGTATTGTGCGAATTTCTTTTGGTCTTTTATATATATTTAATGCAGAGGAAGGCAACCACTTTAATGCTGCAAGCTGCACAATTATGTGGTAAATTGTAATTAAAAAAAATAGGCCTGGCATAAAAGAAAGAAGTAGGGACAAGATAAAAGAGGTATATTATTATGCATTAATTTTATTCATATCATTGAAAGCTGCTTAGAGAAGCCTCATGGTGACATAAGCAGCAAATAAATTGAATTTAAAAAATCTATAAAAAGAAAGATTTGTGGCATAGGGTTTGCTATGGATACCTATAGCTATGTATCTGAATACATTTTATTTATGATCTATTCATACAAGGATTTTTTTATTACATTTATCAAGCAGCTCAGCCTGAAACAGAAAAAAAAAATACTTTTCTTATATCACCTTTTCTAAGTAACTATACTTTGCATTGATAATTAGAGCTTAGTATCCTTGGAAAGCCAGCCCTGCAAGTCTTATTTTCATATATAATAAACAGGAACCACATTAAACAGGTTTAGAAACTTGCTGTGCAGTAGTACCTAATTTGCAGGGAAGGAGGAGTGGGGGAAGGGCATTTCTTCGCTCCAAAGTTCAATTTCACTAATTCATATTATGCTAATTTTACTTTATGCAAAATCATAAACGACACTGTCAACAACTACTCATAATTAGAGCAAGAATGTTTTTGCTCCCAAGACTCTCATTCACTCGGACTCTGAGTGGTCATCTCTAGTGACAAGAATGTTGTTCAGATTCCATGCTCAAATGGAATCATCTTCTTGGCTGTGACTACTGGTCTATGTGCCAATTATAAATCAAGCTGCACTTGTATATAAAATGCTTACTGGGTGCTCTGGAGCTCCTGCACTACTATGGTAAAACTGTTTTTAAAAATATAAAACCAGAAACCGATTATGTTATATTAGTGCTGACTTCAGGATCAGAATACCAGGTCACAATCCTATACAGGTAATCCTCGATTTACAACAGTTTGTTTAGTGGCTTGTTCAAAGTTACCACAGCACTGAAAAATGTGACTTATGATCGTTTTTCAGAGTTATGACCTTTGCAGCATCCCCATGATCAGGTGATCAACATTCAGATAGATGCTTGGCAAACTGGTTCATATTTATGACCCTTGCTGGGTCCCAAGGTCATGGGATCACTTTTTGCGATCTTCTGAGGAGCAAAGTCAATGAGGAAGCCAGATTCACTTAACAACCATGTTACTAAATTATAATGCAGTGATTCACTTAACAACTGTGGCAATAAAAGTCGTAAAACGGGGCAAAACTCACTTAACAAATGTCTCGCTTAACAACAAAATTGTTGATGTCAATTGTGGTCGTAAGTTGAGGACTACCTGTGTTTGAACTATTATTCTACTTTCTGCCCTAATAAACATATTTAGGATTTAGCCATCAAGGACTATGTCACACATTGGAGTCCAGGCAGGGGTGTCAATCTCGCAGTGTCATGGCAGTATCACATGACGTACTGCACCTTTTCCTCCTTTCGCTAAACTGGGCTTGGGTGTGACCAGAGCGTGACGCATATGGCCCGAGGGTCATGAGTTTGAGAGGGCATCCAGGGCATCTCTGGCTCCCAATTAATGTATTATCCATCATTGTCTGTAGCAGCCTTTCTCAATGTTTTACTCTGAAGGAACCCTTGAAATAATGTTCAGGTCTCAGGGAAGCTTTGCATAAAAATTGTTTTATATATATATATATATATATATATATATATATATATATATATATATATATATATATATATATATTAATACAACATATATATTATAATACAACTCCCTTCTAACCTACACGTTTACAACAGCAGCAAATTTGCAAGCCAGCTGTTGTGTCACAGCATGTAAAAATTTCCATTCCTGAGAGTGTTAGCATCATTTGGTACACAAAGTTCAAAAAAATGATTTTTTAAAAAAAATCACAATCCCTTACCAAACCCCTAGTGACCACTTGAGGAACCCCAACTGAGAAAAACTAGTCTATAAAACCATGCTGACATCCAAATACAGATACCAATCACATGTAGTACCACCTAAGATCACCAGACCTACAGCAAGGATTCTCTCAGGGACAAAATGTTTGAGGTGAGTCCAAAGACGATCAATACAAGAAAATAAATCTCTCTGAGGGATCTCCATTTGTGAAATGAATGTTTAAATTGCCTGGGTGTAACTTAGAACTGCAGACAATACAAATAACTAGACAAATACTGTAATGAGCAGCAATCCACAATTCAGAGCCAGGATAATACCAGACACCTTTTTTTAATTAGGCCCAACAAGAGATGAATACAGTATATTGAAGATCTGATAAAGCAAACAGAGCAGTCACAACTGAAATTACAGATTGGTATGACAGTATTACATAGTTACTCATAAAATATTGACATGCCTCATGTTGAGCAAGCACTGCAGTAGCATTGCTCATTGAACAAACTTTTTTTCCATTAAAGACAACAGCAGACATGAAAGGAAAAAAGTAAGAGTTTACATATTAAGAAAAGAACTTAAAACTTATAAAAAAGTAGAATTTAAACAAAACGAACCAAAGTCCATTGTTTTTGACACTTTCCATTTTATTATTATTTTTCTATGGTGGTTTTGAAATTGAAAACAGAAGCACCTAATCAACTTTAGCCTTAACTTTTTTCCCATAAAAATATAGGGTACTTCTTATTGAAGTAACTGGTATCTGCTGTACATTTAGTTAAGAATGAAGTCTTTATTCAAGTGTCTGGAAAAATTCAATGAAAACTTCCTTGACATTTCAGATAAAGAAGATCAGCAATTTTGAACATCCTATCCCTCTAGGGGTCATAGTACTTGTATATTTGAAACAATATATGAAAGGGAAAGTACAGAGTTTGGCACAATAAAGCAGGGATGCTTGAGGATACTTTAGAAAGTATAGGGTGCCCTGTTCCATTCTTCCTGGATGTATTTACAAATTAGAAGCTACCTACCACATTCTGACCTTTTCCAAATTTTGCCCCACAGTTGTCAAAAGTTTTAAAATATATTTTATACTTTATAAAGTGCATATATTTTTGAGTCAAATACAACCATTGCTTTTCGATCGCTTTTGGAATTTATTTTTAATGAAAATATTTATTTTTAATGAACCATACAAACTAAAAACCCAGGATATCATACCATGCTTACAAAAAAGAAGAGCAATGTGGCAGAACTTATTAGACTATTAGAACTTAAGCTGACGGTCACCCACACATCTATTCTGGCACTTCATTCCATATAACAGTTATGTGGAGGAGGATCCAAAGTGAATTCATAGGAGAAATTCAAAGTCTAATGTCCGTTCCCCACTTGACTGCACAGGCATACATCTCCTTAAATAGGCACACTGTTTCATAGTGATTCATAGCATACCCGTGGCAAAGAACCATACTGATAGGAAGATTTACCAAGGCTGTGTTAGTGCAATACATTGAATCAAAAGCTAGTTAACCATATTTTAGCTCAGCATACTGAACCAAACTCAGTGCATGTGATTAATCTAGGGTTCAATGAGCTCCCAGTTCAGGAAAACTAAGTTCCATTAACCTTGGATTTTCATGTCATGTGAATACAGTCAAAGAAGACATTGAAAATTACAATATACAAGCTCTGTTTCTTAAAGCTCAAGAAGGTATTATGTAGTATGGCAAACATAGAGAAGACATTCTACTTGAAGTGAAGTTGTCCTCAACGTGTTTTGTTTTGCTTGTTTATCATTACAGTATATGGATGTTTCTTATAAGGTTATTATGAGGATACCTTTATGGTTTGTACTCTGTTTAGGCTGTCTTTCTTCACCCATAACTGGAACAACATGTTCATAAACCTCAACAGCTGCCAATAAGCAGCCTTTGACTTCCCTTCCACACCCAGCCAGTTTCTATCTTCATTCTTTATCTGCCACATCTCATTTTCCCCACAAACTCCTTACTTCTAGTCTTTCCAATCAGCAACAGTATAACTCCTTAACACTACTGTAGAAGCAGCATAACTCCTTAAGACTACTTAGAAAAGCCTGAGAACAGTGAAATGTTAAGGCACACACAAAAAAAATCACACCTCAACTTTGCAACCTCTTCATGAGCTGCAGTCCAAGCTCCCAGAATTCAAATCCAAAGGATAGACAAGAATAATGTATGGTGCAAATCACAACACCCTGAATGGATGCTACGCTGAGGAAAAACAGTACTCCCTCCAGCCCCTTTAGAGGGTACTTTCTTGAGTCCAAAGTGTAGATCATTTACCCAAACTCAGTACTCAATATGATATGAATTGGAAATCAAAACATTCTGGGAGAGAGAACTGGAGATAATTGGTACAGAATTTCTTTTGCTCCATACTGTATCTATACACATTCCACACAGGTCAGGTACCTACGCACTGCTACCCTTCATGTGTCTACAGAAGCAGACTCTACTCAACTTTATGATGCCAGAAGAAAATCTGTTCCATTGCAATGCAATCTGCAATTACCCAGAAGATGAATTCAACACATTTCACTTCCGAATAGATCAAATTCCACATTGTGCAAGAAAGGTTCACTCATCCTCCCAACAGAGAAACCTTACTATCCTGGGGCCTTCTTTAAATTCCACCTATCTTCAATAGAAAGTAGCTGAAGGAAACAAAACACTAGCTCTGCAAAATCCCATGATAGATAGATGATAGATAGATAGATAGATAGATAGATAGATAGATAGATAGATAGATAGATAGATAGATAGATGCCGTGTTTTCCTGAAAATAAGACCCTGTCTTATATTTTTTTTGAACCCCCTAATAAACGCTTGGCTTTATTTTCGGGGAGGTATTATTTTGGGGCACATGGAGCAAGATGGGGCTCCTCTTGCCATCTTACCTGATTTCCAGCTCTGCATTTAAATATTTTTGAGGAGGGCTTATTTTCAGGGGGGAAGGCTTATTTTAGCGCATGTGCTCACAAACCCAATTGGGCTTATTATCAGGGGATGTCTTATTTTCAGGGCAACAGGGTAGATCAGGGGTAAAATCCAGCAGATTCTGAAGAACTAGTAGTGGGAATTTTGAGTAGTTTGGAGAACCGGTAAATAGTAGCTCTGGCTGGCCGCAGGAGTGGGGAGGGAATGGGGATTTTGCAGTATCCTTCCCCTGCCATGCCTACCAAGCCACGCCCACAGAACCGGTAGTAAAAAAATTGGACTTCACCACTGGGATAGATAGATAGATAGATAGATAGATAGATAGATAGATAGATAGATAGATAGATAGATAGATAGATAGATAGATAGATAGATGAGAGAGAGAGACAGAGAGAGAGATATCGAACCTCTCCATAGACTTTTAAAGCTATTTCGTTATTTCTCTGTAAAAAACAAAAACAAACTATTGAGAAACCTGGAGGAGGGAGCATCAAGAAACCACTTAAAAAGAATCGCACGCCGCCCATTCAGGGAGCTCCGAAGCGCCGGGGCGAGAAATATTTCACCACCGAAGCCCAAACCGCAGATCTGCTTTCATTTCCGCCTCTATTGGGATGGTGGGGGGGACCTTTGGGGCAGCTGTTTCACATCCTGCTTTGTTTTGTTTTGTTTAAAGCACAACAGAACAAAACAAAACACCCCCGCGAAGCAGGTGAAACGCGTCTGGCGATACAATTCTGAGGGTAGGTAAGAGCGCGCAAACCCTTCGCGTCGGGCAGATCGAGCCAAGCCAACCTGGGCTCGCCGGCGCTTCATAACCGAGCGCCACCTGCGTTAAGCCGCGCTCCGGACCACCGAGAGAATTAAACCCTAACCCGCCCGCTGACTCGCGCGAAAAAGTCCCAGCTGCTGGGCGCTTCCCCCCCCCCCCCACTCCCGGAGACGCTCCACGCACCACAGACTAAAAAAAAAAACAGAAGGCGAAATCCTAAAAGCCTTACCGCCACAAGCCGGGGTCAGCAGGCTGGTCGCAAAAAAAGCCCAGGAGCGGTTTGGAAAGCTCGCTCCAACTGCGGCTCCTTTCCGTCTCTTTCTATCCGGGAGCCAGGCGCATGCCGCCGGCTCCTTCCCCTCTGGTTGCGCGCGGCGGAGTGCGCGCGGCTCTGACTGCCCTTCGATGGGACTCGCCCGCCTGCTCTTGCTTGGCTTGGCTTTGCTCGTGGAGAGCCGAGGGCGGCGGGGCGTGGCTTCCAGCCGAGCTCTTTCCGCCAATGGGAAGACGCCGAAAGGGAGGTTCTGTCACACCGAACTTGCACGCGGGAGCGCCGAGGGCGGCTTTCCGCTTTGGGACTTTGGAAGAAATTCTCCCTGGTCATTAACAAACAAACAAACAAAAAGTCAGGGTTGCACCGAGGGAGGGAGGGAGGGAGGAGGTCCAACACCTGTTATAAACTAGCCAGTCCCATAACTCAAGATGCCACCGGGGCCCTTTTTAAAGACTCGAAGCTGCCCGCCGGCAAAAGATTGATTTGACCGGCCCCATTTATTTCTAACACCATCCTGTGACGGGGTCTTGTTTGTCTCCTTGTTTATCGCCCACTGAAGTCAACGCACCAAAAAATAGGATGACTGGAATCCTCCATATAGATAGTGTTTCGCTTTTATTTTTAAGGGACTCAGTCTAAAGGAAAAGTATCCATCCATCTAAGGATTGAGGATAATTCTTCCATACTGAAGACAGGTCAATTTCTCCAGACTAAAATCAATCCGAATGCAATGCAGGCTTGTTCACACTTCCGCACATTTTACTCCCTGTCAAAAAAATAAAATTTTACAAAGCAAAAGTAAATTACCAGGCATGTATGTTTTCCTTCCCAAACTATGATTTTTTTTAAAGTTTTCTTCCCAGATGCTGATTTGAAAGCTATGTTCTGAAATTACATCCTGGTTTCTTTTTTTTTTTTATACATGCCATCAAATAGTTTACAATGCATAGCAACCTTTTCTCTGTGCAAGATTTTCTTCAGGATGATGTGTCGCTAACCTGGTTTTTCAGATCTTTTATTGTTTATCTCTGGCCACAGTAACTAGTCCCTCCACTTTGCTACTGGCCATCTCTTCTCTTACGTTCCACATTTCCCAGCATAGAGTCTTCTCCAGAGAGCTAGGCCTTGCATAATACATATACAACATGGTAATTTGTGCCAAGGCTTTACTCTAGTAATTATAATTAGCACAATGTATTATTCTTATATGCTGCTCTGAGAGAAATGGCTTCTTCCTGGATAATCATGCGTAGCACAATGACATTAAGTTGAAATATTTTATCCTAATATGTGCAAGGCACCTGAATTTTCTGTTTGTAGCAAAGGAACTGGGAGAAGAAACTCTCCCTTGTTTCTGTTTCTGTTTAGTTATTTTAACTTGCCTCTGAAACAAAGTTTCCTTTATTGTTGTTTATGCCTTACTTTCACTGCAGATTGAGAAACAAGTGATAACATGACCTAATTATTCCTGGTATGTTTCATATTATCGCTTTCTAGAAATAGTTGAACACATTTTTGCTTAACATCGCTGTGAAATGTAAACATTTGCAAGTATAGGAATTCAGCATTTTCCTAAAATTAGTTGCACTAAGTAATAAGTTTTAATATCCATCGATTCCCACCAAATTACAGAATGGAATATAGAATGATTTAGTTACAGTCACATGAAGTATTACAACTAAGAAAATTGTAGCATTTCATTTTAGTATTTCAAAAAGCAGGGATCGAATAAATTGTATCAATCAGAATAGAGCTTGAAGGGACCTTGGAGGTCTTTTAGTCTAGCTCAAGCAGGAGTTTGACAGGGTGTCAAACTCACGGCGTTGAGGCAGTGTCATGTGACATATCAGGACTTTTTCCCTCTTTGCTAAACTGGGCCTGGGTGTGTCCAGCACGTGACACATCCGGCCCATGGGCCAGGAGTTTGACAGCCCTGCTCTACACCATTTCAGACAGGTGACTGTCCAGTCTCTTCTTAAAAACCACCAGAGATGAACACCTACAACTTCTGAAGGCAAGTGCTTCTACTGGTTAATTGTCCTCACTGTTAGTAAGTTTTAGCCTAATTCCTAATTTCTTCCCTTGATTAGTTTTCATCCATTGTTTCTTGTCTGTCCTTTGATCCTTTGGAAAATAAATTGACCCTCTCTTCTTTGTGACAGTCTCTCAAATTCTGGAATACTGCTCTCATGTCCACCCTAGTTCTTCTTTTCTCTAGACTAGCCAAACACAAATCCTGCAACCATTCTTCATATGTTTTAGCTTTCAGACCTTTAATCATCTTAGTTGCTCTTCTTTGCACTTTTTCCAAAATGTCAACATCTTTTTTGTAATGTGGTGACCAAAACTGGATGCAGTATTCCAGGTGTGGCCTTACTAAGGCTTTACAAAGCAGTACTAATACTTCATGTGATTTTGATTCTATGCCTCTGTTTATACAACCAAGGATGGCATTAGCTTTTTTGGCTGCTGCGCACACTGTTAAATATTAAATGTTTAAGTGATTGATACTAGGACTCCAAGAGACTCCCTCTCAAAGTTACTGTTTTTGAGCCAGATTTCACTTAATCTGTACTTGTACCTTTAGTTTTACCTACCCAGGTGTAAAACCTTCCTTTTCTCCACATTAAATTTCATTTTGTTGGATAGAGCTTTTTTGGTGGATAGTATGCTTTACATCTGACTTTTAACAGTTTTTAAATCACCACTGTGCCAAAATAACAGTAACTGTGATGAGAACATTTTTTAATCTTTTCAGTGATGATCTAATGAAGTCACATAGAAATCAGAAGGTTTAGAGATAGTGGCCATATCTACATGATAAGTTTGTCTTGTCAAGAGGAAGAGTCACCAATTGTTTCTGGAGGCCAAGTCACACAGTATGGTCTTTTGCTTAATCTTGGCTCCCTGCCAGATTTTTCCTGCTCCAAGTTGAAAGTTCAATACTAGTGTTTTCCAGCTTGTGCTGATTCTGACCCTGAGCTCCAGTTTGCCTATTTTATTTTTATTTATTTTAATTTTTATACCACCCTTCTCCCAGGGGACTCAGGGCGGTGCGCAGCCAACAATAAAACGTATCTACACACAAAATTTAAAAACAATTTTAAAAACATATTAAATAATTTGGCCCCAATATAATTAAAATCTACAACTTAGTCCTCAACTTGCAACTTTTTCTTTAGCGATTGCTTGAAATTACAATGGCACTGACAAAATATAACTTACGACTGGTCCAGGGGTGGGTTCTACTTACCTTTACATCTGGTTTGCATCGTGCCCGCATGCACATGTGCTCTTCTGCACATGCGCAGATTGCTTCTGATGATGCTTGGGTCAATGGGCAGAGCCTCCCGCTGGTTTTACTACTGGTTCTATAGAACCGGTGCAAACCGGGGGCAACCCACCACTGAACTGGTCCTTCCACTTATAATCGTAACAGCATCCCCATGGTCATATGATTAAAATTCTGGCACTTGGTAACTGGCACGTAAGTATGATGGTTGCAGAAACCCAGGGTCAAGTGATTACCACTTGGGAGCTTAGCAGCTGGCTTCAAAGAAACAAAGTCTGGGGGGGGACACTAGATTTGCTCATGATTCACTTAACTGCAGTAATTCACTTAACCATGGCAAAAAAAAGGTCGCAAAATTGGGCATAACTCACTTAACAACCAACTTCCTTAGCAACAGTCCTAACTGTGGTCATAAGTTGAAGACTACTGTGTTCCAGTTTGTTTCGAGGCATGAACATCCCCTTATCTCCTTTTCTAAGCTATTCCTCAATGAAGTTTGTTGCGGTTAATGTTTCAAATCTTTCTTGGGAGTTACAATATTTGTCTAAAATGAACAGGATTCCCAGGTTAAAACTCAACAGGAACATTTTAATTACTATTTTCCTTTTCCTAAGCTTCCTGGTTTTTTGTTTTTGTTTCTTACTGTTTTTTTTTTTAAGTCTCATCATTTGTAAACCATTTCATCACTTTTCCAGCCACTTGATCTAGATAGAATGTTTTGAGAGAAGTAAAACAGGCTAATTAAAAGTACATTCCTATCAGGTTTCAAATCATGCATATTCTGCAGGTCAAGCATTATAATAAGTATGAGACTGAGTAAAAAACAATAAAACAAGTTGCAGCAGACCTTGAGGAAAAGCTAGAAAATGTAAGAATGTTTTATTTATTTTTATTTCAAAGTTGTTTGTTGTGTCTGTATATGTGTGCATTTTGATACCTTATTTTTATATATAAAACTATTTGATTTTGTATATTGTATGTATAAAACATTGTTTTGAATGATATGTACATCCAGTTTTTATGCAAATAATTTCAAATGACTAACAAGTAACCCAACACACAAATTTTATTTGAAAGTTAGAGCTATTTCATTACTTCCTCTTTCCTCCTTCCAGTATAACATAATGCTATGCCTTGAGTTGTTTCTAAAAATTATGAAGGCAGTCTATAAACAAAAACATAAGTCTTAACAGTATTTCACACCATGCCTTAAACACAGATTTTGGGTTTGCTAAAGTGTCTTTAGAACATGGAACTGCCATTTCTGGTTCACTATAATCAAAATTTAAAACCAAGTTTAGTGACTAAATTTCAGTTGTATTGAAGAGCCACACAGGACAGGGATGAGTATTTAGCAGTATAGAGTGAATATACTGTCCCAATAAAATGTTAAAAGGATGAAAATGGTTTGTAGTAGGCATGTAGCTTCTATTGTATTTCAGTTGAATTGTGATGGATGTATACTGTAAATTCATGATGATCCAATGTTTAAAATTTCACAAAGATTTCTGGTCAGACAAGAATAAATGATAGAAATTCCAGGTGATAGTTTTCATAGAACTGCAAGTTTTATACAGTTCAAATATTGTCTTTTTTTACACTTATAATTTAGAACTATAGATCAAAGCTCTAAGTAAGAATAGCAAAAGTCCAGCTGAGGAAGAAAGAGTCATATAATTTAGAAATGATTCACCATATGTACCAAATATATTTTATATAATATTGCATTCTTATGCACATTTTCCTAGCAAAATCTTTTGAAAACACTTTAAATTTGTTAAGATCTTGTCAGACATCTGCAAGCTGCATATCTGCTACCAGATATTTCTCCCTGTAAATTGACACTTTTTTCATCAGCACAAATGGCTTTTTTTTTGTTTAGTGTGAGTAGAAGAATTAAACATCAACAAAATATTCAGCTTTAAGAAAAAAACATTTCTATCATATCTATGCTACAGGCTATGTTGCTCTTTGCATTTGCTCATCTTCCATAGTTATAAATAAATTATTACCATTTATTTTATATCATATTCTCTGTGTCACCATGGAATCTGAACTTTGTAATTTAAGATTTTATATATACTTTGAACTTCTCATAATGTACCTGGAAGTTCAGAATTTAATTATTAAGCACTTGCTTTTTAAGAAAGGTGACTACACAGCTATGTATTCAGAATAAGTGCAATGCAAAAGAGTTTGTTTTTTGTTTGTTTTTACCAGGAAGGTGATAATTAGTCTGGTCTAACTGCCATTGCCACACTTGCTTAAACTTTCTAGCAAGTTCTAATTAGTACTGCTCTTGACAGATTTTCAAAAATTTTGAGCTTGATAGTGATGGCCAATAGGCAGGCTCTTCATTAGACTGTTACCATAAAAACAGCATATTGTAGCTATTGTGTTTGGTGCTATGCTGTAATTTACAGTAGTGGAGTTGCCATGAAGAGAAGTGGGCAGCTATATAGGAGCTGAAGTGGTGTAGTGGTTAGAATGCAGTTTTGCAAGCTAACTCTCCCCATAGCCAGGAGTTCAATCCTGATAGCCTCAAAGTCAACTCAGCCTTCAATCCTTCTGTGGTCTGCAAAATGAGGACCCAGATTGTTGGGGGCAATATGCTAACTCTGTAAACCACTCAGAGAATGCTGTAAAGCACTATGGGGCAGTATATAATCCTAAATGCTATTAGCAATAACAGCAGCACTTGGACTTATATATCACTTCATAGTGCTTTACAGCCCTCTCTAAGTGGTTTGCAGAGTCAGCATATTGCCCCCAACAATCTAGGTTCTCAATTTACTGATCTCGGAAGGATGGAAGGCTGAGTCAACCTTGAGCCTGGTGAAATGTGAACTGACAAATTGCAGGCAGCCAGCAGGCACTGTGCCGCCACGGCTCTTAATAGTAATATTGCTATTACTATTAAGATATTAAGTTAATGAATTGTCATTAACATTATTATCCCTTACGTTTCCAATAATCTATTAAAAATGTCCTTCAGGACTTTTTCAGACAGCTCAAATCTTAGCTCATTATACTTACACCCTTAATCGTATGAACTAAATTCTTTTTCTTAATTGTGGTTTATTCACAGATTATATTGTCAACATAATTTCTAGTTTATGGTCTCCCAGCAACAATATAGCTGAAGCAGTTGTAATCTTGTAATAGGAAAAACATTGTTTAAAACTCATAAAGATAAACAGAGGAAAAGTCCATGGGAATTCAAATAAATACAGTTCGTATTAATCTCAGTTTTCTTTGGAATTGCAAAGAGCATAACTGTTGTGAAAGAGCCAG
Organism: Masticophis lateralis; assembly: GCA_030761175.1. Taxonomy (NCBI): domain Eukaryota; kingdom Metazoa; phylum Chordata; class Lepidosauria; order Squamata; family Colubridae; genus Masticophis; species Masticophis lateralis. The sequence goes on along the minus strand of JAUDYJ010000001.1, from coordinate 259,660,360 downwards.
ATGAAAGCTGCTCAAATGACCACTTCCTTTTCTTTCTGTTGGCAAATAACAGCTCCATGGTGATATTAGACTTATTCTTTCTTATCACTAAGAAAGCAATGATGTATTTGTGTCTGCTGGCCCAGTCTGACTGGTACAACTTGAAAACAATTGGTTAGTTTTTAAATTTAATGTGTCATTCAGATGCAAAACACATGGTACTTCTATATTCAGCTAATCAGAAAAATATAAATTGCATTATATTTGTTCAAGGCTATGTTTTCTGGTTAGTTCAGATGAAAACTAAGCCATATTCTGCATTTGGACCAAACATGAAATCCCAAACTAAATGTTCTCAATTTAACTGTCTTTTAGATATGTGACTTTCAATTCCAAAATACTTTGGAACAAAAGCCAGTGCCTGAATTCTAGTGCTGAAGTCCAATGATTTGGATGACACCAAGACTGAGAAACCCTGCTCTGAACTCACGATTTTATTTTATTCAGTTTGTAAATTACTTAACCAAAATAACTCAAATAACTACAGAAAGTTAATAACAACCAAAGCAAACTAAAGCACCATACCAAAGATATAAAAAACATACAAAAGAATTAAAATGCAAGATCACAAAATGCCCTGCCTTATTTTTAGAACCAGTTTTGTTAAAAAAAATAATAAAATATTCAAATGGACCTTGGGCAATAATTTTAAATGCGGAAGTACAATTCATCCAAGATTAGTGATTGAGATAGGAAAGCAGATCTGTGGGTCCCTGATATCAACAGCTGCTTACATCATGAGAGATGTGTTGGACTTCAGTTCCCATCAACGCTAGCCAAGGAAAACAACGTCATGCCTGCCCATGTATTATAGAATACATATGGCTCCAGATAGGAAAAGTCATTCTACCCATTAGCAGGAAGGAAATTCTATTGTGCATAATGGGATGACTCTCGGTATAAACGTCTATCCTGATCAAAGGCATTGTCCAGTTGTGAGTATAGAAGAACAATATTGCCTCTTGAAGGAGGATGGTATTTCGATATATTTCTTTTTCTTTCCAGTAATTAGTATTAAGAGAATAAATTTTGCAAGACAAATTTCTTGGGACTTATAGGTATGAAAACTAGTCCTGGATCCTCTGGTGAGAATGCCATATTCTTTCTTATCATCTGCCACTTTCTGAACATCCTGCCTTCTTTCTGTCAGAAGTGGCATTTCTTCTCTAGTCTTTTCCTTTTGCTTAATTGAATAATTGGGAGACATATAACAGGCATTGAAAAAAGAGAGAAGAGGCTCAAAAGAGAATGGATTGCACTCATTCTTCAAAATCTGAACTGGGTTTCTCACAGAATCAAGCCACCTGGCCTGATTTCCTGTCTCCAGTGAGATCAAAAACATATCCTGGAAAGCATCCTGTTCTCTCTTCTGACTGCAATCCAAAGAGACAAGCATAAATGGCAGATAAACTGTCTCTCAGGAAGCTCAGCCCTATGACGAGTTTTCCCTCTTGGTGTATTTTTTTAAAAAAGTCTTTATAACCTGCCCTCTCCAGGGGAATTAGTGTCAGGTTTACAATCCATAGAAATAAAATAAAATTTAAATACAGTTCAATTGATTCATTAATTTTAAAAGCCATGCGGTTTCAACACAAAATAATAACTATATAGCAGTGGTGGGACTCAAAAATTTTTACTACCAGTTCTGTGGGTGTGGCTTGGTGGGCGTGGCATGGCTTGCTGGGCGTGGCTTGGTGGGCATGGCAGGGGAAGGATACTGTAAAATCTCCATTCCCTCCCCAGTCCAGGGGAAGGTTACTACAAAATCCCCATTTCTTCCCAATCAGCTGGAACTTGGGAGGCAGAAAATAGATGGGGGCGGGGCCAGTCAGAATTTTTACTACCAGTTCTCCAAACTACTCAAAATTTCTGCTACTGATTCTCCAGAACTGGTCAGAACCTACTGAAACCCACCTCTGATGTAGCAGTGATGGGATTCAAAAAATTTTACTACCAGTTCTGTGGGTGTGGCTTGGTGGGCATGGCTTGGTGGGTGTGACAGGGGAAGGATACTGTAAAATCTCCATTCCCACCCCACTCCAGGGGTAGGTTACTGCAAAATCCCCATTTCCTCCCGATCAGCTAAGATTCAAGTGGCAGAGAATAGATGGGGGTGGGGCCAGTCAGAGGTGGTATTTACTAGTTCTCCGAACTACTCAAAATGTCCGCTGTTGGTTCTCCAGAACTTGTTAGAACCTGTTGAATACCACCTCTGCTATGTAGGCACTTCAGGGGCAAACAAGATAGGCTCTGAATGCTAAATTCTAAATCCAGGAGCAAATGGCCAGGGTAGCAAAAGACGGTTTGGATCAATAACAGCCTGGCCCCCAGGAAGGGGGCATTCTAAAGCCAGGATGCCACAGGAAGCAAGACTCTCTCCAACATTCCCACATAATGAACTTCTCTTGTCATAGGATGCTGACGATCTTAACACAGGATGCCTGTGGGTCTTAATGTGCTGAGAGATCTGAACTGCGATTTTCCTTCAGGTACTGTGTTTCTAAACTGCTCATGATTTTAATTGCCACTATGGGAAATCTTGTAGTTATGTAGTTTCTGACAGGAGCTTCCCTGCCTCATTCTGCAATGAGCTTCAATTTCTAAGTCTTCTTTGAGGATGGGGTATGTTTTCAATGCACAGACTATTTGGATAAGTAGTGCTGGCATTGATTGATTGCTTATGTGTCATCAAGTCATTTTCAACACTAGTGAGAGATTTTCTCAATGATATCCTGGCATAGCTGGCTGAATGGATTCCAAGCTATCAATGCCACATCAGATCAAATCACTTTCCTCCAACTAAAATATTTTTTTCTCTTTGTTCAGTCACAAACTCAAAATACAATCTCTTGTTTTTGTTGGTTGATGAAGAATTAAGAGAGCACTATTATGATCAGTGTTCAGTCCCATGCTAGCCTCATTAAAATGAGATCTCAGCATGGGCATTGATATAATATCTGAGACTGCCTCATCTGCTCAATACATGCTAGAAGAAGCATATATTGAACAGCATGTCTTGTTCATACAAGAACAAGAACATCTCACAGATAACAAGTATTGGTCTACATAGTATATACATAGAAAGAACTAGGTGAGATCAACTTCAAAACTCTCTCTTAGACTTTAGTAATATAAGTAGTTCAATCCTTTGATCTAGTAGCAAATAATGAGGGAGACTGCTTCCAAACTGACCTAGCATTTGAAAGTAGCATTGTGCAACTGGAAGGCAAACTGGCCTGGCAAACCTAACCTTGACAAGGACCACAATGCAAGATAGTTTTCAGGTTTTCTTGACTTTTAGCCTAGTCTCTTCCCAGTGCCATAGCTCTCTCTTCCCCAATTCAGATCAATAAGTATAACCTCAATATATACCCTCAATATATTGAGATTAATAAACTAAAAGATAATTGACATGTTACAAGTAAATATAGTTTAAAATATAAGGTGAAGAACGGCGAATCCATGCAGTACTAAATCAAGGCTCTAGCTTTGTTGTTTGAGGCTTTTTACTTCTTTGTGTTGAGGTGGGCAGGTGTCCATATTCAGAACATGCCAAGGTCTCTACAATCTTCATCAAACCACTAGCCAAATACCAGAGCAAAGTGAAGGATCAGATGGTGAGGGCCAACTCCCTATGTTATCTGTTTGGAAATAGTCTGGGGTGGTAAAGGTCCAAGTAGGAGAGTCTGGTAAATGTCATAGATAAATGCTTGAAATTCCTTGAACCAAGGACAAAGAAACTGACATACAAAAAAAGGGTACATATAATCTTCCCTCAATGGAAGCAGAGATAAGCAGCTTGGGAAATAGTGCAAGCAACCTATTTTATAACCTGAACCTACCAAGAAAGCATTTCCGTGGAAGTTTTCAGCTCCTGCAAAGTGCCAAGCATAGAAATGTTTGTCACAAGCTTAGTTAGTCATTTACTTTATGAACATTATTCAGAATAGGAAGGACTACAGGGGTGGGTTCTACTTACCTTTACTACTGGTTCACAATGGGAGCACACACGTGCACACTTCTGCACATGCACCGAAGCTTCTGTGCATGCACAGATCATCAATTATGATGTCTGGCTGAGTGGACAGAGGCTTCTGCTGCTTTTACTACCAGTTCTAAAGAACCAGACAGAACCAGGAGCAACCCACCACCGAAGGACTACCATAAGGAGTTTTTTTTTTAAATAAAAACAAATTGTTAGGCCCTAGAACACACTGTCATAAAATGGAGATCCTATTCAAATAAGAACATGCTTTTACTTAATGAAAGTTATTCAGAAATAGGAAGAAATAGTGAGGGGTTGTTTTTTTTAGTGTGTTAGGCCCTAGAATACACTGACATAAAGTATAAGTAATAATAGTGTTTTATATTCTTAGGGATGACATACAGATTCCAAAGCAGCTTTTTAATAAATTGGAACTAAGATTTCCAGAAATTGTGGTTTGATTACTGCCTATTTGTAAGATGACTGTAAGCATCACTTATATTATGTCCTGTTGTCATCTAATCATATGGACTGGAGAGTTCTAGACCATTTTCAAATTTAATAATGTTAGCAAAGCATGTTAGTAAAGAATTCTGGGTAAACTTACTTCTTAAAATTTTAGGATACGTTTGTTCAGTGAGTCAGCACTTAGAGGTTAACCAACCTTGGAAATCAAGGATGTGAAGATTAAAACTACTTTAATTATAGCGTTACAGTATCAGAATCTTGCAAATCTGAAAGCAACACCCCCCCACCCCGCCTTTATCTACAAGAGAACTAGGGAGGGTCAAATCTGAGATGTTTTCTCAAATTACATTTGTTTTTGACTCACACTTCTTTAATCTGACCCTTGTCTTGGTTGCAGCTTTTCTTTCTGTTCTCCAAGGTTATTCTTACAGCCCATTACAAGTGTAGACTTAAACACAGAAATGATATACACCACTCTGATAATCTCTCCCAGCTCTTCATTATTCTTTTTGTTCCCAGCTCTGATTCTTAATTATCTAGTGATACTTCTGTTTTGTTTTTGTTTTCCCATTTTGATGGTTTGGGCTATTTGTTTTTAGACCGGTACAGTATTAGGCTAATATTGTGAAGGATTCCAAAAGCTTGTGAATTTCATTAAATCCCCCTTCCCCATTTAAAATATGCTGCCCACTTTTTTTGGTGGGTGGGTAGCTCTTGAGGTGCACTTCTGACATCTTGCTTGTTTGTAAGAAGAGAGGGAACAGTCCTGCAGCATAATAGATGATGGCCTATCACCTTCAGAAATGGTAGCCCACTAGCCCTTTGGACTGTTCTGTTTTGTTAAAATGTTGACCTTTAACTAAAGTAGAATATTAAACAATTTTCCTGTACATATCCACAGCCTACATTTTTACCAGAAAAAAAAAAAAGAACGGAGAGAAAGAGGGAGGGAGGGAGGGAGAATGAGAATGCTTTCAAGTGTACACGAACCCTACATAGTAGTGAGGCTCTGAGAACTCAAATTATATATCATAAATTTTTTTTGTTACAAAAAAAATATACATTCAACACTGAAACACTCTTTGAAATTCTGACACACACACACACACACACACACACAATTTTAGTTGCCAAATTCAATTAGAGAAAACATTACGCTATGGCATCTTTCCCTTTATTATTCTCTCCTTGTTTTTTTACATACACATGATATAAGGAAACCACAGATAAAACATTTTAAAACATCTGGCTATCCCAGTTGTTCATCAGTGGGTAGTGTTGTATCATCATGGAAAAGTATCAAGTGGTTGTTTGTCTTGGAAGACAAAGTTTTTATGTTTGGCATATCTTTTGGGGGGGGGGATATTGGAGTACTGGTCCTACTGAAACAAGGTTGCAAAATAATCCAAATTATCTTATTTAATTATTTAATTAGTTCTGTTGCCAATTCTATTCAAAGTTATCTTAAGCAGATTACCTAGTTTAATACAAATTAAGTTATAGAATAACAGTTGAAATAATTCACAGGTGAATATTATTTTTGCATATTTAGAAGGAAAAAACCCGTATCTGTTGATTCCCCATTCTTACAATCAGGAATTGCTAACCTCATATGGATATTGAATCACTTGTAAGGTTTTCGTTTAACTACAGTTTATTGAACAAAGTACAAATATCCCTAAGCAAAATACTAAACCAACATTAATAAGTGAAGCAAGCCTATATATTGGAGCATATTAAAATTTGTATAGTATGTTCCCTTTTGCTGTCAAAAGATTTTACCTACCTTATTAAAAGTGAATTTGCTTATTGTCCTGTGCCCCCTAGTACTGACTTTATCATAGGATTTACTGGAATACAGAAATTATATTACTATGACCCTACAAGCAAGAAGGCCCTATTAACTTACTTGAAAAATCTCCTTTTGAAATTTATACATTGAATATTTAAATAAATAAAATAATAAATAATAACTAGTTGCAGCTGATACTCCCTTGAAATGAGCTAGACAGTTTTCAATTATCCTGAAACAAATGAGTGGAACTGTTTTTTTTTTTCCTTTTTCACATTTTCTAAAATGTCAAAGCTATAGTTGGAACCATATGCACATCTCTGGATCTCAAGTTTATGGAAACTGTGAATGAATATGCTAAAAAAATCCTATTTTTGTAACCTGGGTTGTGTTCTGTACTATATCCAAGTACTAACTATAAAAAGTGAATATTGATTGAAATCAAAAGCCATAGAACTATGCCAGTGAATCTCTTGACAATTAGTATTCTAATTTCAAGAAATGCAAGTAAATTTGAATTAATTATCTTTCCCTCTATTGCCACTGAGAAATATTATATTTGAATAGAAGGAGATGCTGAGAATCTCTTGACAATCTACTACAACAGAAAGCCTCTGGGGCAGTTACTACTATCTTACAACATTTATTTAAAATTTATAGGCCACTCATCTTATCTCAAAGTATCATCAACATCGACTGGATGATCAAAATATCTGGCTCCTGTATCTATAATGCATATGTTCAAAAAGAACATTAATAAGGGCATTTTTTCTCATCTCCTCCATGACTAATTTCTTCTGTATGTGGCTTATTTCTTGAAAAAATGGCAAGACATCATCCAAGGCAGTTGTCAGTTGTCCCTGGTTCGGACCGGTTCTATAGAACCAGTAGTAAAACCGGCGAGAGGCTCCACCCGCTGACCCTGACATCATCAGGAAGCTTCTGCGCATAACCTTCTGCACATGTGCAGAAGCGTGCGCGCAGCCCCATTCCAAACCAGTAGTAAAGCTAAGTAGAATCCACCGCTGATCCAAGGCTTCCTGTGGATTATGCCATCCTAGTAATGGTCCGTTAGCAATATTCACTTACATATTTCACACCTTACACAAGGTGGCATAGGACAATATTATTTTAAAGGGTACAGATTTTGCTGCTTCCTTTAAACCACGTCTATGGTTTAAAAACTGTCTTAAGAAAGAAAGGAATGCATAGCAATGCACAACTTTGGTCTTGCATTAACTCTGCAAGAATGGGCTTCAAAAACATCTTCCCAAAAATATTGAGGGGGAGAAAGTGAAGGCCAATTTGCCCAAATGCATGAATCTTAAAAGCATGCACTCACTACAGCGGTGGAAGATTATATTAGTACTGAAATCGGATGAAAGGAAAACTTTCATTTGTTTGTTTGTTTGTTTAAGTTAATATAAATTCTGGTTTCAGTTCTGGTAACTATTCTTGTTAAAAGCCTGTAAAAATCTATTCCTCTAGGGGAAAAGAATCATCAAAACATGGGTTATTTATAGGTTTGTCTCTTAAGCTTTTTGCAGTATACTTCCTATTTAGGCAGACGGTTAGTCATTAGAAAGTGGCTCAAGAATATATCCTGTTCCTGATTTTTTGATGAGAAATTATTGCCCCAAAAATGACTGCCTACACTGCCAGATATATTCTCTAACCCCCAGGGAGACCATAGGCAGCCCAGCTGTAAATAGAAATTCAGGTGAAACTCAAGATAAACAAGAAAAGCATATTTCCTCATGGAAGCCAGTTTAAAATTGCTAGTATTCTTTTTGGAGCATTTTTATTTTGTGTTTTGGTATCCTAACTGAGTCTGACTCAGTTTTTTCCAGCTTACTGACCTCCAGAAATTTTAAACTCTTCCTTCCATTATCCCTAGTCTTGACCAAATGGATTGAGAGTAGCAGCTGTAAATAATCAAATTTCTGCTCATGTCTATAATGATTTTCTCCTGAAACTATTTCCTTTCAACAGTCATGCATTGTGGTTATGAATCACGAGTATTCACCCAGATACTATGCTGTTTTACAGCTTTAGATCACTTGCTTTTGTCTCCCACCAAATTCATCATATGATATTTCACTGTGAACCACATCATGGATAGGTTTTCTGAAACCAAGTGTCCAAAAATGGGATAAAGAAGAAAAATCCTAAGGTTTATAACTTTCAAAAGGTTTCTTCTTTCCAACCATAGACCTTGGTCTAGAAAGTTTCAGTATACATTTTTCTGCACCTCCCTCATATTCCCCATCATAAGTCTTTACATTGGTTTCCCATTAGGGCCAGAGCCCAGTTTAAGCTCTTGCTGGCAGAGTTCAAGGCCCTGAGGTTAGCCTTTCTTACTATATGTCCCAGCCCCTGCCTTGCTTTGGTCTTCTTTTACTGCAGTAGCATCAGCAGCAGAACAGAGAGATTTTCCATTCCCTTTTCTCATGTTGTTGCATCTTACTCATGTGCACTGATAATCCATTCTATTCTGGAAGTTGAAATCCATGCATTTTAAGAGTTGCCATGGTTGAGACACATTGATCTAGACTAAATAGCCTGGGACCATGGATTTCTCATTAAAAAACAATTTCCCCATTTTTACATTACATTACATCAGGATAGCCCATTAAATGTATAATCAAATTATCTTGGAATTAATTTCAAATTTGCCTTGCCCAGACATATGGCAACATGAGATAATTATTAAAGACTCGCCTACAACAGATTTTTTTTTAAAGCAAGGATGGTCTCTGTAGAAAACAGTGGTTCCAAGACCCCAACAAGTTTATTTGCATTCTTGCTTTCCTTGAAAAGAAAGGATTAGAATACAGGAGTTGCTCAGATACCAAACAAGGAGAATATTCCACAGCAAAGGAGATAGAAAGGAGAGAGAAGTAGAGGGTAGGTAGAAGAGAGGGAGGGAGAGGAATGGAAGAAAGGGAAAAGGAGAGGAAGGAAGGGTAGGGGACAGGAGTAGGAGAGAAGCTGAGAAGGGGGAAAAGAAGAGAGGAGTGGGGGAAAGGAAGGGGAAGTAGGATGAAGTAGGAGAGGAGGAAGGAGAAAGTAGGAGAGGAGATCAGGGAGGGAAGGGAAAGAAAGGAGGAGAAAAGCAACTCTGAATGTAATTAAAATGCCTTATTTAATGCTTTCTTTAAGGAAAACACGTATATATATGATTAATTATGTATAAGAAAATGTACATTTTATATTATGTATATAAGAAATAAAACTGAAAAAAACTTTTCAAAAAAAAAGAAAAGAATTTAGGATTCTTAGCTAATTTTTAGGGGGCTTCCTGCCCCCTTTTCCTTTTTTTTAATGTGGATTATTGCCCGTGTATAATGTTTTAATTAGTTATTGGATTTTTAAAATCTACATTTACTAATATTCCCCCTCTCCATGGATTTGGAAAAGTCAGAACTAGCATTTTCCTCAGTCACTATGTTCATCAGAAAGAACCTATCACCTAATTCACATATGAACCGAGTTGATGTAATTTCTGCTGTCATCACATCTTATATTGCTCTTCGCTGAGCCTCAGCGTCAGGACTTTGGACCTGACAGTAATTAAACACCCTCCCTATTCCACATTCTCAAATCACCTCTAGAAGGTTAGATAAGTAGATTCCTTGCAGAGATACATAAGCTCTTCCTTATCAACATTTTGGAATCTTATTTCTGATAAATATGTATTACTCCCTATATTTAAATATGGAGCCTTTTCCTCCTACATTTTCAAATGCCTGACCATGTCCTTACTTGTTTCTCAGTCTTGAAGGTCTGCCATCAGCCTTTCCTAGTTTCTACCTTACAAAAGAACTTTCTCTGCCATAAAAAATCAAATTCCAGCCTCACCAGTTCTCATCCTTTCACTCAGTCTAAGCTTAAAACTGCTGCATGAATCACTGCGTGCCTTTTGATCCAATTTATTAGTAATCCTGCTCCAATTGATCCAATTTATTAGTAATCCCGCTTAAGTATATCACCAATAGCTAGCAAGCAATTTCCCTATTGCAATCAATACTGAAGATAGCAAGTGGAGTCATGCATTCTGCAGCATTCCTGGATTGACCTCTTACCTATAACATCAGCTCTCAGTCATGACCTCTCTGAAACTCACTTTCCCAGTGAATCTTTAATTCCTTCATTCCCAATAGGACAAAACCATAGCAGCTGCCCAGGATCTTTAACCTAGCCTACCCTAGCATGGGACACAACTTCCAGAAACTGTAACAAGCAGGGTCAACAAATTTGTAGAGGATCGTATTGAGAAATTTGGATTAACCTCACATTTCTGTCCATTTTCTCTGTGATCTATTCAAAATAATATTGTACAGAATATTCAGTATATTCTTTTATATTTATCTCTTATGAAGAGATGAAGGAATAAGGATAGAGTTTAATTTACTGTATATACCCGTGATGGTAAACCTATGGCACATGTGCCACAGGTGGCATGCAGTGCCTTTTCTGTGGGCACATGAGCCATCACCCCAGTTCAGTTTTGCTGCGCATGTGCACACCTCCCTCCAGCCCTCTGGTCGTTGGGTCTGTCTGTGCATCCAGGGGGGCGTGTAGGGGGTCGGGCGCATATGTGGGGCATGCGCCGGGGCATGCACACACTGTATTCCGGGGGGGGCGGGCACACGTGTGCGCATTCACACACACATGCTTTAGGCACTGAGTCCAGAAAAGGTTAGCCATCACTGGTATATACCATACAGCCTATTATGATTTTGCAAATTCATTAAAAGTCACTCAGTAATAGTTCAGGGGTGGGGGAGAAACTGATTTCCACTCTATAATTCTTTTTCTTCAAATATTCTCTTCAAAATTTGGAGGAAAAAAGTAGAGAGAGAGAGAGAGAGAGAGAGAGAGAGAGAGAGAGAGAGAGAGAGAGAGAGAATTATCTCTCTGTGTGTGTGTGTTTATGGTTTTAATTGTTGCAATATTTTTTGCCACCACCCAGAGTCAGTTGAATTAAGATGGACAGCTATAGAAATTGAGCAAACAAATAAAATAAGACCCTTTTTGTGCTTCTTGGAATGACGCATGTGATTGCATGCTGAAAGACTCAGGAAGATGATAGTAATTAACTTCAGCTTTTCTTTCCTGGCCTACAATTGGACTGACAACTGGGCTCATGTGCATTCAGAGGGAAAGCTTCTCCCAGGTTGAGCTCAAATCTGCACAAAAAGTTGGTTGCTTTGGGATTTATTTATATTTTTACTCCTCCATTTAGCCAGTAGTTTATTTCTCCTACAGCCAAACAAGGTTAGATTTTTCAATAATGACGAGGTGGGATACTTACCATGTTCTTTGCTGTAACTCAGTAGAATGTCATTGTCCCACCTCCACTCCCATCCTAATTCTTCATCCTTTAAAAGCAGACTGAACTATAGGCATTACATTTCTAATCTAAACTAATCAAGGAGAGAAGCAACCTAGAACTAAGGAGAAATTTCTTGACAGTTAAAACAATTAATCAGTGGAACAACTTGCCTCCAGAAATTGTGAATGCTCCAGTATTCACAGTGGAAGTTTTAAAGAAGAGATTGGACAACCATTTGTCTGAAATGGTATAGGGTTTCCTGCCTAAGCAGGGGGTTGGACTAGAAGACCTCCAAAGTCCCTTCCAACTCTGTTCTGTTCTGTTCCTACTGTATTTGTAGAATGAAAGTTTTTCTGGAATTTGGCCATTTTTATTTTTATATAAACTTTATTAAATTTCTACCCATAAAATAAACCTAAAAATGCAATACATAAATATAAATCTACAAATACAAAATTAAACACTTAACTTAAAAAACATATAGTCCTTTCCTTCACTTTTCTCATAGAACTATTAACCATATCTTATACATTTATACAGTTGCAATCACTATTTAAATTTTCTGTTACCTCTCCTTATTTAATCTATAGAATCCTTTATCATCAAGCTTTTCCCATCTACTTTAACATCAAGATTTTTTATCCACGTTTGTAATAAATATTCCAGTCTTTAATCCTCTGCAGATTCCTCCCTCATTAGACATATCAGGGTTTTCTGTTTTGTTTTGTTTTTTTTCATTTCTGCCAAGTTCGTAACTTTAAATATCTGATCTTCAACATGTGGAGTTTCTTTACTTTTTCCACTTCTGCACATATTTTCCAGCCAATTATCTTGCTACAGTGATTACAATAAAACACCATGTACATATGCAACGATAAGACACCATGCTTTTTGTTCAGTTTTTTCCCCTAAACATTAATGAGTCCAACCCTGATTTCATCTGAAAAGGATTTCCTTTTATTTTCACCACCACATATGATAATAGGTTCCAATATTTTTTGCACATCTAAGTGTCAAAGGCCATCTATGTATCATTTTTATTTTATTTTTTAAAAAATCTTAAATTATTGCATGGGATAAATTTAATATTTCCAGTTCACATTTTCCCCAAATATCCATGCTAATTCCATGCCTACAATTTAGCATTCTTCTAATATTATGTTCTTTAACATGCTCAGTTTCTGTATCACATTTTAACAGCAATTTATAAATTCCTGCGATTACGTTTGTCATCTTTGCATAATTCTGTTTCAAATTCATTTTTACTTCCTCTTTTACTTCCTTGTTGTACGCCCTTCTTAAATTGTGCCTTTATTTGTATATAGGCAAACCAAGTTACAATTATACCTTCTGTATTTCACTGCGCTCTAGTCTTAAGTGTAGGTTTGCAAGCTATAAATATCAACAAGTAATTATAATGTAACCTTTTTTTCTTGGCTTGCTGCTGTTTCTCCTGGGAAAGCTTCTTGAGTTGAAGTGCATCCTGACAATCTTGGGGGCGACCTTTTCTTAAACGGCATCTCTGACATAATGATTTTTAAATTCAACATTTACTTTAACCTTATCATATCGGAGACATGTAGACCATATCAGTGGTGGGTTGCCTCTGATTTGCACCAGTTCTATAGAACTGGTAGTAAAACTGGCGGGAGGCTCTGCCTACCAACCCCAAAGTCATAAAAATGCTTCTGCGCATGCGTGTGTTGCGAATCAGTAGTAAAGGTAAGTAGAACCCACCCCTGGATCATATATGAGGTTGTGCACTTCCCAATTTTAAAATTAGGCACTGCCAATCTTCCTCTTTAGCATCCTGTAACACTTTCATTTTAACTTGTGGTTTTTTTGCCCTGAATTTACTGAGATATTTTTGCCATTGTATCAAGGGTACATCATTTTTTCAAGAATTTGGCCTATTTCTCAACATTGGAGACAAATGTTTCTTTGAACCCAGCATGAGAGTTAGAGGACAGAAAGTTCTTGGTGGAGTAGCTGTAGAGGAATCATTGTGTTGCTTTTTAAGGTTAAGGCAAGAAAGCATCTAGAGCAGGTATATGCAACCTGCAGCCCACAGGCCACATGCAGCCCAGAACAGTTATTAATATAAGCCCCATAAGATTGTAAACTTTTAACATTATTTTGTGATTTATATATATTAATTGTATTATATATTTTATATGTGGCCCAAGACAATTCCTCTTCACTCAATGAGGCCCAGGCAAGCCAAAAGGTTGAAAACCCTGGTCTACAGCAGGGGTCTCCAAACATGGCAATTTTAAGACTTATGGACTTCAAGCCCCCAGAATTCTTCAGCCAGACGTGCTAGCTGGGAAATTGTGGGAGTTGAAAGCCACAAGTCTTAAAGTTGCAGGGTTGGATACCCCAGATCTAGAGGATGGCCACTTAAACTCTTTTCAAATCCTTGATCAGCTGTGACCATAGAAGCCATTTGAACATTCTTTCTGAAGTACTGTAACATACAAGCATGTTCATTCCAGGAATTCATTAGGATATTACATCTCTGTTTGTGTTTTAATTTTTTTGTATTACTTTTGAGTGCTTTGTATCTAAACCAGTGGTGAAATCCAACTTTTTTTACTACCGGTTCTGTGGGCGTGGCTTAGTGGGCGTGGTGTGGCTTGGTGGGTGTGGCTTGGTGGGTGTGGCAGGGGAAGGATCCTGCAAAATCCCTATTCCCTCCCCACTCCTGGGAGAAGGATATTGCAAAATCCCCATTCCCTCCCCACTCTGGGGCCAGCCAGAGGTGGTATTTGCCAGCTCTTTGAACTACTCAAAATTTCTGCTACCGGTTCTCCGAACTATTCAAAATTTCCGCTACCAGTTCTCCAGAACCTGTCAGAACCTGCTGGATTTCACCCCTGATCTAAACAATATTTGGGGGATATCTGGGGAATTTGAATGGAAAAAAATCAGTAGTTTGTCAAGTCACTGCCTAAATGCCTCTTCTACAGGGAAGCACTGGATAATCTCTTTTTCCCAGGTAATTTTCTCCCTCAGTTCTTTGCTGGATCCTTCCATTTTACTTGTTCTTTCTTTTGTCAACTTTTCCAGCCAATTAAATTGATTCCTCTTCTTTTCAGTTTTAAGAGAGTTCTCCTGCTAGCAGACAGAGTTTGAAGCCTATCTTTTAATTTCTTTTCACTATTTTGCTGGGTTGGAAAGAAGGAAGATGATTCTGACAAACACTTTACAACAGGGGTCTGCAACCTTGGCAACTTTAAGACTTGTGGACTTCAACTTCCAGAGTTCCTTAGCAAAGCTGGCTGAGGAACTCTGGGAGTTGAAGTCCACAAGTCTTAAAGTTGTCAAGATTGCAGACCCCTGCTTTACAACATTCTTGTCCTTAAAGTGAACAGGAAAATTGTGCATTCACTGACAAAGCAGAAGCGTCAACCACATGGAAACTTTTATTTATCTTCAAGTGAACTCAATGAGAAGCTTCCTTTGGACCTTGACTAGATGAGGACAGGTATCTTGGGTGTTGCATACCTCACCCAAACCATCGGAGAGCCTGCATGATGTCTAACTAATTAAGGGCAGTTTTTGCTACCTTAAGACACTGCTTTAGAAAGCTTTAAAGATAGATTAAACAAATTCACGGCAGATAAAGCATATTTTCCCAAGGTCGGGCAGCAGTAGCATAGACAGCTGTGCGAGGTCAGGGAAAGAAGCAAATTGCTTTAAGGTATAGCTGACATGTTCTATGCATGCCCACACATGCTCTGAATCCAATTTGGCCCTTTGAAGTGATTCTATGCACACTTGCTAAATAGCTACAGGGGCGATGAGCAATATTTTTGCTACTGTGCTTCCTACAGGCATCAAGTCAGGTACTGAACATAATAGGTGCTGGATTTTTACCTAAGCTCTTCATATGTTGTTTAAAAAGATGTCTAGAGTTCCGTATAGGTTCAGCATAATGTCGTGCTAAGCCTTCTGCAGTTTTCATTTGATGGGAAAATAATTAAATTATATAGTACATAAATACACACACATTTGGGACAAAACCTCATAGATAGGGTGTGTGGTTCAGACCCTTTATCTTAGTTACAAAATGGTAGTCTGTCTCAGTGGTGGGGTTCAAATATTTTTACTACTGGTTCTGTGGGTGTGGCTTGGTGGGCAAGGTGTGGCTTGGTGGGCATGGCTTGGTGGGCATGGGGAAGGATACTGTGAAATCTCCATTCCTTCTCCACTCCAGGGGAAGGATACTGCAAAATCCCCATTTTGGGGACTCGCAAGGTAGAAAACAGATGGGGGTGGGGCCAATCATGGGTGGTATTTACCAGTTCTTCAAACTACTCAAAATTTCCACTACCGGTTCTCCAGAAGTGGTCAGAACCTACTGAATACCACCTCTGGTCTGTGTGAGTGCATTGTGTGTAGCGGGAATAGAGAATGGCTTTAAAGGACAGGAAGAAGAGCTGCTAGCAAGGCAACGATCAGACAAACACAGCTTGAGTCCATTTCAAGAAACTAGTTGAAGACACATATTCCTTAATACACTAAGATAAAATGAAGGGGGGAAAGGAGTACATAAGTCTTGCAAGTAACTCCTCTTCCTATATCTCTTATAATTTTATTTATTTGTATCCTCCTTTATTATTTTTACAAAGAACTCAAGGAAGCAAATACATACAATATATATTTCTTCTCCTATTTTTCCCAACAGCACCAACCCTGTGAGGTGGGTTGGGCTGAGGAAGAGTGACTGGCCTAAAGTCACCCAGCTACCTTCCATGACTAAGGCAGAACTTGAACACATGATCTCCCACTTTCTAGATATAATACCGATAGAATCAGTGCTTACCTGTATGGCATTGGTTTCTTAGTCTGGTCTGCCTTATAAAACTGACACTGTGCATGCATCTACGAGACCACCTTCTGCCACCGATAACCTCCCACCGGCCAATACGCTCTCACAGAGAGGGTCTCCTCAGGGTGCCGTCGGTCAGGCAATGTTGACTGGCGGCCCCCAGGGGAGAACCTTCTCTGTGGGGGCACCCACCCTCTGGAACGAGCTACCCCCAGAGATACGATTGATCCCGGACCTCCATACTTTCCGCAAGGTCCTGAAAACTTTTCTATTTCAGCAAGCTGGGCTGGCTAAAAAATTTTTTAATAGGTTAATTTTATAGGTGAGGGGTTTTAAATTGGAGAAGCCAAAATCGATTTAATTATGTTTTAAATTATCTTAATTTTCATATTGTATGTATTTTAATTTTTGGCTGTTCACCACCCTGAGTCCTTCAGGAGAAAGGCGGTATACAAATTTAATTAATCATCATCATCATCATCATCATCATCATCATCATCACCTTTTTAGCCATTTGCAGCTGCCAGGCTTCTCCCGCTTCAGTTAAATTCCAGGAACTCCCTTCATGGACTTTGGGATGTACAAGGAGGCTTCAAAATAGCAGAGATGTGTGAAAAGCAGCAGCAGCCGCCCCTGCTACCTGAAAGCATGGGGAAAAAATACCTCTAAAGCAGGGGTGGGTTCTCCTTACCTTTACTACCGGTTCTACAAAACTGGACAGAACCAGGAGCAACCTACCACTGCTCTAAACTACCCGAAAGTTACTTTAAAGCACTCTGGGAATGATCTAGAAAATGAAGTCACTTTCAAAGCAGGAACTCAATGAGAAATTTCCAAACAGATGAGTTCATAATGCTATTCCGTACATGACAGTAGCTAAGACTTAACGCCAGTACATTTTTTCCCCAAAGACACACTCCATGTGTGCTTTTTAAGGCCATTTCATCACTAGTGATTAATAGCACGTTATGGCACCACCTAGCTATCTTTGTGCGGTATCAGCAGAACAAGCGTTTGGATGATGTTGTAAGGCTCTTTAAATCACTACTGTGAATCTGTGCTCTAGGATGGGATAAAAGCAGAGTTTCAAGATCAGGACTCAGTGATTAAATTCTCACACTGCACAAAGCCCTTCATTAATCTTTTCTGAGCGTATCCTTAAAGGCAAGAGTAACAGAACACAGACCATAGACAAGAGACACACATTCAGTGAAAACTGTAGGGCTGTCAGATCTGAGTTGTGAAAATCCAGGGGACCATTCCAAGGCAGCTCCAAGTTGCTACTATGTAGTGGCCCTCTGGACATTTGTCGTTTAGGATATCTGTAATCCTAAAAGCCTACTTCTATGAGATATTAAATCTGGAAAATCTGGAAGCACCTTTGAAGATCAATTTTATTATAAGGAATATGCTTTCATACCAGTGGTAAAATTCAATTTTTTTTTACTAGCGGTTCTGTGGGCATGACTTGGTGGGCATGGCAGGGGAAGGATACTACAAAATCTCCATTCCCACCCCACTCCTGGGGGAAGGAGATTGCAAAATCTCCATTCCCAGCCCTCTCTGGGGCCAGCCAGAGGTGGTATTTGCCCGTTCTCCAAACTACTCAAAATTTCCACTACCAGTTCTCCAGAACCTGTTAGAACCTGCTGAATTTTACCCTTGTTTCATACCCTGCAGTTTATAGCAGTGTATTAAATACAGTTAGCTTTAACATGTGCTTCTAGATTCTTTTGATTTTCAGCTACATGGATTAATATGGCTTTCCTCCTACTATACAAATACAGAAGGAACTTTAAAAAGTATAAATTGTGCAGTCCTTGATAGTCTGTGCTTGGTTGTTTGCTTACAGAAGTTCCATTACCCAACTAGACAACATCATTGGTGCTAGTAACTGTGGGTTTCGCTTTTTCGGGACTGTTGTAACTTCAAATAGCCACTAAACACAAGGTTGAAAGTCAGTTCTGCCTTAGGTTGAGGGAGAATTGTAAGCTATGTTTAGCATGTGTGAATCCGGCTGACTGTAATTATTCAATCAGCAATGACCTACCAAACAATGGTTTAGTATGATCTGTAAGACTACCACAAAGTCTCCTCGCTGATTGCAATGAAAAATAAAATAAAATGATCTAACCTTTCCACCTTCAATTATTGCCTAACTGTAACTGGTTGGAGGGGTTCAGAGATCACATTAAATCATGATCTGCCATGATAATCTTTATTGTGATGTGCCCTCCTTCATAAACTTCAGTATTAAAATGAATTAAATCACAGATTCTTGCTGTATCCAATCCAGGAAATCATGATTGCATCCCTGCCTATGATTTACTTAATCATTATAATTTGATAAATTATTATTAACTGCCAAGAGTTTCTGGGAGTCAGGCAGTGTACAAATGTAATAAATAAATACATTTGTTGAATAAATCTTAATTAACAGAAATAACATCACAATAAACCATAATTAGCAGAAATCACATCAAATACTAGCCATAAACATGGGTATTCAATTCATATAGTGCATTCATGCAACACAATGAGACACTAACAGAAATTTATTTTTGTGGTATGAATCCAAACTGTATCTTGCAAACTGTAAGAGTAAATTATAATTTGATCTTGCTTTGCAAGCTTTGCACTTCAGATCATAGTTTCCTAATCCCCTTGTAAGGGTAACATTTAGTTTGCCACATACTAGGAAGTAATTAATTTGCAATGAAACTATGAGCACTGGATTCATTTCCATAATTTCAAAAACAATTACCTTTACAGTTGTGATTACACTACATTAAGCTTTTGACTCAGAATGTCAAAGGAAACAAGCAAGATATAATTTACATAGAAAAACCCTTGGCTTAGTATAAGAGTGAACCTGACCATCATTTGGCTTGTCTCATGCAGGTAAATGGCCAAAAGATACCTGCCTGCCAAGGACACTGTCTGTAGGTGATTGTAAATTACAATCACCTCCAATCAGAAGTCACAGGCAGTTCAGCGTAAGGCAGGGCAATGGATTCCTGGCATACTACTGTAAGAAGTTAACACTCACCCCTTTCCTAGAGAAATGAAATATTTTGGGAAATATTAAAAAGACAGAATATTATGTTTCCCTGGATGAGAAATGGAGAAGCATGTCTTAAGGACGAAGCAGCTTCCATCTTCCTGCCCCCACCCTTTGTCAAGGGGCCAGAGGCAGAAACTCAATCTTTGTCAAAGGACCATCATCTGCAACACAATGGGACCCATTTAGCAACAGAAACTCACCTGGGAAACACCTGGGAAGATTACATCAGCCAGCAAGCTAGCTAAGACCCCCACCCCCTGGGAGTCTGACAAACAATCAGGATACTCTTTCTGGGCCACAGGAAGTTCAAAGCCAGAGAGGGCATAAAACCTGGGGACTCACTGCGTCTCACCCCTTTTCTGTTCAGGAACTCAAACCATGTGATCCTGTCCACCATTAAACCATTTTTCCAAGCAGTCTCCATATTTCCAGTGTCTTTTTCCCCACTTGGAGCTGAACCCAGAAGGATATTTCTTCTAACGCTATGTGCGCACGAATGGATAGTTGTCTCATTGTTCCAAAAAAATGAAAGAAAAAGGGCAGATGCCCTATCAGTGAAGTACAGGTAATCCTTGATTTACAACAGTTCATTTAGTGACTGCTCAAAGTTACAACAGCACTGCAAAAAGTGACTTATGACCATTTTTCATTTATGACCATTAAAGCATCCCCATAGTCAAGTGGTCAAAATTCAGGTGCTTAGCAAGTGACTCACATTTTTGATGGCTGCAGTGTCCCAGGGTCATGTGATTGGAGGGGGAGCCAGATTCACTTAACAACCATGTTACTAACTTAACAACTGCAGTGATTCAGTTAATCAATGTGGCAAGAAAAGTTGTAAAATGGAGCAAAACTCACTTAACAACATAAATGCTGATCTTAATTGTGGTCGTAAATTGAGGACTACCTGTAATGCATAGCAAAATGCAAAAGTTATTCTAGATAAATCCTCTGTGGGTGTTTTTTGTTCTGTTTGTTTTGGCAAGCATTTCGGTAACATTATCTTTTCCATTGCAGAAAGGCCATTACATGCACAAAAGATGGAAAGGTTTGATTTTACCCACAATGGAGGAATGGATGGTGAAGATGATAGAACTTGTTGAGATGGCCAAATTTGGCAATTTTTAATTAGAGATAGGACATTGCTTAATGCTGTTTAAAGTGACTTTTTGAGTGAAACAAAAAAAAATTGAAATTACAATGTACAATTTTGGTGGTTAGAAAACCATCAAAGCCATACATCATAATTTTATTTATTTTTTCTGTTTCACTCAAAAAAAAACACTTTAAATAGCATTAAACAATGTCTTATATCTAATTAAAAATTGTCAAATTTTGCCATCTCAACAAGTTCTATCATCTTATATTTAAAAGTATAAATATAAATTAGGCCCTTACTCTCTGGTTATACTTATAATTGCTGTAAAAAAATGGAAGTTTTTAAAAAAATTGCACTTTTGGCTTAGTTCTTTTCTTATTTCCTTCTTTTTTATTTTATCTTCATTCTAAATATTAGTTCTCGTTAGTTATTTTTCATTTTAACGTTTTAATACAGTTTCATGTTAAAAAGTAACATTATCTTTCTGAAACTGAATAAAAGAGAGCCCAATAACTTAGATTGTTTTTTCAAAAACAAACAAACATTACATTTAGAAAATGCCTTGGGTTTCAACATAAAAACAAAAAGTGGGAACATAGCTGTTTAAAAATATAACTAAAAATAAATACAATGTGGAATAGAAAGATTTGAATAGATGCATGCACTAATGATATTTTAAGTATTTGTGAATGTCTTTTTTTGTGGGCTTAGAAGTAGACAGAATACCCCCAAAAAACCTTTGAAAGTACTTAGTTTCAGCTATAAGGACCCATGCTCTCTTAGAATGGCATATGGGCCCAAAGGATCAACCAAAACTCAGGAACATATACATCATTTTCTGACTTAAAGAAGCTCAAGATTCAAATCCAGGAGTAGGGAATTTGTCTGTTTACAGCATTGTGCAAAAAAGTGTTTGTGCATTTTTGTCCTTAAATGGAAAAATAAAATAATGTAAAAATATTTGAAATATTTGAAATCAATTCTCAGATGAGTAAGGACCAAATTATGAACACATTCTGAGCCAGGCAGGATATAAGTAGCTGCAGTAATTATTCCAGATAAAGAAAGAATCATGTTGGTTTCCAATAATATTATACTTAGCAGGGGTGACTACCATTAATCTTTTCCTTCCATTATGAGTAATAACAAGATCTATTCTATTAAAAGGCACACAGAGCATCATAAGAGACCAGTTGCTAGTAACAAGAAAGCATCACAAACTGAATCTCCTGCTTCCATAGTAGCATTTCTTATTATGAGAATTAAAGTTGTATTTATATAGCACTAACTAAACAACAACAACAGGACACTTACTTTGATTTTGCTGTAGCTATCATATGGATTCTATTGTGAAATATTATACTGTATAAAATCAGGATATTTACTCAAATGACCAGAAAGACAAAGACAACATGGCATGCCAAGGAAAGGATAGGAATAGTGCCCTATTTAGTAAATATACTGATATAGTTTGCACCTAAAATGTTTGGGTTACCAGGAAACAGGATTGACTATTGGGATTCCATGAATGCAAGAAACACAAAGAAGAATTGACGTGTCATCACTCTTATCACAGTTGGCACAATCGTCAGTTCTTACCCGTCTTTTGGTTTCATACCATCATCATTCTAGGTGTCTTTTCAGCTGCTTCATTTCTCTCTACTTCTCAGTAAACCAATGAAGTCGCTGGAGACATGCAGTACTGAAGCAGTTGTATCAATTGCAGTGGCTACCTCACCATTCCGTAGATAAACCAGGCATGAGACAGAAGTTCCCGCTAGATTGTTGGGAATTAACAGAATTGCAGAGCTTTCAGGGTAACCTCGATCCAGAGATTGACAAAGAATATCACATTTTATTTATGCCAAGTTATAGTGTATGCCCAGCCACATATGTTGAGACCATGTTTCCCTAAAATAAGCTCATTGTCATCATGGAGGCCATGAATTTACAAGCTATACCAGAACCCTCCTCTAAGGTATGGAGGTTGAAATTATCCAGCATCAACAGTCTTGAGAACTCCATCAACCCTGAGATAATGGCCATTGTTGGGAAGATGGATAGAGGGTACAGTTATGAACATGGCCCAATTCCATGCAAAGCCACTCATACGCCATCACCTCTGGAGCAGTGCTCCTCACCACTGTTGGTATGCCTTTTACAATCCTAATCCCTCTTCCTAGTCATTGTCCACTCTCTGGCAGTATTTCATCCAAAACACAGTCATTCAAAACACAAACAGGATAATCCCTCTGCAAGTTTAGCTGGGTGACAATCATTCCCAATCATGCTAATACTATACACTAATTCCTATTTCTATTGCTTTTCATAACTGCTCTCTTGTTTAGCCAGTTCTTATAATCTCTATCCTCTACTTCCATTCCTGGGGGGTCTACATTACTAGGCACACTTCCTTCAGCCTCTGGATTCTTTCATAAGGTGTATGGGGGGATCATCTTCCACCTCTTCCCCCAGCATTTACACAGAGTAATCATATTAAAAGAAAGTCCCAAATTTTTTCTTTCCAGAAGTCCAATAAACTCCCTTGTGCCTGCAAAATTTCCTGGCTGACTGAATTTTTCCAGCCTGTAGCAGGAAGAACATGCCAACAGAGACTGCCACTAAGGCTCTATTCAACCCTCTAAGTCCACCCTCTGTGTCTGTAGTGTGGTCTCTCTTACCTGTTGTATCTGTTGTAACTGGATGCTTGGAGATCTAGACTATTTTATGCTATCTTTTCTGTGATCACCAGTTTGCATCTGCCCATTCCTCAACAGCAGCAGTGATGAAATCTCTGCCAAATTCACGCAACAGCTCAACATCTTACTTATCTCATTAAGACTTTCAAACACAGGAAGTTTCCTCCGGTGCGGTCACAACCAATAGTACTGGATTTGACCAAGTCTTTTTTCCTTTACCAGCCACTCTTTCTCCAATATCTTCCACTTTTGTCTTCATAAATTCAGGCACCATTTTTTTTTCTTATGCTTTCACACATCCACTTCCCTTTCTCTCTTCCCTAATTAAGCACACTTGGACCCACTCACTTCCATTAATTCTTCCCTTGCCGTTCTGCTGTCTTTTAAAAACAAAGCAGATGCATGCTAAACCCCAAAGCCAAACCTGCTTTAATATTCCAGTATCCCAGGAGCTAAATTACTAACCATAACCATTACACCCCTCACCCAGAGAAATATCTCATGAGAAATATCCTGAAATAGGGATATATATACAAATCCAGGGTGATAGTGAAAATACAAAAAAAAAAAAAAAAAAAAGAGCCCAGAAACAAGATCATAATTACTTTCTTAACAGTGATAATTACAAAATGGGGGACATTTTTTTTTTTTACTGGTGAACTGATGAAAATATATCTCTATTCAATCAAAGTACAGAGCCTCTCTATGTATGCTTGCTGACCTGTTTTTTGAACTAAGTTGGCCTTTGTCATTTTCCTATGCTTAGATTTAACATCTTGCAAATAAGCATGTGGGTGTCATTTGGAATGCTTGTAATTTAGGCCAAGTTGTCTTCAGTAGCACATAAGGCATTAATCCTAGCACTGGGTTGCACTTCATCAGATAGCAAGCAGAGACTTGGCTACTGGGTACTCCTCAGTACATTTCTGTCCCCCATTTGTCTTTGTAGATCAAAGAGATTAGGTGAATCATGAACCTGGCAGAACTGCTGGCCCAGATCTTTCTGGAATACCTCTTAGAGGATTATGAATTTAGAGCTTCACCTTAGGATGGACATGGCTCTCCAGAATGGCTCACTGATTCTTTGCAGAGAAGATTCAGAGGGTGGCAATAGGGCAAATGATTGTAGTTTGCCCTATTGGTAGAGCCTTGGTGGAGCAGTGGACTAAAGTGCTGTTAAGTAGCACTTAAGTAGCACTTAGCTGCCAGCTGCCTGCAATTACTACAAGTTCAAATCTCACCAGGCTCAAGGTTGACACAGCCTTCCATCCTTCCGAGGTAGGTAAAATGAGGACTTGGATTGTGGGGGCAATAAGCTGACTTTGTATAAAAAAGAACACCGCTTGGGTGGGCCAAAATCCCTACTAAGCAGGTATATACAAAAGTAGAAGGCTATTGCTTAATGCATTGTAAGCCGCCCTAAGTCTCCGGAGAAGGACAGCATATAAATTGAACCAACAACAACAACAATAATAACAATAGTGGGTGACTGCTTTCTACTCAACTTCAGTTTCTTGATAGGCCCACCTCAAGATGATCCTTGTGTCTATGCTGATTCATATTGTGGCAACTAACAGGAGCCAGATAACCAACTCCACTGCTGTTGAGAGTAGGAAAGCAGGATACTTTGGAAGCTCCTGTAAGAAGCAAGGCTTCTTGCTCTGTAAAAATATAGTCCTGTGAAAATATTCGCTGACTCGTTAGATCTAATGGGAATCTAAAACCAATTAGATATAAATAGGTTGAATCTCTATGCAACTTCTCTGAACTTTTAAGCACAAAGTGTACTCACATCTAGTCTAGTTTTCTTTATTTTTTAAAACTAGCTTTGACTGAGGATAACATATTATATATTTTATATAATGATATACAGGTGTTGTAGTCGCAAGTTAAAGAGTTATTCAAGGAACTGTAATATCATACCTAATAGTGTTAAATTCAGAATGAAGGGAGAAATTACTGTATTTCTTTATGCAAAAACAACACTTTAAAATTAGTTACATTACTTAAATTGTGCACTTAAAATTTCTAACAATATCAAATTAAAAACCATCTACTGTCCTTTCTGGCGAATATAAACTGTTGTTTTAATCCTACATCCCACAAATTCTCTCAGCTTCACAGAAAGATACAACACAACCATTGCATAAGATATTAAAGCTCTTTTTATAGGTTGGAGTACTGGGCAGCTTGTAAAACTTGGATTGTGAAATGCCAACTATTTCACAGCACCATGTGTCTGCTATCAGAAAATTGCTTCAACAGCAAATGCACAGCTAAAAACATGCTTTGCTTTTCAATCTCTAGATTAATTTCACTGCTGTGACCCAAGCAAACTCTGTAGCTTTTTACAGAGGAGTTGATGGATTGTATGGCTCCATGTGGCCTCATCCATCCCAAATGCAAACTCTGCATGATATGGCAACAGACGGATACATAATAGGGGTTTTTCCCCCAAAGTAACAATTGCTACCAACTGCCTTCCATTGAGGACCTGTATACTGCACGAGTCAAAAAGAAGGCTGTGAAAATATTTACAGACCCCTCACATCTTCGACATAAACTGTTTCAACTCCTACCCTCAAAACGATGCTATAGAGTACTACAAAACAGAACAACTAGACACAAGAACAGTTTTTTCCCGAATACCATCACTCTGCTAAACAAATAATTCCCTCAACACTGCCAACTAGTTACTAAGTCTGCACTACTATTTTTTTTTGAAAAGTTTTGTAAAAGTACAAATATATAAAGAACACCCTCCCGCCCATCCCCCCCCTCAACCCCCCCTTCCCCTCCCCCCCAACTTCCCAGAGTAAAATACAGGATTTTTTTTAAAAAAAGAAAAGAGTACAGTAATCATCAACATTAATCTATCAAATTTCTAGTTTACAAAAACCGTCTAATATCTTAACTCCAATATAATAAAAAATACATTTCTATAATTCTTCTTCATTCATACGCAATTTGATGTCTTCTTATATGATATTTATTCCGAATGTAATCAATCCATTTCCTCCACTCCAGAATGAATTTTCCTTGCGTATGATCTTTCAAATATGCCGAGATTTTAGCCATCTCAGCTAAGTTCATTACTTTTATAATCCATTCTTCTACAGTGGGCAAAGAGTCTTTCTTCCAATATTGCGCAACCAACAGTCTGGCTGCTGTTATTAAATTTAAAATCAATTTCATCTCCAATACTGTACAGTCATTTATAATACCTAATAAAAACAATTGTGGTGTAAATTTCAACCTCTTTTTCAAAATATTTTGCATTACCCACCAAATCTTTATCCAAAATGCTTTGAGTCTGCACTACTATTAATCTTCTCATTGTTCACACCACTCATCTCCTTCCACTTATGACTGTATGGCTGTAACTTTGTTGTTTGTACCCTTACAATTTATATTGACTAATATGATTTGATTGCTTATTTGTACCCCATGACTATCATTAAGTGTTGTACCTTATGATTCTTGATGAACGTATCTTTTATTTTATGTACACTGAGAGCGTATGCACCAAGATAAATTCCTTGTGTGTCCAATCACACTTGGCCAATAAAGAATTCTATTCTATTCTATTCTATTCTATTCTATTCTATTCTATTCTATTCTATTCTATTCTATTCTATTCTATTCTATTCTATTCTGTGAAGCTTGAATTTTGCATATGAGAGACAATACTGTTTATTTATAAGGTAGTAACAACAGCTGCTGAGAACAAATAAAAAATGGTAAACCGTTTGCTCTGGATTCAGTGACAAGAAAATTACTGTGCACTCTTTTGATTGACAATTTATGGAGTACTTAGCTTTAAATTTATTTTCTACACATTTTTCATGTGAAATTTTGCATGGTACCTTGTACCTTTTTTCACTTTTTTTTCCTCCATATTTTAGTTAAACTAAACTAAACTTCAACTAAAGTTGAAGATTCATAGTTGAAAAGAAATAGGATATCAAGTTTTAAAAACTACCTAAGTAAACTTGTTCTTGACCTAGTCTTATCAGTTGAAAGATGAGTGGTCTTTACATTCCTTGCTACGATTTTCTAGCAATGAGACTTTGTCCCAAATGCCAAACATGTCAAGCAAGGTGGTCAATGAGAATGCTCATAATACAACCAGATATACCTATTAAGATCTCGGCCTTATCACCTGTTGCTTACAGGTAGTCCTTACTTTACAACAGTTCGTTTAGTGACCAAAGTTACAATGGCACTGAAAACTTCTGATCATTTTTCATAGTTATGACCTTTTCAGTTATTTACATAATCACGTGATCAACATTAAGATGTTTGGCAAGAGGTTCATATTTATAACCTTTGCTGTGTTTCAGAGTTTGGGATCATGTAATCACTTTTTGGGACCTTCTGACAAGCAAAGACAATGGGGAAGCCAGATTCACTTAACAACAATGTTACTAACTTAACAACTATAGTGATTCACTTAATAACTGTGGCCAGAAAGATCGTAAAATGGGGCAAAATTCACTTAACAAATACCTTGCTTAGCAAGAGATGTTTTGGGCTCAATTGTGGTCATATGTTCAGGACTACCTGTACTTTTTTGGGGGACAACAAAATAGACGTCATATTTTATCAGATTTTTATCAGATTTTTGCATTTATGTTAATGTAAATCCCATCCTGTAATATTGTTTCCATCTGGCTCTACAGTGTGTGACCCAAATGCTTGTGCTTCTGTGCATACGTATATGAGCATAAGAGAGAGAGGACAACGTGGCATATTTTTATCTAAGCTATTTTGAGTTGTTTGATACTCAGAAGCTGTGCTATTTTCAGTGATCTGAACCATCAGCATCTCTTGACTGATATGTTGGGTTAAAACTCATCTCATTTTTTTAACAAACAAGAGCACAAATAACACTTAAACAGAACAACAATCGATATAACCTAAATGAAAAATGGCTGATATGTAGGCAGTTCTACAAATGTAGTGAAGAAAAAACACAACGCTTGATTCAAAATAAAATAAAGCCTATCTTAAAAACCAGCAAAAAGCTTGTTATGATCAGGATGACACTGCTGCTACCTAGCTATGGTTAAAGAAAAATCAGATTAAAAGAGAGTTCATTAAATACAATGACTTCTAAGAAAAGCATCATAGAATGAATAAATTGATGGGAAATAAAGGGATGTGGTGGCTCAGAGCTAAGATGCTGAGCTTGTTGATTGAAAGGTCGGCAGTTCAGCAGTTCGAATCCCTAGTGCCGCATAATAGGATGAGCTCCCGTTACTTGCCCCAGCTTCTGCCAACCTAGCAGTTCAAAAGCACGTAAAAAATGCAAGTAGAAAAATAGGGACCACTTTTGGTGGGAAGGTAACAGCATTCCGTGTGCATTTGACATTTAGTCATGCCAGCCACATGACCACAGAGACGTCTTTGGACAGTACTAGCTCTTCGGCTTTGAAATGGATATGAGCATCTCCCCCTAGCATCAGGAATGACTGCACATATGTGCAAGGGGAACCTTTACCTTTAATGGGAAATAAACTTAGCAAAAAGACTGGAAACTAGAATGAGGATGAATTTGAAGAATCGCTTAGGCTGCATTTACACATTACCTTAAGACAAATCTGTTTACACTATAAACAGCTGGATTCTCATACTGCAAGAATGAGTGACGCACATTTTCCTTTAGCATCACATATGAACCGAATGATATCAAGCTCAGGCAACAAACCAGTTGGTCAGTTGCTGCAAGCAACAGGTAGTTCCAAAGGTGTTTTTTCAAGAGGCAACTGGAGTTTCTGGTTTTTCTTTGAAGACGTTTCACTTCTCATCCCAGAAGCTTCTTCAGCTCTGAAGAAGGGAAAGAAGCTCTGAAGAAGATGAAGAAGCTTCTTGGATGAGAAATGAAATGTCTTCAAAGAAAAACCAGAAACTCCAGTTGCCTCTTGAAAAAACACCTTTGGGACAAACATGACCTGGATGACTGAGAATCTCCATAGACATTAAGCAACGGGTAACATTTGATTGATCCAAAAAAGTGGATTTTGCACTTCTGGGGTAAAAAAACCTAGTGCCCATCAAAGCTGTTCAGGTATTTCTATTTCTGTTAAGTGAGGCACTTAACAAAAAACAATGAATAGCAAAGCATCAAATAAGATTCAACTCCTAAAGCATTTATGACTAGACAACCGCTGGTAAATTTTTCCCTGTGAGTGAAGACAGACTTCAGTTATTTTATTTTATTTTATTTTATTTTATTTTATTTTATTTTATTTTATTTTATTTTATTTTATTTTATTTTATTTTATTTTATTTTATATTTTATTTTTTATTTTTTATTTTTTATTTTATTTTATTTTATTTTATTTTATTTTATTTTATTTTATTTTATTTGTCAAGAACGTATTAGATAATATATATAAGTATAAGCATGAATTGAATACATAGAATGAATAGAACAAATAGAGGAAAGATTAGGACAGGGATGGTAGGCACACTGATGCTGTTATACATGCCCCTTACAGACCTCTTAGGAATGGGGTGAGGTCAACAGTATACAGTCTTAGGTTAAAATTTGGGGGGGGGGGGGTTGGATGAAACCACAGAGTCAGATAGTGCATTCCAGGCATTGACTAAAAATTGAATAAAAAGTTATTCAACTTTTCCGTGTCCCTCCTTCTCTTTAAAAACAAAAAAAAGTGGAAACGAAATACTTTGCAGATAATTTTTGAATGTCTTGGAAGTATTCAAGAGAGCTTTGGAAGGGACCAGATTCCATTCTACTTTCAAGAGAATCCTACTTCATTTTGAAAAAAAAAAAAACCCTCTCTCTAGAGTGAGAGATTCAACTGCATCCCTGGCCATTCCTACCTAAACAAGAAAGTCAGGCAAGAAGGAGGTGTAGGAAAATTCTCACCCCTCATTTTCAAAAAGATGTACTGCCAAATGATGGAAATAGTATATAACACTGTTGTTGTTCTTAGCTAGCAATTACATGTTTTTTTCTTATTCATGTTAATGTCAAGCAATAATATGAGGTCAAATTAGGATACGATTATACAACAGCATGCAAATTGCAAAAGGAACTTCATCAAGAAATGTTCATAATTTCCACCAAATGAGAGTAAGTCATATGCAATTATCACACACATTATTGATGAAACGTGTTTGGCAGCTCCACCTTCTATGTTAGCTTTCTTCTTGAAGAACCATCTATCATCACTGATACTATTACTCAGAAGTTCTTGGTGTGAATGATCTTGTGGTTGAGGCACTAATTCTTTCCATTCTATCTTTGAATGTAGATAGATCTGCGACCAAGCCACAAGAATCTCAAGATGCCCCAATATGAAAGCAACATAGGGACAGAGGTATTATGTCCTTCTCCCCCTTCTGTTACCATCTGTACCTATTGGGATATCTCAGACTTTTAAGTTGTTAGAAATGTGCCAAGGGTTAAAGAAATGTAAGATTTTTTTTAAAAAAACAGAAGATTGATCTTTGATCTTCTCTCTAATCTTTCTTATCACCCTGTTACTTTCCAGCTAAATTCAGGTAACCCACCTCATTGCCCATTGACTAATCTTCGATTATAATACTGAAATTTAAAACATGTATCACTTTCCTGGCAGGTATTCTAAACAGCTCAGTTTGAAGACTGTTGCCCTTCTAAAAACAGTTAGGCACTCTAAAAAGAATAGTTTGAAGATTGATCTCATGTTGGTCTACTAAATCTACTCAATCTCATGTTGGTCTATTGGTCTCATCTTGGTCTACTAACTTTTTGATTTTTATCTCATAGCTGAGATGGTGCACAATTCTTGGGACTTTTTCCTGTTTACAGTTCCACTTGTACTTAGTATGTGCTGACTTAGCTTGCTCAGTCAATGATATATCTTGTGCTTAATCTAACTTAAGAAAGTGTCAGGCATCCAGTGTGGATTCGATTACATGTCAGCACGGTTCAAGTCTCAATCAAGAGAAATCACCCTGACGCTGCACCCTAGATTCTTGGGTTTGGTTTATTCTTTGCCTGTCTGAAAACAGGTAATTTAGAAGTTCCATCTGACCTGTTTTTGTCCCAGTAAAGGGTAAGTGTGGCGCAATATTCCAGGCAATCTAATCTTATACTGGAAAACATTAAGTCAGTGGCCAGCTGCTCCCTGGGAGGTGGAACTGAATGACCTTTATTAAATTATCACACCTGTGATCAGGCACCATCGGAAAGTCAGCGATGGAGCCAAGGCTGATTTCCTATAGATAGTCAGACCTTGCCTGCTGCCAGAAAGAAGCTCACCCACTCCATGTTGTCAAAAATATTGCTGAAAGCCCATCTTCAGAAGAATAAAGGCTGCCTCCTTTGTCCTTTATCAGCAAAGGCTAATTGCAAACCAAGAAAATGATGCACTTATTTTGTAAATGAAGATGCCTAAAAGAAATTGTACTTAGGTGCAATTGTCATTCAACCAGTTGTATGTATGTCTGGGTAAATAGGATTTTAGGACACATAGGATTACATTGGAATCCCCAATCCTTAATACACACTTTTCTAACTAAATTAATTTCCCTTATTTATGTGTAAAACAACGCTATAAATCTTCTCAATGCTACAACAGAGGAATGCAAGATAAAACTATTCAATATTTATTTTAACACTGTTTCATATTATGCAAAATGCAAATTGTGTTGGTACCTATTATGAATGGTAATATAAATAATACGGCTTTACTGTATGTATGTGAAATACTGTAAATCCTGCATGATACCTGATCAGAAAAAAATATCTTCTCTTTAAACAGAATATTCTTAAAAACCTGTAAACAATACGTAATAGAAAGTTCACAACTTATCATATACTAAGCAAGGACAAAATAATTCAGTGGTCCATATTTTTGAAGAAACTGGGTGTAATATTGTAAAACTGAATGTAGAATTTCATATTTGCTTTGAAGAAGAAAAAAATTAAGTTTCCATTCTACTGTTGGGCACCACCCACTGGATCTTTGCAGAATTGTTAGGTTAGAATTTTATCCTTATAAACTTGAAATGTATTGGCAAAAAATCTTTTTGAGGTTTTCAGTGCTGGTCTTTGGTGCCAAATTATCAGTTATAAACGAACAGAAGCTATACAAGGTTGGAATACTTAATCAATCATTGGGCTGAATTCTATTGTTAAATTTAAATATCCCATGGCTCCTACTGGTATAGGATTTGTAAACAATTCCAGAAATCATGTTTTGCAGGCTTCACCAACATTGTTTCCTTTAGATTTATGCAATGGTTCTTGCATTTTTGTGTTTTTGCAGCCTTGGTGAAAATGTTTTTCTTTTTGGGAGCCCCTTCTGACTCTAGGAGTTGAAAGTTGTAAATAATCCCTTGCCATTTTAAGATGTGCTACAAATGAAAAATTATAGTGTGGATCCTAAAACTAGTGTTATCAGTGAAAAACAGCATAAAAGTGAAAAACCTAATGGACGTGTCATAGAAGTGCTTGCAAATCAATAAAAATAAATAAGGGACATCACTGCCTCCCAGAGCCTCAGTTTTCCAAAAACGTTAATTTGTCTTTTGCTCAGAACAATTATCCACTCCTGTGCTAAACCATAATTTTTCATGATCACTGATTAAACAAACATAATGGCCTGATCCACACAATATGATAAGCTGTACCTTATGATAGTGTTGGCAAACCTTTTCAGCACCGAGTGCCAAAACGGGAGCACGCACACACGGGGGGGGGGAGTGCCGGAAACTGGAAGAGCAGATCCCCACACCCATGTGCGCACAGGAATGTGGAAAATCTGCCATGCCTGGAGAGATGTGTCACTGTGCCACTTCTGGCACATGTACCATAGATTCACCATCACGGCCCTATGATGTATAAACCCTCAGGTACTGGAGTCACAATTTCATTCAGGCAAAGGATGTTGTGTGAATCTAACTGTGTTGTTACAGAAAAGAGCCCACACAAGCTCTTTATCGAAAGGAAAGTTTTATTGCGCAAGGATCAGCAGCTCAAGCAAAGTCTGAACCCCGAAGGGTTGTTACATACAAGTTTATATATTCTTTTCAGTCAGTATATTCATTTCCGGATGTACACTTGATTACCATATATGGGTATGACATACCCACTTCCTGCCGGGGTACCTCAGCACAGGTGAGATATCATGTATACTATGAGTGGGGGCTTAATCCCATCAGTCCTCTCATTCAACTATGTCATGTAGGCACATAGGCATTGCAAGCAAGGACTTAATCCCATCAGTCCACTTTAGTGTAGTTTGTGCAATTAACCATTTGTACTAGCTGTGTTAGGGAGGGGTGTCAAACTCAGGTCATCATGGCGGTGTCACGTGACGTATCGGGACTCTTTCCCCCTTTGCTAAACTGGGCGTGGGTGTGACCAGCGCTTGACGCATCCGGCCTACAGGCCAGGAGTTTGACTGCCCTGTGTTAGAGGATAGCACCCTGAACTTGGAGACTGAACAACCATATATCTGACATGGGTTTCCTGCTTGAGCAGGGATTGAACCATAAGACCTCCATGATCACTTCCAACTCTGTTATTCTGTTAAATTCACCTGAAAATCTGTGTTAATTCTACTCTTGCTTGAAAGAGTCATCTGTAAATATGTTTCTGCTAGGTGGTTTTGCCTTACTTCATTTTTGGGGTGTAGATTTACTGAGAGATTGTCCATCAGCCCCACATGCATCTGGATTGGCTTTACACCTGGGACTGCTACAGCTACTACACGATCAATGAAAAGAAATTGTACCCCAGTGATCCTATTACAGCTATCAGCAGCATTTGTGTTATGATCATTTGATCATGAAGTGACAACTTCAGGCGGAACAGCTGTTTGCACAACTGCTATGGAAAGATACTTTTTACTAACAGGCAGGATGGCCTTCTCAACATAGATCAGTGTGGTTTGTTACCCCCTAGAGTTGACTCTTATTTGAGCCCAGGGATTCTCCTTTGTTCCTGTTTGGTGAATAACAACAAAGGAAAATGAGATGCCAGATCACATAAATAAAATCAGCTCCTTCATTGCCTGTAAGCTCCCGCATCATTAGATTTATGAGGCATCTGCTGCTTTGCTTAAAGTTAAGGAGTCCTAATATTAATTCACTTGGCTAAGAATTTGCACAATGTTCTATGCACAGAGTGTTCCAGGCAGGAATCAAGCAGCATTGAGCAGGTTTAACCCATCAGCAGTACATGTGTTTTGTCACTATATAGGGCACATTTATTTATTTTATTTATTTGAAAGCAAAATTATATATTCCTCCTCACCACACCAAAGGCAACTCTGGGTGGCAAAGAACAATAGATTAAAAACAACAAATAGAAGCAAAAACAAAAGCATAAAATTCAGTTTTTAGAAATATTATAAATGAGAGAAATACAAGCTCCAGGTGGGGGAAGATAAAAATGGCCACCTCCTCAGTGAAGCCATCTGAACAAGTCTCTGGTTGTTTGGGAGGCCCATGATTGAGAGCATAGCCAGATCTTAAAGGTTTTTTGGGATGTCAAAGGGGATGGAGTTGATCTAATTTGGGGAAAAGAATGTTCCCTAAGGTGGGTATCACAGCACAGAAGGCATGTTTTCTGGGATCTACCAAATTAAGATCCCTAAATAATGGTACTTGCAACATGCCTATTCTGCCAGATTTGATGCGGCAGGCTGGTGTAACTAGGGAGAGGCCAGTTAACCTCAGATAACCCGGTCCTATGCCATGTTTATACATGGATCTGGAGCATATCTATTTCAACAGGGATATTATAGGGTGGGAGATAGTAGGAGAAACAAATGGCTGATGGCAAATGGTAACAGGAAGGCAGAATGGATACATGGAAGAAGTGGGGAAACAGGAGTTGTGAATTAAGGGTGGGTGGGTTGGGATGCATGATAAGAGGATGCACAGCAACCATAGGCAAAAAAATACAGCCAGGTCCAGAAATATTGGGACATTGACACAATTCTAACGTCTTTGGCTCTATACACCACCACAATGGAGTTGGAATGAAGCAAACACAATGTGCTTTAACTGCAGACTGTCAGCTTTAATTTGAGGGTATGTACATCCAACTCAGGTGAACAGTGTAGGACTTACAGCAGTTTGCATATGTGCCTCCCACTTGTTAAGGGACCAAAGGTAATGGGACAATTGGCTTCTCAGCTATTCCATGGCCAGGTGTATGATATTCTCTCGTTACCCCAATTTCAATGTGCAGATAAAAGGCCCAGAGTTCATTTCAAGTGTGCTATTCGCATTTGGAATCTTTTGCTGTCAACTCTCAAGATGAGATCCAAAGAGCTGTCACTATCAGTGAAGCAAGCCATCATTAGGCTGAAGAAACAAGACAAACCCATCAGAGAGATAGCAAGAACATTAGGCGTGGCCAAAACAACTGTTTGGAACATTCTCAAAAAGAAGGAACGCACCGGTGAGCTCAGCAACACCAAAAGACCCAGGAGATCACAGAAAACAACTGTGGTGGATGACCGAAGAATTCTTTCCCTGGTGAAGAAAATACCCTTCACAACAGTTGGCCAGATCAAGAACACTCTCCAGGGGGTAGGTGTATGTGTGTCAAAGTCAACAATCAAGAGAAGACTTCACCAGAGTGAATACAGAGGGTTCACCACAAGATGTAAACCATTGGTGAGCCTCAAAAACAGGAAGGCCAGATTAGAGTTTGCCAAACAACATCTAACAAAGCCTTCACAGTTCTGGAATGAGATCTTATGGATATATGAGACCAAGATCAACTTGTACCAGAGTGATGGGAACAGAAGAGTATGGAGAAGGAAAGGAACTGCTCATGATCCTAAGCATACCACCTCATCAGTGAAGCATGGTGGTGGTAGTGTCATGGCGTGGGCATGTATGGCTGCCAATGGAACTGGTTCTCTTGTATTTATTGATGATGTGACTGCTGACAAAAGTAGTAGGATGAATTCTGAAGTGTTTCGGGCAATATTATCTGCTCACATTCAGCCAAATGCTGCAGAACTCATTGGACGGCACTTCACAGTGCAGATGGACAATGACCTAAAGCATACTGCAAAAGCAACCAAAGAGTTTTTGAAGGGACAGAAGTGGAATGTTATGCAATGGCCAAGTCAGTCACCTGACTTGAATCCCATTGAGCTTGCATTTCACTTGCTGAAGACAAAGCTGAAGGGAAAATGCCCCAAGAACAAGCAGGAACTGAAGACAGTTGCAGTAGAGGCCTGGCAGAGCATCACCAGGGATGAAACCCAGCATCTGGTGATGTCTATGCGTTCCAGACTTCAGGCTGTGATTGACTGCAAAGGATTTGCAACCAAGTATTAAGAAGGGAAAGTTTGATTTATGATTATTATTCTGTCCCATTACCTTTGGTCCCTTAACAAGTGGGAGGCACATATGCAAACTGCTGTAAGTCCTACACCATTCACCTGAGTTGGATGTACATACCCTCAAATTAAAGATGACAGTCTGCAGTTAAAGCACATTGTGTTTGTTTCATTCCAACTCCATTGTGGTGGTGTATAGAGCCAAAGACGTTAGAATTGTGCCGATGTCCCAATATTTCTGGACCTGGCTGTATATTCCATGCTTGAATGCCAGCTTGGTAGTGGTGAAAGAGGGGGAGAGGGAGAGGGGGAGGGGGAGAGAGAGAGAGAGAGAGAGAGAGAGAGAGAGAGAGAGAGAGAGAGAAGGGAGAAGAAGGTATTGGGAATATTGACAGGCAGGGTAGCAACAGGCCATATGTAGGAAGAGAGGGAAATCTTACTAGTCTTGTTCCATTTCCCCCTAAAGGGTTCTTCAGATATACGTCCATCAAAACCCAGATTACCCTCAGAGATTCATTTTGAGTAGACCTGACTGAATGGTCCCATTGAATTTAGGAGATTCAGTGTGTTTGGTCAATGTACAAACAAAGCCCATTTTTCACTCTGCACATTCCTACTTGATATCATAATGATTTTGCATGAAATAATATCCATTTATTGTATACTTTCCTATCAGAAAAGGCATGAAGCTACAACATTCTTGCTTTGTTAACAGGAAGACGAAACTACTATGTTTCACTGTTATTTTTTTGGGTGGGTGGTGATTCATGTGCTCAATTGGAGGAGGCATGACCCTCCAAAGTGGAGAATTTTTTAAAAAAAATACTCCAAAGCAGAGTGGATAATCAAAAGTAGTACAACAGTCCCTTATGCTTTGGAGGTAAAGTGAAGCATCGTTTGACCTTCTGAACTTGGATTCAAACAGATGGAAACTTTGCTTGCGTATCAGCACAATTTTTAGATATGTACTGGCTTTGCAGTAAACTGCTGCTGATGGTGTCATTCAAAGATGTGTAAAGCACCAGCCCTCACAGTTATTTCTGGTCTGACAACAGTGTTTGTGGACACTGGAAGAAGAGACAGAGGAAGGCAGAGGCTGCATAGCACAGATGCCACAGATTGACGATGAAATGCTTTGGCAGGACAAAGATGAAAAACTTGGCACCTGTCCGCTGCATATCAACCTCTCAGTTTCATACCCACAGCTTAACATTCTAGAAGGCAATTAAACCGTAGCTGATAAATTTCTCCCACTTTCATATAACCTCAGATACAGAAGTCCATTAATGATACCTCTTTATGTAAAACATGATTTTTAGTCCATTACAAGTGACTTTTCTTGGATTTTTTTTTAAACACCCCCCCCCCCAAAGGGACAAATCTGAAATAAGTTCAGGATAAACATTTCATTGTTTACAACTTTGCTTTACAAAAGAAAATTCAAGAGCAAAACCAAGAAAAACTGTACAAAAACATATCATACATATAAAAATACATGAAATCAAATAGTAAATACATTTAAACAGACAATTCATATTTTTCACATGAATGAAAAATACTGTATTAAGTGGTACCATTTGTATGGTAAAAATTTAATGAACACAATAAAGGAGAATTTTAAAAAAATCTAAAGGATCTTTCTGACATAAAGGACTGTCCTTTATAATAAAAGATTTATGATCACTGGGATTATAAGACAAAACAAAGCTTAAATTCCAAGAAGCTTGCATTCTTTCTTGATCTGTGGATTTATAAAAATGCTTAAAAATTGAGTAGATTTCTCTGTAGAAATAGGACATTAAATTTCTTCAAAGCATTTCATTGTAATTGCATAAATCAGACAAGGTGTTTAAGGTTGGCAAATTATTGAAATATATCAAAACCAGGGGTGAAATCCATCAGGTTCTAACAGGTCCTAGAGAACCAGTAGCGGAAATTTTGAGTAGTTCGGAGAACCAGCAAATACCACCTCAGTCTGGCCCCAGAGTGGAGTGGGAATGTAGATTTTACAATATCCTTCCCCTGGAGTAGGGTGGGAATGGAGATTTTGCAATATCGTTCCCCTGCCGCGCCCACCAAGCCTCACCCACAGAACCGGTAGGGAAAAATTTTGGATTTCACCCCAATCAAAACCCTACAAGTTATAACTTGGTATTATTTCCTGCAGTAAAAAGATTTAAGCCAATGATCCTGATTCTGACACAAGAATACTTACATTTTTATGCTAGCAAGACCCATTTAGCGTATCAAAATGTAGGAGCATATGTATGTCTTGTGCTACAAACAACAATGATGTAATTATATGGCATGTGAATAGAACTCCATATGTTCAAATGCATTGCCTTCTCCTATATGAGCTTGCAACATTTTTCTCTGCACAGATATCTGAAAAGTTGCGTTCCAATTAAACTGTATACTCATTATTTTCGGCTGCTGTAATGAGACATATATTTATGCAGGTCTGTGCCCGAAATAAAAAAAAAATCATTTGATTTGCAATTCTATGGATACAAACTCATTAGCTACTCCATTTTGACATTTTGCAAATGGCACAAAGAGTAGTAAGGAAAAGAGATTAGATAGATATAGGGGGAAATAACCAATTAGTTTACATCTCTCCATATCTTTGTATCCTTGCAAATTATCCTTGTTTCTACTTATGCCTACATTGTTTTCTGTTCTTTAAATTTCTGACTATAATGAGTTGGGACTGCTGTAAATTCAGCTGGGTATTTTTTGTAATTGCTAATCGCAACACAAGTGATAAAATGTAAGATTAATTGCCAGTTGGAAGGATCTGGAACAGGGCAGTCAAACTCCACGGTCCACAGGCCAGATTCATTACACACTGGCCACGCCCGGTTAAGCAAAGGGGGGGGGGAAGTCCCGATACATCACGTGACGCCACCGTGACAACGCGAGTTTGACACCCCTGATCTAGAAATAAGAAAAGGCAATAAATATTTCCAGAGCTTGACAGTTCGAAGGTTAGCAAGCAATTAAAATTACATCATTTCTTATGAGCAAATGCTTTGAGTGACTTTTCCTAACGATTTCTCATCTTATCCAACTATGATTCCCTTTCAGTCTACTCACTCTTCTGTCATACATTTGTTCTGTGATTCAGTTTTCATTCACTGTCTCAATATGATATGATCAAACCACCTCAGTTGTGCTCAATCACTTATGTATTCGGTTCACATTCATTCATTTAATGTGGGCCATATCTCTTGTTGTTTTCCTTCACACCAACTGAAGTATTCAGTGCATTTGTTTGTTTGTTTGTTTTCTCCTGACACACCCAATTCTCATTTACAAATAATAAAGACAGAACAACACGTATATACACAGCTCCTTTTAATTTCATATAATTCAATCACTCATCCATCATATGGGTAAACAGGAAGCTGGGATTAAATGGCATCAAAGCCTTGTACATAGAATCCACCAGGTGGCACTGTGTTGTAGTTTTTAATACTTTCTGTGTGCTTTTCTTTTTAAAGACTGCTTTTATGAATTGAATACCAAGAAGAAAAATACTGTAACAATACAGAAAGTTATAAAGAAAAGAGAAAGGAATAATAAAAAAGGGGGTGGGGGGTGGGGAGAAACCAAAATAGATGACAGCCAATTTGGTGTAATGGTTAAAGGCTAGAAACTGGGAGATTGTGAGTTCTAGTTTGCCATGAACATCTCAATGAATTATATAGTCCTATTTCATTATTATCACACATAGCTCATTTACATTGATGATGATTCATTCATACATATCTAATAACATTATTGCCATATTTTTCTTATGCCGAAGAGTAAGTCTTTGAACCAGTGGTAAAATACAAATTGTTTTACTACCGGTTCTTCGGCTGTGGCTTGGTGGGCATGGTGTGGCTTGGTGGGCGTGGCTTGGTGGGCATGGCAGGGGAAGGTTAGTGCAAAATCTCCATTCCCACCCCACTCTGGGGGAAGGATATTGCAAAATCTCCATTCCCATCCCACTCTGGGACCAGCCAGAGATGGTATTTGCCGGTTTTCCACTACCGGTTCTCCAAACTGCTCAAAATTTCTGCTACATGTTCTCCAGAACCTATCAGAACCTGGTATTTCTCCTTCCTTTTCCCCTTCCTGTCTTCCCCATTGTTTTTATTTTTATTTGTAAGAAAAATGTAATAACAATAATTACATTAAAAAAGAAAAGCATGCCTGTGGGTAATCTTTCTCTATTTCTTGTTGTTTCCAGGAATATAAAGGTAAAGGTCCCTTTCGCACATATGTGCTAGCCATTCCCAACTCTAGGGAGTGGTGCTCATCTCCAATTCAAAGCCAAAGAGCCAGTACTGTCTGAAGACATCTCTGTGATCATGTGGCCAGCGTGACTAAACGCCAGAGGCGCACGAAACGCTGTTACCTACTCACCAAAGGCGGTCCATATTTTTTCTACTTGCATTTTTTACATGCTTTTGAACTGCTAGGTTGGCAAAAGTTGAGACAAGTAACGGGAGCTCATCCCATTACGCAGCACTTGGGATTCGAACCGCTGAACTGCCAACCTTTCGATCAACAAGCTCAGCATCTTAGCCACTGAACCACCGCATCCCTATTTTCCAGGAATAGATGGATATAAAAAGGCTTTTTTTTAAAAGTTGCAGAATGTGCATTTTGTTCCTTATGCAGTCACGGAATTATGTCATTTTGTCGTGTAAATCAACATACATGACCTCTTTCATTCCTGCGAGTGTGATGCAATTTGATTTCTACAATGTTGGTCGTTTTTCATAGAAATTTACTTGTTTAGTTCCATGGAAAGAATCTGTTGTGGCCCGTCAGCGGCCTGTGCTGATTCTGACAGCGAGGAGGCTGGTGTGGTGCTGCGCCAGCAGCCTGTGCAGCTGACACTCAAGTCGGACAATGAGGAGGCTGGAGAAGATGTGGTGCTTGAGGCGGGGATTCAGCCAGGGCTTTGAGAACCTCCAGAAGCTCCCATAAGTGAAGAGGAAGAAGAGGAGGAGCCTCTTCTTGATGCACAGGCAAGCAGAGCTGCCAAAAGGCAGGAGTGGCTCCTCAAGAGGAGGTCTCCTCGAGAATAAGGCTTGGGGTTAATTGGCCACTCCCTTAGTCTATTTAAGGAAGGATGATTAGTTATTCTTTGGATTCTTGTAGACGGTTAAGAAAGTTAATTAACAGCCTTTGTTTGAAAAAGACTGATTTAATTTAGTAAACTAAGGTTTGTACAGACTTTGTGTGTGCTGCGTTCTTTGGGGTCCGTAGCTGGGGCAGAACAGAATCATTCATATCATTTTGCCATCTCTACATTAAACTTTTTTTTCCTCAATATATTCCATGTAAATATATAACAGCTCTTGAGAACTGTATAATTTAACACTGTGGTCTTTCATTTCTTTTTCACATTTGTCAAATACCTGAGTGGCAAGCTACCATACATACTTGCAGATAAGCCAAAATTTCAAGTGCCAAAATACACTCAAAATACATGGGTTCATCTTCTCTGCAGATGAGCTATCAACAAGTACTGGTAGTCCTCGACTTACAATTGTTCATTTAGTGACCATACAAAATTACAGCATTGAAAAAAGGGACTTATGACCATTTTTCACACTTATAACCGTTGCAGCATCCCCATGGCCAAATTCAGATGCTTGGCAACTGGCTCATATTTATGATGGTCCCGGAATCTTGTGATCATCTTTTGTGACTTTCTGACAAGCAAAGTCAATGGGGAAGCCAGATTCACTTAAGAACTGTATTACTCACTTAACAACTTCAGTGATTCACTTGACAACTGTGACAAGAAAGGTTGTAAAATGGGGCAAAATTCACTGAATAAATGTCTCACTTATCCACAGAAATGTTGGGTTGAATTGTGGTTATAAGTGAAGGACTAATTGGTATATAGCAGTGATTTAGTGGTGGGTTCCGCCCGGTTCCGCCGAGCCGGTACCGGTGACGATATGACATCACTGAACCGGTTCTGCCCCCTGCCCCCCCCGTATTATTCTTATCTTTTATTTGGCCCCACCCTCAATCTATTGCTGCCTCCTGAGTCCCAGCTGATCGGCTAGAAGGAAAAAAACTGTTTCAACTCTTGCCGTGGGTCTTTAAAGGGCTGCCCCCAGCTGATCAGTGTTAAAAGGCAGTGTGGTGGTAGACCGGTGCCTCCAAAAACAAATGAGTAGACCGGTGCCTGCAAAAATAAATGGGTAAACCAGTGCCTCCAAAATAAATGAGTAGACCAGTACAGGTCTGGAAGCAGTTAAAAGCCTGGTACACCAGTACCTCTGCTAAATACTAAAGAATTGTCACATGATCATCAAGCCATGCCCGCAAAATAAGCCACGCCCACAGAACCGGTAGTAAAAAAATTTAGAACCCACTCCTGCAGTGATGGCTAACCTTTTCTGGACTGAGTGCCCAAAGCTTGCGCGCACATCCCCAAAATGCAATGTATGCACAGCCCCCTGCTTGTGCCCCAGCCCCCTGTGCATGCAACCCCCTATACACGGCCCGCCCCCGCGCATGCACGGTAGCGACCCAAAGACCAGCGCAAGCACAGAAAGCTAAACTGGGGCAACAGCTCGCATGCCATCAGAGAGGGCGCAGCATGCCACCTCTGGCACGTGTGCCATAGGTTCGCCATCCCAGGTATATAGTAACACTTTTTAAGAAGTACCCATATATCCTTGATATACTCACTATCAACCTCCCAAATAGGTCAGATAGGAAACATGACAAGATGAATTAATTCTATTTTACTGTAAGGATACATTAACAGAATTTTACATGTCTGACAGTACAAATCTCCAATCTTTTCTTACTACTTTCTGATAAATCAGGTCAGATTTTTTCTAGGTTTTTTTCCCCCTGCCCATTGTTCAATTGTGGGCTGCTCTTCATTTTAACTGATCCTTCCTGCCCCTCGGCTGCCAGTCTCCCAAGATCATTATCACATTCCATCACGCTCACAGATAATTCAATCCATGTATAATCAAACTCTGCCATTGACCAATAAGCCTATTGTGAAAATTAAAACATTAAAATCCCGACGGTTGGCTTCTGCGTTTATTATCTGTCAATGAGAGTTGGTTATGTCAGGAGAAAAAAGAAATAAAGGCAGTGGGAATATATATTTCAGTCTAATTGGAGGAGAGCAACAGGATTTTGTCCTACATTAAATGGGTAGTGAATAAGAGTTGATACAAAAGTGATTGACTAGATATTAAAACAGTACATTGAGGTAGTCTGGCCATATAGATGAAGAGAATGAATGAAGATTGAATTACAGAACAAATGTAGGACAGAAGAGGGAATAGACTG
Source organism: Masticophis lateralis (assembly GCA_030761175.1). Classification (NCBI taxonomy): domain Eukaryota; kingdom Metazoa; phylum Chordata; class Lepidosauria; order Squamata; family Colubridae; genus Masticophis; species Masticophis lateralis. The sequence goes on along the minus strand of JAUDYJ010000001.1, from coordinate 259,616,388 downwards.
AAAGACAATTCTGAAAAAAAATCGTAGTTGGATGACATGAGAAATTATTAGAAAAAGTCACACTCTCAAAGTATTGTTCATAAGAAATGATTTAATCTTGGTTGCTTCCCAATATTAAGAGCTGTCAAACAATCCTCTAGCAATGCAAGGCATGAATTTTTCATGGCGCAAAGTGCAGCCAAAGGAAGCTTTAGCAGAGCATAGAGGAGGGCTAGGAACCCAGCAGAAATATCGTCTAAATAATTGCTATGTATATTCTAAGAAAAAAAATGTACCATTGCAACTTCAGAGTGGCAGTGTTTCCTATTAATCCTACTGATCTACCTTTGATCCTATTGTCAATGGTGTATTAATTCTTTCAAAGTCAAAACTTGATAACCGTATTCTCCAATAGTTATATATGCATATAAAATATGTCAACATTGTAATGCAATGTTGGCATGTAATGCAAAACATGAATTCATCCAACCATTCTATTGATTTATTTATTTCTTCAAAGTATTAACTACATTTTATGAGTAATTTACCCAGGATGGTTTATCTATAATTTTGAAATAATTACTGTTAGCCTCTTGTATTGTTATTTTAGCACTTAAGCCAACTTTTGTAATTTATGGTACATTGGATCGTACAAACTGCAATTGGCCCCTCCACTTGATCTTGATACATTAGTTTTCAGATCCATATCCACACACAATCTAATTTTCATTACAAATCTATCAATTTTGAAAATAGATGTTCATGTCCTCAATCAAAAAATATTCTGTATACAATTTGTCCTAAATGCATTAAATCATCAAGGGAATGTCATACTTCCTTGTAATATACCCTGATCAGTTAACCATTTTCTAAGTATTGCATTTGTTTTCATATATGCTTTATTTATTTTATTTATCAAAATTATATAGCTACCCATCTCATTAATGTGATTTTGGGCAGCATCAATAAAAACAGAATAAAACACAGTTTACATAACTATAAAATTATTATGATGGCTTTCCTTCCATTATAACCTTCTTTTTGCACTTATCAATTAATTCTTCATAAGCATGCATAACATTCTGTAATTCAAGCCTATTCATTTTGATAAATCAGAAGGCGTCCAGTAAACTTTCTCACATTCATCCATTGCTAAGATCTCCTGAAGATCTAAGATCTTCACAATCTCTGACTGGCATGAAGCCACACGGTACTTTTCATCCTTTGCTTATCAAATTCTTTTCAGGCGTTTTTAACAAGTTAGTCCCCATGTCGTTTTTACACGCACTCTTACTATTTTCTACATTGTAGAGGTTCAATAATTCTTCCAACTGTCAGACACAAATGTAATCTTAAAAAGCTGCCCATAGGTCTTCCATAAACATTCCTATTTTAATGCTTGTTCAATTGTATCAGTTATACTTACAGTCTTAATTTTTTTCAGTAAAATGCTATTATTTTATGGTTTTAATCCAGGTCACACAGAACTATAGAACAGGAGATGTCCTCAGGCTACCCTACTACGGGGATCAAGTGGGAGGTACATTTCCAGTTATGTACGTAGATGAGATATCTACGTTCTTTTTGCACTTCATGAAAACTTTGAAGGATTAAAGTGTGACCAGGCAGTTTTTAAAATGGAACTACCAATCATCGAAAAACTATGTCATTCTCTTAATGTAATCCAGAAGGACTGCTCCTATTAGGGCATTGTGGAGCAGCCATTGTGAGTTATGATACTATCTATTAATAACATTTCTGGCTCGCTATTTTTAACTTCAAAGATAAGAAATGAAGTCCCTGTCATCCCTCTGCTTTCACTGGCTTTACAGCGAGAGAGATGTTAACAATGACAGTGTCATCAGTGAAACATTTGCTAATCCAGAGATCTGGCATCAAGCATGACACTACCTGATCATTACTTCCTGTTTACTTTGAACATGGCAGTTTTCGGAAATGAAGTCAGAACTTGTGCTGCGTCTCTGTAGTCATTCTTCATTTATCCAGTGTCTCAGTCATTTTAATATTTTTATCTGATGATTTTTAAATATCTACTTGGTATTCTAAAATAGCAGTGAGCTCTTTAAATGAGTACAAAGATTCAATAAAGGATTACAACATCCATGTAGAACAGAAGACCTTGATCCACACCCTCACATATTGGTCACAGTTCAACAGAAGCGCAGAATGTTTTAGTTGTTCCAGGTTTTGACTGAAACAAAATGGGGCAGAACCCTGGGAGATTTACTGGGCAAGTTGGAAAGACTAGAATGTGCCAACCCTTTCCCCACATCTCTAGGGATGCAGTGGGGCAGAGGCTTAATGATGCTGGATGTGCTGAGAAATTGCCAGCACTCAGGTGGTTTGAGTCCAGTTCCATGGGAGAGAGTGAGCTCCCATTTCTTGTCCCTAGCATTTACCCACCTAGCAGTTTGAAAGCACTGTTTGCAAATAGATAGATAAGTACCCCCATTTTGGTGTTAGGAAACTGCTGGCTCCATTCTGCAGGGGGAGTTGGAATTGGTGCTGGATGTACTTGGACACAATCAGTGGAGGAGCATGGAAGAAGTCCTAGATGAGCTCCCTCTGAGAATGCTGGCAGCCCAACCAGTATGAAGCTAGTTTGCCCTCTTGTGGTGCACCGGTGCAACAAACAGATTAGACTTCTACTATGTGCATATAGTGTAGCTTCCCTGGCCTTGTAGGCCATACCCTAAATAAATAAATCTGTTGTGGTCTGCCAGCTGCCAGCGGATGAGGAGGAGGTTGGGGAGAAACATGGGCCAGTTCTGGAGTGTGGGGAAGGCTGTGATGGATGCTCTGTGTCAGATGCAGAGATAGAGCCAGGATCGTCCAACATTTTTCAGCCAGAGAGGCAACTAGAGAGGCAGCTGCCTTTGGAGGCTGATATGAGTGAGCAGGAAGAACAGCTGGGGCTTGTTCCAGATGCACATATGCGCAAAGCAGTTAGGAGAGGTGAACAACGGAGGACAAGGAGTCAACTTGGGAAGCAAAGCACACATGGATGCTGAATGGCCCCTCCCTGGCTGGGGAATAAATAGAAGGAAAGGGGAGTGGTTGTTGTAGGAGACAACAGTTTGTATTTCTGAAGATTTTGCTCATTTTGTTTCATGCCACAAAGACTGCTTGCCAGAACTTAATTTGCAGCCTTTCGGCTGGGAACTCACGGCCTTGTAATTATTGTTAGGAACTGATAAGGTCTGTACTGCAGTTAACTCCTTGAAGGACTATTGCCTGGACTTTTTGGTGGATTAATGCAATTAATTCTCAAGAGGTAAATAAAGAGGGGTTTTTTTGTGACAAGGAGTCTGTTTCTTGCTTCTGCTAAGGCTGGGTCAGAACAAAATCCCACAACCCCTTTAACCTGCCTGAATGCCAATCCCATTTCTCAACACATTCTGTTCCTTCCCTTCTCTATTCCCTCCATTCTGACACCCATGTCCCATTGCAGCATATTGCATGACTTATTCCTCCTTGATCTACTTGCATCTTTTCTTCCCTCCCTTCCCTCGGTTGCCCAAATCCAACTGCAGCATAACTCAACCTTTCTGAACCTCTCCTTCTGCCAATTAACTAGCCTGCGTACCACCACCACCCCTTTTATCAGTGGTTCCCAGCATGGCATGTCCCATCACCTCACCTGCCTCCTGAATGTCTCCTGCTTTCTCGTGTTCATCTTTCCACTGACCCTGTACTACACAGTAGCACAGTTGGCCTTCCCAATTCTCTCAGTGTTCTTTCCCCTGTTGTATCCACTCAGTTACACTGATGCCTATGTGCACAGTTGCCAAAGAATACTTTTAGTCCTGATTGTTCCTTATTCTTATCTTCTAAAATGTTTCTGTCCAAAACCATATTGTAGCCCAGTTGTAAACAAAGCAGCCCTGCCTTGTTTCCTATATAGACTAAAACATTGAAACCATGTCAGTTTCAAAGTCAGTTAGAGCATAGATTATTCTAACCTAGTTGTCAGTTAGAGCATAGATTATTCTAACCTAGTTGTTTGTGCATGGGATGTATTTGCATTCATTCATTCATACATGCATGCATCCATTCATTCCATTTATACAACTGCCCATCCCAAAGCATTGACTCTAGGCAGTAACAGAGGATTAAAATTAAAAAAAAAAGAATACAGTATAAAATACAACAGTGTACTACATTTGAATTTTGAAGCTTGTTATCTTTTGAAGAAAAATGAAAAGTTTTGATGTTTTAAGGTAAACATACTATTCATACTCTTGAAAGGATTTTAGCTTTTGATACAGCGGGAGAGGTACTTTATGCCAAAAATGTTTTAAGGAGCACTTCCACCACATATAGTACAACAGTAAGTTTTTAATTTGTAGGAAGTTAGCATCCACCTGTCTCCTAGAAGAATGAAATATTTTAGGAAATATTAAAAAGGCATAATATATTTCCCTGGATGAGAAATGGCGAAACATATTTTAAAGGCAAAGCAGCTTCCTGCCTCCCCCCACCTTTGTCAATGGGCCATTAAGACTTCAGCCAAGCTCACTCATTCCCCCCATCTTTCCCAAAGGACCATCATCTGCAACACAATAGGACCCATCTAGCAACAGAAACTCACTACATGGCACCTGAGAAGATTACATCAGCCAGCAAGGTTAGCTAAGACCTCCACCTCCTGAGAGTCTGACAACCAATCAGGATACACTTTCTGTGCCCCATGAAGTTCAAAGTTCACAGAGGGCTTAAAAACCAAGGCACACTCAGCATCTCACCCTTTTTCTGTTCAGGAACTCAAACCATGTGATTCTGCCCACCATTAAACCATCTTTCCAAGCAGTCTCTGTGTTTTCAGTGTCTTTTCCCCCGCTTGGAACTGAACCCAGAAGGATATTTTTTCCAATAAGTTGACATGGAATTTCAGCACATACATGCTGTTTATAGTAAGAAAAAAAGAATCTACTTATATCTGAACATGCCACTTGCTATGGCTCAGAATAGGGCGCAATGCTATATGCTAGAAATAAGAATTTGGGGAAAACTCTGCATTTTCAGTGGGATTAGCATGAGAACATGAGCATGGGTAGCAAATAGTAGAGTACTTTCAGTATAATTTTATAGATTTTTGTAGAAGTACAGGTAAAAGAAGAGGAACAAAAACAAGGTTGTAAATACGATTCAACCAGTTCAATGAAAGCTAATTTAAAAACACGCACATTTATATAAGCTAATTACTAAAATAGATTTAAATAAAGAGAAAAATGAAAGGGAAAATAAGTGTAATATATAGTAATATATAAAAACTCCATATTGCTAGAATGCAAAATTTTGAAATAAGTTTTTTCTTTATTCGTGTCAGAAGCACCTTCAAATTATAAACAGCTAATATTCAACACTGAGGTCTAATAAATTAATGCAAGATAATACAGATCAACTTTTAAGCAATGAATGAAATTTAGGGCATACGGAATTGTATTATTCAATCTTTCTTTTCTGTCAAATTTCCTTAAGAAGGTTCCTTTAGAATGTTTAGAATCAATTTAATTTTTCTGAGTGCATAGTAATTTTCCACAATTCAGCCACAATATATCTGAGGTTCCTGACAGATGAATTCTGTATCTGGAGATATAATTTAATCAATATTAAAAACTTCCTACCCCGAGTATACAGGTAGTCCTTGGTTAACAACCACTTGTTCAGCAATGTCAGAGCGGCAATCAGCCCCGTTACCTTGCGTGGGGTAATTGCCCTCATTTTGAGTTGGATCGTGGCTTTTATCCTGTTGCATACTTTGATCAATAAGACCGAAGAAACATCTAATTAAACTCATATTTATTGTAAGAAAATAAAAACATCTCACTATCTAAAACAGATTACATGTTGGCAAAGAATCTCCAGCCTGACCTTAGCTGGCTGGAGAACAAAGGAAAGTTTCTAGAAGAAGTACAAAAGAATGCAATGACATGCGTAGTAGGTGCTGTAGGTGCTGATAAGGAGTATGACTACGGTCAGTCTGATAGTCCAGAAATATTAGCTCTGCTGGTAAATATAAAAACGCAGTGACACCCCTTCTTTTGCCAGTTGAGCGAACATCAGGTATATCATCAGATAAGGCACATCTTCTTACGCAGATACTCGTGTTGAGCTGCTGGAAGCGGTTTGTTGAGCATGTCTGCAATCTGATCATGTGTAGATACATACTGCAATTTTACAAAACCTTGTTTCACTAATTGTTTGATATTTCTATAACGGATGTCAATGTGTCTGGACCTAGAACCTGTGAAATGTGATTCAGAAATATAAACCACCGATTCATTGTCTTCCATCACTGTGATTGGTCGGATCGGATGTGTCCAGATATCTGTGACCAAAGCATCAAACCACGTTAAAGAATTACATGCATCTGAAACACAAGCATATTCAGCTTCAGTAGAAGAACAAGAAACAAAATTCTGTTTTCGCACTTGCCAATAAACAGGACATCCATTTAAGAACATTATATAACCTGAAGTACTTTTACGTGATTTCTTATCACTTGCCCAATCAGAATCTGCATAACAACTTAATTCTGCATAATCAGTGTGTGTTGGTTCTAACAATAACTTCATGTGTTTAGTGTGCTTTAGGTATTTCAATAATTTCTTAATACATGACCAATGAAACTGTTTTGCCTTACCTACGTGTCGAGACAAGAGATTAACACTGAGTGCAATGTCGGGTCTTGTCCAACTACTAATGTATAACAGTGATCCAATAACTGAACGATAAAGTGTTTGATCCTCGAACTCAGGACTTGGTTCATGTGTCAAGTTGTGAAAATCTGTTTGCATGGGTGTCTTTGTTGTGTTAGCATCCTTCATGTTGCAATGATGCAAAACTTGTTCAATTTTATCTTCTTGTGAAAGACTAAACCCCTTCTGTGTTTTTTCAATCTGCACACCTAAATAAGTGCTAATATGACCTAAAGATTTCAATGTGAAGTATTTCTGCAAAGCTTTGGCAAAATTCTCACTCATCTGCTTATTTGGACCAATGTAAACAATGTCATCAACATAAACAAGAACTATCTCATATGCATTGTTAGATCTTTTTGTGAACACGCACTCATCAGTTTCGGACTTAATAAAGCCCATTGAATTTAGTTTGTCAGTAAGACATAAGTACCACATTAAACCAGACTGTTTCAGACCATAAAGACTTTTGTTTAGGAACCAGGTATCCCCTTCTTGCTGTCGGAATCCTGGAGGACCTCTCACGTAGATTTCTTCATCTAGGTCAGCATGTAGATAAGCGGTGTCAACATCAAACTGAAAAACTTCTAAACCAAGGATAGTTGCAGTGGCTAAAGCAATTTTTACACTTTCAGTTCTGACTGTCGGTGAGTAGGTATTTGTGTAGTCCTCAGGATAACGTTGAGCGAAACCCTGAGCTACAAGTCTGGCCTTGTACAATGACTCACCATTTGGCTTCTTTTTGATTCTATAGACCCATCGAGTGCCAATGACCTTTTTCTTTGCTGGAGATTTTGCAGGTGTAAACACCTTAAGTTTCTTTAGACTGTCCATTTCAGCTTGCATTGCGTCATACCACTTCTCTTGCTCTGAATCAGGAAGATGTTTGATTTGTGTGAAGTTATCGGGAGGAAGTGTAACATTACAAATCAAAGGCAACGGTGCTTTTGTCAGTTGCCACGAATATCGCTGTGGAGGGATTCCCTTTGTGGCTCTCTTGGAACGCCTCGGAACAGTCGTCCATTCTTCTTCCATTTCGTCCTCGTCTTCATCATCGTCGCTAGCATCAGCATCCGCGGCTTGCGAAGACGGAACATCATGTTGGGAAGAACTGGTGGGTGGAACATTTGCCTGTGAATCTTGGTCATCAGGCTGCGTGGCATCAGTAACTTCATCTTTAGGAAAATAAACTCCAGGATCATTGGAATGAATCCTGGACCAGTCAGCATCTTCCTCAAAATTAGCAGATTGGGAAGTCACGAGTCTACGATTAGAGTCAATAAATTTGCTCCATTTTGAATTGTCATCAAAACCCATAAATCTCAGTCTCTTTGCTGCTGGACCTCCTTTCCTTCTTTGATCTAAGGGAATGTTCACCATGGCGTATGAACCAAAAATACGGAGGTTCTTGAGATCTGGCTTGTAGCCATACATCATGAAGAAAGGAGTTTGACTTATCGCACTGCTCCAAGTACGGTTGATGATGTAATTTGCATATTTAAGAGCTTCACCCCAGTATGGGTTACTGAGGTTGGCATCTTCTAAAAGACAACGCATCATGGTCTGCAGAACCCCCTGTCTTCTCTCTACAACTCCGTTATGAGGGGGAGTATAAGGAGCCGAAGTCTGATGAAGAATTCCATTCTTACGCATCCAGTCCTGGAAACGCTGAGACATGAACTCGGCACCACGATGACTCTGGATTCTGGCGATGTTTACTCCGTGTTGGGTAGAGACGAGGGCTGCAAAGTCTTTAAAGATCTGAAAAGTCTCGGATTTTTCTCTCATAGGATATACATATCCATATCTAGAATAATTATCAACAATTGTTAAAAAATATTTTCTACCACCAATTGTTGGCGGAAATGGACCAACTATGTCAGTGTGTACCAAATCAAAAATGCGTGTTGACAGGCGTGTAGCACGTTTTGGAATGGCTGCTGCTTTGGATTTGGCTTTCTTGCAGACAGCACAATCCAGAAACACCTTACACCCCTTTAGATCCAAACCTTTTGCGAACTCCGGCATTTTTCTAAGAACCCGGAAGCTGGCATGTCCCAATCTTCTATGCCACTTATGGATGCACCTGGAATGCAAAGGTTTACCAGTTAGTGAATTTGCAACATTAACAGTTTTATGAGGAACCTCAGGCTTGCTCTGAGCAACCTGTTTCTCAATTTTCTTTTTGTTGGCTTTAGGAGCCTTCGGAGTAGCAACAGGATCTCTCACTGGGACGTCTCTCTCTGGGCCTGTGCTCTCCTCTTTTGGAGTTTTTATACTTGCCTGTGCTTGCGGTTTAGCTTTTGGTTTTAAGTAATAAACACCACCAATTAACATGGTTTCAGCAACAATATCTCCATCTTTAACTATGTAACTTGCTTTCTCGAGGTGGTGAACCTGGAACTTTAAAACTCTAGACAAGTGAGCCTGACTAAGCAAACTAAAAGTTGCTGTTGGTATGTAGCAGACATCAGGAATGAATGCATTGAGCTCTTCAACATAAACAGTTCCTTTTCCTTTGACCTGACAAGGATGATTGGAAAAAGAATAAAGTTCACGTAGTTCAGGTTCAGGCTCGTGCATCTCTGTGAAAAGTTCTTTTCTATAAGTAACATGGAAAGCTGCACCACTGTCCAAAGTCCACAAAAGCCGTCTGTCGTACTCTGGATGAGGTTGTGGATCATTGGTTAAAGCCAATGTGGCGAGTGGAGCTTGCGAATCACGCCTTGGACCACGACGACCTTGTCTACCGCCTCTGCCTCTGCCTCTGGAGTCTGTTCCTCTGGGCTGGTACGTGACGGGAGCTGGAACTCGTTGGGGACAATCCCGGGTTGCATGTCCCACATGGTTGCAGATGTTGCATCTTGGCATCCTTGGAGCGTAGGTCCTTCCTCGGAAGGGACGCCTAGCTGGAGCTCTTGATGCGGGTGGTTCTCTCAAATGTGGTGTGGCTAACATCAGTGATTCTTCTTCAATTAAGAGTCTGCACACATTGTCCACTGTGTGTTGAGCAATAGGCACTTGGTTAATCTTTGTAATGGCATCTTTCCATTCATAGTTCAAAGAGTTAATGATAATGCTGATCATTTGAATATCTTCAATAAGATAGCCCCTTTCTCTCAATTCTTTCCTCATACCTTTCAGTTTGGTCAAATGTCCTCCAATTTGTTCACCAGGTTTCAATTTCGAACCATGGAATTCAGACATGAGCAAACATGAAGACTCAATTGAGACAGGCCTGTAGCAATTTTCTAATTGGACCCAAATTTGTTGGGCTGTTGCATCAGGCGGAAAAGTAACCTGCAGTTCAGTATCCATGGACATCAATAATGTTGTGCAGGCTTTAGTCTCTAAGTCTCTTATTTCAGGTGTCCATGGTTGGACAGGAGGGTTAAACACCATACGATGTGTGCCTTCTCTGCGTAGCAAAAGTCCAACCTCACTGACCCAGGCCTTGTAATTCTGCCCTGACATCTTTAATTTTGACTCACCAGCCAGTGGAGCAACAGAGTATGCCTGTTGAGGAATAGGCATTTGAGGTGCTGGCTGTGGGGGCAAAGGCACTTGTTGTGCTGGAGGTGGACCAGGGGCTGGCCCTGGTTGCACAGCTGGAGACACGTGTGCATGAGCTTGTACTTGTGGCATCTGAGCTGCAATATTAAAATGACCTGCTGGAGATGCAGTCATTTGCCTTTGCTGCATTAAGCGTTGTGTTCCATCTAAAAAGACCCCAGCACCACCAGGGGGGGTTGAAAATTGAGCCTGTGGAGACACTTGTGGCATTGCAGTTTGAATCTCTGAGTGAGTTAAGGACATATCTGACAAAGTCTGTTGCAATGCCTGTAATCGCTCTCTCAGATCATGATGCATTTCAGCTTTCTCTTGTAAATTACTTTGGCCGGCAGATGATGCTGCAACTTTTGTTGTAGGCAGCTCAGATAATCTTTCTGTCTGCGTGGCGTTTGTAATTTGAGAATAATGTGGCAAATGTGACGTGTGCACAACTCTCTGTTCTGATTTGCCTGACACAATATCCACCAAGGGGTGTGTCTTTGGCTCTGAGAGAGAAGAAGGCAATATGGCGGCTTTTGAGATTTCATGAACGTGGGATTCTCTCTTATCTAGCTCAAGCCTAGATAAAGCCATTTTTGCCTCGGATAGCTCACGTTCAAAAATTTCTATCTGGTCACGATAGTTTCTTATAGCTTGCTTGTGAGGAGAGACTTTGAAGGTTTGAGAGGAATAATAAAATGTTTCTCCCTCTGCGTGGGAGGAAAAAGGCTTTGCCGTTTGTGGAAATTTTGGCTTGGCCCCAAGCATTTCAAAATCAGAAGTTTGAGAGCATGCATAAGTAGAAGGTTGAGTTACTGACCTCGGTCGTAGTACTTCACCTTCAAAAGCAGCTTTTCTGTTATTTTCCTCCTGAAGCTTTGTTAAGAGCATTTTTTCTGATTCTTCTGCTTCTAGCTGAGTGACAGATGCAAGAGGCTGAAATCTTGAGGATCTTTCCATATCATCCTCATCTGAAGAAGATAAGAAGGGCTTCATTTTGCCCTTTTCCTTCATTTTTCCTTTTTTCTTCTTTCTCGGCATCTTAGACGTTAATTGTTTAGTGTTCCGCAGTCACTAAATCAACTATCTGTCTAATTAGCCTAGACGGTCATGATCAAAAGTAACAAACCAGAAATAGCCATAAATCAACCATCCTCTGCTACCATTGTCAGAGCGGCAATCAGCCCCGTTACCTTGCGTGGGGTAATTGCCCTCATTTTGAGTTGGATCGTGGCTTTTATCCTGTTGCATACTTTGATCAATAAGACCGAAGAAACATCTAATTAAACTCATATTTATTGTAAGAAAATAAAAACATCTCACTATCTAAAACAGATTACATGTTGGCAAAGAATCTCCAGCCTGACCTTAGCTGGCTGGAGAACAAAGGAAAGTTTCTAGAAGAAGTACAAAAGAATGCAATGACATGCGTAGTAGGTGCTGTAGGTGCTGATAAGGAGTATGACTACGGTCAGTCTGATAGTCCAGAAATATTAGCTCTGCTGGTAAATATAAAAACGCAGTGACAAGCAATTGTTCGGTCCAAGCACAGTCTGCTCCAATATCAATAACTAATCATGGCAGTATGTTGACATGTATTTCTAGGCATTTCCAATCCTGATGATTCCCTCTAGACATGCAAGAGTTTAGTAACTCCATTGTGAATATATATATATATATATATATATATATATATATATATATATATATATATATATATATATATTAATATTTTTGCTGATAATACTATAAATAAAGGGAGGCTGTTATAGATCTATTTCGAGCTTATTTGCTCTCATCAGACAGTCATACCCTTACTGGGACTTGATACAAAAAACATAAATATATATATATATATATATATATATATATATATATATATATATATATATATATATATATACATACACACACACACACACACACACATATATATATATATATATATATATATATATATATATATATATATATATATATATATATATATACACACACACACACACCGTATTTTCCGGCGTATAAGACGACCCTCCTCAGAGCCATTTAAGGCTCGTCAGAGCCTTATGGGCTGGTCTGCCTAGTTACAGGAGAATGAGACCCGGCATATAAGACGACCCCCGACTTTTGAGAAGATTTTTGTGTGTTAGAAAGTAGTCTTATACGCAGGAAAATACAGTATATATAAATAAAATGAAGAACAAGTGGAAAATATTCTGGGTGAAACCTGAGACAGCTATAAATTTAACGAGCCTTTGTGATTAGCAGAGATTATAGATCTAGCCTGAGTATTGTTGCCAAGTCTGCCTGGAGACCACAAGAAAATAATAATTATTTTTTTCCAAGAGTACATTCAAATTAGTCATCCTTGGAGCAGCAAGCAAATGTGTTTCCTCCTTTAAAAACCAAAGTTCAGTATTTTGTCTATGATAGTTGGATGTCCTTCTTCCACTGGAAGAACAGAGGGGAGAGTATGAAGGTGTTTTAGGTCAGGGGTCTCTAACCTTGGCAACTTTATGACTTGTGGACTTCAACTCCCAGAATTCCTCAGCCAACGCATGCTTTACTTTACAAGTAAAGTTTACAAGTCGTAAAGTTGCCAAGGTTGGAGACCCCTGTTTTAGGCCCATGCAGGTATCGAAACTTGTAAATGTGCCACCAGAGAATACATTTGTTTCAATTTTTCTCAAATGCCAATGATAAATTAAAACTGATTCTGATTTTTATGAGGTACATTATGACTGTTGATTCTGAAGCATCTATCTTATTCCATCTCTCCTCAGCACTGGACACTACAAATGCTTATCAATAATTTGTCCCACGGAATGAGAAGAGGATGAGTGTCAGTTTGGTCTTGAGATCAGGGCGCCAGGCAAGAAACTGGAAAACTGGGAGTTTTAGTCCTCCCGTAGACCTGAAAACCAGCTGGGCAATCTTGGGTCAGTCACTCTCTCTTTCAGCCCAACCCACCTCAAAGGGTTGTTGTGGGGAAAATAGGAGGAGGAAGAAGTATTGATATGTTTGCCATCTTGAGTTGTTTATAATAAAAATTAGATATAAATAAACAAAAATAATTAATTAATGAGAGAATAATCTGTAGATCAAAATGCACTTGTGCTATGCAAAATAATTTGAGCTTATCAAAATGTACAACAGACATTCCTAACAGTAAAAATCAGTGTGAGTATTACAATTGGAATTTTGTCTGTAAAAATTTTGCAGGCATAAAATGATTGCTTCTATATTTTGAATGGTTCAAACTCAGCTATCATCACATTTCTTCCCTATCTAAAAAAAATCCACATGAAAAGAGTCACAATTTCCAATGTCCATATTCTAGCTGCCAGGTTTCCATGGTTTGGCAGCCAGATAATTATTCCAAAAGAAGTTTAACATTTCTTCGCAGTACATAACTGGCTCACAATTCTGAATTTAGGCCTACCAGAAAGGGAAAAAAGTGAACAAAAATCTCCTTCAGGAATTTCAGCTGGTTTTGCAACTGGCTGGTGATGAAATGCATGGAAATTAATTCTTTGGGGTCACCAGGAAGATACAGATTACAGAAAGTTTAGTGCAAAATGTTCATAGTCTTACATATAAAGCTCAGCATGAAGAAAGTGAGCAAGATGAGTGTGAGCTCTTCAACTCAACAATCATACTTTTACAGATAAAAAGCAAAGACTTTGTGGGAAAACTCTCATGACTGGACTATAGTAGTGAATAATCCAATTTTTTCAAAACACACAGAACCAATTCTTTGATTTCAGTTTCTATTTCCAATTTAATAAAGACTGAAGTATTTGAAAGCCATAAATATGAAAGACATAAATATTGTCTGTTATTCACTTGACATGTTGTTCAAGCAGAAGAGAAGTGAAAACTTTCTCTAAGAAAAAAGCCAATAAGGAAGGCATGAGTTTGTTGTGTGCGTGCGCGCGTACCTACGTGTTATGGCCAGTGCAACACTATTGTAAATTGGTATTAGTCCCTATTCAGTTTTTCTCAACCTGGTGTTGGAATTGGACAATTCTTCACACCTTCTCTAAGGTTGTCCAACCCTTAGGTCTTCCAGGGTGGAATTCCTCTATATTTGCTCAATTAGGCAAGTACTTAACAAGATGTTTCCTGCCCTAAACCTCTTTTAAAGGTAAAGGTTCCCCTCACACATATGTGTTATTTGTTCCTGACTCTGGGGTGTGTGTGTGTGCTCATTTCCGTTTCAAAGCTGAAGAGCTATGGAGACATCTTCAGCCCTGTCTGTCTCTGTGGTCATGTGGCCGGCAGGACTAAATAGCAAAGGTGCACAGCAGTGGTGGGTTCCTCCTGGTTCAGCCCGGTTCCACCGAGCTGGTAGTGGTGACGATATTATGTCACCGAACCAGTTCTGCCCCCCCGGCATTATTTTTACCTTTTATTTGGCCCCACCCCCAATCTATTGCTGCCTCCTAAGTCCTAGCTGATCGTCTAGAAGGAAAAAAACTGTTTAAACTCTTGCCTCAGGGCTTCAAAAGTCCGCCCTACAGCCAATGAGTGGTAAAGGGCAGTTTGGTGGTAGACCATGCCTCCAAAAACAAATGAGTAGACAGGTGCCTGTAAAAATAAATGGGTAGACCAGTGCCTCCAAAAAAAAAAAAAAAAACACCAAATGAGCAGACAGGTACAGCTCTGCAAACAGTTAAAAGCCTGGTAGACCAGTACTTCTGTTAAATCCTAAATAATTGTCACATGACCATCAAGCCATGCCACAAAATAAACAACGTGGTAGTAAAAATTTTTAGAACCCACCCCTGGTGCACGGAGCCCCAAAGGTGGTCCCTATTTTTCTACTTGCATTTTTTAGTGCTTTCGAGCTGCTAGGTTGGCAGAAGCTGGGACAAGTAATGGGAGCTCACCCTGTTATGTGGCACTAGGGATTCGAACTGCCGAAGTGCCGACCTTTCGATCGGACAAGCTCAGCGTCTTAACCACTGAGCATTCAAAAAAGTTAAAAACAACAAAATTATTTTATGTTTAAATTACGCTTAGACCGGCAGTCACATTAGCCTGTCACAAAGAATAAAAAATGCAAGTAAGTGTAAACTGCCAATCAGCTTCAGCGTGCCTCGCTTTGCAAAGGAAACCCTCGCCTTGAAGTGTAGAACAGATCAAATGTTACTTTAAGTCTACATTCCTTTTGAGAAAGCAGGACGACGCTTGTTCCAAACCCGGATCTCATTCCAGGCTCCTCTTTTGAGAAAACAGCCGTCTCAACCGAACTTATCCAAAAAGTAAACCTCAATTAAAACCAATGCTGTTGTTTTCGCACGAAAAAAGGAGTCCCCTCCCGCCCCTCTCCGTCTTCTAAAGCAATCCCATTTTTATACCACGGAAAGGGAACGTGGTTTTATCGCAGTGTGGGGTGCGGTGCCATCCGTCCAGCCGTCCTGCGACTCATCGCTTGGGTCGCGCGTCGCGGACCTTTTGGGCTTGGAGGCCCGCTCCAAGACCAACCTTCCGCTCCGGGGCAGCTAATTCAAGTGGCGGGAGGGGGGAGAAAGAGAAGAGGTTGCGGAGGGGAGGGCTGCTAATTGGCTCTTTCCTTCACTAGCAGTCCCCCCCCCGCCCCCAATTTCTTCCACTCTCCCGGGGCTCGGTAGGTCTTTGCTCCGGGGCAGGCGAATGCCGCGAACGCGCGCGCGGGAACTGCTGCAGCTGCGGTTTTTTTTTTCAGCCTCGGGTCAGCTTCCCAAAGGCTCTTTCCTCGTCCTCCCCCCCCCCCCCCGCGCCTCCGCGTCCCGAGGGCGGGTGGCCCAGCCAGTCGGCGAAGAGAGGAGGAGGTGCGGAGGTGCCAACGCATCCCTCGCTCAGGCGCACCAGGGAGACCGGCTGCAGATCGGCGAGGCAGGCCCAGGAGGAGCTTAGCGCGCGTCTTCCAGATCCAGGAGCTGATCTGAGGGCAAAAAAGCCCTGTTTGTTCTAGGCTTTCTCTGGTGGTAGGTAGGCACGCCGGGCTGTGGAAGGCTGGGCTATGGAAAGATGCTGTTTATTTACTCGTTGATCACGTGTATAAGAGATCGACCCGTGCGCTCTGCGAACGAGTCAGCAGCGATTCCTGAGAGGAGTGGAAGGACGGGGTGGAGAGGTTTTGGACTCTCGATTCTCCTCGGGGCTGGAATTGAGGGGAGGGAGGGGAGGCTTCCCCGAGGCTCAGATGGAGCGTAGCCGGATTAGTCTGCTCTTGCAGCCTTCTCGCCTTCCTCGGGAATCGGCGGCTCGGTTCTTTGCGCAGCTAATGCTGCTCGGATGGTCCCGCGCTTTGGAAGAGCCGGGAGCCTTCGGGCGAGGGCGCGCGCCGCAAGATGCCTCTTTGCAAGGTGTCTATGGAGGTTCTCAGTCATCCGCGTCCCGGGTGTCTCAAAGATGCTTTTTTTTTTTTAAAAAAAAGGCGACTGGATTTGGGGTTTTTTTTCTCCTCCTTTGGGAAAGACGTTTCGCTTCTCATTCTAGAAACTTCTTCTTGGATGGTGGGGTGGGGGGTCGGGGATGGAATTATTTTGATCAGATCCCTGTAAAAGAGTACAGGTAGTCCTCGACTTTCGACCACAGTTGAGCCCAGAATTTATATGGCTAAGTGAAAAATTTGCCGAAATGAGTTTTGCCCCATTTTACGACTTTTCTTGTCACCTTTGTTAAGTGACTCAATCATTGCAGTTGTCAAACGAGTAACAAGGTTGTTAAGTGAATTTGGTTTCCCCATTGACTTTGCTTGTCAGAAGGTCGCAAAAGGTGATCATGTGACCCCAGGACACTGCAGCCGTCATAAATATGAGCCAGTTGTCAAGCCTCAAGTGACCATGGGGATGCTGCAAAAGTTGTAAGTGTGGAAAATGGTCGTAAGGCACTTTTTTTTCAGGGCCCTTTTAACTTTGAATGGTCGCTAAATGAACTGTTGTAAGTCAAGGACTATCTGTATAAATTCTTCCATTTTCCTCCCTCATCCCACCCCATCCAATCAGAAGTGAAGAAGCATTTTGGATGAGAAGAGAAATGTCTTCCTCAAAAGAAAAAAACAAAGTCCAGTTGCCTTTTGAAAAAAACACCTTTGAGACTTTTTTATAAGAGTGGTCAGTCCATTAATTTTTTGCCTGCTTAGGAGGTGTGTTATGATGGTGAAAGAGGCTATCGCTACAACCTCAGTGCAACTGGGGCAAAGAGCCGCTCCCTGAACTTTGACCCTTTGCTTGTTACATTTTCTAAGACTATTTTTTTTTAATGTTTCTATTGGTGTAGTAATGAAATGCTGACCCTAGAATTTTAGTCCCATCATAGGCAGAGTGATTCTGGTCAATCACTCACTCTCAGTCCAATCCACCTCGCAGGGTTGTTATTATGGGGAAATTAGGAGGCAGGAGTAATAGCTATGGCCATCACCTTGAGTTGCTAATAAAGTAATTAAAGAATAATAAATAAACTCCTAAATAGTGAATGAATGAATAAATAAATAATACAGTCCAGTAGGAATTCTTGGCCTTAATATTTGGGGGAGGAACAGACTGAGGCCTCAAACTGCCTAGAAGCTTTCCGTGGTCTGTAACATACGTAACTGTATGTGGATGAATTATATGTGGTGCACAGTGAATTAGTAATGCATCCTAATAATGTTCTTCATAAGGGTGGCTCAGTGGCTAAGATGCTGTGCTTGTTGATCAAAAGGTCGTCAGTTCAGCAGTTCGAACCTCTAGTGCTGTGTAACAGGATGAGCTCCCATTATTTGTCCCAGTTTCTGCCAACCTAGCAGTTCGAAAGCACATAAAAAATGCAAGTAGAAAAATAGGGATCACCTTTGGTAGGAAGGTAACAGCGTTCTGTGCATCTTTGGCATTTATTCTTGCTGGCCACATGACCATGGAGATATCTTCGGACAGTGCTGTCTCTTCGGCTTTGAAACGGAGATGAGCACCACTGCCTAGAGTCGGGAATGCACATATGTGCGAGGGGAACCTTTACCTTTTACCTAATGTTTCTAATGGGGAGGAGGAGGTTGTCCTTCAAATCAGTGTAGACTTCTGCTGACTACTTAGGCAATTTACTTGGCAATGTTTTTAGAAGTGATTTTCTATTGCCTCCTTCCTAGGGCTAAGAGACAGTGACCGGCTCAGAGTTACCTAGCTAGATTTGTATCTAAGACAGGACAAGAAACAGTTCCCTGGTGTGGTCAGGTGTTGGAGAGAGATTGGCTGAGCCGGGGTGGGGGGTGGGGAAAGTCAAATGTGGAATTAGTCTGGAATCTCTATGTGGGCAAAGTCTAATTCCCCCTTTGAATGCCATTGAACCTTATCTAAACTCACCCAAGTGCAAACCATCAGTCTGAGAAGATTCCTGGATATAGGCTTCAGCAATAAACTAGCTATTTGAATTCATCACTCGTGGGTCTGGTTGTTGACACCAGGTGCCTTAATAATCTACACCAAATTGACTTTCTTATGAGGGTAAAAGACCTCAAAAAGTCTTTGGAGATCCTCAGTCATCCAGGTCCCAAAGGTGCATTTTTAAGATGCAGTGGACTTTTTTGTTTTTCTTTGAAGACGTTTTGCTTCTCATCTAAGAAGTTTCTTCAGTTCTTGGATGAGAAGCAAAATGTCTTCAAAGAAAGTGCAGTTGCCTCTTGAAAAAGCACCTTTGGGGTAAAAGACTGATATATAGATATCTTAATGAGAACTCTCTAAAGGGAAAGTGAGGAAGACAGCAGCTATCTCAGAATCCTGCTGATGTGGACTCTTCCATCTCAAGGTCATTACCAAAAATTGTGTCATGGGAAATATCATAGAACTTTGCTGTTTCCTTTTTTTTTTTAATTTGATTTATATGCAGCCCTTCTCCGGAGACTCAGGGCGGCTTACAATGCGTTAAGCAATAGCCTTCATACTTTTGTATATTTTATACAAAGTCAGCTCATTGCCCCCGCAAACTGGGTCCTCATTTTACCTACCTTAGAAAGGATGGAAGGCTGAGTCAACCTTGAGCCTAGTGAGATTCGAATTTACAGTAATTGCAGACAGCTGGTGTTAATCACAATGCTTTAGTCTGTTAAGCCACCAGGCCCGGTGATTATTATTTTAAATAATATTGAGCACATTTTAATTATTATTTATACTGTTCCTTTGGGAGAATATAACAAGATATAAATAATTATAAAAATGAATAAATAAAGTATCCATCTGTATCAAGTATTATTGAAATTCCCCTAAATTGCTTTTTGGTACTTGAATCCATTTATCATATATTTTGGATTAAAAACTTTGGTAGTGAGATGCAAACCAGGACTGATACTCAGGATAAATTAAATCCTTCACTTGTGGGTCAGAATACTTTAGACTCAACTATGAATTAAATTTGCCACATATATGGCGAATGGTTGTATGGTGGGAATTGTCCATAGGAAGACAGTGGTTCTTGAGCTAGAAACGTGACTAACATGGATTCAAAAACAGATACATTTGGAGTATCTTGTAATTGCCCTGATTGCGGAGATCACAGGTGTTCCTTTGCAGCCAATTGTACACATTGTTACTTTCATGGAGATGGAAATTGGAAAATATCCATGTATAAGAAAATCTACGGTACATAAGAAATTAACTTTTAGGATAGGGCAGTATCTCTGCCCTTTCTGTCTTCATTTCACAACTAAGATGCTAAAAAAAATTGAAGTAGGCAGTAAAACTGTAGAGGAACACTTGTAAGCATTTATAATTAAAAAAGAACATTTGGTACATCTTAAATACATAAATACAATTCAGTTGTCCTTTATATTCGTGGATCAGAGTGATATTCAACCCCTCAGCCTTATGCCACGTTAGCTACTCATTTCCTCAAAGAGTGAGTTTGTTCTTATGTAGCCAAAATGGCACCATTCACTCAGAGATGGTTAGGCTTTATCTCAAGAAGATACTTCATATTGTAGAGATGATGTAGTTCTCCTTAACAAGGGACTTCACATCATTTTCACCTCCACATCATTTCCACCTCAGAACCGCTTTGGCAATCTTTGTATGTGCAAGTATATGCTGAAACATCTTCTAGTTAATGGAACTCAGAAGTTTGGGGAAATCAAACAAGATGCTTTGATGTTAGAAGAAGGATTGCATACAAATAGTACTCATTAGTTTTTCTTCCTGGCCTGTCCACCTTGGTTCCTTTTGGACAGACTCCAGTACATTAGCAATTATAGTGGAGCCTGGCAACTCAGTTGTTAAGCAAAGCAGTTGCCAAGTGAAACTGCAAATATGTTTATGATCTTATTTTTTTTAGCTTTCTTTTGCTTGCAGACCTGCAAGGCAAGGACTGGTCATAAAGTTATTTCTTCATCACTGTTGAAACTCTGGAGAGTCATTAAATGAGCTAGTCACTAAACAAGGACAACCTGCAGATGTTGCTTCATGCAACAATTTTAAAACCATGCAAAAGGATGGTATTATAATATGGCTTAGTTTGCAGAAATCACCCAAAGAATCGAGGGAAGCAAGGGCAACTATCCTCCAAAAGAACTTAATATTGAATGGCAAGCCCAGTGGTAGATATTATATGTATCGAGGTGTGAGAAAAGAGAGATGGGAAAGAGAAGAGACATTTGAGTACTTTGTTAGAACTGGAATTCTGAAAAGAAAATTTTGGCCTTGCAGCATTTTTGAAGGTTACTGTTAATGTAATGAGTAGAAGTTCCAGCTTTTTGAAGAAAAAGCTAGATTAGTATTCTTAGAACTTGAATGAATCATCTTCTTGGCTTTCAGTACCGATCATCTAATATCAGTAATGAGGATTTGGAAGTTCTCTTAGGACATGTTCTCACTGGGGAAAAACTAAGATTGAGGGTTTTGTTTCTGGTCTTTTCCTGTAGAGAATCATTGCGACAGCTCTGAGGATGTTTCTGCTTGGCTCGACAAGACTGCTGTTCTTGTCAGCTCTTCTGGGCATGGTCTTTTCAGCTCCTACTTCAGACAATAAGAAAAAGGAGCAACCACAGGAGATAATTCTAAGCTTTCCAAAGGATGAAACTAGCCTGAATGAAATGCTCCAGGAAGTTGAGGAGTTGATGGAGGACACTCAATACAAGTTGACCAATGCGGTCAAAGAGGTAAGACTTGAGTCCCGAGAGTTGGGGAAACAATTTAATGTTTAAAGCTGATGGGGAATCTTGCTACAGTATGCTTTTTAAGCTCAGGGGTTTAGATTAACAACAAGAAGATTAAAATATAACAAACCTGTGCTCCTGAAATGATTACCATTTTAATTGAATACTTGAAGAAAAGGTATGTGTCTGCCTGTGTAATGAGAATAATGAGGTGTAATAAAATGGTGGATAATCTACCTGCTCAGGCTAGTAGAGTTGTGTAGGTTAATTTGGGTGACTTGCCTAGACAATGGGCAACAGAGAGCGTGAGGGTGTGAATATTTTATTTAAGTATCACCAGTATCAACAACTATTTTTATTTATTTATTTATTTATTTATTAATTAAATTTCTATACCGCCCTTCTCCTTCCGGACTCAGGGCGGTGAACAGCCAATTTAAAACCAATACAAATACAAAAGTTAAGACGTACTAAAATCAATATAAATTTAGGCTGAAAATGTAAAACCAAGTAAACTAAAACTCTAAAAAGTTTAAAAATAGTTTTAAAATAGGAGGGATCAGGCAAGTCCAGCAAGTTGGAAGAGATGAGTCTTCAAAGCCCGACGAAAGGTCCGGAGGTCAGCGATAGTCCTCAGATCTGGAGGGAGATCGTTCCAGAGGGTGGGAGCTACCACAGAGAACGCTCTCCCCCTGGGGGTCGCCAGCCAGCACTGTCTGGCTGACGGCACCCTGAGGAGGCCCTCTCTGTGGGAGCGAACCGGCCGGTGGGAGGCAATAGGTGGCAGAAGGCGGTCCCGTAAGTACCCTGGTCCTAAGCCATGGAGCGCTTTAAAGGTGATTACCAACACCTTGAAATGCACCCGGAAATCAACCGGCAACCAATGCAGCTCACGCAGGAGAGGTGTCACATGGGAGCGCCCTGTCGCTCCCATAATCCCCCGCGCGGCCGCATTCTGTACCAGCTGAAGCCTCCGGATGCATCCCAAGGGGAGCCCCATGTAGAGAGCATTACAGTAGTCCAAGCGAGACGTGACGAGCGCCTGAGTGACTGTGCGTAGGGAGTCCCGATCTAGAAAGGGCCGCAACTGGCGTATCAGGCGAACCTGATGAAAAGCTCCCCTGGCCACAGCTGTCGTATGCTCCTCTAAAGACAGCCGTGGATCCAGGAGGACGCCCAAGTTGTGCACCCTTTCCATGGGGGCCAATGATTCGCCCCCAATAACCAACGATGGAGTCAGTTGGCTATATCGGGACGCCGGCAGCCACAGCCACTCAGTCTTGGAGGGGTTGAGTCGAAGCCTGTTTCTCCCCATCCAGACCCGCACAGCTTCAAGGCACTGGGACATCACTTCCACAGCATCGTTGGGGTGGTCTGGGGTGGAAATGTACAGCTGAGTGTCATCAGCGTACTGATGGAATTCCACCCCAAAACCACGGATGATCTCACCCAGCGGCTTTACATAAATGTTGAACAGAAGGGGCGAGAGGACCGACCCTTGTGGCACCCCACACACTAGGCGCCTTGGGGTCGACCGCTGCCCCCCTGTCAACACCGATTGCGACCGGTCGGAGAGGTAGGAGGAGAACCACCGCAGAATGGTGCCCCCCACCCCCAATCCCTCCAACCGGCGCAACATGATACCATGGTCGATGGTATCAAAAGCCGCTGAGAGGTCTAACAGCACCAGGATAGAGGAGTACCCCCTACCCCGGGCCCTCCAGAGATCATCCACCAACGCGACCAATGCCGTTTCGGTGCTGTAACCAGACCTGAAGCCGGACTGGAGCGGGTCTAAATAGACAGCTTCATCCAGGTACCGGGGGAGCTGCCACGCCACCACACTCTCAACTATTCTGCTAATCATATAGTTTTAGACCTCCAGAGGTTAATTCAGACTACAGGGCATGCTTTATAGTCAGTGTGTATTTTTGAAGGGCTGATGTGTAACATAATTTTCTAATCTGATCTTTGTCAAAAAGACTTAATAAGTGTCAAAGGCAAAGATGGTAGGAAGAATGAGGCAGAATAAAAAAGAGCATCTGTAACTCTAAAATGCACGCCAAAATGTAGAAATTTAATTGCAAATCTCTTACAAAGAAGACATTAATTTTTGTTCCTCATTCATAGAGTAGGCCTGCAATCTTGTCTTATTTGTGCTTTTATTTTGTAGAAAAATACAAAGAAAAAAATCACTTTCAGCTTGTTTTTCATTTTTCTTCCCCTGGAATCACACACATATTTTCAGGCCAGTAACATTAAGGTGGAGTATAGTTTCAGCTTGTTTTTCATCCTGATTAACTGTTTTCATGATTGAAAAATGGACAGATCTAATTTGGCACATTTTCCTGTTGCTGATCTTCTAATGTTAAATCAGTAACTGTGTGGAAGGAAATCCATCTGCTTCATTAAATAGTACTGGCAGATTTGTTGCTTTACAGACTAATTAGATATACACACAGGTAGAATTTTGGAAACTTTTTTGTGTCCCCCCCCCCCCCCTTTTCCGATATAGGAGAAATTTATTGTCTAACAATCTTGTATCTCATATTTTTTCCCACCTCCAAAATACCCTTTCACAAATATCCTGAATGTGCCATTTTGGAAAGAAATGGATCTGATTTTTTTTTTTTTTTTGCCAACCTACAATTGACTATGCATGGACGGGACTGGAAGCCATTCTTCCAGGTTTACAAAGCACAGTGGTTTGTTCATATAATCAGCATCTAAATAAACTAAACTGACATAGCATAATGTGCACATCAAGCTAATGAGTTTCCAACCCCATTTGATTTGATTTGGAGCACTGTACTTTTCATACTACCAGTAGTCTATTTTGGAAAAATAGGCTGCATACCAAACCCTCTTAGAAAAAGTAAATCCTGGTAAATAGACACTTTATACAATAGTGTATTTTCTAGTTGTCGCCTAACTGTGTCTTTTTAAATGCTTGCTTTTTTTTTTTTTACTTCTGAATCCTAGATCTCTTATTCATCAGCACTGGGGGTGGGGGCTTAGTTCCTTAAGCTGCTCCTCTCAGGTGCTCATGCCAACTTCTCTTAGCCAGCTAAGAAAATTCTATCTGGAGTGAGATACTTGGGCAACAGCTTGCAAGGTATTTAGTCCAAACAGCAGGGTACCACATCCTCCCACTCTTCTATACCTCGGAATTAATTATTGGAGCCTAGCTGCTAAGAAAATAACAGCTGAAGCATAAACTGAAGCAACAGCTTGGAACCAACCCAGTGGCTGGCTTCAGTGTGGCTTAGATGTTACTGTTTTATAAAATTCATAGCAACCTACATCACCCACAAGATTCAGTTAAACTTTTTATTTTTAGTAATTTTTGTATTAATTCAACAACTTGCCCACCACTTATTCTTACGCAACAATATTTATGTAATTAGCCCCAAATAATTAAGCCATTTTCTTGGTGGCATAATACACAAATCTCAAAAATACGTTAACAACAAAATAATTTCTCATGATATGAAGTCATTACTCAATTTTCTGGATTTTCTTATTTATTTGAAACTTTTGTATACCACATTTTCCAGTGTGCTGCGTCTACACTCCATAGCTGGGACCAATCCTCCTTTCTGACAACAACTGAGAGAACTTTTTTTAATTATTCCTACGTCACTCTGTGCTCTATCTCCCCCCCCCCTTCTCTCTTTGCCTCCTCAGTCTTTCTCTCAGTTGCTGACAGACTGGGTGGATTTTTCCTCTGTGCTCTAGGTTAGTGCGTTAGGCCTTTGGTTATTTTTGATTAGTTTAAAAATTTTTTGTTTTAATTTATTCGGTTTAGTTAATTATTGAGTTTTGTTGGAGTGCCTGCCTGCCTCACTGTGCTGCCGATCCTGTGCCTGCTGGACAGGTCAGTTCGTGCCTGGCGCTCACAGCGCCCACAGCAGCCGGTTTCTGTCCCTGCGGGGCGGATCCGGCTTGGAATCATCACTGCCGGTGGAGGGGGGGGGCGGGCGGTTCGCCGTCGTAGCTCCCACTTCGTTTGTTGTTGTTGGAGGCTTCCCGGCGTGCGAGGAGGCAGAGAAGGAGAGAGAGAGGCAAATCGCCTCAGGGAGCCTTTCCCAGAGCCAGCGGCTTGAGCCTGGCTCGTAAAGCATTCCGGCTTCCGTCCCGACAGGGAGCTGCGGGCGGGGCCGTGAAAATCCGCCGGACAGCTGAGCGCTCGCTGTGAACGGTGAGGAGCGCTTTGGAGAGCTGGGGGGGGGCGGTGGCTGTGATCGTCGCCGCCGCTCTATCGCCCTTACCGGTGGCCTGGCGGGTGGTAGCAGGAGCGGCTGGAGTGCTTGAAGCCAGGCGCGGCCGCCATTTTGGAGGCGTGGCCACCGCCCCTTTTTGCTAATTCCCTCCTGGCCCCTTGCATCGCTCGCCTGGGGCCGTTCTTTGGGCCGTTTAGGTGCTCCTGGCCTGGTCTAGTGGTCAGTGCACCGAGAAATTTGAGATCCAAGCCCTGGGGGAGGCGGCCGCCTCGCCCCTTGGAGCTAAGTGCTGAGGAGCTGCCTGTATTGATCCATTACACCTCCCTTGAAAAGGGGGGGGGGGCTGGCAGTAAAGCTTGCAAACAAAGTTGCAATCCAAGGCAAGTTAAGCTAGTTTTCACTAAGCAGGGCCTAGCAACACAATAGATTGCAAGCAAGCTAGCAAAAGCACTGCAAGTACAGCACAGCATTACAAAACAAAGCAAAGAGCAAAGCTAGCAAAACAGCTAAGCTAAGCTAAGCTAAGCTAAGCTAAGCAAAGCAAAGCAAAGCAAAGCAAAACAAGGCAAAGCAAGGCAAAGCAAGGCAAAGCATGGCAAAGCAAGGCAAAGCATGGCAAAGCATGGCAAAGCATGGCAAAGCAAGGCAAAGCAAGGCAAAGCAAAGCAAAGCAAAGCAAAGCAACGCAAAGCAAAGCAACGCAAAGCTAGGCTGCGCTAAGCTGCGCTAAGCTGAGCAAAGCAGGACAGAGCAAAGCAACGCAAAGCAAAGCAAAGCATAGCAAATCACAACAAAGCACAACAAAGCACAACAAAGCAAAGCAAGGCGAGCTAAGCAAAGCAAGGCAAGGCAAGGCATAGCAAGGCGAAGCAAGGGCTCAGCCAGACCAGACCAAAAAAAAAAAAAAAGTCATTACTTGATTTTATAGCGAATTACCTCGCATACATGGCTGATTCTTCTCTATCATCTGACCTCGAGCAGGAGGTCAGCCCTGTTCGGTCAACAAGATCACATAAGACAAAAAAGGACAAGAGGTCTGCTAGCTCCGGCCATCATTCACGCCCTTCAAAGAAGTCTGGGGTGGAAGATAGGGACGCCCTTCGCCGTCATAAGGCGTTTGAGAAACAATTCGAAAGGGCCAGGTTGGCCGCAGCCTTGCTGGTGCGTCCTGAGTCAGGCAGGGCCCAGGCCTTGTCTACAGATCTCGAAGCAGGGACATCTGGCCAGGTGTCCTCCGCCCCTTTGGCCATGAGTAAGAGGGTATCTCAGTCTATGCCCGATGTCTCTACTGCAGGGGTGGACCCTTTGAGGCCGCCCACCAGACAACCTCCTTCGGCTACCTTTACGCCCACAGCAGCGGGCTTGCGCCCAGTAGATCCAGCTCCTGCGAGTCCACAAGTCGATTTCCAGACCATGCTGTCCTCAGCCCTGGCCACTATCATGGCGGCCGGAGCCCACCAAGCGGTTCAGCCTCAGGCAGCGGTGGGACGGCTGGAGTCTTCCTCCGCACCCAGGGCGCACAGATCGAGGTCCCCGCTTCGGCAGGTGTCAGATTCCTCAGACGGTTCGGTGGAGGAGGAGGAAATGTATCCGGAGGATCTCGAGTTTTCCGAGGACGAGGGCCTGCAGCCTGATACTCCTGCCTTCTCAGGCCTGTTTCGCCCGTCATTATTCAAGTCTCTCCTCCATAAGGCTCGTTTAACGACAAATCTGGGATCGGTGGGGGCGCAACTCCCTCCGTCTCAGCCAGAAGTTGGCCCACATGACGCATTGTTCAAACAGGCCAAACGTGAAAAGGATTTTGTGCCTTGCCCCCAATTGTTCACTGATGTGCTCCAGGCCCCGTGGGCTCAGCCAGGGTCTCTGACTGCGCCCAACAATCTGGACAAGAAATTGTACTGCTCCGCCCCCGAGTTGGAGGCTCTCCTTGACCTGCCGTCTGTTGATGCTCCGGTGGCGACTCTCACCTCGCATTCAGTGGTCTCGACGGACCCGTTAGACGCCCTAAAGGCAGAGGACCGGAGGTTGGAGCTGGCCCTGCATAAGTCACATCAGGCGGTGGCCTGGGCGGTTAGAACCGCTACGGCTACATCATTCTTCAACCGCGCTTCACTGATCTGGCTACGTCAGCTACAGGAGCGTCTCCCCCCGGAAGAGACACGCCTCCATCAAGATGTGAATAAAATCATTGCGGCCACCGAGTACTCTGCCGACGCTTCCCTAAACTCGGTCAAGTTCGTTTCTAGAGGCCTGGCTTCATCAGTGACGGCTCGCCGGCTTTTCTGGCTTCGCCCCTGGAAGGCGGACATCAAAACCAAGTGGAAGCTGGCATCGGCTCCTTATAAGGGATCCTCTCTGTTTGGGCCCGCGTTGGATCCTCTTCTTGTGGAAGATAAGGACAAGCGGAAGGTCCTCCCATCGACCTTTCGTAGGCAGGACAGGCGATTTCGCCCGTACTCACAACGCCAGTCCTTTCGGAGCTATTCCGGGCCCGGAGGGTCCTCGGCCTACCGTCCTTCATTCCATCCTGCCGACCGTTCCTCAGACAGACAACGCTTCCGCGATAGGGGCAGAGTGCAGGCCCCTTCGAAGCGCCCGTTCCGTGGGGCAGGCTCCAGGCCATATAGACGGGGCAAATGACTCACCGCTGGAAGGCCCGGTGGGGGGTCGCCTCCGGGACTTCCACAGTCAATGGGCATTGTCGACCTCGGACGTTTGGATTCGCCGTACTGTCTCCGAAGGCCTTCATATAGAGTTCATCTCCCGGCCCCCAAACCGTTTTGTCAAGTGTCCCGTTCCACGCTCCGCACGAGAAGTTCGTCTCATGGAGGCAGAGATCGCTCACCTGTTAGAAATCAAGGCCATAGAACAGGTCCCGTTGAACCAGCAAGGGACCGGCTTTTACTCCATCCTGTTCCTGGTACCGAAGAGCTCCGGAGGGGTCAGGGGCATCCTCAATTTAAAGCAATTGAATTTGGCTGTCCTGTATCGACGCTTCAAAATGCACTCGCTACGCTCCATTCTAGCTTCAGTGCGCCAGGGAGACTGGATGCAATCAGTGGACCTTCGGGAGGCCTACCTCCACGTTCCGGTGCACCCCTCGCACCGTCGCTACCTGCGGTTCGAATTTGCTGGGACTCACTACCAGTATTGTGCCATGCCGTTTGGACTCTCCTCTGCCCCCAGAGTTTTCACCAAACTGGTGGCAGCCCTAGCGGCCTCGCTTCATGCTCTTCCAGTGAGGCTGCTCTGCTACCTAGACGATGTGTTAATCCTGTCATCCTCCCGGGAGCGAGCGGTTCGGGACAGGGAGTTGGTGCTCCACGCCTTCCGTGCGCACGGCTTCACGGTGAACATGGAGAAGAGCCACCTCGTTCCATCGACGTCCATCTTACACCTTGGGTCCGTGATAGATTCGGCGAGAGGCCAGGTGTTCCTGTCTCCGGAGAGGGTGAGGAATGTCTCGGCGTTGGTGGACAAAGTCTTGTCCCTGAGGTCAGTGCCCCTGGCGACCCTGTCCCAACTGCTGGGGAAACTCGTGTCCTGTATACACATCGTACCGTGGGCACGCAGACACTCCCGGCAGTTGCAGTGGCTACTCCTGCCGTACCAGCGGAAAGGCTGCGCGACTTCGTCGAAGAAAGTGTTCCTGCCTCCTCAGGTCCGGCTGTCTCTCCGTTGGTGGAAGTCGCCTGCCATCCTTCGGGGCAGCCATTTTCTGGATCTGGACCGAGTGGTGATAACCACGGATGCCAGCCTACACGGTTGGGGGGGCCATCTGGCAAACAAGGTAGCCCAGGGCAGGTGGTCCCAGTCGGAGCGTCTACACAACATCAACCTCCTCGAGCTTCGGGCGATCCGCCTGGCTCTACTTCACTTCAAATCGGAGGTCCACGGCTGCCATGTGTTGATCCTCACGGACAACACGTCCGCGAAGGCACATGTGAACAAAGAAGGCGGAACGAGGTCTCGGGCCCTGATGTTCGAATCGGAGGGCCTGTTCAACTGGGCGGAGCGCCATCTTCTGTTGATCCGGGCGGACCAT
This sequence comes from Masticophis lateralis, assembly GCA_030761175.1. NCBI lineage: Eukaryota > Metazoa > Chordata > Lepidosauria > Squamata > Colubridae > Masticophis > Masticophis lateralis. The sequence continues at coordinate 259,586,760 of JAUDYJ010000001.1, read as the reverse complement.
ATTTCCGGGGCGGCAAACGTTCAGGCAGACTGGCTAAGCAGAGAGCTGATCGACCCGGCGGAATGGCAACTTCACCCGCGGCTGTTCCGGGAGCTGACTCTCAGGTTCGGGACTCCCGTGATCGACCTATTTGCCAGCCCCTCCAATGCTCAGCTTCCTCGCTTCATGTCACGCTATCCCAGCCCGGCAGTGGAAGGCGTGGACGCGCTCAGGTGTCGTTGGCCGGGGGGGCTGCTGTACGCCTTTCCACCTGTCGTTCTGATCCAACAAGTGGTGCGGAAGTTAGTGGCGGAACGGGCGGAACTGGTGCTGATAGCCCCCAATTGGCCACGCCGGCCCTGGTTCGCAGATCTCGTCGAGTTTTCCGTCAGCAGGCCGTGGATCATTCCACCTCATCGGATTGTTCTGTGCCAAGGGGCCATTTTCCATCCCGAGCCACAGTGGCTCCAGTTGGCCGCGTGGCGTTTGAGCGGGTCCTCCTGAAGAAGAGTAGGTTGTCCGATGACGTGATAGGGACAATGCAGGCGTCTCGTCGTCCTTCCACTACAAGAATTTATGAGGCGACATGGAAGGCGTTCTGTCGCTGGGCAGCGACGCAACATGTGGACCCGACCTCTGCGGTCATCCAAGATGTTTTGGATTTTCTTCAGGCCGGATTGGCGAAAGGCTTGGGCCCGGCCACCTTGAGGCGTCAGGTGGCGGCCTTGTCTACGGTCATCTCTTGCCCGCCATACCGGTCTTTGTCTCATCACCCGTGGGTTCGGGATTTCCTGCATGGAGCTACCAACATCCGTTCCCCTACAGTTCATAGATATCCTTCCTGGGACCTGCCACTGGTTTTGCAAGCTTTAACGGCTCCTCCGTTCGAACCCCTGGGTTCTGTGTCACTGAAGTTTTTGTCCTTTAAAGTTGCATTTCTGTTGGCGATCACTTCGGCTCGCCGTGTGTCGGAGTTAGCGGCTTTGTCGGTCCGGAAGGACTTGTGTGTGTTTCACGCCAACACGGTTGTTCTGCGGCTTGACCCAGCATTTACTCCCAAAGTTAACTCCTGGTTTCATCGTTCTCAAGAGATAATTCTCCCAGACTTTTGCCCTAACCCGAAGCATCAGCGGGAGGTCCAGTGGCATACTCTGGATGTTCGCAGGGCCTTGAGGCGTTACATCCGTCGTACGGCCCCGTTTCGGAGATCGGAGGCGCTGCTCGTTTCTTTCCATCCGGCGTCCATGGGCCAGAAGATCTCGTCGGCTACGGTGGGTCGGTGGATTAAGGCCTGCATTTCCTTGGTGTACCAGCAGCAGGCCTGTCCCGTTCCTGCGAGGATTTTGGCTCATTCGACGAGGAGTGCGGCAGCGTCAGCGGCTTGGGCGACGCAAGCATCTGTTTTGGACATCTGCCGAGTGGCTACCTGGACTTCTCTGTCGCCTTTCATCCGGCATTATAGAATTGATGCTTATGCCTCTGCTGAGGCGTCCTTTGGCCGGAGGGTTCTGCAGAGTGTGGTTGAGGCCCCTTCGGGGAGCAGTCAGCCTCCTGCCCCTGGAGTTTAGGCTTGGGTATGTCCCAGCTATGGAGTGTAGACGCAGCACACTGGAAAACGGACGTTGTCTTACCTGAACGTCCATTTTCTGGGTGCTGCGGATACACTCCATTCCCTCCCTTTCTGGGCTTCCTGCATTGTTGTTTGTTGGTTGTTTATTGTTTAATAAAATTGAGTTGTATCATATGCTGTTCTACAACTTCGTTCAAGACTGAGGAGGCAAAGAGAGAAGGGGGGGGAGCTAGAGCACAGAGTGACGTAGGAATAATTAAAAAAAGTTCTCTCAGTTGTTGTCAGAAAGGAGGATTGGTCCCAGCTATGGAGTGTATCCGCAGCACCCAGAAAATGGACGTTCAGGTAAGACAACGTCCGTTTCATTTAAAAACAAACAGCTCATCCCTTGATGTGGTTTTTGAATAAAGTCCAAACAATTCAAATACATTAAAAATAACTGGAAGTATATACTAAAATATTATATTAAACATATAAAAGAAAAGAGAAAGAGAAAATAATAAAACAGTAACTAGACCGAGTAAAAAATTCAATAAGGAAGTAAGGCTCTAAAAGAAACAAACAAAATGCTAAAAAGTTATGATACGTAGTTACTTACCAAGCATATCTAAATTAGATTAAAGTAACCCAAATACCTTTACAATCCCCAAGGCATGTCACAACTTTCGAGTACCTCTAATGTTTAGAAATATAAAGTTGAAAAATCTGACATGCCCTACTTGATGCTGGGAAAGAGATGAGGAGCTTGATCAGGAGCAAGGTGATTGAACTCAATTACAGAGACAATGAATGCACCATTGAGAGACTTGAAAGAACACATTAGGGATAGATCTTCATCTGTCTATAGAGTCTCCTGCTTGAGCAGGGGGATATACAGATTAACAGAGTTAGAAGGGACCTTGAAGGTCATTTAGTGCAACCTCCCGCCCAAGCAGACCATACACCATTTTTGACAGATGGCAGTCCAGTTTCTTCTTCAAAGCTTCCAGTGATGAAGCGCCCACAACTTCTGAAGGCAGGCTGTTCCATTGGTTGATTGTTCTCACGGTCAGAAAATATCTCCTTTTTTCCAGGTTTAATCTCTTCTTGTTTAGTTTCCATCTACCTGTCTGGCCTTCAGGAGCTTTGGAAAATAGCTTGAACCTCTCCTTTCTGTGTCAGCACCTCGAATATTGGAACACTGCTAGTTGGACTAGAAGACTTCCAAAGTCCCTTCCAACTCTGTTATTCTGTTATTTATTTCTCTAGAAATCAGCTAGAGGGGATGTTGCTTGAATAACTGCCTTGGACATGTCAACCTTTACTAACATATGCACTATTTATGATACTTGGGTAGGAAATCCATTCTTTTCTGTTTGGCTTTTGAGTGTCATGATGTATGCTTCCCTCCTCTTCCCTGCTGCTTCCCTGGTTTGTTTGTTTATTTTTCATTGTGAATGATCTATCTGCCAATCACCTTGACTCTTTATGTTTGGGCTTCTAAAAAGAAGTATTTGTTCTGATCATCCTGAACCTCAAAGCAGATTTGTATCTATTATCCATTTTCTTTTTCCCTGCCCTGGCCTTGGCCACACCCTGGGGAAAAATACTTTCATGATTTTGAAAAGCATCATGTTTTTAGGGAATGGAGACAAGATAAAACAAGGTCCTGCTGTGTAAAATCAACAAGTTTTTTTAAAAGAACAATTTGTTCATGGATTTATTCTTCTCTCTCTCCCTCTCTGTCTCCTCACATACTCATTTATTCTGACCAAAAAGGCTGTTAAATCTGTCTTCAGTATTCTTGATATTCTGGTATAACCCAGCTTTTGTTTACAGAGCTGAAAGTGATTCAGCTGTTTCAAATTTCCTTTCCTGACAGGCTGAAAAAAATGTACTTGTGCTTTCCTTTGTTCTGAGATCTAGTACTTTGTACTTTACAGTTAACTCTTCTACCCAATTTTCTGTTTTCCAAGTATATGTTGTGCTTGTTTACCTCTGGATCTAGAGTCAAGGCTTGGATTTGGTGGGCAGTGAGTGCTGGTGACTAAGAGCAGAGTTTCCTCTCACTTGTAAATGGAAACAGTGGCTTCATCTCGGATGAAGCAAAAACAGCTTCCTATCAGAAGACCTGTCTAGGCACGATGGTGCCAGCACTTCATTTTAGAGATTAAGCCTAGCCTGTTTATAAACATTCTTGTGTTTCTCTGGGACACAGCCAGTCTTGGTGTGATTCTGCTTCTGATTTCTGTCACCAGCACATTGGGCTACTCAGACAAATGTCACTGGAATCAATGTACTTCCTTTCCATTGATGTGCTGAGAATTTTTAATTGCCGTGGAAAGCTAGAATTGCATTGATCTTCTCCCACCTTCCATTCTGTCTTATGATAAGCAGCAACAGGATAGACTTGTGATAAAGGGGGTCTCTGTATTGATACAGACATTCTCACTAAACATTGGAACATAATGGTTTGATTTAAGCTTCTGGAAATTATACTTCTAATTAATTATTATGCTGGTACTGTTCACATGAACTGGGTTTATAATTTTGTGTCAGTGCATAATCTCATGTTTTGATTCTTATAGATCAAGCAATGTTCAAGTATTGTAGCTGAATCAGTGGTGCAAGTCAAGCTTTTTATTTTGCTCACAGATTTCAGCCTTGTGCCTTGTTTTTGTTTGACTCTACTGTAAAATTAAAGTGAAAACTAACTGCCTAAACCAGATAGGAGAGTGCCAGTTCTCCTTACAAGAGATGGTAAAGGACATATCTAGAAGCCAAGCCATGAAGGGCTTTATTTATTTGTTTGTTTGTTTGTTTATTTATTTGTTTATTTATTTGTTTATTTATAATTTTATTTCTATACCGCCACTCTCCCGAAGGACTCACTTTATAGGTAAGTGTTTGGTAATAGATTAAAGATGGATAGTAAACTTCTTAGTTTACCAATTTGGCTGTGATCCTGCCTCAGACAGTTCAAAATAAGCAGTTTTTGAAGGATCATCAGATTTTTCCTGATGAAGAACAGTTACTCCTGAATACCTTTAAGTAGCTCTTTTTTCTTGATTGGTTTACTGCGTATTTGCTAAAGGCAAACACAATATGTGTGTTTGCTCTTTTGGGTTAGGATAGGTACCAAGAAGGTGTGGACTGTTTTGTCCTAGAGATCAAATAACAGAATCATTGACAGCTGTTCCTTTTCAAAGATTGAATAAGGTAAGACAAGAAAATAGGTATGATTGTAAAAGCCTTGGTAATCATTTGTCAAAGAAACATATTCTATACCAGTGTTGGCGAACCTTTTTGGCACCAAGTGCCGAAAAGGCAGCGTGCACGGGTACGCGCGTGTGCTAAAAACCAGAAGAGCAGGTGCTCAGTGTGCATGCGTATGCCAGGAAGATGATCTCCCAGTTTCCAACGTGCGCATGCACACCGGCCCCCTGGTCTTGTGGTTTCTGGCATGCACAGACAGGTGAAGACCAGCTGGCTGGTGTGCATCTTCCCGGCATGTGCATGCATGCCAGGCAGCTTCTCTTCCAGTTTCCGAAGCTCCCACGCACATGAAGACCAGCTGGCCGGCACAATGGAACCTGGAAAAGCAACGGGCGATGGCTCACGTGCCTGGAGAGATGGCTCTGTGTGCCATTTCTGGTTCTAGACTGTTCCTGTTTCTTAATATTTTTTTCTTTGCTATCTTTCACGAATGAACATTTTATTTAACTCTGTGTCAAATGCGTTTTCCTCCTCTGATGAAAAGTATAAATTGCAGTATTTTTAGTTTTATCATGATCATTATTGAAGTAATAATATAAATCTGTATTTCATATTTTTGAGTTTGCACCAAATATCTACATGAAATAATGTTTTGTTTAAAATCCAGGCACATATTAATTTCTGGAATAAAGGCTGGAGAACGACTTTTGATTATATCTATTCATATTCATAAGGATAACATAGCTGCGTAATTTTACTAAATTGGTAATATAGCATCAGGAAATTGAAGTTTAATCAGGTAATTACCATGGGTGTAGCATGGAGACGCTCAGAGTAGTGGTGGATGAATTGCAGTATCCAGAGAAAATAATTAGGAATAGAATCTTAAGAGAAAATTGTTTCTGGTTTGAAATTTGTTATTGCTGCCAACTTGTTCTTCCTTTCCAAAAATATCACCTTTCACCTTCAAAAGGATTTTCCATATCCTCTTCCACCAAAACTGCATAACAAACTTCTCTGTATTGTAAAATAAATATTCCGCAGTTTCAGACAAGGCACACTGTACCACAAATAGTAAAGTTTTGAATGAGCTTTGTGCATGTGTATATTGCTCTATAAATTTAATAACTTTGCATGGATAATGAAGTCACTCACTTGTCCTATGCAAAGCTGAGTCTATCTGGAAACATATTTTACTCATGTAGATGTTTACAAGTATTTGTAACTTTAATCATAATTTTTCTAGATGGAAGCAGAGGAAGAAGGCTCTAAAAAGATAATGGGAATTGAATTTCAGAAACTTCCTGCCAATTACCATAATGAATCCTACACAGATGCAAAAGTTGGAAATAAAACTATCCATAGACATCAAGAAATTGATAAGGTGAAATGTTATCATTTTATGCATTTTTATAGGTGCATATTTCCTATATAATTTCTGATTTCTTCAACTTAGTGTTCACCAGAGGCACCGGTAGTGCATCAGAATTCACCCAATTGTAGCTTTTTAAAGATACATTTGGTTTAAGAAGTTGCACAGTTTGGAGTCTTATTTTATCATAAACTCTGAAGGATCTTTTTGTCTTCAAATCTAAACTATTATATAACTCTAGTAAATTTTTGTGGCTTGGCCCTCCAGTTTCTATTGCGATCTCTAGAAACTATTTTAAAGCAATTGTGGGCAACATTTTTTAATTGACTGCATATTTCATACTTGCTGTCATGGTTCCAAACCTATCGGAGAAAGGTTTAATAATAGTGGTGATGGGGATATTGGGGGCATTTTGACAAATTCTAAGGGTAAAAGTGAAATATTTTTCTTCAGAGGCTTAATGTACTGATTCTGGCTTTATTTTTTCTCTAAAGACAGCATAAAGTTGTGCAGCTAAACCTTGGCCATTTTTATAGATTAGAGATGTTGCATAGATTCTGCAGGCTGTTCTAAAAAAGCCTCTCCAGTTGAATCAGGCCACCACCTGTAAGGGATGACCAGCATCAAGCAGCATATCTGGAGGGCACTATTAACCCATTTTTGACAATATTAAACAAGGAAAACAGTCTTGGATTGCCATAGATCCCTTTCTGCAGTAAGATCATAAATGGTTTCATGACAGATTAGTTTGTTCTCTTTCTTTCTTTCTTTCTTTCTTTCTTTCTTTCTTTCTTTCTTTCTTTCTCTCTCTCTCTCTCTCTCTCTCTCTCTCTCTCTCTCTCTCTCTTTCGCAAATAGTGGTTATGTTTGTAACTTCATTAACTGTAGTTCCTTCAGATTTTTAATGTATAATATTATATTTAGGGAAATCAGATGGGGTTCTGTAAGAGTTTAACTTTAAATTTCATTCCCCTGTCCCAAACCCAAATTCCACCAATTTCATGTCAAAATTCAAAAATATTTGTTTCATAATAATTATAAAGTGATAGTTCCGTTCATAGAACTAAACAAACAAACAATTAAAAAAACCCAGCACTGGAACATTATTTAAATGGATTAAAACCATTGCTTTACTGTGTATCTGTTTTGCTCTTTAAGGTAACGGATAATAAAACTGGATCTACTAGCTATTCTAAGACTATTATTACATCAATACGAGAAGGCAAAAAGAGAAATCATGTAAGTAATTCTTGTTTTGAAAAAATACCATATCAATAAATGAGTAAAAGTTATCAGAACCTATATGGCATGACTAAAACGTACGATTGTTCTACAGTCCATTATAATATGCATTATTCATATTTATGGGCTACTCTGGTGACTGTAATTTGTCACTGGTTGTCATTCATACATGCCACGTGTTTTAAAGTAATTATCATGTGTTTTAAAGTAATTATCATGTGTTTTAAAGTAATTATCACTAAATTCTCTAAATTATTGGGATGTTTGGTGTTGCAGATTGAAGATACTTGGAGGGAAGATTGCAGTGTAATTAATATTGATTTTAGCTTGCTTGTGGCTTTGATATGTAATTTCTGATTTTATAGATAAGAAATTTTAGTGCAAACATTAGTATTACTTAAATCAATGTGGAGTTATATTAATGTAATAACTTAATACAACACATGAACGTGATCAGAAATTAGATTTGTACTCCTTACTTCTGATTACAAAATAACCAGTAAGCTTTCCTCTCTGTTCCCTGATAAGCAGAGAAAATGTTGTAGAAAAACCACACATCCTTAAATCTGTAACTTGTGTAGCTTTCATTCACAGGTTTTTTTATAGATTTAATCATGCTTTTTTTTGTTTGGAATTCTCTTCAATTTATTTGTTTTTAGTGTCAACTAGAACAATTGTTTAGACAACTATCTTTGAGTTTGACAAAACCTGTGTTGTATCTTATGTTTCTGTATATACTGATAAAATTGGTGAATTGGGCATCTGCCCCCTGTTCAAAAATAGACTTTAGACGGCCTTTTAAAAATGAACTATTTCATTACACATGAGAAGTTCAGTCACCAGAAAAGTTATTAGAATTGGTTTTCCTGAAATAACTTGAGAGACTTCCTCCAAGAAGCTAAATTATATGTACTGTAGGCTTTAATTTACTTGAGAGGTGCTATTTTTTTCTTAAAATAATTTAAAATAGGAAAATTGTACTAGATTTTATGACAATTATTTTTTCAGTCTAATCTGACTTTTTTAGGGAGAGTCATCTTTAACTCAGGCCCATCTTTTGCATTTGCATACTTTTGCATTTCTGCCCTATCTCTTTTGTAAGGATGTGTCTATTTAATAATTAAATAGTGTTTTCAATAAAAGCAAAAACTATTTCTCAGTTTTATTTTCATCACGATACCATACTTTGATTTTTATGTTTTGAGTTTTGGAATATAGTAATGAGGTTTTTACAGAGGAAAACATGTAAATCATAATAACAGGGTTGCATGGGTAATGCATTTGTATAAAAACAGCCTTTACACTTTAAAGTTAAAGGTTTTAGATGAGCTGTTATAAATATGCTCTGGTATTAAATTTTTAGTCACATGGATTATATCCATTAAAGATAATTCTTATTGATTACAGGATCTGCTATTCATTGCCTGAAGATACTGTCATATTTGTGTCATAGAGCAGTTCAACTTCTCTTCTCAGACAAAATGATTAAATTTATGATTCATTTCTGCTTATTCTTTCAATGACTATTTTGTGCATATTGTGCTTCTGAGCAGAAAGAACTGGTATGTTGATTTTGAAAAAAAATGTTTTGAATTAGGCTGGACCAGCTATTTTGGATTTGACAGTAAACAGATCACTTACTATGACTCTGTCTTTCAAATCTTAGTGTTTGAAAGAAAGGTGTCCTTTTTAAAGTTGGAAATAAGTTGAAACCTCTTTTTTGACATTTAACCTATACTGAAGGAAAGTAAGGGCCAACTTTTTGACTGTGCTAAAACATGTATTCAGTTTAATGGTTGACAGAAAGGAAATTAGAACCCTGCTCTTATTGATTTAATGGTAAATCACTTTGTTAACAACTCCACATTTGATTTTATTGTCACAAACTTAGGCATTTTGACGTATCTTTACAGGAAAGAGAATTTTTTATTTATTCCACACCTGGATTCTGTGATATAATGCTATTGATACAATCAGCACAATGAACAACATGTTTATGCATCCCAGCAGCTGAACAAAAAATATAAAGTCATAAAATATGGAAATATTCTTCATGTTCTATATTTTAGGAAATGTAGCATTGCAAAGATCTAAAAAGTCAATTTCTTATTTGTAACCAGAAGCTAAAACATTTAGGGTAATTCTTTTTTTTTTTTAAAAAAAAGCCTTCATTTTCATTGCTTTCCTTTTCTGGAAGGGATAACTCACAACTGGATGACAACCACTAACTTAGTTGTGTCTCACTTATGGAACTGCTTTGAACTGAGCACAGTTGAGACCAGGTTTTTATTGGTTTCTAGATTGTGACTATCATGTTTGTTTTGTCCATCCATACACCCATCGATCCACCCACCCATCCATCCAGGATCAAGCCACAGTAATTGCGCTTGTAATTTGATCATTAGTGGCAACTATACTGCTTCAGTAGTGGTAACCTCTACCTGAGCTCAGATGCTTAGACTCTTAGAAGCTAAATAGGAATTTTAGTGGAGTTAGCCAATCTGGGAAGTTTAGAAAGCTTTTAGAAGAAGGCTGTGGTAAATCTTTTCTGTGAATGCCATCTTGAGGAAGTAAGCTTGATATTGAGGGTGTTTTTATTTATTTCTTTTAGTGAACACATTTGACTTTTATCCATATATGCAGTTCTTAATATGTTTTGCAACAGGTTTGCAGCAAGACAATTTTTATGCTCGCTACATAGTTCATAGATTTCTCTATGGAGACTTGCTGAGACCCTATCTTCTTTTAAAAGATCTTGCAGCTAAAGTACTTTTGATTCTTGCATGAAACACAGCATATTTCCAAATATTCAAGACAGTGCCTAAAAAAAGATAAATCAGAGAAGGAAAGGCAGTGAAAAACACTTTAAAGTTATTGTGAAGACCTAAAATATTTAGTCTTCCATAGGTCAAGCAGAATGAATGGAAAACTTAACAGCTAGCAAGAGACTTGGTCAAGAAGGAGCTGCTGCAAAGAATTAAAACTGACATGATTGCTTTTCTTCTGTCTGAAGAGAGATTGCTATTGAGACTGACAGCATAAATGTTGGCCATAGAATTGAGTGCATCAGGAATATAAATCAGACTTTATGGGAGGAGGGAGTTTGGCAGTAACTATTACTTTGTGGCAGCATGGCTAGGAAAGCTACAGATACTCAAACATGCCTAAGTAAGGCTAATAGTAACAGGAACAAAAGTTTAATAGGAGAGCCAAAAGTCTGCACAAGAGAGACACTGTTCAGTAGGGTAAAGCCTTGTTCTATCCAGAACTGTTGTGGGAGAGGTCAGTTCTGATACCACCACTTTGTCACAGGGATTACCAAATGGAAACGTATTAGCACAGCCTGAAAGAGTATGTTCATAGTAATGATGCAAGAATTGGGTGGAGGGGGCCCACTCTTTATTTAATAAAATCCAAGACACCTTGGGGTCTGCCAAATCTATTATTTCCTTGGTTTGTCCTGAGGGATTAGTCATTGGTTCAGCATGTGCAACAATACATCAATAACTTTGAATTAATAACTTTGATTTCTCTGTGAAATTCTTGGTCATATTTAAATATGAGTCAGAAAAAATTAAGGTTTTAAAGAAGAGACTGGACATTTACTTGTCTGAAATGGTATAGAGCTGTGATGGCGAACCTATGGCACTCATGCCAAAGGTGGCACTTGGAGCCATATTGGTGGGCACATGAGCTCAGCTCCATTTTCGGGCCTTCTGGGCCCACCAGAAGTAGGGAAACAGGCTGTTTCCAGCCTTCAGAGGGCCTCAGGGGTGGGGAAGGCCGTTTTCACCCTCCCCAGGCTCCTAGAAAGGCTCCGGAGCCTAGGGAGAGCAAAACAAGAGGCCTTCCGGTCCCACTAGAAGTTGGCAAATGGGCGGTTTCCGGCCTCCGGAGGGCCTCCTGGGGGTGGAAAAGGCTGTTTTCACTTTCCCTAGGCTCCTAGAAAGGCTCTGGAGCCTGAGGAGGGCAAAAAACGGGCCCACAGTGCCGTGACATGCCAAAAGCGGGGAGAGCGGGGCGGGTTGTGCACGCATGCGTGGGAGGGTGGGGCTCATAGAATTATGGGTGTGGGCACGCGCATGCGTGACCCCCCTGCACTCCCCCTGCTTTTGGCACGTGATGGCAAAAAGGTTAGCCATCACTGGTATAGAGTTTCCTGCTTGAGTAGGGAATTGGACTAGAAGACTTCAAGATCCCTTCCAGTTCTAGTGTACTTTAGAAATTGTTTCACTTGTTTGGTACAGTTTGGAAGTTTACACTTTGTATTTTTCTGTGCTAGAGAAAACCTTGTATTGAAGGTTTTCTTTCAATACAATAAGTTACTGTGAAATGTATTTGCTACGTCCAGATAATTCTTAACATAATGACCAAGGTGGAGCCTGGAATTTTGGTCTACATTGTTGCAATAATAAGTTAAGACACCTTCTGATTGGGCTTGATTCTACAACCAGTTTTAAAATGGTCATAAAGCAAGCCTTCACAGATGTTATGTAAATCATTGATTAAGTCATTAAATCAATTTTCTGAATGGGCCTTTTTTTGCATTGCAAATTGTAGTTATGTAACCACAGGTCACTGTAAATGTCAGTTGCTTGGTGCCCGAAATGCGTTCATGTGACTGAAGTTGGGGACCAGCAGTTGTAACTTTGAGGATGGGTTGTAAGTAGCCTTTTAAAAGCTCTGTCTGTAACTCCGACCAGTTGTTAGGCTACCTGTATTTTTTACTTATTTGATATCTGCATTCAAAAAAAGTGTAACAAACTATTAGGTCGTTTGTGTTGTTGGAATGTTTGATTTTGTATGATTGAATAAATTAGTCCAGTACAGGGTTAGGCAATCAGTCAGGGAGAACCATATACACAAACCAGTTTTTCCTGTTTTCATGTTGGAAGAAATGTTGTCTATGCTTCTATGTAGTCTGGGGCATGTAATTTGGAGAAAACTCATCAAAAAGATAGTCTAAAGCACTTTTGCAACATTAGGGCCAGCTGGGCTGATGGAACTCTGTATATAAACACTGTATATACCACTTGTGCCGGCAGAGAAGAGGCATGCTGGAAATGATTGATTAATAAAAAAAATACCACCCATCCCCATCCCCCACTCCATTCCCATTCTCCCCATTTGTCTTTGGCTGGAAGTTTGATTTTAACATTTTAACGTTTTATATTTTAACTAAGTTGTAATTGTAAGCTGCCCAGAGTTATCCTATGGTAAGATGGGTGGCCAATAAATTTTATAAATAAAAAATTAAATTAAATAAAAAATATTTAAAATAAAATATAAATATAAAAAATAAAATAAAATAAAATATAAAAATAAATTCATTTTGGGACATCAGGATTGTTTTTTGACTCTTTATATTACGCAATATTGTGACATTGCTATTCTAGGTGCTTTGGAAGCAAAAATGGATCTTTGGTTGCCTGCAGTCTTACTGAATATCCACAGTTTTCCTTTTACTGAAGACTTGTTATTCTTCTTCTTCTCAGGAGTGCATTATAGATGAAGACTGTGAAATTGGAAAATACTGTGCATTCTCTGATTTGGAGTACAACTGTCACATTTGCAAACCTCAACACGCAGTGAGCATTTCATCTTTATCCACTTTCTTTTTCTATCTATTAATTGATAGGTTAGAGTTAAATTGTTAAAAGATAGCTGTTTGTTGCATTATGCCTACACGTGATGTCTCATCTGAAAGCTCTAGGACCTCATGATTTTGTGCACAAACCAGACAGTTTCTAAAGTTGGAAAAGCATGGATAAAATGGCTTCTGAATACTCGCACTTTATTACCCATTTCTGTAAAATGTAAAATATATCAAAAACCTTCTAGATCAATGGTTCTCAAATATTTTGGCTACAGGCCCTCTATATTATTAAAAATGATTGGAGACCCCAAAGGGCTTTGGTTTATGAGGATTATGTTTAACAATATTTTTCTATTAAAAATTAAAGCAGAGAAGTTTTAAAATGTTTTATTTATTTGAGTTTGTGGTTTCATGAAATGGTTACCCCAGACCATAATTTCAGAACTGCTATTCTAGATCAACCACCAAATTTTGATGCCTTCCAGGTACCGTATTTTTTGGACTATAAGACATTCCGAAGTATAAGACGCACCTAGCTTTTGGAGAGGAAAACAAGAAAAAAAAATCTGCCTCCCAGCAGTTTGCCTTCTTGCAGCAAACAGTGTGGTCAACTTCAGCACAGCCTGATTTAGCACCAGCAGCTGATTGGCAGTTGGATCTGCCTCCCGGAATACCTCCTATCAGCTGTTACAGGCTGCAGGGATCGCTGCCGCTCCCTGGCGGTGTTGCCGCTGTCACCTATCACTGCCTCTGTGTGCCCCATTTTCGGCCTCCACACATTCCTGCTGCCTGGAACAGGCTGAAAATGGGACGTGCAGAGGCTGAAAATTACGGGCACTTTTAAAATTTCCAGACTTTTTTGAGATTTGACATGCATTGTTGTTATCTGTTTGCCTATAAATTTCATTTTGGGGGGGGGGGGCGGTCAGAAGAAAAAAAAGCAGGTTATGTCATACTAGACAGTGAGAGACACAGAGCTCCATTTTTCCAAATCTCACTGTAGATCTAAGTATTAGATCAGATCAGAATGCTTCCAATAAATTGTTCCTGTGGACATTTATAAGCATTCTTATTTTTTTTATTTTTCATTTTTTTAAGCACTGTTCTCGGGATGTGGAGTGTTGCGGACAACAACTCTGTGTATGGGGTGAGTGCATGCAAACTGTCTCAAAAGGAGAAAACGGAACAATATGTGAAAATCAACATGATTGCAATCCAGGTTTGTGCTGTGCATTTACAAAAGGTCAGTCTCTTTTATATATATTTTTTAAAATTGTTCTTCTTGTCTCCTCTGGATAATTAACAGAACAAGTTACAATTTTTCCTGTGCGCTGCTCCCACTATCCAGGAATGGAATGGGTTAACCTTCAGCCCTTGGCAGTGAACTGAGTGATTAATTTAAATAAGTTTCCCCTTCCGGCTCCTTAGCCACATCCCCAATCCCATGATCCCCAGTCTTCACTTAGTTCCTGGCAAAAGCTGAAGTGATTTTGGGAGCTCCACGTTCAGGTATTTACTTCAGTGGGTTCCCTCTCCTTTTTTCCTATCTTTTGGTTGTTAGTTTAGTAATTCTTTCTCTCCCCTTCCAGAGGGCTCCTAGGTTTTATTATTTTCGTTCTTGAGTAGTTCTTTGTATTCGGTTTTTTTCCTTGTTATTTGAAGCGCTCCGCTAGCGCTTCCCAGCTGGCCGGCGGGCTCCGAGACCCGCCCGCCCACGCAGGAGCTCAGCGCGCAATTTAAACAAGCGCCTGAGCAGAAGCTTTCTATTTTTCGTTGCTTTCTTGCTTCACTGCCTCTACGTTAGAGGAGAAAGCGGGGCGATCTCGGCGAGCGCTCACCAGCTGGCCGGCGGTCCCAGCGCTTCGCCCGCCCATGCCTGTGCTTGGCGCGCCTTTTTAAAAAAGCGCCAGAGCAGAAGCTTTCACTGCCTCCCGATCTACAGCTGACCGGCGGTTTTCTGAGCGGCCGCCCACGCTTCCCGGAGCGGCACGTGGCACTCCAACCCCTGACTAAGCCACGTGGTCCCCACAACTCAACAGCGCCACCTAGGGGGGCCCCTTGCAACAGCGCCGGAGCGCCTGAAGCCCCCCCACTCCTCCCCACTGCACTACAGAAACATCGGAAGATTGGGGAGGAGACAGCGCGGCATTTGGTCGGACCCCCGGGCCGCCATTGTGAGACCGTCGCTAAGGCACGCCAGAGCCCAGAGTCACGTGCCAGTGCCAATTTGGTCGGACCCTCGGGCCGCCATTTTGGCTGAAGAGTGCAACAGCGTCTCCCTAGGCCACCAGGGAACCAGTTGCAGCGCAGGCGCCAGATTGCAGGGCAGCGGCCTAGAGAGAGGGGTGCTCACCACAGCTCCTGAGCCCCCAGAGGCCACCAGGTTACCGCGCTCCACTACCTGGCCGCGCAAAACCCGGTTTGAGGGGGCAACTGCCTACCACACTCTCAGAGCCTACACATTTGAAGGATGGCCCACTCCCCATGGTCCTCCGACCTGGAGCTCGAGCTAAGCCCCCCTCGAAAAACCAAGGAGGGGAAAAAGTCCTCCAGCAAACGCAGCAGCTCAGGTCACAGAGCCCTACAGACAGGACTCTGTCTGCTCAAGAAAAGGATGAGCTGAGGAGGCACAAGGCACTAGAACGCCAGTGCGAGAAGGCTCTGAAGGCAGCAGCAGCGCCTACAAGCAACGACCCTACGCGCCCTGATCCGGTCCCCACGCCTCCAGGAGGCCTAGACCAGGGTTTCTCCAGCCCAACAGCCATCACAAGAACTCCAAGGACTCCGGGCCAGTCCACGCATAGCATCCTGGAGCCCCACGCTCAGGCAACCATGAGACCTGTACCAGACCCACCAGTGGTAACCACACCGGTTCCATGCCCGGGCCCCTCAGACCAGGGTACCTCACCACTCCCACCACATCAGGTGGATTTCCAGGCTATGCTGGCGTCTGCATTCTCTTCCTTCCTGGCGACAAGCTTCCAACAGTCAGCACAGGCCCCGCTACAAGCCCTGCACGCACAGACTTCGCATCATCATCAACACCAGCAGGCACGGGCCCATCAAGACCAGGAGTCTTCTTCTGAGGACTCAGACCAACCAGAAGATGGTCACGATGAGATGGAACTTTCAGAGGACAAGGAGCTATCCCCAGACACCCCAGCCTTTACTGGGCTATTCCGCCCGGCCTTATTCAAATCCGTGCTGCATAAGGCTAGGCAGACAACTCAGCAGGGGTTACCAGGGGATGTTTCCACACCCTCCACCTCGTCGGGCCTGCATGACGCCCTTTTTAAGACCGCCAAGCCTCAGAAGGACTGCATTCCCTGTCCTCAACTATTCGTCGACGTTGTGCAGAATCCCTGGAGCCAGCCGGCTTCTCAAGCAACAGCCAGCACCTTGCACAAGAAGCTGTATTGCGCCGCCCCTGAACTGGAAGACCTGCTAGTCTTACCCTCAGTGGACCAGCCAGTAGCGGCTCTATCCTCCAGCTCAGTGATATCCACTGACCCATTAGACGCACTCAAGGCAGAGGAAAGGAGGATGGAGGGCGCCTTCCGCAAGACCCATCAAGCTGCCGCTAGTCAGTCAAAACAGCAACAGCAACGTCCTTCTTCAGTAGGGCGTCCCTCATTTGGCTCCGTCAGCTGCAGGAGAGACTCCCGCCGGAGGACTCCAGACTACAACACGATATCAACAAAATAATAGCGGCTACGGAGTACCTCACGGATGGATCTTTGAATTCCGCAAAGTTTGCCTCAAGGGCGCTGGCGTCCAACATTACGGCCAGGAGACTCTTCTGGGTTCGCCCCTGGAGAGCGGATCTAAAAGCCAAATGGAAACTGGCAGCGGCTCCATATAAGGCGCCTGACCTCTTCGGCCAAATTCTGGAACCTCTGCTGGTCGAAGGGAAGGATAAGAGGAAAATCCTCCCCTCTACCCTCCGCCGTCAGGAGCGAAGGTATTCCCCCTACCCTCAGCAGCCCTTTCGCCTTGGCTTAGGACCCAGGGGGTCCTCCTTCCAACGTCCCCATTACCAAGGGGGAGAAGATTCCAGGAGAGACACCAGTTCAGAGACAGAGGTAGAAATCAGCAATCCAGACGCGGCTCCCGTGGGTCCGGCTTCAAGAATGCCAGAAGGGGCAAGTGACTCGCTCACAGAGGGGGCCATAGGAGGAAGACTGCTACACTTCCACCATCAATGGGCCCTCTCAACCTCGGATTTATGGGTGAGGCGCACAATTTCCTCCGGTTTATCCATCGAGTTTTCCGGCCAGCCACCACACCGCTTTGTTCGTTGCCCTCTCCCGCGCTCCAAGGAACTGCAACGACTCATGTCACAAGAGATCTCGCATCTCCTGGAGGCCAGGGCTATAGAGCCAGTACCCCCGGCCTACCAGGGCTCGGGCTTCTATTCAACTCTCTTCCTGGTCCCCAAGAGTTCCAGGGGATGGAGGGCCATTCTCAACCTAAAAGCCCTGAACCTGTCGGTAAAATACCACAGGTTCAAAATGCACTCCCTCAGATCCATCCTAGCCGGGGTGAGACAGGGAGACTTCCTGCAATCGGTAGACCTCAGGGAGGCCTATCTCCACGTGCCCATTCGGCCAGACCATCGCCGATTCCTAAGATTCGAGTATGCGGGCCAACACTACCAGTACAGGGCGATGCCTTTTGGGCTTTCATCAGCGCCCCGTACCTTCACCAAATTGGTAGCGGTAGTAGCGGCCAGGCTGAGAGCTGTCCCGATCAGAGTGCTCTGCTACCTAGACGACATTCTGATCCTATCTTCATCACGGGACCAGGCGATCAGAGACAGGGAGCAGGTGCTGAAAGCCTTCCAGGACCACAGCTTCAGCATAAACTTCGAAAAGAGCCAGCTCCAGCCATCCACCAGACTGCAGCACCTGGGGGCGGTGATAGACTCAGCCAGCGGGCATGTGTTCTTGTCCCAGGACAGAGCCCGGAGCATTCACACCCTGTCACTACAGGTCCTAGCAGAGAGAAGATCGCCGCTCCTTCGCCTCTCCAGCCTCCTCGGGAAGATGGTCTCCTGCTTCGGCATCGTACCGTCGGCACGCAGACACTCGCGGCCCCTACAGTGGTTCCTCCTCCCCTTCCAACGGTCGGGGTCAGCCAACTCGAACCGCAAGGTACGACTCACACCCCAGGTTCGCCGGTCCTTACGATGGTGGACGCCACGGACTCTCCACAAGGGCTCCAGCTTCCTGGAGCCAGACAGACTAATACTCACCACCGACACAAGTCTCAGAGGCTGGGGAGCACACCTCGGTCACCTAGTAGCACAAGGTCAGTGGTCCCGCAAGGAACAGGGCAGCAGCATCAACTTATTAGAGCTACGGGCGATCCGCCTAGCCTTACAGCAGTTCCAGTCAGCAGTAGAGGCGCAACACGTCCTCATACGGACAGACAACATCTCGGCCAAGGCCCACGTCAACAGGGAGGGGGGCACAAGATCCCGGCCCCTGATGGCAGAGTCCGAGGCCCTGTTCAGCTGGGTGGAAACACATCTGCTATCGATCACGGCGGACCACATCTCAGGGTCCACCAACGTCCGGGCGGACTGGTTCAGCCGAGAGACAATCGACCAGGCAGAGTGGCAACTTCATCCGCGCCTCTTTCAATAGCTCACAACACGCTTCGGGACTCCAGTGCTGGATCTCTTTGCGACACCAGCCAATGCCCAGTTACGTCGCTTCGTGTCTCGATACCCCTCGCCACAGGCGGAGGACCACGATGCCCTTCGCTGCAGGTGGCCCAGGGGCCTACTATATGCGTTTCCACCAGTTCCCCTGTTGCCACGCCTCATCAGGAAGTTATTGGCAGAGAGGGCCAGCCTCATCCTAGTGGCCCCCAACTGGCCCCGGAGACCATGGTACGGCGACCTCGTGGCCCTCTCGGTGACCCAGCCCTGGGTAATCGCCCCAGACCAGCTGATCCTGCGCCAGGGGGCGGTCACTCATCCAGAACCCCAGTGGCTCCAATTAGCTGTCTAGAGTTTGAGCGGGGCATCCTGAGGGAAGATAACTTACCAGATTGTGTGGTCGACATCATCCAAGCAGCGAGGCGCCCTTCGACAACACGCATCTATGAAGCGACCTGGCAGGCCTTTTGCCGCTGGTGCGCCCTCCAGCACTCTGACCCCACATCACCTTCCTTGGGGGACATCCTGCACTTTCTGCATTCGGGCCTAGCCAAGGGACTTGCACCTGCCACCTTGAGGAGGCAGACAGCAGCCTTATCCACGGTCATCTCATGCGCTCCATACCGGACCCTAGCGCACCATCCACGCATACAGACTTTCTTGCAGGGTGCCACTAACCTACGGCCCCCCACAGTGCATCGCTACCCTTTGTGGGACCTGCCTTTGGTCCTCCGGGCACTGACAGGCCCACCGTTCGAACCCCTGAGGTCAGCGTCCCTCAAGCTCCTATCTCTCAAGGTGACCTTCCTCCTGGCCATCACCTCTGCCAGGAGAGTGTCGGAGCTGGCAGCGCTGTCGGTATGAAAGGACCTCTGCATGTTCCGGGACTCGACCGTAATCCTCCGTCTGGACCCGGCCTTCATCCCGAAGGTGAACTCCTGGTTCCACCGCGCCCAGGAACTCGTCCTACCAGACTTCTGTCCATCACCGAGGGATCCTAGGGAAAAGCGCTGGCACACTCTCGACGTCCGCCGAGCCCTCCGCATCTACATACGACGGACGGCCCCCTTTCGGCGCACGGAGGCGCTCCTAGTGTCCTTCAATCCAACATCCATGGGCCAGAAAATCTCTGCCTCAACCGTCAGCAGGTGGATCAAGGCCTGCATTGCCATGGCATACGAGCTGGACTCCAAACCAGCACCCGGCAGAATCCTCCCGCACTCCACACGCAGTGCAGCCACCACAGCAGCCTGGGCCACGCAAGCTTCCATAGTGGACATTTGCAGAGCGGCGACCTGGTCGTCACTCACCCCCTTCATTCGCCACTACAGAATAGACGAGTTCAACTCCGCAGAGGCCTCCTTTGGCCGCAGAGTTCTGCAGCAGGCGGTAATGGAGGGGACCTCCGGAGGCAGTCAGCTTCCCGCCCATGGGGTTTAAGCTTGGGTATATCCCATTCCTGGATAGTGGGAGCAGCGCACAGGAAAATGGACGTTGTCTTACCTGAACGTCCTTTTTCTGGGCGCTGCGTACACTATCCAGACCCACCCCCTTGATTAAGCTTCCTGCCAGTTGGGCCCCGTTGGGCAATTTCCATGTTTAAGTTAGATTTCTAGTCAATAAAATTGTGTTGTATCTCATGAGTAGTTCGTTTTGCTTTATCTTCGTTCGACTGGGGATCATGGGATTGGGGGTGTGGCTAAGGAGCCGGAAGGGGAAACTTATTTAAATTAATCACTCAGTTCACTGCCAAGGGCTGAAGGTTAACCCATTCCATTCCTGGATAGTGTACGCAGCGCCCAGAAAAAGGACGTTCAGGTAAGACAACGTCCAATCTGTATATATGAGTTTGTATTTCCGTTAAGATATTAAATGGTGTTAATATTTAAATACTTTGTATCGAAGAGAAACTGTCTAATGTAACATTCTTCACAAGTAAGCATCTTGTTTCAAAGGAGCATGTTTTTATATCGTCTAAGATTTCATTTCAGTGAAGAGCAGATTCCTTACAGAGAAACTGAGTGAATAAACAGAGAGAACTAATGGATTTGCTTGGGGAGTTCAGCGGGGGAATTTAAGCGGGATTCCATAACAATCAAGACTTTGTGCTTAACCTGAAAAAAGGACAAGAACAAACAGTGTGTAGCCAGTAGAAAGATTCTCAAGAAGTGAAGATGAATGGACAGAAATTCCATTTAGAGCCACATTGCTTATAGCATATTTTGCTGCCTAAAAAAAAAAAAAAAAAACCTCCTGGAATATATTTGCATCAAATCATGCTTGTTGCTTTCCTTGAAATAAAAATCAAAAAATGGGATTGATGGATGATAATAGTTCACTTGTAAAAATGTGAAGTGGATTTATCAGTTCAAAGAAAAGCTCTATGGCAGAAATATATAATGGATGCATTCCTCCATTAAAAAGGCAGATAAACAGAGCTGTGCAGCAAATGAAAGTAACAGGCGGAAGCAAGAGGCAGATGATATATTCCTCACTACTGGAAATCAGGAATGGTTTTCAGACCCTCGTAGATAAAATAGCCTCAGAATGTTCAGAGGAAGAAAAAGAAAATAGGAAGAGAGGTTCATAAATCTCCAAAGGATAGCTATGTCCTAAAAGAAGATAAAGGCAAGAGTTGTGATAGCTGCTGATTTACTATTGTAAGAAATTGTATGGCAACTGGAACCATTGGCTTGTGAGATTGTTGTCTGCCCAGAGCAAGAATAAAGGCATAGAGAGAATATTTTTCAGATCTTATCAAGTCTGGTGACAGTTATTTTTCCCTGCTGACAATTGTGAAGACAAGTGATACTGCAAAGACCAGGTACAACTACATTAGTCTAGAGTTCTTTGGAGAAAATTAAGATATTGACAGCTGCTTACCATCCTTCCAGTCCATTGAAGATGCCCAGAAAGACAAAACCTGGGTAAGCAGATTGTGTCAACAACAGCTAATCTTTGCTTATTGATCATAACTGAGCCTGGAATTTTGGTTGAAAGTTGTTGCGGTCCTTAAGTAAGATATCCACATTACCACTTCATTTAACAATTGCTATCCCAGTTCCCTCAGTTGTGGTTGTTAAGCAACCACACGAGTCATTAAGCAGATGGAGTGAAAAATGAGAGCTCTTTCTCGCTTGCACAGAAGGGAACCTCTTGCATTGGTGAGCTGACTGGGGCTTAGATCCTTGGGATTCAGGTTTAGTTGGCCCAAAGCTGGAGTTCCCTCCCCACGCACTGTGTGCAGAGAAGGACCTTTTTAACCAGTCTATTTGTCAGCAAAAGCATTGCCTTCCAGATTGATTAGGGTGTCCAGGGTGGAGTCTCTTTGCCAAGCAGCTCTTTCACTCTCAGAAGTTGGCTGAAAGAGATCTGGCTGAAATCCAAGCAAGAATTCAAACTTGAGTTTTCAGGGTGGATCTTCTTCAGCCAGCCACCAGGAACCAGTCAGATGTCTGCAGATTACAACCTTGCGTACCAGATGAAACTGACAGGGAAGATTGCAAATGACAATCACACGATTGCAGGACTCTTGGCAACCTTTTGTTAAGTATGAAGGGTTGCCAAGCACTCAGATTGCAGTCATGATAAAGGGATGTGTGTGTGTGTGTGTGTGTGTGTGTGTGTGTGTGTGTGTGTGTGTGTGTGTATGCTGCAACAGTTGTAACTTTGGGCATGGATCATAAGTCCATTCAGTGCTGGTGATAATTTTTAATGGTCACTGAATGGATAGTCGTTTAGCAGAGTTGTATTGCAGGTTCGAATATCCATCCTTGCTAAGAAGTCTGAATTAATTAATTTGGCAATGTTATAAATCTGTCCAACCAAGGTGAATACATGTTGCAGATATTTCAAAGAGGAAGGAAGGAAGGAAGGAAGGAAGGAAGGAAGGAAGGAAGGAAGGAAGGAAGGAAGGAAGGAGAAGCTGATTATAGTCAAATGTAATCTTGGACCTAAAAAAAAAAACCCAAGCAGATGGAAATTCCTAAAGAAGGAAGTGGCTACTCAAAAAGCTTAATGAAGCTTGAAAACAGAAAGAGAGTAGATCACAAAGCAAGTCAGATAGGCCAGCATAGTGGAGCTGGTGCGGGTAAATGAAAATTCAGAGATTAATAAAATAGAATAGAATAACAGCGTTGGAAGGGACCTTGGAGGTCTTCTAGTCCAACCCCCTGTCCAGGCAGGAAACTCTACAGCACTTCAGACAAATGGTTATCCAATATATTCTTAAACATTTCCAGTGTTGGAGCATTCACAACTTCTGCAGGCAAGTTGTTCCACTTATTTTTTTTTCCAATTTTTTTTTTATTTTTCAAAACACAAAACATCCTTTTAGAGCAGGTGCTTGTTCTGTCATACAATAAGTACAATTATTAAAATTCCCAGAATCAATTTTGTTCCCATTTTTATCCGATTACATCTTTTCTTAAAAAAAAGGGAAAAAGGAAAAAGCAAGGGGAAAAAAAGAAATCTTATTCTAAACATTTATCATTCAATTATTTCGTCCAACATTCTAAACTATAAACAGCATTCTAAATCTCTATCATTTTAACAATCAATATTTCATATACATTTCTCAATTTAAGACCAAATCTATATTTCACCTCTTCTTTATCACATATTCAAATCTTATCAAAAATTTATTTCCCTTTTCTCTTAGAATTTTTACAAAATCAATCAACATTTCGCTCTGTAGTTTATTACTTCCAAAATATTGTATTTTGATTTAGTTACTCCATAGTTATTCTCTTATACTATCTAAATTATTTTGGCTAATTCATAGTTTATATAGTTTATATAACTCCAATCTGATCCAGTCTGGTTCACAGTTATATTATTATTCTCCTGTAAAGTTTCTTCCACTTCCTTCTAATTTTATTTTTTAGCTGGTTCACATCTTGATCTGTTGCTTTCCAGCAAGGCTTACCTCCACTCCGACCTTAAATTATTTTGGCTGGTTCACAGTATGATTTTAACTACACGCCAACCTTATCTCCTTTACTCCTCCTATATTTATTTTATAACTGGTTTGCAACTTAAATAGTTGCTTTCCAGCAGTACTTTCTTCCGCTCCCACCTTTATTTTTAACTGGTTCACAACTATATTTCAATTGTTCCCCAGGTATAGTCTCCTCCACTCCTAACTTTATATTTTTTGGCTAGTTCACAGTTTAGTTTAGCTGTTACCCAGTATATGCTTTCCTCTACTCCTAATCTGTATATTAATTGGTTTACAGCTTTGCTTTAACTGTCTTCTAGCGCATATTTTCCTCCGCTCCTACCCTTATTTTTAACTAGTTCACAATTATATTTCTATTGATCCCCAGGTATAGTCTCCTCCACTCCTACCTTTTTATTTTTAATTGTTCACAGTTCATATAAACTGTTACCCAGCGTATGCTTTCCTCCACTCCTAACTCTGTTTATTGGTTGGTCCACAGCGTTGCTTTAACTGTTTTCCAGCTCATGCTTTCCTCTACTCCTAACTCTTATTTTAATTAACTAATTCCAAGCTTTGTTTCAACTGTTCATATTTATTAACCTGGAGGAAATCTCTGCTTTAGCTAATTTCCAAAATCATATTTCACATTACTCCTAGTTTCACGTATTTAATTGATTAATAACATTTTGTTTTAATTATTATCCCACTTGCATTTTCCTCCCTTCCAACTTTTCTTATTCAGCCTGTTAGCTTCAAATTACTTCACAGTGTATTACCTATATTGTTTTTCCATTTGTTCTCCTCCATATTTCTAATTTAGAATAAAAATATATTTTAATAAATATCTTCCAATGTCTTAAAAAACCTTTTCTTCTAAATTGTTGAATCTACAGAAAATTCAAAGTTTAAGAAAAAGTTAAAGCCTCCAGAAATTGTATTTTTCTTAAACCATTTGTGCTCTTATTTCTTAATCAAATTATTTGTGTATTTATATATATATTAAAACAAGGTGGTGATAGTAATAACAAGGAAAATAATAACAATAGTAATTATAATAAAAAAAATAAGGAAGTAATAGAGACATCAGTAAAAAGGGAAAGGGGAGTTTAAAAATAACAAAAAAAAGAATTAAACAATTATATTAGAGAGAAAAAATAGAGAGGAATGCAGAAAAAAAAGCAGATGAAAAAAGAAAAAAAAGAGAAAAAAGAAAGATAAGAAATAAAAAGAAAGCATGGGGAAGAAAGAAAGTATCTCCTAACATTAATCATTCACCCAATAACCATTACATCCATTTGAATCAAAATGTAATATTTTGTTATCTTGTTACTTGATTTATTCCATTGTTTTTTTTTTCTCTAATCTGTTCAATGTATTTCTTTTCCCTTTCAATATCATCAAAGTTATAAGTTCTGCAAAGTTAATTCTGGAACTATTCCGTATATGGTATCATCATGTCTTCCTTTTATTGCCACGCCTTTCTCTTATAATTACTTTTATTTAGTTCAGTTTCCATTATTCCATTTAATTTCTTCTTTCAAATCTTCTATAAGTCTTCCAGTGAACAGATTATGTATCAGAAACCAAGATCTCTAAGTCTTTTCTCAGTATAAATTCAGTACAAGTAACAAGCAACATAGTTTCTCTTTTCAATTAGCAAATAGTCTGGGATTCATACTTTCACTTCAGAGCTAGCAGCCATTTTATCCATCACCGTTTGTCTTTTGTCTTTACTTTTAAAACATAGTTGTTTCCTCTTTTCCTTCCTCTCTCCCAGATATAATCCAGTCTCACTCCACAAAATCAGTCTAGCCTCATTTATCCACAGGAAAAAAATAAAAATAGTTTAAAAAATTTTAACTAAGCCATTTCCACATAGTCATAATAAATGCTTTCTGTCAAACAGGTCCTTTGTCTTTTAGCCACTGTAGTTATTAGCTGCTATTAAAACAGGGGCTTACTTGTTGCAATCCACATCTGAGGGTAGCTCCCGCCTGGGCAATTGTTAAACTCACCCAGCATATAAACTCCCTGTTCTTCTCCACTTCTCTTCCTCTCCTCCAGCACGATCTTTGTTCCCAGTTGCTGTGGTTTCGGGACAGCCACCATGGCTGTCATTCCACTGGGGACAGCGTGGAGGGAAAGCTGCCAGCCCCGAGGAACCTGCCCGTTCCTCTCAGCCGCCCAAGGGGTCCCTTCTTGTCCCCCTGTCCCTTCAAGACAGGGGAGGTTTGAAGACCTGTCAGCGGCAGCTTGGCAGACGGGGTTTTGGCAGAGCTCTGCAGAGCTCGCCATTTCCCCATCTGTGTCCCTGTGGCGCCAACTGGAAGTTTAAGTTGTTCGACTTATTAACTGTTCTAACTGTCAGGAAATTTCTTGTTAGTTCTAAGTTGCTTCTCTCCTTGATTAGTTTCCAGCCATTGCTTCTTGTTCTACCCTCAGGTGCTTTGGATAATAGTTTGACTCCCTCTTCTTTGTGGCAACCCCTGAGACATTGGAACACTGCTATCATGTCTCCCCTAGAAAAAGATTGTAATAATTAAAAAAGGCTTTGTGAGAAGAAAATACTCATTGATTCCATTTATCCCTCACATCATTCACATACAGTTTAGCTTTAACACCATGGACAAGGCGTGAGAGAATTGAACTCTGTATAGCATGGTATTCAGGTTGCGATCAAGGTTAAATCATTCTAAGGAAATTTCAAACAATAAACTGGCAGTCATCTGAGCCAATGAAAAGAAAAGGCTTTTATATTTTGAATAGTTATGGCCTTGCCAGCAGCAGTTGAGTATGCCAAGTGGGGAACAGCTGAGGCCACAGTAGACTTAGCTTATACAAGGTTCCAGTTGGGACCAGCTAGAATCACCCCTGTTGAAGGTAAGAAATATTCGACTAAAGCAGGGGTCAGCAACCCACGGCTCTGGAGCCCATGTGGCTCTTTCATCCCTCTGCTGCAGCACCCTGTCACTCAAAACATGTGTCACAACCGCCAATGTGCGACACCCACCGGCACATGATTTATTGAGCTTTTCGACCCTGGTAAGCAAACCATGGATAAATCAAAGAAAAGAAAAGTTCTAGAAGAAAACAGAATGTTTAATTTAACTACATATGTTAGCTTTGTGGCTGCTCAGGAAATAGTCAGGCATGGGAAGGGTTTTGTGACCCCTGGTGTTTTCTTTTCTGTGGGAAACGGGTCCAAATGGCTCTTTGAGTGTTTAAGATTGCCGACCCCTGGACTAAAGTAACTAGTCACAAGTACAATCCAACAGCCTTCCAGTCCTGCTGGGAGCATCCACTGACAAGTGATAAAGAAAGGGATATTGAAGGGAAATAAAGAGTTCCAAGAAGTCCCTTGCTGTAGACCCCAAAGATTGGAAGATCCCTAGAATGTAGTATTTATTATTAATATTAATAAATAGTAGCCATCTATTATACATGAGAAGGAATAAGGCTAGAGAGAAGAAAATAGAATAGAACAGAAGTTTTTATTGGCCAAGTGTGATTGGACACACAAGGAATTTGTCTTGGTGCATATGCTCTCAGTGTAGATAAAAGAAGAGATACGTTCATCAAGAATCATAAGGTACAACATTTAATGATAGTCACAGGGTACAAATAAGCAATCAGGAAAAAATATGCATATAAATCGTAAGGATACCAGCAACAAGGTTACAGTCATACAGTCATACGTCATAAGTGGAAAGAGATGGATGATGGGAATGATGAGAAGATTAATAGTAGTGCAGACTTAGTAAATAGTTTGACAGTGTTGTGGGAATTATTTGTTTAGCAGAGTGATGGCATTCAGGGAAAACTGTTCTTGTGTCTAGTTGTTCTGGTGTGCAGTGCTCTATAGAGTCGTTTTGAGGGTAGGAGTTGGAACAGTTTATGTCCAGGATGTGAGGGATCTGTAAATATTTTCACAGTCCTCTTTTTGACTCGTGCAGTATACAGGTTGGTAGCACTTGTTTTTCTGCAGTTCTAATTATCCTCTGAAGTCTGTGTCTGCTAAATAAAGTTGTGAAGGTAAATAAATAAATACATAGATGCTAGCATGGAGAAAGCCAACTTCTCTAAAAATCAGGTGCTTACTCCAGTGGTGGCAGCTGTGTAGGTACCACCCTTCAGGAAGGAAAAAGAATTTTCTTAATCTAAAAGCTCAGAGGCAAGAACATCCTGAAGTAGTAGGCTAGTCATCTCCATAACAAATATCCAGTGGAATTAGGCAAGCTACCTGCAAGAGGATATCCTGGTTAAGTTTCTCATCTTTCATGAATAGCAGTAAAGTTTAGCTTCTCAGTAAGAAATGCAGTCTGGGAAAACAGCCAAGAGCGAAAAGGCCCAGATAGAGATGAACAGGTGCAAGTTTGGAACATTTCCCAGAAAGTTGGTTCAAAGTGGAAACGGAAAGTTAAAAGCCTTCTTCGTGTTTTTATAATAACAGAGGAAAAAGAGCTGAGGTGGCACAGTGGTTAGAGTGCTGTACTGCAGCTACTTCAGCTGACTCCTAGTTCAGCAAATCAGCAAATAAAATCTCACCGGCTCAAGGTTGACTCAGCCTTCCATCCTTCCGAGGTGGGTAAAATGAGGACCCAGATTGTTGGGGGCAATATGCTATTTAGTATAATGTCTTTGGTGTAAGCCGCCCAGAGTCCTCCGAGAGTGGGCAGCATAGAAACATGATTAAAAAAAAAATAAATAAGAAAGTTTAACTTAGAGCTGGTCTGTGTATTGCCTGAATTTTTGTTCCATCCTGAATCTATGACAGGCTCATATATTGTCAGAATAAAAGGAAAAGAATCAATAGATTAACAGCTCAGCAAGAAAGACAAAATACTAACAAGTAACAAAGGGAGATAGATCTATTCAGTTCTTATTTTGGTTCCGTTTTCTTCAACAAAAACTTTGTGCTCCACAAGACAATGTGAAGGGCAGGAGGAAAGGAGAAAGATTCATAGAAATATAGTTAAAAGTCCATTCTCAGAGACCACATGAATTGCATCCTAGGTTGCTGAAGGAACTATTAGACTAAGTGCAAATCCATATATTATCTGTGAAAAGTATTGAAGAACTGATGAAAGGCCAGATAACCAAAGTAGAATAGGTATGTCTATCATCATACCAGTGGTGGCTTCCAACCGGTGTTCTCTTCGTGCACACACTTTGCTTTGGAGCAATATGTTATGAGGAACTGAATGAAATTTAACAGATGTAAGTGCAAAGTTCTTATCTAAGGAAACTAAAAAATATTGATTATATAGTGTAGGATGGAGGATATCTATAAAAAAGGTCTTGTAATAGTAGTTAATTCCACATCTTGATATTAGTCAGCAGAGTAATGTGGCCGCAAACATGACAAATCCAATTTTAGTTTGCACCAATAGAAATAGATGATCCCACAGAAAGTCATCTTTGCCTTCTATTCTGCTTTGGTTAGATTCCACTTCAAATACTATGTCTGCTTTTGAGTACCACACTTGAAGCAGAATTCCAAGAATTCAGAGAAGTGCAGTGAATATGATTGGGGACTGGAAACTAAATCTTGCAAAGAAAGATCAAAGGATCAGGATGTGTGTGAGAACAAATGATTGAGAGGGAATAACACTTCAAGTAGATGAAAGGAAAGTTATGGCCTATTTTTACTCAATCCAAAGTGTGGGATACAGAATTCCACATTTTAAGTCACATGGAGGCATTTTCCAGTTTAATGTTAGAAAAACCTCCCCAAGGGTAGGAATTTGATAAAGGAACCCAGACAACGGTAGGTACTATTCCATTGGAATGTTCAAAGAAAAGCTTAAAAAAATTCCACACTGAGCAGGAGTTGGATTTAATGGTTTAAATAGCAGCTTCCAATTCTCTGATTCAGTTAAATTAGTTTGTAACAGGAACATTATTGGTATGTAAGACTGCATAGCAGTTGTGAAGCTAAGTATGTGTGTATGTATATGTGTCAATGGCACTTCAGGGCAAGATTTCCTTTGCGCTTCCTTGTCATAAATACTGTATTGTGTCTGAAGCTCAAGTAAACTCAAAACCTTTTTTCTGAAATTAATAATAGTTTGATAAAATATCTACCATTAATTTGCAGTTATAACGTGCTATGATGTAATTTTAAAAGTGATTTTTTTAAAAAAATTGATTTATATGCTGCCCTTCTCTGGAGACTCAGGGCAGCTTACAAGGCATTAAGCAATAGCCTTCATACTTTTGTATATTTATACAAAGTCAGCTTATTGTCCCCACAAACTAGGTCCTCAATTTACCTACCTTAGAAAGGATGGAATGCTGAGTCAACCTTGAGCCTGGTGAGATTCGACCGTACAGTAATTACAGATAGCTGGTGTTTAATTACAATGCTTTAGTCTGCTGAGCTATCCAGGCTTAAATTAAATAACATGAATAATATAAATAATTCAACTTTTGCATATAATAAAAATAACCAGGCTCTTCCACTTTTCTTGACAGATCTTCTGTTCCCCATATGCACCCCCTTCCCTGGTGAGAGAGAACCTTGCCGTAATCCTTCAGATGGGCTTCTCAACCTAATTACTTGGGAGCTGGAACCAGATGGGGTTCTTGATCGTTGTCCATGTGCTCATGGGTTGATTTGTCAGAAGCAGAGGTAAAATTTCAGATTAAGAATTAAACTCTCCTCAGAACTTCATTGGAAAATTAAGACCAGGCTAAATATTTCAGTTTTGTGAACACACTGGTGCTTATTAATTTAGCATTCTGGATAAGACTGCACAAGACTGCACAAGTGTGTTGGAAGCTTGCAATCAAGGCAAAGCAGAAATCAGATTAACTTCTTACTATCTGCAAATGTAAATATATTTTATATGGAAATTATTCAAGGTAAATTATTCAAGGTAAATTATTTAAAAGGCAAGATAAATGTCCATATGAAATACAGTCCCCCAAATCCCGAGAGTTAAATTGCCCGTAGCAGTCTATGAAATATGTGTATTTGAAATGTTTCCTTAAGGGTTTCAGATTATAGCTGCTGACCAAAATGATTGTTTTCAACCACAAGCATTAAGGCTTTCTTAGATTTTGGAAGAATACAATGGACATACACAAATTTGTAACTAGCAGTAATCAAGAGCAATTTTGTGTAGTTTGAGATCGTAAGAGAATGTGACGGAAGAAAGACATTCTTTGTCTTGCCACTTTCTAAAGCTACTGTTTGTATTTCAAGCAAATTTTCCACTACTGTCGATTTTCAGGAGTAACATAATCATAAATATAAAACCAGAAAGCATTGAAACGACACACAAATACACTCTGGTTAAATATTAGGAGGAGTTTCCAATGATGAGAGCTGTAACCAGAGAAATAGGTTACCTCATGGAGATTTTCAGAGGATGGAGAGCCATCAATACAAAATGCTTTAGCTGACTTAGCTGAGTCAACAAAATGGGGAAAATAAAAGGAAAATTCTCTTTTTCTATTTACATAGCCCTGAACCTGCCTAGATTGTTATTATGTAACAGAGGTGCACATATTTGTCACATTTGCACAGATTGTACGGTCCAATAGTGAAGGATGGTCAAAATGATTTAAGGGCTGCCACAATACAATGTGATCATTACTTAGGGTTTATTTTTTGTGCCAGCCTGAACTAATCCTTCAGTTTTTTTGGTAAGGCTTTTCAGAATTGGTTTATCACTGCCACCTTCTTCCTAGAACTGAGAGTGACTGACTGGCCCAAGGTCACCAAGCTGCTCCATGTCTATTGTGAGGCTAGAACTCACTCAAGGATGAAATGCTACCGGTTTGCTCTGGTTCGGGCAAACTGGGAGTGATAAAAACTACCGGTTCGGGCGAACTAGTAGTAAAAAAAAGGCTACCGGTTCCTCTGAACTGGTATTTCTGATGATCAGCTGTGCAGCGGGGTTTAGCTTTGCTAGGAGTTCCTGCTTTCTAGCAAAGCTAAATCGCATGCCACAGCTGATCCCCCCTCTTGCTGTTCTACTTACCTTCCCATGCCTCCTTTTGGCACATACTGCACATGCGCACGTGCACAGCACGAGCCAAAAGGAGGCTTGGGAAGTTAAGTAGAACAGCAAGGGGGGGATCAGCTCTGCAGCACAGTTTAGCTTTGCTACAAAGCAGGAAATCCTGCTTTCTAGCGAAGCTAAATCACGCACCACAGCTGATCCGCCTTACCTTCCCAAGCCTGCTTTTGGCACATAGCAAACTGGTTCGGATTTCACCATTGAACTCACTCCTTTACTTTCTAGTTTTATGCTTTTAGCCACTACACCAAACCATCTCTCTTTGATTAGGAGCTATACAAATACTTCCATTGAAAGTAGTCAATACTTCGTTAATCGTAGTTCAGGAACATATTTTTATAACATGGGGATTAGCACTCTTAGCTTGTTCCTGTAGTTACGTCTGTACTGAATGCCCTTGGGAAAATGAGGAGATGTACTGCATGATTTAGGGTGATAAATTGGCCTGGATTCATTTCATGATATGGCAGGCTGAAAGTAGCCCAGCAGGGAATTATTATTACTGGGTTAAAATCAGACTAAGCTTCATAAACCTAAATTTTCAAATTGAGTCAAAGGTAGTGATTGCTAAGAGATATAATTTTATTCTACTGGTATAAAATTTCTGAATATGTTATCAATCCCAGTTGATAAGACAATCCCAGACAATCTCACTATTGTTACTTGCATCATTGTCCACAAAGGTCATGAAGATTACATTGTATTGCTTGGAAGGATTAGTATGTGACTACCATGGCATTTTAAAATTAGTAGTAACAACTCCACTTAAAGGCCATAGCCATTGATTGTAAAGAGGAATCCTTCCCTTAACATGGTTAATTCACTGTACTAATAGGATTGTTTTCTATGTTGCTCATTATGTTGTCTACATTTTATAAAGTTAAATTCAGGAATTACCTTCACATCTAATGCAGAGTGAATAAATTATTTACTGGTGTAGAATGATTTAATCCCCGAGTCCATTTATTTGCTTGAGTACAAAATTTCCAAGAAACCAACATAATAGCCTGCATTAGCTCATCCTGATGGCAATGACAGATATCATGGAAATGCAGTTGAATCTCTGTTGATCCTAAGAACTATGTAATGTGTGGGAACATATAAAACAAGAATGTTTCAAGAAAAGAGGTGTTACAGAGAGACCCCCTCCTTCCTTTCTTCCTGTGAAAAAAAATGAGGCACTGCCTGTTAATCCTGTGAGGTAAACAGATCAATCTCTGAGTTGATGCACTGAGACTTAATAAGAGTCATAATGGATGCAGTTTCAATTTGGGTAGCTCTTGTCATGCAACTCAGATTTTCAGTATGGATTGTTTGCAGATATGGGTTGTCAAGGTAGGGATTGAGTGGGCCTTATAAGACTAAAAGGTGCCCAGTACAAACAACAAAACTAAACCAAAAACCAACTTGAAATCCCCCAATTCATCCTTTAGAGAGAAGCACATGGGCAGAATATTGTTAGGCACCACTTAGTTATATGAACTAAAGCAGAGCTTTTATTAAGCAGCTGGAAAGAATTCCAAAAGCCAGGCTTTCTGTGGTGCTTTCCTTTTTGTGCTTTAAATCACACCAGTCCAATTGTTAATTCACATTCAGGTTTCAATGTCATGTACTCACGATTAAAGGTACGCCTATCTAAATTGTAAAAAGAGCATTTAAAGGACATAAAGGCAGTTTAAATGTTGTCAGAATGTTTAAACGTAATTTGTAATCATATACATATTTGTCCAACTAATATCAATATGATGCTGAAACCTGGAATTTGTTTTTTCCAGTTATAGCAGCGACTCTCTCTGTGAATCATCACTGAACAAGACCCAAAGTGAGGACAAAAAACAACTACTAGCGGATGAATTATCACTTCTGGACTTTGTAACCCAAGATATACCTGGTGCATATGAAGAGAGACTGATCAAAGAAGTGCAGAAAGAACTGGAAGATGGAATGGCCGATTCAGGGAAATTAGCTATGGCTAGTGACTTTTTTGGAGAGGAAATATAAGTCCAGTAAGTTAACTGATCACATGTGCACTATTATGGCTGTTTCAAGAGTTTTCATACACATATGGTATACCTGCACCTTCTCTCTGCTGCATAGAAGTGCAGTTAAGTCCATTTAAATAGATTCATGAAAATAGATTCCTCTTCTAAAGCTCAAGCTAAATATAACGGGTAGAGATATCTTTTTAAGTACTGTTTTGAGACGGTTAAGAATTAGGGTTGAATTAATTTAAGCCAGATGGTTTGAATTATGTATTTCTTGTATATATTGCTCCTTGAAAAGAAATTCCAGCTATTTCTTCCTTCTTAAAGCTCAACAACACTAAAGAATGGTGTGTACTTTGTGACCAGAACCTATAGGAAATTGGTATCTAGTATATGCATAGCATAACAGGAGAGTCTGTTTTAATTATTTATATTAATTACACTGGGTAGAAGTGGTAGTCTATGAGCTGCACTTCTTGGTTTGGAATGAACATTTCCTGAATGACAATATGGCTGAAATTGGGTATGGGTATAACGCAATACTATTGCGTTATACTGCAATAGTACAAGTACTGCAATAAATCTGAAACACTCATGGCAAGACATGTAAAACATATGTGTGATTTATAAAGAGCACTTACAACTTACATACCGCTTCACAGTGCTTTACAGCCCTCTAAGCGGTTTAGTCAGCATATTGCCCCCAGCAATATGGGTCCTCATTTTACAGATCATGGAAGGATGGAAGTCTCAACCTTGAGCTGGTGAGGATTGAATCCCTGGCAATACATACATAAACACACACACATAAAAAGCTGATCATTTGAGGGTTTTAGGATGTTTAGGAGGGTTTCCACAGTACAGCTCCGATCAGCCTTGCCTTAGCTTCTTCAATTCCTCAAAATTTAAGTGCAGTTCCATGAACAGGAAAATGCAATTAGGTTGGGTTTTTTTTTCTTTTCTGATTTTCTTTTAAATAACCATCTTGCTATGGCATAGAAATCTTATTTCCAATCATTATATTTTTAGCAGCATTGCCTAATCTTTAAAATATATATTGGGATCCTGGTCAAAATTTTGTCTGAGTGACAGTTTCAAACAATGTAGGAATGAATGTGTATACTGGCCTTGTCTACCACATCTGTCTATATTCTCCAATCTTTGGTTGTTATCTCAAAGGCCTCACTAGCAACTGTATTCATATTTTTTTTGAATATGTATGTATCTCAGTTCTGGATCCCTCATGAATTAGAAAAGAAATTAAACACAAACTATTGAGATCTTGTGCAGTACTGGCATCTGTGCAGAATAAAGCTTCACATATTCAAATACCTGTGACATCCTTCCACAATTAGCTGCAAGTATTCATGGCAATTTAAGATCCACTAGCAAAGAAACATTTGGAAGTCAATTCAAAAGGCTTTTCTTCCTACGTAAGAATTTCTTGCAAAACAATCCTGTATTTGACTCTTACAATAAATTTCAAAATGTCATTAAAGTAACAATAGAATGAACAAATGTTTTATTTGCATGTTCATGGTTGTAAACAGCATCTGGCATGGAAAAATTTACCAAAACCTTTGACTGATATAAATTAGATAGCATTTTCAAAAAGAGAAAAGAAAAAGAAACCTCTCTATGATATTGTTTGTAATTGATCTTATGTAGCAAATTAAATCTCATATATGCTTTGCAATGAAATCATATGTTCTGCATCAATCTGTACCACATTTTGAACTACTGCAAACTATACTGGGAGGTGTTAAATGAAGGCCATTTATTTAAAAAAAGCTACATATAAAAACTATGGATCAACTCTCAAGAAAAAGTGTGATTTGCAATGATGCTAGAAAAAGCAAACTCGAAAGAATCCCAGTCCAAAAATGTACAAAAATAAGTAGCTAACCAAACAAAAAGCCCTGAAACTCATTAACAAGGAAACATTACAAATCTAAATACCCAACGTTGCCCCCCCAAAACAAAAGGGATACAAATTTAAATAGCCATACTCTTAAATGTACACAGTGAATATTGATATGTGGAAAGAAATACCATAGTAAGCAATTGAAATGTATTTCTGGTAACTCAGGAGAGCAAAATAGTATTTACACACTGAACAGAATAGTGACTTCCATTATTCATAACCTAACTAAAAATCAGTTACAACACTTCTGCAAAATAAACACCACCTGCTGGCAATGGTAACTTTTACTAAAAATACTTTTTCTCCAGGTGTCTTCGCTTCGTGGAAGATGAGTCCAATGAGACTTAAGTTAAACCTGTAAGCTTTAAGGGATGAGTTTTGCCAATTTCATCACATTTCTAGTCCATTTCCACATCTTTGCTTTTATAAAAACCACTGTCACATTTACTTCAGAAATCTTCTGTGAGGTAATGTGTGTATCAGTGAAAAAACAAAACAAAAATCATTCATGGCCTTTGCACAGCTTTAATTAAGCTATGAATATCCTGTCTGTGGCTAGTTGACTAGCTACTGCTATGTGCACATTTATCTCCAATTTTTGCCGATTACCCTCCCCACTTTTCTGGGTTTTTATTTGCACACCCCTTTTCTCTTTACAGTACATTTGACTATAGTGCACAACGTGATTCCAAGTCAAACGGGGATTTGACTGGGCACTGAACTGGACTGGGCTGTCCTTTACCAATCAGTGCTGATGCCTCTTCTTTATACCTAATGTCCTGCCATAATGGCACTACACAGTAGTTGTGTACCTTTTTCATACTTAAGAAAAATTTCCCAGAGAAAATGCTGAAATAAATATCAGTCTTGAGTCAAATCTTTATTTGGCGCTCCATCAAGATATATTTTTAGTGCTTTTTCTTTACGAGGGGAGTAGGTCACACGATGTCCAGTTTTCTGAAGTCTACTGCTTTCTTTTTTCATGAGTTCATTTCTCTGTTCTTCAGTTAGTTCCACCATTTCTTCGGTTTTATCCCTTACATTAAAAAAAAAGGATTTAAATTCTACAACAAACACAAATTTACACATTTTAACCAGGCAGTAAACATTTGATGTCCCTAACACATAAAACACCTTCTGGACAAGATAAAATCACCCATATTTCACATAATTTTGGAACAGAGTCAAGAATTTACAGCTCTTAATGCCAAATCAATACTCAGAATGTACTTCAGAACAGCCAGTTCACAGGAGATGGAAAATTAGAAAAGATCTTTGCCATTCAAAGATCCAAAAGGAGCAAGTTACCAAACTGATA
The DNA here is from genome assembly GCA_030761175.1 of Masticophis lateralis. Taxonomy (NCBI): domain Eukaryota; kingdom Metazoa; phylum Chordata; class Lepidosauria; order Squamata; family Colubridae; genus Masticophis; species Masticophis lateralis. Next base: position 259,549,945 of record JAUDYJ010000001.1, on the reverse strand, counting down.
ACTGATCATTTTCTAAACTATGTTATTCTTGTCAATAATGTAAAGTGGTAGATCCCAAAAACGCTATATAATTGCATATTTTTGTAAAAACAAAGGCAACTTTTAAAATTATTTCAGTACAGCTGGCTTATAACCTGGAGGTTTTCTAGGATTCACAGTTCCTGCTTGAGTAGCATATGGAGACCACAGCTACTAGGATTGTGATGGCGAACCTATGGCACGGGTGCCACAGGTGGCATGCGGAGCCATATTGAGTGTTGCCCTAGCTCAGCTCCAGCAGGCATATGTGCACAAGCCAACTGATTTTCAGGCCTTCCGGTCCCACCAGAATTCGGGAAACTGGCTGTTTCCGGCCTCCGGAAGGCCTCGGGGGAGGGGGGAATGGGGAAGGCTGTTTTTGCTTTTCTCAGGCTCCTAGAAAGCCTCCGGAGCCTGGGGAGGGGCAAAAAGAGGCCTACTGGGCCCACCGTGCCATTGCGTGCCAAAAGCAGGGGGAAGTGTGGGGGGGTCATGTGTGCATGCGCAGAAGGGCGGGGTGCATTGAATTATGTAGGCACAACGCACCCGTGACCCCACCACGCTCCCCCCATTTTTGGCACGTGATGGCAACAAGGTTAGTCATCATTGTACTAGGACCTTTGTATTGCTGCTGCTACTGCTGTTGTTAGTTGTGAAGTAAGTCCATTTAAGCTCATGCCAGCTGCGTCAATAACTCCATCCAGCCACCTCATTCTCTGTCGTTCCCTTCTTCTTTTGCCCTCAATTGTTCCCAGCATTAGGCTCTTCTCCGTGAGACCTTTGTATAATTATATCTAAAGTACTATTCCTGGATCAGGGAGCATTGTACACAATCACCATACCCCCATCACATCGCGATTGGCTGTGGCAGTTCATTATTCAGTAGGACTCCTGTTGAATATTATTTGAAGGCTTTAGCTGCTACAGCATAAGGTACCTAGGATCATTAATGTTCGCCCTAGATTTACTCATGTGATACAAGTACAACAGGAGCCAATCTGCTTCTGGGTGAATTAGAGATACTGATCATCTCCTTGAAAACCCTCCAAGGGTCAGACCCTGGAGACTATTTGTACTGAACTACATCTTCTGTTCAGTAAAAGCTATTAAGAGGCTTGTTAAGAGTCCCTTCTCTGAGAATATAGCATTTACCAGGACTTTGCAGTCAAGCACCATATACATCTCTTGAATACTGATTAAATTTATATTAAATATTATTTCTGTATTACCTTTGCTTAGCTTCAAATCCAGTAGTAGGCATAAAAACTAAATGATTTTAGATTGTGCTAGCCTATAGCTATATGTATTTTGAAAACACTGAATAAAATGTCTTCTTAAAAATTTCACTCCTAAGGAGAAACATGCTTATACTCTGCTTACCTAAGTAAGCAGTTGAAATGCAAAATTCTGACATCATAAAGAGAATCAAACTAGTAGTCAGAAAATGAACAACGTATCATTCCTTCCTCAGCCATTTCTCATTTCTGATTTATTTAATGCACTTTTCTACAATTAGTTTTTTCATACTGGAAAATTTTCAATATATAGGAAGTAATGACTTAAAAGGATATACCTATAAAATATTACTGCTCCATCATCACAGATGTAGAGAGGCCATACATTCAGGGTGGAAACCTTCGGATTCCAGTCCAAATCTTGATGTATCTCTAGAATGGAGATTTCACATGGAAATGTCCCTCTACCCTGGAAAGGATAAAGAGTATCTTAGTAAAATATGTATATATACTATTTATTTGATTTATATGGCCACCCATCTCACTAAAGACAAATCTCATTAAAGGCCACATACTATAATTAGTATATTCTGGCTCAACACAAATATACATAACCAAAATGTAGGTGACCATAACCAATATTGTTTTTCATTTATGTCTCTATTTCCAAATCAATCCTTTCTCAAAACACATGACTCAATCACATTTTTCAGTTATGTATAATAAATCTATTCCCCAATCTTCCTCAGTCCTCCTAGGAAAAGCCAGTTGACACTTCTCCATTCAGTCAGGCTACTTTCTGTATTGTAAAAGAATGCAGGCTTGAACTTCAAAAAGATGTAGGTGATCAGCCAGGACTTCATTACATTTTCCAATGCTATATGAAATCAAAAATTAAATCAAAAGGACTAGCCAATTGATGGATATTTTACCCGCTCATATATTAAAGAGACAAACACTTTCATTCTACTTGGAAGAAAGAAAATTGATAGGAGAGAATGTCTTTTCTTCTCCCCCTGCCTAATTTCACCAATATCTCCTTCAGAGGATTCAGATATTACAGCAGAAAAAGGGGATATACCGTTAGTATTTGATCAGCATTTTCTGAACAAAACTCAGCTGAGAGGAAATCTGAATCACATTCAGCAGCTTGAAGAAATAAGTAACAATTTACCTTTGCAAATTCAATATTGTCTGAGACGATTCCACTTATTGCGCAAAGCTGTGAAAAATATATATCAAATGAGTTTATTTCCAAAAGTCAGGTATATGAAATTTCATACATTTTTGCTGGCTGTTTCCCAATTTATGTTATGTGCAAAAACTAGCATCTCAACTGTTATGTGCAAAAACTGGCATCTCAACTGATAGAGATTCCTAGCTTTTTATTATTTTTAAACAATCTAAAAAAACACTTGTAATTCACTAGTAGTTTCCAAACAAAAGCTAGATGTCATATTTTATAGATGCTTTTTATACATATTTTATTACTTTTAAAATAATAGAAAAAAGCAAAAGAAACAAAATACAAAAATATACATTATTCAAACAAACAAAATGTAAGTGCTTAAAGAACAAGGAATAGATGATGCTTTAGCAGATTCTGAACTGAGCAGGGGCTTGGACTAGATGGCTTCTAAATCCTTCTCACTCTGACTTACATTTCTATCAGAATGTTTATCAGAATGTCTTAACAGTAAGCAAAATTTTATTTAACTTATATAACTTATTAAACAATTTGAGATAACAGCTTTGCTGCTTCTGTTCAAATTCTATCATTTAGCTCTTGCTATCCTACCACCTTTAGTATTACAATCTATATATTACTACCGTGTTTCCCTGAAAATAAGACTGTTTTTATATTTTTTTTGAACCCTGAACCATGCGCTCAAAAGCCCGATTGGGCTTATTATCAGGGGATGTCTTATTTTGGGGGAAACAAGGTAAAACTCTGTCTGTAATCTTCAAGTAGCCCAGAAGCTGCATCATAGTGCAAACATTTTTTAATCAAGATATCTCAAATCCACTGACTTAGAATTCGTGCAAAATTCACAACCCATTGTTCCCATGTATTTGAAACCCAAGGATCTTCACACTGCTTGTATTCACAAAGCTGTGGTCATTGCAGTATTGCCATGATTAGCTGTAATCATGTGATTCTGATTTCCAAAGTTCCCTGCTAATTCCCTCCAGCAAAATCAATGGGGTAGCCAGCAGGAAGTTGAAAGTTGTTCCTGTTCCCATTGCTTTTTTGTCTGCCAAAAATTATTTTGTTCTTCTGTTTAGGTAAAGAAATGTCTCTATAAGACCCAACAGGTGATGGGTTATGAAGTGTATTTTTAAAGTTGAACATTTAACTATTTGTGCCTAAAGCATAACAGATATGGTTCTTTATAATCAAATTACAATGTGTGGATATGGAATAAAATATGTACTGAAAGCACTTTGGAGCACATTGTTTTCTCATAGACAATAGCAATTGGAGCTTTCATTCCTGAACTCATTCATGGTAAGTCTTTAGCTTTATCTAATGCAGATAGCAATGAGACACTATCATATGGGTGTCTAAGCAATAATCCTCAACTGAATTTCTCCATCTACTTAGGCTACAATTCCCAGAGGCACTGCTCACTTAGGCTCCTGTGAGTTGCAATTTAGAACATTGGAAAAATTAAACTGAAAAAATGTTTATTTAGGCTTGATTTCCTAAATTATGTGAAGTAGAAGTGATCATTTTATTGTACTCTAAAAACTTAAGCAGGTATTTTATATGCTAAAAGAAAATTGGTTTATACATTGGACTGGAATATAGTTTGTTTAATCACAGTTTATGAATAACCCACATTTCACTGGGTTTTCAGTACAAGCTAAGTCAAAAGCAAACTGCATTATGGCAGAGCATAGCAATTGGGCAGACTTTAAATACTAGAATTCTCAGAAGTGGCTACACTGGTTGGAGTATTATGTAATATTATACATAATATTAACTAGTATTAAATATTATAATAATATAATATAATATAATATAATATAATATAATATAATATAATATAATATAATATAATATAATATAATATAATATAATATAATATAATATAATATAATTAATAATATAATATAATATAATATAATATAATATAATATAATATATTATAATATTGTTTGAATTTGCCAATAAACCCCAAAATATTCTTTTATTGATCACTGTGACTCTATTTAGAAGCTTTTAGAGTTTCCCAAAAGAAAGTAACTATGAATTCTGTAAGAGAGGGATATTTATATAAATGAGGTTAATTTACCTTTTTTTTTAATTCATCAACACTGCTGTTCTCTAACACTACTTCTTGAAAAGGATCCAGTTTCATCTCTGATGGCCTCCATCTTCTTGATAGAACAGCAAGTTGTGACATAGATTTCATTTTTTCTGCTTCTAAAAGTTTATTTGGAATGTAAAAGTATTCAGTAAAATATTTCAGGAAGAGATGTTTAAATGTTCATTTACAGCATTATCTTTAAGTGTGAAGATTGTCTTGCTAATTGTGACTGTATAAACGAAATACATTAAAAAAAACACAAATGTTTGTAGAATAAAAAAAACACAATTAGAATAGTCTTGCCCAAAATATTATGTTTTAAATTTTGTTTCAAATTTGAACGGATGGGAGTGTGAGAAAGACTCAGAACAAATTTGAATAAGAAAAGACTGCGTATTTTATTGTTTTGTATGTTACCACATACAAAAGCGGTTGCTATCTGTAGTAAATAGGAACAAACCTCAACCCCAAAGTTTGAGATATTAAAGAGTTAAAGGATAGCCACTCTGATCTGTCACTCCAGGTAGCAGAGATTATCCACTAAATAAGGGATCAAGATCCAACCCTGAATGAGAAAGTATGTTTTTAAACAAAGGAAGGAGTAGCTCCGTCTTTATCTAGTTTGCTTTTTCTCCCATAGGAGGGATGAAGCATCTTTTCTTGGGCAAGTTCCAAGCCAGATAAGTAGTATTCTGATCTCCAGGAATTTTGGACTGGAGATCTGGTAAAAATATAACTCTCTAGGAGACAATAGACCTAAAAGCAGATTGGAAAATCTCAATTGATGTTTTATGGAAAATGAATGCTTAAAGTCTAGAAGTCTTCTTCAGATCTTGGATGATCCTGTATTTTTTATTAGATTCATATCATTAGTTTAAGACATTCTTGTTTTTAGTCGCAAAGTTGTGTCTGACCCATTGCGACCCCATGGACAACATTCCTCCAGGCCTTCCTGTCCTCTAACTTCCCCCAGAGTCCATTTAATTTCACGCCAACTGCTTCAGTGACTCCATCCAACCACCTCATTCTCTGTTGTCCCATTCTTCTTTGCCCTCAACCGTTCCCAGCATTAGGCTCTTCTCCAGTGAGTCCTTCCTTCTCATTAGGTGGCCAAAGTATTTGAGTTTCATCTCCAGGATCTGACCTTCTAAAGAGCTGTAGGACTGACTAGTTTGATCACCTTGCACTCCAAAGGACTCGCAGGAGTCTTCTCCAGCGTCATAGTTCAAAGGTTTAAATTTTTTTGGCACTCAACCTTCCTTTGGTCCAACTTTCACAACCATACATTGCAACTGTTGTGGTCTGCCAGCGGCCTGAGGAGCTGGCAGCAGAGTCGGACAGTGAGAAGGTTGGGGAGGAACATGGGCCAGTCCTGGAGTTTGGGGAAGGCTCAGACAAGGGCTCTGCATCGGAAGCAGAGAGGGGGGCCAGGGCCCTCTGGGAGTTATGTGCTGCCTCCAGAGCCTCCAGAGTCGGACATCAGCGAGGCAGAGGAACAGGGGGAGCCTGTTCCCAGTGCATGCATATGCCGAACTGCCAGAAGGCAAGAACAATTAAGACAAAAGAGACAACTCGGGAGTAGGGCTTGGAGATGACTGGTCCTTCCCATAAGACATAAAGGAGGAGCAAAGGCACATGAGCCTTTTCAGGAAGAAATTTTGTTCGTTCTGGTTAGTTTAAATTCTGAAGCTCCATTTTGACTCTGTGCTCCATGTGGCCTTGCAAAGCTAACTGCCAATTAGGAATTTGGCAGCGTGTCAAGGAAGAGAAAGGTGGGTCCTTATCAGACTTATCCTGAAGGACTGTGGCAGACTTTACAAACTATTTGTGACTCATTACGGGCTGGGAATGAATATAATTCATAGTCTTTGAAATAAAAAGAGGGGTTTTGGGACTAATCATGTGCTATTTAATATCTCAGGAAGCCTAGGTCAGAACAGTAACTGGGAAAACCATAGCCTTGACTATATGCACTTTTGTTCACAGGGTGATGTCTCTGCTTTTTAGTATGCTGTCTAGATTTAAGACATTCTACATGCAGCCAAATGCTTTCCTAAAGCTTCTCAACTTTACATTCTGAGCTACAATAAAATTTTAGAAATATACTCTGTTGGTTTACTAAATCTAACCCTAATATTTGTCACAAGGCTTTAGCTGGATATATTTTTCACTACATGTATATGCAATTGCACTGTAATTTTCCCCCCCAAAAAGTTTACTTTTAAGACAACACAATCAACTTTTATATAATTTAAAAACATTGTAAAGCTTAATTAAAATAATTGACTTCAAAGTATTGATACCTTCAAGTATTTCTAGGAAAACCTCCCAGTTACTTGAAATATTAATATCTTCTTCATAGACATGATAATCCAAAAACACAGTCCCTGGGTTTTTCCAAGTCTTCTTTCTTAGACGAAATCTATTGGAAAAACAAAACAGTAGTTGAAAGTATTAGTATATGTTTATAAACTAATGTATAAAATCTAGTCGCAACCACATTTAATTTAGATATAGTGCTTTCCTGAAATAGGCACAGGACATATTTTTATCAGAAGAATTTAAGAAGCCATAGCTAAAAGCACCAAATCAAAATTTTCAGTCATGTTCTTTCATTTTATAAGAAAAAAAAAAAAACTCAAAAGAATTTTTGTCTTAGAAAATCTATAAAGTATTGGTTGTTCAAAACTAAAAGACTGGTGCAAAGATTACTACCATGTGCTACATATTAGAAAGTGTAAATAAATGCTGGTTCATTTCAGTTATAAAACAAAACACCATAATATCAATAAAACAAAACACGAGTATAATGATTTATTTGTAGCAAAAGTCCAAAAGAAAATAAATGTATGACTTTCTTTTTAACATGATAAGGTCAACAGAAGAATTTTGAGATTCATTTTAATGGTATTTACCTGTCAACAGTCAAATTCAGCCCACATTGCTCCCTGAGCTGAGGAAGCAACTCCTCTTTTGATTGCCGTACAGTCATTCCCTTAGCAAAAACTGAATCTATAAGAAACTTGCAGGGCTGTGAAAACACATTTTAAATAGGTAACTTGTTAGAAAGCTTTCGTATTGTGAGTATCCCTACTTTCTCTTTGCACAAAATAGATCAACAAAGAATTTTTGCCTGCCAGCAGCAGTGAATTTTGTGCTGTCCATGTGTGCTTGAAGGGGAAAGGAAGATATATACAATGGTGTATCAAGACACAAAAAAGGTGATGATAGAAACATGGGAAAAGATCTGGGTTAGAAATGTTAAATTTACACAAGCACAAAACTTAAGAGAAAATTTTTATAAAATGTTTTATAGATGGCATTTGGACCTTAAGAAATTATCATGCATGAATCCAAATTTACAAGCTAAATGTTGGAGATGTAATTGTGATGATGCAATTTATTATCATATATGGTGGACTTGTAAGAAAATCAAAGCATTTTGGATAAAGATTTGGTGGGTGATGCAGAATATTCTAAAAAAAAGGTTGAAATTTACTCCGCAATTGTTTTTATTGGGTGTAACTACGGACTATACAGTATTAGAGACTAAATTGATTTTAAATTTAATATCAGCAGCTAGGCTGTTGGTAGCGCAATACTGGAAGAAGGATTCTTTGCCTACTATAGAAGAATGAACATTGAAAGTAACAAATTTAGCGGAAATGGCGAAAATATCAGCGTATTTGAAGGACTATACACAAGAAAGATATATATTGGAATGGAGAAGATGGACTGAATATATTCAAAATAAGTATCAGACAAGAAAATATCAAATAGCTTATGAATGAATGTTAGATTCTAGAAATATTATGTTATCTATAGTGGAGTTAAGGTTTCAGGGGGTGATTTGTAGACTAAGGATAGATAGGTTACTTTAGCTTATGATTGTTAATTGCAATACCCTGTATTTTGCTCTGGGAAGTCTGGGGGAGAGGGGGGAAATGGGAAGGAGGATTGTGGGGGTGAGGGGGGAGGGAAAGAGGGTGGGGGGAATACTGGGGGGGGGGGGAAATCTTTTTTATAAAACTTTTCAATAAAAAAAAAACACAAAAAAGGAAGTAAATATAGATTACCTATTTGACTTATAAATCTACTAATTACAGATCATTTGGTAAAAATAGTATAACACACAATATAATATAATAAAAAAACCATTCAAAACTGAAGTCATAATAGTGTGGATATTTTTCTAGTTATTGCATCTTCAAAGACCTAGAAAAAAACCCTTGTTTTTAATTATTTCATTATTCTCTGAAAGGCGCTGAGACTGGAGAAGGCATTGTTTTCTAGTGGTAAACTGTTTCAAAAGAGGGGAGCATCCACCAAGAATGCCTACCTCTACATGCCTGACATCACACTTCAAGAGGTGCTCCCTGTTTATCCAAACTGAGGAACAGGATATACTTTATATTAGCGCCCTCTAAAATACCCAGATATTGAGTCATATAAGGCTTCCAGGTAATCAGAAAAGTCTTAAACTGCCCTCAAAAACAGAAAATTATCAGATTGAAGTTTTCAGGTGTTCTTCAAGGACAATCCCATGTACAGCAGATCTCAGAAATACAGGCATGACATGAAATAGGCAAGAATATATATTCAGAGTGTCCTGTTCTAAGTAAGGTCACAACTGGTGCACCAGTCAAAAGGCGACTCTGGTGACCGGCTCCGGTTTGATGGCTTTACTGGTCTAGAATTTAGCAATCAAAGAAGCTTCTAATTTTAATTATGGTTTGTCTAAGGAGGAGTAAAGAGGTTGCTATATAGATAAAAACTTATGCAAACTATTTTATGTGCCAATGTTATGTATTAAGTTTTATTAATAGTGCATCTCAACCTTCCATTAAAGGCTTAGTGCTCCTGTGCATCAGACATATATGTCCATGGTTCTTTAACAATGAAAAGAAACTGATTATTATTATTTTGTGTAGCTAGAAAGTATTAACAGGGAAGACCTGGTACTTAAACCAGGTAACAAAAAAAACCTGATAGCCGGGATGCCTTATGATTCAAGTAATTGCAACTTCCTTTCTTTAAAATACATTTTATTCTGATCTCTTAGTTATAAATAATTATTTATTTTGCATTTTATTCTAGCAATTAGTTTTATGTTTGAATTCATGAGACATATACACTTTTTACTTAAAAATGCTTTCCAATTATTGCTCTAATTAACATTTCACTCCTATTCTCACCCACAGAATTCTTTAAATATCCCTACAAGGAAGTGGGAAGAACTTGGGAGTCTTTAACCAGAATATAAGAATATCCCCCTTATGCATGGCTAACAGATATCAGATCAAAATGGGACGCTCCTTACTTTTATTACAGTTGTCAGAAGTTTCTTTTGGCAACTCAAACAACAGTTTTCTGCTACTCTAAAGAGTCGTGTCCCATCAGAACAGTATGTATACATATTGGAAAAATTGTGAATTAGAGTGTAAGAGTATATTTCCCAGAGAAACTATTTTGTCAACTGTTTCTAAAACTTGCTAGTAATCTGATGCCCATATTGGAACTGTGCAGCTTTTGCTAAATCTTACTTTTCAGCTATTGGTTACATCGGATGTAGGAGGTTCACTTTTTAACAGTTATGTTGTTCAAGATGTTTTAGGAGTTTCACATCTTACTTACCTCTGGATCATTCACCAAAAGTTGGTAAACCTTGACTCTGTATTCCCCTTTCTTCAGTGCTCTTCCAAACCTGATAGTAATCTTTAAATTAAAAAAAAATAAAAAGCTTGCAAGATATTACCAGTCTCTTATCCTTAACACAGAATGCTGGCAGTTAAGCAACCATTTAATTAGTTTAATTGTGAATGTAATGCACTTCAAAATTCAATAATCAAATTTGAGAAAACTGGATGCCTTTATGGAGAAGCATCTCAGAAATTGTGAGTATAAGCATTTTACACTTCTGTTCCTATAAAAATATTGGATTACTCTTGAATGAAAACTTTACAGAGAAAAGAATAAGATGCAGGCAGGCATTAACTAAGTTCATGCAATATTGATTACTTTTAATCACCTTCCTACCATCCTTCTATAATTTCACAAATCTCTTAAAGTTTCTTCAATGTCAAGAGACCCAGTGGAATGTGAATAATAGGATGTGTATGTAGGTATGGATGAAAAACCATTGAGACTGTATTTTTGTTTGACTGGAAATGAAATGGAAAAAAAAACCACCTCCAGTTTCAAATAGTTGGACAGCACGGCTATGGAATAGATTTCAAAAGAGATTGTTCAAAATGCAAGGGTTATGAAAGCAGCATCTACTGGTTTCTCACTGATGTGGGATATGAGATTTTTTTTATTATCCAACTTTTCATTATCCAACTATAATAACAAAGAACAGTTTGAACTCTGCAATAAGTGTTTTGTAACTGCAGTGTACTGGGAAGATTTAAGAAATATATAAGTAGTTCTTGCTTGCCAACGGTAATTAGGACCTTTGCTAAGACTAACAGCAGCAGTTCCGGCAGCCCGTTAGGTGAATCCTGCACGGTTTCAGTATCCCATCATCACGATTGCTATTTGCAACTTCCTACTGGCTTCCCTATTGAATTTGCTTGTCAGAAACTGGCTGTGAACATCACAAATGATGATCATGGGACTGCGGGACAATGCAACTGTTGCAATGCAACTGAGCCAGTTACCAACTGCCCAAATCACAATCACATGCCCATGGGGATGCTGTGATGGCCGCAACTAAAAGGACTCATAAGTATCATAAGTACCCTTGTTCAGCACAATTGTGACTTTGAAAATCGCTGAACGAGTGTATGTTAAATGAGGATTGCCTTGTATACAAAATGTAGTTGCAGATGGTAGAGTTTTAAAAAGATAAATACCACCTCACTATATTAAAACAACAAAACATTCTCCTGAAAAATAATTGAGTCAATCATTACATTCCAACTGCTTTCCACTAGTATTCAATAGCATATTTTGCTAACCTTGTTATCATCTGAGAAAGATGAAAGAGTCTCATTCAACCGGACACTCTCGAATTCTTGATTGCTGGCATAAATTCGAAAGACCTTAAACTGAGAAGATGGAACTCCAACAAACGGCTCCAAGAGTTGTTTGAAGGCAGAGAGTGTAATTCTTTTATCAACATGAATCAACAACCCTAAACCAAGGGAAAAAAAAATTAACCTGAAAAACAAACTTGATTCTTATGCAACATGTATACCAGTACAATTTCATTCATATTATTAATAGATACACATATTCCCTTTTCTTCTTTAGTTTCAAGTTATAAGACTTCAAGTGATCAGAGACAGTTATCACATCCATTAACACTGTATTCTACAGTATGTAACTTCACATATAAGGAAATCGTACAGCAGGTGATTAGGGCATGTGTGAGATTATAAATAATAATTTATTAAGCTACTTAATATTTTAAAAAGAAGGTCTGTCAAATGAAATAGTAGTATGTTTTAAAACTATACATTATAGTTAAACTGCATCTTGAAATTGCTTTCTTTTTAACATTTAATTTATACTCAAAGCTGTTGTAAATTTTCAGAAAGTGTCATTTTTAGCAACTGCACATGGTGTGTCACAGATGCATAATGGTTTTGTTAACAATTTATTGGCAAAAATCAATCTTCCCTTAAAACAATTATATTGCCAAACTTTGAACAATTAACTATTCTTGCCTTAAAGTTTATTTAGACTCTGCATTTCATTTAGTTCCCCAAAGTGGTATGTACAGAATTGCTTCCTCCTAAATTTTTTACAGCTTCCTCTGCTTATTTAACAAAAAAAATGACCAGTCTTATTCTCTGATTGTGGATCAGATGGAAGCAGCAGCTTCCTTCTGGTAGTATTCCCCAAAGTTTTTCTAATCAATAGAGGAAGTCATAAATCAAAGCCTCAATATCACAGCATTCTCTACCAATGAAGGAAAATGATGCAGATTTCTTTTTCTTGAATTTAACTTGATTCTACTCCAATTCCTTAAATGCATGTGCAGTAGTATAGGTAGTCTTCAACTTATGGCCATTAGTTTAACAATGTTACAATGGTGCTGAAAAAAGTGACTTTCATCTGTAACTGACATCCTGTCCTTGAAGTTACAACCATCACACCATCCTCGTGGTCACATGATCAAAACTTAGGTGTTTGGCGAGCAGCTCATATTTACAACAGTTGCAGCACCCTGTAGTCATGTGATCATGATCTGTGACCTTCCCAGTCAGCTTCCAGCAGGTAAACTCAATGGGGGAAGCAGGATTTGTTTACTGACTGCATGATTCATTTAATAAACAAATGATTCACTTAACAACCACATTATTTATTTAAAAACTGTATTACTTACTACCTTAAATTCTGGTCCCAGTTGTGGTGGTAAATTGAGGAGTACCTACATCTAAACATCTAGAACCATCTTTCATTTTATGCAAATAAACAGCAAGCCTGCATCTATAAAAATTTTTTGCAGGAATGTATATAACAAAGAGACATAAACAAACAAACAAGCAATCTACTAGAAAAACATATTGCACATTACCGTACATACATACATTTCTGCCCCTCTCCTGAACCTTCTTCTGCAATGTAAGGTTCTGCCTTGAAGTACATAAACTGGGCTTCTGCCCTGCTTTTCCCACTTTCATCATATTCACTGTCAGTTCCCGAGTCCTCTTCGGCCGTATCCCATGTTTCTTTTTTCCCTTCGTTGGCTTTGGATCGCCTACTGCTTGTTATGCTGTGTGAATCAAGTCCATTTGCCAAGGATATAGCAGCATTATCGACATTGCATAATGTGTCACTGCTGTGGCTGGAACTAAGAATATCACTGTCCACTGAACTTGTGCTCCTGTCATTGTTCAAATCGGAATCTGACCGCTCCTCTGACTGGAAATTATCTGTATCAGAAACCTGTATTTGGTTTTCGAGTTCCTGGTTCTCTGTTGATGCTGATGAATCTGCCTCATTGGAAGGCGATTCGATATTTTCAAAGTCACTGGCTTCTGTGCTTCTGCTGCTGTCGCCATTATCTCCTTCCTGCTGCTGTTGCTGTAAGGACAAGGTTTTAAGTTTTTCAGTGCTCTCTTCTAGGATAGCTTCTACAGATTTTGCATTAGGTAAAGATCCTTTCCCTGCTTCACAATTTGCATCTAAATTGCCTGAATCTCCACTCGCCTTTTGAAATATTGTCCTTCTGAACAGTGATCCAGGAGACTGTTCTGGCAATGAAACATACAGTCTGATTGTATTTGCATGGCGATCTAGGAGTTTCCATAACTGTGAATCTGTAAATGGCAGCTGTCTATCTTGAGAATCAGAACTTTCAACAAATACCTAAAATGTAAAAAAAAAAAAAAAGTAAATTCACGAAGAAAAATCTTAACCTCTTACAGAAACTATCTTTAGCACATAAACTACAAATAAATGTGACTTATCTGGAAATCAAGAAATTCCTATTGAACAAATAAATTGTCTCTCTGACATACTGTAAATTTATTATTAAAAATTATTTTGTAAAAGCATTTTATTATGTTTTTGCAGACAATCTGAGATTAATATAATATTTATATTTATTCTTTGAAAGAAAAACTAAAGAAAAAAAATCTTACTTTATTGCTCCTAAAAAAGCCTTCAGCTTTAAGTGTTTTGTTAGCCACACTGAGAAGACGCAAATCATTATAGCAACGTTCCAAAACAACACGCATTGTTTCAGCAGGTAAATGTACAGCCTATGGTAACAGGAAAAGCAAGATAAAATGAATGCTTTTAATACTCTAAAGAAAAACTCAGAAAAAAAGAATAATGTGGAAACTATTTACCTTCGAAATGAGATACTTGAATTCTGTAACTGTTTGGTTCAAATAAGCACGGACACTAATTGGAGGAGCCACTGTGTCCTGTTTTAGGTCAACAACATGAACCTTTACCATGACTTCTGCCAAAATAATAAATATAAACCATGAAGAAGATATCACAAATGGCGAAAAAGGTTAAAAGGAACACTTGCCTCGTAAATAGTCAATTTAAAGATAATATACTTACTATAATGTATGATGATAAAAAATAATTTTGTTTTGCATTCATAAAATCACAATTTTATAAAGTATCACTTACCACCAGGTTTGTAACATTGGAAAGACTGATCAGGTCGCCTGGTTTCCAGAAGAAGATCAAACATGTAGGTTGATTTAACACCACCAAGCAAGATTCCCATTGCAGTGTCATCTTCTTCTTCATAGGATCGTTCCAGATAATCATGGAACTCATCATATTTAACAAGACGACAGCAATTCAAAGGAACTGCCTCTTCTAAATCCATTATCTATAACCCATACAAAAGTGAAAAATAGTGTTACTGGAACGCTATTCAAGTGTTCAGTCAAAACTGCAGAAAAATATTCTAATTTCAACTTCTCCAGATATGTCATGCTTGTTAACAACAACAACAACAACAACAACAAAAATCTAAGAACTACATGCATGGCCACTAATCTAAAAATAATACCTTTATTGTCCATTAATATGTGATTAGGCAAGATTCTTTCGCACAATTGCCATAAATGTAATAATTTTGTTATATTTGTATCCTCCCTTCCCTCTAGGAGTTCAAACACTCATCCAATATCTTCATTACTATACCATAATGGGTTTGTTATGGCTTTCAATTAATAAAGAATATCAACAGAAGCTACAGTAAGATTAAATACTGAAAAATATTTATTTAATGATTTTTTATAACTGCCCTATACTTGGTTCATGACTCAAACAACCAATATCATTCTATTATTGCCCAATGCAAATAGAAAGCCAACAATAAGCAGACAAATGGGATCAAAGAACCCCATGTATACACTGAAGTTTCATGTAGCCCTTGAGATCTTGATCAATTTAGCAATTACCCTGTAAAGTTCTGTACCTTATAAGCTATCTCCACAGCTTCTTTCAGAGTCTTATCTTTATGAACTTCCAGTTTATTTTCCATCATTATTTGTTTTACAGGATGCATACAGAACAATTTTATCTGTAATTGCCATTGACAGAAAAAAAAAATCAAACTGATTTTTCAATCTACTTGATAGCATATTGAATTACAATTTTTTGTGCATGAACATTTTTGTTAGAAAAGAGATATTCAACAATTAAAAGGCAAAAAATCTGGAAAACATAATCATCTGACATGCTTTTACATTTCAAATCAACAAATTATATCTCACAGATAATACTGTATCAATGAATAAACAATACAAGATTCTGTTCAAAAGATGACATGAAGAAATGAAACACAGTATTAGACTAGCAAAATTCCAGAGTACGTATTAAGTTACTTTATCTAGATTCTAAATATATGTATTTTCAAAATTTCTAAAATACATCAAAAACATAAGCCAAGTGCAAAGAAAAAAATATTTTTAAATTTTAATCCATATCAAGTGAAATATGATATGAAAGACTACATATTGGCTTATGTGTTATGCCAATGCAGCATATAATCATAAACCAGACCATTGCTGTCAGAAACCTAATATTCTCCACCCAGTTCAGAATTAACCTTGTTTAATAAAGAGTTTTCTCCATCTATCAATATGTATAAAATCATCTGCTCATCTTGCCCTAAGCAAATATTTGAGGTGGAATGTGCCAAAACATACCTTGCAAGTATTGCGTTCTATTTCACGCTGCCTCTTTTCTTGTTCTTCCAGTTCCTTTTCTTTTTCTACTAATCGTTTAATATGCTCTGGATATTCATTGACTTCTAAGAACTCTATTAATGCAATAAGAATATGAGCTTTTTAAAAAAAATACTTGGTTTTGCAGTATTTTGTTATTTTGTAAACGAATCTTACTTTAAATTACACGTACAACTTTAGCCTGAGCCGTGGACCACACCAGGCCACGGCCTGTTTGGAAATGGGCCGTCGAAGCAGCATGTGAGTGTGCAAAGTTTCCTTTGTGAATGAAGTTCATGAATAAAACCATTCCCCCCCTGTTGCCTCCACCATCGGTCAACAGAACCAAAAAGTTTGGGGATCTTAAGGAATGCTGTCTAGGTAGTATTTGTGAAATGGACGCACTGCTAAAATGGACCCACTTATTCCCTTTTACACACACACACACACTTTATGCATAGTCTATATATATTAAACTACTTATCTGTAAAAATAAGCACATACCAATAAAATCTGTAGCTCAGTGCATGAGATTTAGTAAACAAAACACTGCTTTACTCTTTCTTCAAAAACAGCTAATCTGAACTAATATACTTCCAACATTTTACCTGCATTCCAAATCCATGTTCACAAAAATTATTTGCTGCAGCATGCTATCAAATTCAAAGAGGAAAAAAAACCTATATATGTCTTCCAATTAATTTAGATTAATTTTTAACTGGAAAATTAACTGGAGAAAAGAAAAGCAATTTAGCTAGATTTTATAGAAATAAGGTGATTCAATTACATCAGAAATATCATTAAAACCACTATCAACCTGTGAATAATGGAATGTGTACTTACTTGCATTTCTAGTTGTATCCTTTAGTCTATATATAAGCATGTATGCATTTGTCGAGCTATTGCAGTGATATAAAACAAACAAAAAATGGTATTTATATCTTGCATGTTAAAATACATATGCATTTAATAGCCCAAAATAAAATGCATAATTACATCTTAGTAAAAGTAATTATATGCATTCAACCTTTATAAACAAAGGATCAAACAGCACATTATTCAAATCCAGAAGCACTTCTATAAACCTCAAAGAATAATTCTTAAAGGTACACAAGTCCTCTGCTTCAAATGTGTTACATCCCATTTGTCAAGGCAGATAATCTGGAGCCTCACTTTTCACAAAATGATAAAAGCACAGCTGCCATTTCAAAAGTGCCAAATAATCAAGGATAATGCTGGATAATGAAAACAGAAACACACTTATAGGTGCTACACCAGGCTGCTTATAAAAGCAGCTGGACTGGTCTTGGCCATAATATATCTGCTCCTTAAGGCTGACTTCCTGAGGCAGAACCAATCACTCTTAGATTGGTATACCTGAAGCTCTTCCAAGTGCCATTCTGGTCACAGTTGCCAGGACGATACCTGCTTTTCTCAAAGTCTGTCAGTCTGCTGTAGGTCTTCAAAATGGAGGCTCCCCCATCTCTGTGCTAGACTGAACACTGCTTTCAACACGCTGAGATATTTTTTATTCCTCATTTTGAACAAATGTCAAGGTATTTATGGATTTTATGTTGCTAGTTTTTAAATGACCATATATAGGCTTTTAAAGGTTTATGTATTTGCACTGTAAACCAACTGGAATCATTTATGAATGTGCAACATATACATCTACTAATTATTCACTGAAACAAATAATTGTATTAATCCATTAAAAGGGCAAAGTTAAGCAGCTACAGAAGTACAATCTGCTACCTTGCAAAAGCACTGGAGTAGTAGCCACGGCTTCCAGATGATCCACCGTAAGTTTTCTTAATGTCTTCATGTGTTATCTAATTGGAAAATTAAGGTGATACACATTTAGTATATTTAAATGAATTGCATATTTTTAATATAATATTCCAGGAGACATAAGCAAGCCTTACATAGAAATCATATTTTTCTCCTGAGGTTAGAAGAGTAATATGGAGTCCTTTAAAAACATGTTTAGTTATTAGATACAATCAGCAATGTATTATGCAGGTAAGGACAACATGGAAGCCTTATATAAAATAAGCAAAACTAATATGCGCAACCATTATAATATAAACCAATCAGCAGAAGTTTCTTCTCTGAAGAATCATATTCGATTTCCCCCTTCCTTTGCTTCAGCAGATAATTAACATATTTTGTTCTCAATGTGCCTGCTTATTTTTCTCTCCCTTCCTAATGATTTCCTTAGCTTACGTAAATTTTGAGTTTCCTTTAACCATGCTAGAGCCACAGAGATGAGCCTGGAAAAACCATGCAATGACCGTTACAAAATAAGTCTTTACCATCCACAAATAAAGAAAATATTAGGAAGAAATACAAACTGATTTTAAACTCCCTGGAGTATAAGAGGGAGGAAAAAGAACATCTAGTTAGGCTTTCAAGATTCTGTTATTAGAGCTTATCTCAATAAAAGCTGAGTTTCAGATTTTGTCAAGAAATACAGCGAAATACTGTGGACATAATATATTTAGACTTCAGCAAGGCATTCAACAAAGTAGACCACAACCTACTTCTTCATAAGTTAGAAAAAAGTAGGATAGATAGCATCACCACCAGATGGATTTGCAACTGGCTGACAAACCGTACTCAAGGAGTAGTCCTTAATGGGTCTAAGTCTACATGGAAAGAAGTAAGCAGTGGGGTGCCATAAGGTTCTGTCTTAGGCCTAGTACTCTTCAATATTTTCATAAATGACTTAGATGAGGGAATAGAAGGGGAACTCACCAAATCTGCAGATGATACTAAGCTGGCAGGAATAGCTAACACCCGAGAAGATAGGCTCAAGATCCAGATGGATCTTGACAGATTTGAATACTGGGCCCTATCTAACAAAATGAAATTCAACGTAGAGAAAAGTAAAGTCCTACACTTAAGTAAGAAAAACCAAAAGCACACATATAAACTGGGGAAAACCAGGCTTAATAACAGTGACTATGAGAGGGATCTTGGAGTCTTAGTGGACAACCAGTTAAATATGAGCTAGCAGTGTGCAGCGGCAGCTAAAAAAACCAATGCAATCCTAAATTGCATTAACAGAGGGATACAATCAAGATCAAGTGAGGTACTAATACCACTCAATAAAGCCCTAGTAAGACCACACCTAGAGTACTGCGCCCAGTTTTGGTCACCACACTATAAAAAAGATGTTGAGACTCTAGAAAAAGTGCAGAGGAGAGCAAGCAGGATGATTGGGGGACTGGAGACTAAAACATATGAAGAACAGTTGCAGGAACTGGGCACGACTAGTCTAGTGAAGAGAAGGACCAGGAGAGACATGATAGCTGTCTTCCCATATTTGAGGAGCTGACACAGAGAGGAGGGGGTCAAGCTGTTTTCCAAAGCACTGAAGGCCAGACAAGGAATAATGGATGGAAACTGACCAAGGAGAGATTCAACTGACCAAGGAGAGATTCAACCTAGAAATGTGGAGGAACTTTCTGACAGTGAGAACAATCAACAATGGAACAGCTTGCCTTTGGAAGTTGTGGGAGCTTCATCACTTGAGACTTTCAATAAAAGATTGGACTGCCATTTATTAGAAATGGTGTAGGGTCTCCTGCTTGAGCGGGGGGTTGGACTAGATGATCTATAAGGTCCCTTTCAACCCTATTAATCTGTTAAAATCTGTTTCCTGACCTAGCCTACTTTGGACAAGCAGAGCCACTTTTTAAATCTGTATGCATCTTAAATTTAAATCTATATGCTTTTTTGTTTCATCATAGACATCCCTGTTGAGATCACTATAATAACTTACCTTGCTAACATGTTGATCATTGAAACTGTACCACTGATCATCACTAAAGGATTTTATGCATGCATAATAGTGACCGCCAGCTGCACTTCCCGAATGAACCATAACAGAAAATAATTCATATAGTAATGAATTCTGTACAATAGAGGAAATAGCAAATACAGATTGGTCAGAAAATATTTGTAACATTTATTCAATTTTTAAAATTCTTACTAATTTATTTTTCATACTATTCATATCTTATGCCCTTTGATTTGTACCTAAACCCTCAAATATTAACACTAACATTTAAACGGACCTCTTGTTTCTTGTCCTATTTATATCAGAGCATATTCATTGCAGTCACATTTTGTGAAATATCTAGCTCCCCTGACAAGAAACAAACCGAAGCAAACAAATCTGAGCATTTATAAGAATATTTAAGTAATAACAAATTTTATAAATATTAAATAATAAATTATCCCCCAAATCACTCTAATTCTAATATTTCCTGCTCATTTATTACTTATATTATTTCTAATAATTTATTTATTTATTACATATATTTATATTCCGCCCTTCTCCCGAAGTACTCACAAGTTAAGAAACATGCACAATAAAATCCCATTTTAAACTAACTAACTAATTAATAATAAATAATAAAACCCAGAATCAGTGTCAGCCTATTTGCTTGAACAGCCAAGTCTTCAGGTCCCAATGGAAGGAGCGGAGATCAGGAGCCGTCCGGAGCTCGGTAGGTAACTCATTCCAGAGGGTGGGAGCACCCACAGAGAACGCCCTACTCCTGGGCACCGCGAGACGACATTGGCTCGCCATCGGAACCCTGAGGAGAGTGTCCCTATGTGAGCGAACAGGATGGTGAGAGGCACGCAGGAGAAGGTCCTGCGAATATCCCAGTCCTAAGTCATGTAGGGCCTTATAGGTGAGAACTAGCACCTTGAAGCAGACCTGGAGAACCACTGGTAATCAGTGCAGCTCACGCAGGAGAGGTGTTATATGGGAGTAACGAGGAGCTCCTGTAACAACACGGCTGCATTCTGGATCAGCTGGAGTCTCTGGGTGCATATCAGGGGCAGGGCCATGTAGAGGGAATTGCAATAATCCAAGCAGGAAGTAACCAGGGCATGAATAACTGTGCGAAGGTCATCTCGGTCCAGGAAACGGTGCAACTGGTGCACCAGTCGAACCTGTGCGAAGGCCCCCCTGGTCACGGCCGTTAGATGGTCTTCTAGGGACAGCCAGCTAGAAGGCCAGGAGGACACCCAAGCTGCGAGCCCTATCAACGGGGGCAAGTTTTTCCCCCATCCATCAAAAGTGATGGGGTCTCTGAAACCTGAGATGCCAGCATCCACAGCCACTCAGTCTTGGAGGGATTGAGTTTGAGTTTGTTTCTGCTGTTCATTTTTATTTCTTGCCATCTCTTTTGTATTTTAAGCAGCATCTTGCTATGGTACTCTCAGCAATAGCAATTGGCCCCAGAATGTATTTCAGCAAGTTGGATATGGCTATGAAAACCAAAATTCTATATTACACTTTTGTTTCTTCCCTCGCTGGGAACTGTTAGCTAATACTATTTTCCAGGGGTGAAATCTACTTACCTTCCTTACTGGTTTGGAAGCATGCGCATGCGCAGCACATGCACGCGCAGACCTTCTGTGCATGTGCAAAACCTTCTGTGCATGCGCAAAGGTAAAAAACACTATTTCCTGGTTAAAACCAAGAAGTAATGACAACTGCATGGGTGGGCGGAGCTTTGCTCTGCCATCGCTACCGGATCGCTGAACCATCAGCCAAGATCGCTACCTGATCGGGCGATCCGGTCTGATCCGGGAACGTTTCACCCCTGCTATTTTCCTTTCCTGCAATTAGGCAAAATAACTGCTGCTATTTTAGAAAATTTTCTTACAGATGAAATCAGCTACTGACATTCATTGTTCTAAAATCATGTATTTCATGTTCTCATTATGGTATTGGTAAAATGTCTCTTGTAAGATAGATAGCTGTCTCTAAGACAGACAGGCAGACAGACAATTTACATAAGGCTATCTCTATTACAGGTAGTCTTTGAATCACAATGACAACTGAGTCCAAAATTTACATTGCTAAGTGAAACATTTGTTAAGTGAGTTTGCCCCATTTTACGATTTTTCTTATCACAGTTGTTAAGTGAATAATTGCATTTGTTAAGTTAGTAACAAGGTTGTTAAGTGAATTTGGTTTCCCCATTGACTTTACTTGTCAGAAGATTGCAAAAGGTAATCATATGACCAGGGACACTGCAGGGACACTGCAACTGTCATAAATATGAATCAGTTGCCAAGATCGGAATTTTGATCATGTGACCATAGGGATGCTACAACAATTGTAGTGAAAAATTGTCATAAGTAACTTTTTTCAGTGCCTTTGTAACTTTGAATGGTCACTAAATAAACTGTTGTAAGTCAAGGATTACCTGTATGTGGCCATGGGTGGTTTTTTTTTTAGTTTTAATGGTCTCCCCTCAGGTTATTTTGCAATTAATTGAAAAATCAGCTAACACTGTACTATCAATTTACTGACAAGTTTTGATAAGACAAACAATATTTTGTGTTACTGTGTACAATAAGTAATAATTCTAACAATGTAACTATGTAATAATTTTACCTTTTAAAAGGCATATTGAAATAGCATAAAATTATATAAGGTACCTTTTCACTGACAACTTTTGAAATTCTTTCAGCAGCACTATTGTTTTCAAGACATATTCCTTCATCAATGCCATCGTCATTAGAAAAGTCATTACTCATCTGATCACTGTGACAACTGCCTTCATTCTCTGCTCCACTATCGGTGCAGCTCTCTGTTTGAGGAGACTTCTTAAAACAAGTCATAAGGATTAGTTTATAAACAATAAGGATTTATACAAAGTAATTATCTAATTAAAGACAAAATTGTAAGACAAAATAATTGCATTACCAAATAATTGAAATTGTAAAGTGGAGTCAACAGCGTGTATCTGTGTACAATGTGAGAATTAAATTACTTAATGCACTATAAGCCGCCTGAGTCTTCGGAGAAGAACGGCATATAAATCAAATAAAAAAAATAAAAATAAAATATATTCCTTTGTAAAAGTATGCTACCGACTTAAACAATGAATGGATACATATGTTCTCTCTTACTATACACTAATACTTAGAGATGAGCATATTTTACAAATAGACAGCAAGGAGGCATTTCAGGAAATGTAAGGCCTGCATCTTCTCCTTATTGCTTGGTACCGCGCACTACTGCATGTGTGTCTGAGTGTATGTGTAGCAGTCACAAAGAAAGTCTAGGTTTTACATTTAAGGAGTTTGAAAGGGGAAGGAAAAGACAATACATAACAGCTGATCCTTTCTGTGAATAAATTTCAAATTAATCTGATATGAAATAAGTTTGTAATTTAGAGTCAATTAAGGTATTTCTTAAAAAATAATCCAAGTCAATACTGATTATTACCTCATCTTCAATATCAATGAATGAGCCCATATCTAGCTCTTCAGGAAATGTCATACGGTCGTTAAGTTTTATCCTATGCATAGTGGTATAATCAAAATCAAATCTTTTTAACTGCAAGGTCAGCAAATAAGGAAAATGCAAGAATCGCAATCCCTGCAAGATACAAAAGGAAACCAATTGTCAATGATTAATTGCATTTCATATATATTAATACACCAACCTTATTATTTAGGTTAAAATGTATTTACCTTTCTTGCATCACATTTCTTCTTGCATCGTTCACAGAAATACTGATTGGCACCATCAAGGATCTCAGGCTGAATAAAAGCATGTAGAGCTTCCTCCTAATCAGAAATTTTTAAAAGACCAGCTTTACACACTATGCAATATTTAATAACTAGATATCAAAGATTCTTGAATTTTATAACACAAGCCAGTGAAGAAAAGTATCTAACAAGTGATAAGTTCTTTTATATTTTCCCTTCAGTAAGCAGCCAAATCATGATCCGTAAAACATTATTTATTAAATAATTGATGGTTCCTATGTTTAGATATTGTAATGTAAACGATCAAAAGCAAAATCTGTTATCTTGCACATCACATTAAATTGCAGTGGCATAGGCAGTCATCCATCCATCAGTTCCATATCCTCAGCCATTTGATTTAAAGCTGGCTTTATCTAAGTGGGAACAAGTTCTTTACTAAATATACAGTATATTTTTAATTATTAAAATTCTATCTTTCTAGAGAATATTTCCACATTAACCTGAAAACTTAATATTTAAGTGCTGAATGTATTTCTTTCTACAAGTTTCATTAAATACAACTATACATCTAGAAACTATAACATTTCCAACAAAATTATGAATCCAGTATATAGATTGCATCTTTTCACAAAGGGACACATGAAACAATCAACAGCATCTTCAAAAAAGGGAAAGAAGAAAACAATAATTACTTTTCTTGGATATCCTTATCAGCAGAGGAAATAACGGCAAATTAGAAACAAAAAAATAATCTACACTAACCAAGTGCTCGAATATCAAAGTAACAAACCAAACTTCCACAAGAGGAGCTGTGGGACAAGCACAAATGCAGGAGCAACCTAAAACACTAGAAAAGGAAAAAGAGTCTCTATACAACATCTTCCATGGATACCCATGAAACTTCTTCAAGTAGAGTGTGACCACTCCAACCATTACCACACAGCCAATACAAGCCATAAAAAGGATAACATTGCCAAACATCAAAAACAACTCAGAAACAACCAACAGACTATTTACAACCACATGGCATCATAACACGCAAGCCAACCAAAGCTCTCCAAAACATCTTAAGTAAATCAAGAGAGAGCCACTAAGTCGGACAGACAGGTAGAAGACTAGCAGAGTGCATCCAGGAACATCAACTAGCAATCAGACATCATGATGAAATCTCCTTAATGTCACAACACATGGCCAATTTAAGCATAGTTGCAGTTGAGCATCCTAGACAAAGTTAAATCCAAAAACACTAAGGAATTTGGGGAAGCCTGGCATTCAGACAAATCAGTCATGAGTAAGCACAAACATAAACAAGATCAACAAGTTCCACATACCATTCAAGGAGGCAAAAGCTAAAAAGGAAACAAAAAGATCATAACACCTCCTTGCCAGCAATCAAACCCCAGATAAACAGGAATTAACACCAGGATTAATACTAGACAAACAAGCAGTAAACAACAGTCTAATCAAGGAACTACTAAGGAGAAAATAACATCCTCACCAACATTGAGAAGTCAAGGGTATATAAATAGATAGCAAACCTCACTCCATTCTAGCAATGCTCAGGGAACACCAAGGATTATGTATTTGTGTATTTGTGTGTGTGTGTGTGTGTGAGAGAGAGAGAGAGACACAGAAAGAAAAAGAAGGATCAAGAAAGAAATATATTATTTCCAGAAGTTTATCTATAGAAAAGCTTACCTTTTTACACCGAAGTATTCCTTTTAGTATTAGGCCAATACTGCTTATCCTTATCAGGTTTATAAAATATATGTTTGGAATATTTTAATTCATGGCTTTTTAAAGCATTTTTGTCTTTATTTTTCTATCATTTTATCAGTAAAAAATTTTGAAAAATGGATGCTAAAGGATATTAAAATATTTGAAAAATCCTTTAAATGTGTAATTTATTATCTTGCAAAGCTTAAATGTGACTGGAAGATTTTGAATACTTTGTAAAAAGCACTTATCCAAATGTCCATCTAGATTTCAATGCAATAACCCATTTTTTCATAACAAATCTTTTTAATAATGTTATATCAAAGATACTAATGAATATGGTGAAGAAAATTTAGTGTTGGTCTAAATTCAATTCAGATATTCAAAATTATTAAGACACTGAACCAGATAAATGTGAAAGTTGAGAGGAAACCAGGTTCACAACCTACATAGGTTGCCCACAAAGGTTAAAACAGACACAACATTAGCCTGCTATCACTTTGTAAATTTCAAGGCAAATGTTATCATTTTTTAAAAATAAAATAAAATCCTGTTGATTCTATTTCTCTCATCAACAGTTGTTCCCTGGAGTCTAAATAAATAAAAGGGGGCTTAGTTGGGCAGAAGACTCACCAATTGCAAAATGACTGGTGCACAGCTTATAAGACTACTATCTAAAGCATGTTGTTTGATGGATCCCACTTTGGGAGGAGATCAAGGATAGGGGAAGGTCTTCAAAAAGCCTCCAATTCACCCCTTCTCCCTCCATTTCTGAGAGCTCAGAGAAGCACTAAGAACAAACAAAACAAAACATTTACAGCCCTAGCTTTTTCACATGGGTAAGAATTCTGTCACTGCTGAAACAGAAGACACTTTTTAAAAAAGCTCCTAACTCCAATGGCGGAGCAGAGGTGGGATGGTGGTCATGAGGCTGAAGTAAAAAGTAAGATGCTGCTATAATTTTCTATGGTTGCTCTTTAAAATAAAATAAAACAAAAAATCTAGAAAACGCATACTTTATCTAAAAACCATGGAATGGGGAAAAAACCACTTTTTGTAAAACATTGTTTTTTATCAAAAGGGGTTGCTACTGAAAATTCTAAAGTGTTTGACCCCACATTACACATATTAAAATCTAAAGCTAATATGCACATTTCTTACACATACTGTAGAAATTTTGATTGTAAATATGGCTTAAATATTTTTAGGGAAAATGTGCTAATTACAATTCTTTAGTTGTGTATACCATAACATTTCTATTTTTTTTTCTAGAAATATTGAGATAAACAAAACTATATCTCTTTAATTAAGAAGTAAATGGTATGTGAATGACTGAAAAAATAGGCATGTGAAATTTATGTAAGCTCTGTGTGATGTGCAAGTCAACAAGGAACCATACTGTGCTATATAGACACACACACACACAAAAAGAAGTGATGCACCTAAAGATCTTCTAAAATTAGATAAAAATCCATGAATGGTAATGCATTATTTAATGGCTTTATTGCTTACCAAGGAGAAAATTAAACCAAGTATTTTAATTTTTTTACAGATCACCTTTAAAAAAACATATTTACATATTTCTTAATAATCTTATTTTTCATTCTGGTTTTTTTTTAATTTCTAGAAGCTTTGTAATTTTATAATTATAAAATGTGTAGTTTCTTTAATTCTTTTAGTTTTATATTCTTAATAGTCCATGAAATTATCTCAATAAATATACAGTCAGGACCAAGTATTTACTTCCTCAAATCAAGTGTAACCAGTCAGATCCAAATTGCTGTACTGCTCTCACCTGCAGATCATATTAATTGAAATTAGACCCATTGAAAAATCAGTGGTGTTAGTGGCAGGCATAAAGGTAAGGAAGACTCCCCCCCCCACACATCAACTTAATGGGAAACAGTATTCAACTAACACCGATAATGATTTAATTACAAGAGCAAAATGCTACATTAACACAGTATTTATTGTCTTATAATAAAATTACACAAGCTACTGTAATGTAACATGTCAATGCAAAAGTCAATGCACAAATTGTTGTGATAAAGACACGGACTTCTTTTTTTAATTGTTACAGCTTCTGTATTCTCTGAAAAGTCAGTGTGTGTCAGCCCTAGAGCAGACTAAGAAACAGATATCATGTAGACCTAAACCTCTTAGGACAGCTATACTGTAGTTAGAGAACCTTACAAGTTTGAATAGGCTTCTCTTCCTCCCTTTTATCTCCACAGTCTTTGCCTGGACTGATCTTTCCTCTGACCTCCTTTATACTAAAAAACTTTTTTTC
Source organism: Masticophis lateralis (assembly GCA_030761175.1). Classification (NCBI taxonomy): domain Eukaryota; kingdom Metazoa; phylum Chordata; class Lepidosauria; order Squamata; family Colubridae; genus Masticophis; species Masticophis lateralis. The sequence continues at coordinate 259,522,191 of JAUDYJ010000001.1, read as the reverse complement.
TCTCTTTCCACCCCCACCCCCACTCCCTCATGCATGTAGATGGGATGAGAGAAAAGTAAAGTGACTTTGGAAGGTTTTAAAACTTTCAGGACAGGTCTTTCTGAAACATCCCTATACTGTAAAAAGTATAAAGCAAGCATTATGTAGAAAGCAGTCATCATGTATTCAACAAACTAAATTTGTTTGAATGTAGAAATTTTGGCTTAACGTTGTTATAAATCTAATCTTGTTATATAAGATTTACTACTTCTGGCTATTTATAATGTCATCTTAGTTTTTCTATGGTATTCAAAATGGCACTTCGAAAGTCTAGTAGGTCTCTTTTTAGACTAGATCTAAAGATGCTTAGCAATGTGTTCTTAAGTCAATTACAAATAGTTCTTGACTTAGGACCAGACTGTTCAAAATTATGACAATGCTGGAAAAAGTGAGTTACGACTAATTCTTCCACTTTCAACCACCACAGCATCCTTGCAATCATGTGGTCAAAATTCAAGTGCTTGGCAACTGCCATATATTCATGACAGCTGCAGGTTCCCAAAGTCACATGATCACCATTTGTGATTGTCACAGAGGAGTTCCCTCAAGTAAAGTCAATGGGGGAAGCCAGAATTACTTAACAATCAAGTAATTCTCTTAAAAACCACAGCAAAAAAAGATGTAAAATTGAGCACAATTGTTTTAACAACTTTGTTTTAACTTTGTATTAATAACTACTTAGTGAAAGAAGTTCAAGTGCCAATTGAGGTCATAAGTCGAGGACTATAACATTTAAAAATATTTACACAAATATATTTCCAAAACTAGAAAATTGTTTGTAACCTTTGTTCTAGATAAATGTTTAGGCAAGCAATTAGATTATTTAGTACCTGTCAGATTAAATCTGTATACGTGGCTAAACTTATTGTATCATAGGTCAATAACTCCTGTTGCCTATTCTAAAGCCGATTAATTCTTATTTGTGTGTAAAATGTAACTATTTGGTTACATTTTATGATTATTTTATGTAACATGAAAACAAGAAGCACTACAGTGATGATATACCTTGGTTGTACTTTGGTTTAATCTGAACATTATTAACATGATTAAAAGACTTCTTTACTCTCCTAAATTATACTTTTCTATGAATCTGACTTTTTTATGGCTTCTACTGGTCTAAAAAGGGCACTCCAAACTCCTATTGATCAGAAAAATTAAATATTATTAAATATTAAATAAAGGGAATGATCTTTTCTAAGATGACATTTAAATGAAAATGACAAATAGATCTATTTCAATTCTACATTTAGGATTAAATGTATATTCAAGATTAAAGCAAGTTAGAGCAAGTTAACTTTTTAAACATCTGGAAGATTATTTTTTCAAGTTCAAGGATAAAATATTCAAATTAAATATGTAGGTAAGAATATTTAATGCAGCAGAGCTACTATTTTAAAATAGAAAATGTCTACTGTATTTCTTCTGTAGCTAAGGTATTCAAGGCAAAAATAGCAAAAGCAATAGGACTTAGACTTATATACCGCTTCATAGGGCTTTTACAGCCCTCTCTAAGTGGTTTACAGAGTCAGCATATTGCCCCCAACAATCTGGGTCCTCATTTTACCCACCTCGGAAGGCTGGAAGGCTGAGTCAACCTTGATCCGGTGAGATATGACCTGCTGAACTGCAGCTAGCAGTCAGCTGAAGTAGCCTGCATATTGCACTCTAACCACTGCGCCACCTTAGCTCTTACCAAATATAACTATCAGTTGTTGAATGACTGCCAGATATATTTTTACAAGGGTTCTGGCTCATTAAAGATGACTTAGGCTACATTTTTAAAATATTATTTGAAATTCCTCATATGTTTAATACAATTTGCAGTCTGTCGTGGGGAAAACATGAGGCTTGAACTTGCATCTGTGTGGCGTTTTATTTTTTTTTGCATGTTCAACTTTGTTGAACCATGTTCAAACAACCTAGGACTAGAAGAAAAATTATGGTAATATAAGTTCTTCCTTGAGCTGTTTTCATTGGCATTTCATATAGCAGAATGCATTTTCAGACATCACATTTTGAATTTTGTGTAAAACTCCAAAATGAGTTTTGGAGTGGTTTCTAATGGTCTCAGGGGGACCAAGGATGAGTTTTATGGTTTATGTCATTGTTTACATTTTTTTAAATAAAGCAGCAGTGCAAAGTCTGCAAAGAGTCTTGAGTTAGGGGGTTTTTTTTTGTTATCTTGTCAGCAGTCTTAAAAACAAGTATCAAAATATTCTATTTTATGGGTACATGGGCCCTTGGAGATCATAGTTAAAAAACCCTCAAGGTCTATTTTGAAGAGTCAGTAGGAAACAACTAAATATACCTAAATAAAGTTAATTATAAAAAAAATTTCCTTTTAAAATACTACTAGAAATTGTAAATATTGGTGGTGACAATTAGAACCAATGACCAGAATGACTTTTGGGAAGGAGCAACAAAGATTAGTAACATTAATTATATTTTAAAAAATAGAAAATCACTTACCTCTAACTAGAATTCTTTCAAGGTAATATCCTCCATAGATCCTCTATTTTGGATAGTGTCGTCTGTGGCAAGTCCCCTCAGAAACACACTAGCAAGATCAAAAGAACTTTACATTCCCTTCTACAAGCCCTATTAGCGCATGCGTTGATCCCATTATGATTATTTTGTTTTGAGTCAAATTCTTATTTATCCTTTTTAATGGAGGATCAATGGAGGATACTACCTTCAGAGAATTCCATTTAGAAACAGGCAACTTTTCTTTTCTCCAAAAGAAAGTATCCTCCATAGTTCCAAAATTCTGGAAACTACAACTACAATATTTTTCTAAATAGAGGATCAGCTTTGCAATCTAATGTAGGAAAAATCTAGTATTTCATATGAATAGATTATTAACACAGTAGATAAGACAGCACATAATATTGAGTCTCATGTTTGGATAATCGTAAGGAAAAAAGACAATACTGTCTGAACTAAACAGGAATAATACAGGTACTCAACTTACAACCACAATTGGGAGTGGAATTTCTGTTGCTAAGCAATGTTGTCATAAAGTGTGATGTCATGTGATCACGCTGCTTAGTAACGGAAATCCCACTACTTCTGGCTGCCATTGTTAACTGAGAATTGTAGGTCATTAAGTGAGTACCATCCCAATCCAAGCTATTCTGGGCTTGGTTCTCCAAGTCCTAAGCCTTGGTAAGTGCCTCCTTTTCAAATCCTGCCACCTGCCTATCTCCCCTAGATTCTCTGTTCCTTTGGCTACCCTGTCTTGTGGGGTAGCAAGTAGAAAAGTCCCAGCTGATTTTAGCCATATTCTTGCTCCCGATTCTGATAAGGCCCTTCGTGAGGCAACTGTTGACCATTTGAGGCTATCTTCCCAGGTGTTGACCATGTGAGGCTATCTTTCCCTCACGAGGAAACAGCCATGCGCAACCATGTGCAGCTAACAGTTGCCTCACAAAGTGCCAAGTTAGAAATGCTTGGTCAGCAGAGGCAGCAAGAAGATGGAGAAGGCTGGCTAGGACAGCAGGGGCTGCAGACTTTAAGGAACAAAAAGGTGGGAAGAAAATAGATGGCTTCTATGACTATAACGGCCAAGCACCCAAATTTTGATTTCATGCAGAGGTGCTGCAGTGGCCATAACTTCAGGAACCTATTTTAAGATCTTTCATTCAGCACCACAAAAACTTCAAATGGTCATAAGTCGATGACTATCTGAAAGTTATTTGACATCAGGCAATTTTTCTTTAGTTAAAATATATGGGAAGCGGGGGGGGAGAGAATCATATGTTATTTATAAAGAAAACGACTTCTTTGTCAAGGTACCAGCCCTTAATGTTTTACCAATAGAAAGACAACACAGACACAGCATTTTATCCAACTAGCTCCCATTATCCAAGAGTATTTTCCATTTAAAAACAAGAAACAAATCAGAATATTAGGGCCCTAAATATTCTATTTATAAGAAACATTTTATAGTGATGTTATATACATAAAAATGTACTATCTGCAATCTTCTGCTAAGATACATAGCGTTTACAGAACGCTACAATACAGAAATGATTGCCTTTGTCTTCTTCAAGCATATTTTTTCAACTTCTTGTCTAGCTTACCAGTTTGCTGTCTCTTGATGGTCTGGCATGGAATGTGCCTATGTGAATCTTCCTGGGCATATCCATTAGGGTAGAGTAGTTTAGTTTAGTTTAGTAGTTTAGTTTAGACTGGCTAGATTCAGTCCAAATGGTATGTGCAAATAAAGAACTGAACTTTGGCTGGATTGTTTTACATTGTTTTTTGGCTAGGCCTAACAATCTCTTTAAAACAGTAACTTTATTTTAAAATACCTCTAACTCTGTCTAAATGTTCAAGATGAGCAAAAGTGGGCTAGGAGCAGAAGCCTAATTTGGCAAGAAGTTAGCATTTGCTTGGATTGAAATTCTTGGAGAAAAAATCTGGGCAACATAAACCTACTATAACATGTTATTACGCATCTATATCTGTATATATCTATCTTGTATCTTAACTGAGATTATAAAATATACATTCTTGGGTTTGTTTGTTTTTTAAATGCAACTGGAAGACCAGACAACCAAAGAAATTCTGGGTTTATTTGTTCAATAGGCTACATGACTTAAATCAATGTAATCATTTTAAATAATAATTCTTTTGTTTTTAAAGTTGCCTATAAAACCTTGTTTTGAAACCTGAACCATACAAACTCTATTGGTTAAAAAAAATCAAATAAATTTTAAGTTATATACTGCAAAAAGCATTTTTAGGAATATCATAAAAAAATTACAATTCAGAAAGGCAGATGGGGAAGCATGCCAGCTCTCTTGGAATGGCAAACTTCTGAAACTATTGACAGAAAACTGTATGAATCTGCCCATGTATTCGACAGGAATCACGGTTGATTCATGACTTTTTTAAAAAATCCACCCTTTGTTGCTTGCATAGTGCCATGATGGGAAGGTAGTTAGGAAAACTGCAATGAACAGCATATCTATTTTCAATTCCGAATAATCCTTCCTGCCTCACTTAGTCAATGTAATCAGAGTCTCCCTTACAAACAGATAATCGCTGGTTATCCCACTCTAAGCATTCTAAATAAAGCAAGATGGCTAGTATGAGGGGTTGGAGGGAACTAGATAGTGCTCAATTACTGATTTGGCAATGTGGGTCCAGTCACAGAGATACAAGTATCACAGAAGTTAGTCTCAAACTGCATGCACAATAGTTTATTGGGACTTTAAGGAATATTCCAGAGGTGTCTTAATACTGTCAATTTAAAGTTCTCCTTCCCCAGTCCAACTAAAAGCCTATCTGGAATTCCAAATAGGAATTCCTTTCCTATTTGGGAATTGGAATTAATTATTAATTCCATTTACTATTGGAATTAATTATTCTGAAACTATTGTTAAATATTAGAGCAAATAGGAATTCCTTTCCTATTTGCTGTAATATTTACCAACAGTTTCAGAATAATTAATTCACCTAAAGCCCATATTATGTTTCAAAAGTACATTTTTCTACAAGAAAGGCAGAACATGTGTTGTTTTATTGCATTTGCAATGTTAAAATTTCACATGTTAATTGACTGCTTTTCCTTTTCTCAAACATGCACTAGTAGGACTTATTGAAGGGTCTTCTAAAGCTTGCTAGCTGGTCTACTGCACAAAGACAGACAACCCAAGATGGAGTTTCCAGGATGATGCTTACCTTTAAAGAAGTGACAGTACTGTGGTATTATTACATAGAAAGACGCAGTAGCATTCAGTTTAACATACACACCACACTAGCAAAGGCCTGATTGGCGCCATAAGGTCGAATAACCAATGGAATATCCAGGTAAGTATCAATTCTCCAGCTCTCATAGCCACATTCCAGACATCTTACGTAGTCCTTCAGCTTGCCTTGGTAGAGCTGATTTATGAGATCAGCCTAAATTTGAGGGGAAAAAAATTTCAATATTCCAAAAACAAATTTGTTTACCTTTATGAACCATTATTTCCTGAAGAATTTGAATCTAGATGGCTTACATATTCTAAACTGCAAAAGAATACTTTATAATAGTAGTTTAGGATATGTATTCTAAATTCTGCCATTAATCCTTAAGTTTATTAATAGCATTCTTTAAACTAAAGAGAAATATAGAATATATTTAAAATTCATTGCTATTTCTCTGGCTATTCATTATCTCAGCCTATTTTCAGTTACTCTTTAAAGTGAAAATAGAATTGAATATAAATTCATGGCAGGTATTTATTTATCCAATTTGTCTTTAATGAGAATTCTTATTTTTATTCCAATTAAAAATATATGCCTAATTCTACTGAAAGCCCATCTCAGTTTTATAAATATTTATAAAAGCATATAGTTTTTACATTTAACTCTTTTTTTACAGCCATATTCATATATAAAATGATTTTAATGTTCTTTTTCATGAAATATATGCAGATATATTTAACCAAATATATACATTTCAAAATGTTATTTGGTACATTCTTGAACTGGACAAGAAACAGTGAAAAATTAGTAAAGATTGGTATAATGGATATATACAAGAATGTGAAAGGGAAAAACAGGACTCATGTGATACAGATTCAATGCTGAATTGCCACAAGGAATCTACATCCGTCTCTAGTCACTTTTTTTAGTAGTTATAACTTTGAATGATAGCTAAACAAGGACTTGTTGTAAATCAAGGACTACCCATATACAGATTTCATGAATATAAAGGACACACAAGTAACAGCTTTTTAAAAATCCTATGTATAGTTGCCAAATATTAGTCTACTGACTGTTCAGACCCCTTTAAATAAAGAGCAGAGATGTCTTTGTGCAAGGGGTCCATCTTACGATTAAGATGAGGCAGAAGATATTGCAGGAGATATTGCAAGATCTCCTTTGGACAACAGCTATGGCACTATTTTGCATCTGTAGAAGTGTAAATATGTTAAATGGAAATTTGAAGCACAACATGGAGACAGTGCTGAATAGCCTAGACCAGTGATGGTGAACCTATGGCATGCATGCCAGAGGTGACATGCAGTGCCCTCTGTGGGCACGCAAGCTGTCACCCCAGCTCAGCTTCACCGTGCATGCAGACGCGCCTTCCACTGGCCAGCTGGTTTTCAGGTCTCTGCTGTACATTCAGGGGCTGCACATGCATTCACAGGGGGCGGGGCACATGTGGGAGACCACATGTGCATTGTATTTTGGGGGTTCGTGTGCACATGCATGCGCTTTGGGTACTTGGTCCGGAAAATGTTAGCCATCACTGGCCTAGACCACCAGAGTTTTCTATGAGCAATATCATAACTACCTATTCGTGCTCAATTTGAGTAATGTTATCAATTGTTTCCTTCAGAAACAATGTTTGCTCTCACATTAGAGTATTGAGACTGTTCTTTCTGAAAACTGACGGTAGTGGTAACAATCAATATATATATATAGGTATGGAGGTCATCTCTGGTTACTTTAGACATGTATATACAGAAATATTATGAGACTCACAGAAACAAGTCTGGAAGCAGCAAGTATTTTGCAGCTTTTGGCAAAAACAAGCAAAAAGGAATAACTAAGTTCTTTTTATATATTTTTTACAAGATAAACTTAATTTCAGAGATTGTGAGGGGAAAAAAAAAGATAAGCTCAAAAGAATTAGGATAGCTCCTGAATAAAGGGGATTTTACCAGGAGAATCCAACTTGAAGAAAGAAAGTAAGATACAAATTCCAGAAAGATCACATAACTCTTGCCTTCCCTTGACTATAATCCACTTAAAGATGCTTCCCAGAGTATTATATTGTATATAATATATTATAAATCTAGGATAAGTATAGTACTGTTTTATTAATATGGTTTTATTCTAATTATTTGTTATTTCTTGTTATCTCATTACCACAAGAATAAACCCCAAAATATTATACCTGCTCTGTTTGTTTCCATTTTTGTTCCAAAGCATCAAACATGACTCTACAGAGTTCCTGCACATCATGCTGCTGCCATGCTATTGTAAAACAAAAGTGATCTTATTTAATTAATACAGGCATACATTCTATCACAGCAATTCATTAGCCCAGTTACACTACACTACATCACACTAAATTTATTTTACTGCTAGTTTTAGAACTGAAATTTCTCTTACCTTTCTCATTTTGCCTGACTTCACAATTATTTTCAAATATTATTTTTTTAAAAAAATACAGGGATTCATAACTGTAGCTTAACATCTTTGTCATGATATACTGAACTTTAAATAAACTAAATAATAGAACCAATAAATTAGGCCAACAGTTCTGCTTAGTGCAGAGGAAAACATATTAAGCCATCTTCAAAAAATGTCTTCCAACCTGCTTGGACAAAATAAAAGTTCACCGTCTTGATAGACAAATTGGTCTATTCTTGGATGGTTCTTACTATCAAGTAATTTTTTCTAATATTAAACTAAATTGTCTTTTGTTATTTTGTTACTGTGAACTGAGAATTTTGGTTAATGGTTTGTAATAAGAATAGGTTATTAAACTTTATTAAATTGGTCAATTCTCAACAGCTATGTAAATAAGTATAAATGCAAAAGCCAATTTTAAGCTACTGATAGCTTTTTGAATGCTATTAATCAGAGATATTTGAGATATAACAGCATGTCATATCTGTGGCTTTTTCTTTCTCAGAGGAGAAAGAAAAAGCCTCTTTTTTATAGAGGAATGCTAAGGGATTGTTCAATATGTGACCAAGTAGGAGTCAGGTATATCCTGACCAAGTACATAACTGATAATTAGGACACAGACAATGTCAGTCAATATATGTCCTAATATAGTTATAATTTAACCTAATATTTGGTTATCATTACCCTCACTACTATCCCATCCAAAGCTTCGTGTAACATCTGTAGTTTCAATTGCTCTCTTTTTGCTGGTCTGCAATAAAACAAACAATCTTTGAAGTTGGTAAGGGATGCTTGTCACTGGATCTTCTTCAGAGTCTTCAAATTCCCATCTATTGAAAAAGATAAACAAACATTAGTACCAACAGACAAATAAATTATTTTAGTGCACCCTGTTGAAAATGAAATGTTCCTAACATTCATTTATATTAAAAAGTGATATCTGAAAGGAAAGCTGTTATGGAAATATTTCTTCAAGATACAATTTGAAAAAAAAAGGCTAAATATATGATCCTTACAGCCTGATATTGAAACTTTTTAGAAGAGAGAACTCCCGTGCTTAAATATTCAAGTATTCCATAACCGGAACATTTTCTATTATAAATACTATGACATGTCATCATTCATCAAATCATACTGAACTCTTACAGATATTCTTGCAAAAGTTAACACTATCTACATTGCCAAAGGTGCTTTTTCAAAAGACAACTTTGGAAAAACGAAGTCCAGTTGCCTTTTGAAAAAGTACCTTTAGGTCAGCCATGACCTGGAAGACCAAGAATCTCCATAGACATACCTCTGTACTATATTCCAAAATATGACTACACAATCATATAGTGGATACAAGTAAGAACCTACCCCCGTTTTAATTGTACTATAAAATAGAGGAAATATTTACAATAGGCCTATAGACAGTCCTTTAAAATCCTTTTATAACATCCAACATTTTAGTTTTTATAATTGTTATGAACTATTTTTAATATTTCTCTGCAATTCTAAATTCTACTATGAATCTACATTTAAGCTTAAGGGGAAAAAAAGACTGCAGAGGAAGTCTCTTTATCATTGCATCTGTCCAAAAGCTAATGACATATCAAATAGTTTTACAAGTAAGTTCCAGGAAATCCTTGCGTTGAAAATTAATGATGATATGTCATACTCCGCTTTAAAGAGGATTAATTAAGTTCAGAAGTACATCTATGAAGCTATTCTCAACAACAATAGTCAAGGTTAGAACACTGAATTGACTGCAAACGACTATGTAAATAGGTGAAATAATTCGTTAATTGCAGCAATCTCTCAGGTGTTTAGCAAGACTTTCATAACCCAAGAAAGGCAATAACAAAATTAATGAAATCCATCTACTTACCTATATAATGCATTTCTAAATTCAGGAGTCATATAAAGAGTTTGTAGAAGACTGTTCAAATAACAGGTCATTGCCTGATTTACTAGACCCACATATCCTAAAAAATAGTATAACATTAGTAATAATGCTCATCTTAAAAAAGAATAAGACTAAGATTTAAGAAGAATTAATAATTATTGGGCATATTTATTATTATTTCTATTTCAATTTTCCAAAATCATTTTTGCTAATAATATCTACTCAGAACAACAGTACTTTAAAGCTTAACTGGATATTCAAAAAACACATTTCTTCAGAATTCTGAAACATATACCAATAGTAAAAACATGACTTAAACAGGACTTACGAAAAACTACAATACTGAGTTAGAATAACATATTAAACACCTTGTAATTTAGCACAGTGTGATTATCACTTCAATGCTAATTATTTATCTTTATTTGCCCTGCAAACAAGTTAGAAAAAAATACTAGATACTAGAAAATTTCATTTCCTTCTAGTATGATTGCATTTTTAGAGTATTAGTTATTAGAAACTAATTATTAGATTCACAAAGGTGAACTGCATATGGGAATATGAAATGGATTTCTTCTAAGTAAGAACTATTACCCTATTACTTAAATAGTGACAAATAATTTTGTGCTCAATTGTTCTTACCAGAAATAAACACTTGCATTTCATTAAATGGAACAAAATGAAAACTTTACCTATTACGAAGAGTGAGGGGTTTTTCATATTTAATAATAAAAAAATCCCTAGCAATTACAACAAGGATTGGATTTTTAGAGGTGAAAGTCAATGATTGTAAAGCAATCACAAGGTTGTTAAGCAAATCCAATCAGCAAAAATTGCTGGAAACTGGCAAGTTGCAAATCATGGTCATATGACTGTGAAGCACTGCAATCAGTTGTAAATGCAAGCTGGCTGTCAAGCACCAAAAATGCAATCACATGATTGAGGGGTGGTGATGATGCAGTGGCAAATATAACTACTAGAGTGAGTTGTTATTAACTTTTTAAAAGCCTGTTGTAATTTTAAATGGTCATTAAATCAAAGATTACCTGTAACCATCTGTGGGAGAAAAAAAATAAACCACATCCCTTGTGGTTCTGTCACCTCTCCTTACACATCTGCAATATTCTCAACAGCAACTATAATACCACCACTTCTGCAACCCTTATCCCCCATTCAAAATCTTACATGAACAATGAGATTTACAACTTGTTCTCCTATACTTAATTTGTTTTTAAGACAGTTTTGTAAGTTGTTTTAAGATAGTATAATATTGCTATATCCAGTGGAAAGGACAAAAGACATCTCCATACCCGTTTCAGATTTGCTCAGAATTGATGAATAAGAGTAATTCTGACTGACATAATCACTGGAACAGCCAACTGAACCTTCTCTTGGTAGAGGACCTATAAATCTATCAGGATTGTGGTCATCTGATCCACCAGACTCCTCCTAAAACATTGGAAACATCTATTAATGTATGTTTCAAGTTTATAATTAACTAATTAACACAAAAAAGAAATTTACAGAAGCAGATGGGGAACTGAGTGAATCTAAGTAAGGATTGCAAGAAGTGCCTATGTTACTTTTCCTATCTACAGAACTCCTTACTCACGAGATCAAACATTTTGGTTGTTTTTTTTTTTAAATAGAGTGATTAAACTTAAGATTCCAAGAGCCAAAACAGGTACCATGAGAATTGTGGTACCAACAGGTACCATGAGAATTGCCAGAAGAATTGTGCCTTCTTGGTTTAGCTCTTTAAGTTCTGCCTAAAAAGCAGTACTTAGACAAAGTGTGCAGAAATATTGCAATTCTTGAACATCCCAACCCTGGGAACTTCTGTTTCAAGGTCAGAACAACCAGATTCTATTTAATGAGTTCAATCTGAAGTCATATTATGCTGTCCAAACTGTATCAGAAATGTCTGCTTTTCAGTGTATGTTTGAGAACCAGACTGGTTTTGTTTTTTAGAAAGGATTTACTTAATGGCTATGAAAATCAAAGATAAGCATTAGAACACTCAGAACGAAAAGAAAAAAAAATCTTAATATGTGATAAGACACAGAATCAGCAAATTAATATGTCATTACCAATACCACTTGAGGTTGTGCTCCATCTTTATCTGTCAAATGCAGAAAATTCTTTTTCCCAGGCTCAAAACCAGCATCAACAACAGATTTATCACTCAAATGATCCAGTGGTGTCTACAGTAAATAAAACAAAATTGTTTATTTATTAAAATGGGATGGATTATTTATTTATTCATTTATTTTTATCTTCCTGTTTTTAATAAGATCAAATCAATGTTTATATTTAAAACATAAAATAATTAGAAAGCAATGAGTTAAATCCTCTGACCTGTAGTTTTATTCTTATACCTTCTCATTAAAGGTCTTAATATACTGCACTTTTAATACCTGTGAACTTTATTTTTAATATTTAAGTTCCAGTTTGTTACTATTTAGGTCATTAGGAGATTTATTAAATAATCATTGTAAATTAAATGGCAGGCAAGCATATATTGTAATAAGTGTTTATTTAATTTTGACAATCTTGAGGAATAGGGATTTTGTTTTTAAGAAAAATATCTTGTTATCTAATTTATGTTCAACATAAAGAAAATTTGTTAATTGACAGTAATATTTCATTGTTTTTATATTACTTCTATAGAGTTAAAGGAATATGCAGCTATTCTTCTTAAGCCTGAATTTGGAAAATGTATACTAACGATTCTCATCAGTTCATAAAAGATGTTGCAGGCTTTATACCATAGATAGACTGACTCAGAGCATGCAACAGATGAATTTAAGATGATAATTGGCAGAAACATATTAAAAGATAGATGCTTTCAGTAGCATTTACCAATTATTTTTTAATGTCTTGATTTAACAAAAAAAATCTAACGAACAGCACTGTTTGTTCCTTTACCCAAAACTACTACAGGATTATTAAACTTTAGTTGTTTTTATACCCACATTGATACAAGGCATTATGCTTTTTAGATAATCAGAAAAAAATTAGTCAGTTGTTGTCATCTTAAGAAAACAATAAGTCAGAAAATAAAAATAAATTAAAGAAATAATTGAAAATAGATATTTTATCTGTTATGTGTTATATATTATTTTATGAAAAAATGCATTAAAATATTTTTCCACATCATAACCAACCAGAGAAAATAAAAGAAGGCAGTCTTGAACAAAAAAAGATTAAGGGAAAACAAGTGCTAATATAAAAAATACCATGAAAAAAATGTTTTTACCGTATTAGCAACATTGACTCCATTTCCCCAAATTAAATCAAATGTTCCATTAACATAGCCCACTTTGGAGGCTATATCTTCAAATAGTTTTTTTACTGGTGTGGAAGCTGGCAAATTCAATGTGATGCGCTCATTCACTGTCTTAGCATTGGTAGTATCTTGTATTATACAAAGCACTCTAAGTTCATCAGCAGCATTTTCAATCTGAAATGAAAGGAACAAATAGATTACAAACATATGTTCTATTTTAGAAAGTCATTTCTCTTAACTATGCAATTTCAGTTTTTAACACAGATGGAACACTGTAATTTAAACAAAATAATATGAACAATTTTCAAAAATAGAAGAACATCAACAGGTTCCCTTGAATACAGCTATTTGGTCCTAGTTGTCCTTGTTAAAACTGTATCATCCAGGCTCTACCACTTCAATCAGAATATCTGTTAACCAATTTTATACTATCAATTCCTATAAAACCTAAATTATTATTTGATTATATTCAAAGACAGTTAGGAAATATTGACTGGAGCAGTATGCAGCTGCTTAAATGCTTATTAAATGTAGACACTATTTCATAGAATCTGCATAGATTCTTTTTATACTATAAAAATGTATCTAGATACAAATGGAAATGTAAATGAATTCTTTTATGCAACTTTTTCCGCATACAGAATTAGTATAGGGGAATCATAAACAAATATATTGAGAAGACATAAGCCAGAAATCAATGCTGAACAAAGTACAGAGTCATGCCTGCTGGCATGAAGATCCAAGCATAAACTGAGTTCATGACTATGACATGTTCAAATGTAGCAGAGACATTCTATATTAAAACACCATGCTGGATTAAGCTTCTAATTCAAAGAAAGATATTGCATAAGTTCCAAAACTAACTTGTGACAGTGGAAAATATTTTGTAATTGCTATGTCCATGTTCTAAAAAACTATTTTGTTGCTTTGTTAAAACAATTAATTAAATTCATTGCTTTAACAATGCAATGAAAGTTTTTTAGATTTTTTGTTAGATTTAGATTAGCAACTGCATTTATTTATGTCTTATAATAGTTTTAAAAATACAATCATTTTGACTTATTTTTTAGCATAACCACATTCTGAAATAGTGTAAATGAACAAGGTAGTCGTATTTATTTAATTTATATGCTGCTCATGTTGTTGTCTAAGTAACTCTAAATGATATCAAAATTTACCAGCATCACAAATCTTTTAACATAAACCAGGCCTGCAGTTTAAACCAACCAAACAAAGCTAGACTTGCTATCTAATTACAGTCCATTAATAAGTTATTTTTATTATTATCTGAAAATTCTATAGGCCAATAGAATTTCTGGTTCTGCAGCCTATCTAGAACTGACAGTATTTGTGGGTCAAAACTTTATAAGCCTTATTTTACCTCTTAATATTTGTTAGTCCAAAAACTGCTTGAGATGACTTGGATATCCCAAGACTTATAGGTTCTAGAGATAAAATCAACAAATATTTTTTTCTCCTTACTTCTAAAGCTTTAATTTTGTGAATATTTCTTGTAGCTATTATTAATTATTCCACAACCAAGAGAAAAAGAAAAAAATAATGAAAGACAGTTCTGATAGGTATCCCTTGTTAAATATATTTTATACAAATTCAAGGAAGTAATGCCATTGATGGTTAATAGATTAGGTCTATTTTTTAAAAAAATATGGCCAAATTTACAAAAATGATTAGAAATGACATCTTGATCTAAATTAACCAATTTACCAATTACTGAGTCTATTTTCAATTAGTTGAATAAAAATTTAAAATCTTTAAAAGAGAAGTAAAAATTTGTTGCAAAATTTTATAGGGGTCAGGAATTACAATAATTATTGTTTCCAATTTAGGAAGTGAAAAACCTTTCATCCAGTGATTATATACTCTTTATATTAATAATATTGTACTAACAATGTATTAGAGCTTTATCTAAGATGTCTCCTCTCCATCTATCTCCCAGTGAATGGGGACATGCAGTTTGCCCTTTTTGCTGACTGTATTAGGCAGGCATATTCCATATGGATAAATGTCTGAAAAATACCCAGGATTCAAATCATATGAAGTTTTACAGATAATATCCAATATGTTGAGTTGTACCTGCCAACAAAGTGGCAGCCATAAAGTTTCTACAATAATATAATCCGGTTGTAATGGGTCTCATCTTCAAGCAGGCAGATGCAGTTTGTACCACATGAAGTTTTTAAGATGTCTTCAAAGGCAGTTCATGTAGAAGGAATTGCAAAAATACAACCAATAAAGAACAAGAGCCTAAATGAAAATACCTAATTCATCTCATTCCAAGATTAGTGCAGCCCTTGGCCACAATTTACACCTGCCACTGTAGCAGGAGCTACAAGACGAGAAAAAGGGGAGGAGAAACTTTAGGCTACAATGGAAACTGATTTCCCTCCCCCTGCAGAAGCTGATTTGCAATATGGGTGAACTGGGATGAGAAAGCATCTTAATCAACTGCCATTCCATCTCACTGGAATGAGGTTTTTCCACATCTAGTCCTTGAAGCCTCTAAACCACCCAGTTAACATTTTTACCCAGGGAGATATAGGAGATAACCTACATTTTGATACCTTACATATGCCAATGGATAACCCCTTTAATAAGCTTCATACAGAGGTCAATATAAGGAAGGGGGTGGAACTAGGAACCCGTCATAATGAAATGGCCAATGATTTCATCTCTCATTCCATCTTACCTCCTGCAAAACTGCTCAGTGACCAAGGTGTATAACCCTGCAGAAAAACATTTCTAATCCCTAACTAATGCTGACAACTCAGGAGACTACCAATTTTCCACCCATTCTCATATTCTAAATCTTGAATGGATCTAAGTACTTTGCATCTATGTCATTCTGAAGAAAAAAGATCACTTTAAAACCTTTTCTAAAAAAGAAAGATCAGGCAGAAATTGTTCAAGATGACTGGATGGAGTGGGAGCCTCTTAAGAAAGGAGTATACCATTGCCTCTTTGAAGAATATTCCATTTGAGAGACATTCACCCTCTCTTGAATCCATCTTTTTATGTCTTCTCTGGTTGAGCTAGCATGGGCAAATATCCAATTCATTCTAGGTAGGGTATCCCACTGAGAACCCTATTCATTTCATCAAAACCCAGGCTGTTTTGAATAAAGCTGCTGGGCAGTAGCCTGCAATAAGAATTGAGTAATAACAATATTCTTTTGCCCTAACCACCATTGTATAGGTACAAAACTGGATTTATTTTATGTCCATTTGCATTCCCCCTCCCCCCGGCAGCATCATTCTAGGCATTTATTTTGTTGTTTCATATCTAGTAGTGATCAGATGAGTACTCATCTGATCAAGGAGAAAGCTAAAATCAATCAATGCAGAGACCATTTAGAGGCAATGTTATTCAGAGGTTGACTAGGTACATAATCAAGCTGTTCACTAAATCACTGGGAAATTCCCTAAGCCTTCTTGGAAATTCCCAAAAAATTATAAGGAGAACCACTTTAAAAGTGCCTTTTTGCTTGCAGAGATGAATGGTGCTTACTATAAAAATGCTATTTGTCAATAACTGAAAACAGCATGAAAAACTAATTATTAAAAACCAGAACAGAAAACTAGAAAGTGAGAAACCAAAAGGCAAGATATCATATTTTTAGATCATGTAGAACTAAGTAAGTGTACTTCTAAGTCAAATAATATATCTTCACATTTAGGCTGGGCTTAGAAACAAAAAAAATTAACTAAGACATAACATTCCTATGCCCTTTCTAAAAAAAAAGTAACACATCATCTAGAAAAAAACAATTTTTGCCTGAAATTGCATGTTGTTTTATAATGATTAAGTAAGAGAATACAAGGTTCTCTCTGAGAGTCTATTAATGCTATTCATTTAATTAGAAGATTATCAAAATGGTCAGTTTGCAAACAAAGGTATTGATACATACAGAGACTTGCTTCATTTTGAAAAAAAATATGGTACTCCCTCCTAGATCACTTTCTATTTTGTTCTTTCTGCTTATGAAAGGCCACATTGCAACTAGGATGAAACTGAATTACACAAAAAACAAAAGGGAATTAAAAATTAAAACATGTATTTATTAAAAATTGATCATACAGGTTACCTTTCAGAATGGGCAATTTCAGGATTATGTTCATTGTCATACTTTGTTTTTTTCTAATTTGAAATACTATGCTATGACACATTAATGCTATTAACTCTTCAGTAACAGCATCTCATTTAGTCTTTGTTTAGCGACTGTTCAGTTATGATAATGATGAAAAAGTAACTTTATAACCGTTCCTCATATTTACAACCTCTATAAAGAAAGAAAAGTTGAAATGAAATCATAAGCACAGTCGCAATTTCATTTAGCAATCACTTAATGAAAGAGTTGCTACTTCCAATTGTGATTGTTAAATGAGGACTATCTGTAAAATATTCCAACCATAAAAAAAAAAAAAATAGCAAAGAAGAAATTGAAAAAGCTGATAAGAGAACGGCTATTTTACTTTTAAATATACCGTATTTTCCGGCGTATAAGACGACTGGGTGTATAAGACGACCCTCCTCAGAGCCATTTAAGGCTCGTCAGAGCCTTATGGGCTGGTCTGCCTGGTTACAGGAGAATGAGACCCAGCGTATAAGACGACCCCCGACTTTTGAGAAGATTTTTGTGTGTTAGAAAGTAGTCTTATACGCAGGAAAATACAGTATATATAATGTCTACCAATATTCTTTTGATAGAAAAGTCCCGCATCCAACAGAAAGAGAAGAAGTATTTGTGTACTGAAATATAAGAATGAGCAGAGTAACTTTTGGGAAAAGTTGAAATAAAACACACAAGGTTCTTTCATCAACTATTTCATACTTCACATTCGTCAGTTAACTAAAATACAACTTAATATAAAAAACAAAGCAAGCTGTTTTGACTAGAATTCCAAAAACGGTATTAGAGCAGTACCTTTGCTAAATTAATTGAAAAAGGGGAACAATTTTTAAATTATCCAGAATAACTTTCGTTAGTATACGTTTTGAAACTATAAGTTTCAAAGTTGAAGTCATGCAAATTATCATTTATTAGAATTTTCAAAACCATGCTTTTGATTTTTATAGATATTAAAATGAAGTCTTAGTTTCATATAAAACACCAAATCATCCTCCACTCTTAGGAATATATTAAAAATTAGTACTCTAATGCATTTGCAAACCATTTTATTTACTCGTGCACAGTGCTAATTTCATGCTATCAAAACTGAGCTGTTTTAAACATTCACTTCAACTAACTACCTGTGAAAATTTCTTCTTCATTTCATCAAATATATTTTGTCTGCATCTCCAAAGCATTTCCTAAGATATATAAACACAAAATAGTATGGTTATGCTATCAAATATTTACTTAAAAATTCAGCTTTTAAAGAAACTAACTTTTAGTCAATGTAAAATTTATTTTCTCACACAAATGAATATTTAATATGTATAAAAAAAAGAATGGTTTAATTCTACAAAAAGTACATGGGAGTATAACATGGGACTAAATGGCTAAAGACATACAAAATTTACTAAAATCAATACACTAAAACGTATTTGTCTAAGTGAAGAAACTGGTATCCCATATGAAGTACTAAATTTCCTAAAATACTTACGTATTTTATGTGTGTCTCCCCAAAATGGGTCAGGAAAATCCCAAAATGTACTATCAACCCTAGTATTCTATACTTTTGAAAAAATTTGGATAGCTTTCTGAACAATACAGAAACAGCCATTCATTTATCACCACCATAATAACTGAATGGAAGGAACAGTGTAGAAGGAATTGCCACTCTCAAATTGGCCTTTTTAGTCACACTAGATGCTGTTTTAGGACCTATTCCCAGAGCACGATACCATAGTCTCTTAAGACTGAAGGATGCCAGTGTTGAATGTTGAATAACTGAATGATCACTAAACAAGTCAACTGCTTCAGCAGACTTTCTGGAATAACTTTAAGCTCTCTCTGGAACCCAACCAGGTCCACTAGCTGTCTGGAATGGACTAATACAATAACTCCAGTCTCCCTGCAGGAAGGGGTGAGTGACATCAGAGAACTGCAAATTCAGAACTGTGATCTGACTATGACAGAGAAGAAAGTATTTCCCCCAAATCCTCAACACCTTGCCACTATCCAGACATAAATAAAAGGTCACATGTATAACTACTATTATACACTGGCCATGGGTGACTTGCTACAGGCCCATGGCTGTCACAATGGCCATGAACTTCCAAGTCCACACATATAGATGACAAGGTAACGCCCCTCAAGATCATAAACCTGAGGAACTTCACCACTAGCCTGGAGTCAAGGAGTTCAGAAAGGAAGATTGCCACACAGCAAGGAAACTGGAAGAATAGTAATAATCCCAACTAAACCCTAGAGCCCAAACTAATAGAGTCTCACAGCCAGTAATCTATTGGATAGTGGCCCTGGATGTCTCTCAAGTATTTTGGATGAGCACTGCCACTGCACAACCCCTATCCTGGGGACTTAGCTGATGCCACATCCCAAACTCAACAGGGCATATCTCAGAAAAGGAAACATCTCATTTTGGTCCTACCTGATTTCAGTGATCCATACCAAGTCAGTGCCCTTGAAGCAAAAATAGCACTACACAAGCCGTGGTTTGATGACTGTGTTGATGTCAAAAAAGCTCTTGCTAACATTACACGTTTATTTATCCAATATTGTGTTGACAATTGCAGTGGACCTCTTCCAGAAGAAAAGATACTACAAGCAACTTCTGGCATACAACTTCTGGCAAACAAAAAAGAAGCAATAAAAAATAATTGGACCTAACTCATTGAAATAGTCAAATCCAATGGCTCATCCTCATTTTGGCATATCACATCAAGCTTCCAAAGAAACAGACATTCTATGGTGGTCTGCAGGACCTGGAAGGCATATTTTCAGGAACTCTACATGGCATCTCTGTTGGAAGTAGACATCCTAGTCAAACTAAGAACATTTGCCAATATGGGTACCAGTGACAATGACAGAGATCAAGAATCTTGTTGCTTAATTAAGACTACAAAAGGTCTTAGAAGATGATCTAATAATTTCAGAATCCATTTACTTGGGGTTCTACACCCCATCCTGGCTTCACTTTTTACCTGCATCAACATCTATGGCTGAATCCCAAAGATTGGGGACTTTTAATCATTTCCCCCCCCTCCCTCCCTCCCCCCCCTCTCTCTCTCTCCCTCCCTCCCTCCCGTGGTTCCCCAAAATAAGACGTGTTATATATTTTTTTGCCACCAAAAAAGGCACCATGTCTTATTTTTGGGGTGGTGATGTTATCCACTGACTCACCTCACTTGCACATGTCGCCCCTGGCCTCCTTTTCACTGTCAGAGACCTTCAGGAACTTCTTCAGCTGGCAAGGCCAGCAAGGCTTTCCTGAAGGCCTGTGCAGCCGATAACAGAGCTCTGGATCGATTCTGGACTGGGCAGGGTCTTAATTAGGGCTTACCTTTGGGGGAAGGCTTATATTGGGCACATGTGTAAAAAATTAAGCTAGGACTTACTTTCTGAATAGGTCATATTTTTGGGAAAACTCTGTCCATCCTTCCATCTGTCCATCCGTCTATATATATATATCTACCTATCTATCTAAAAGATGAAAGCATGATCCTGCTAATTATATATGGATCAGCCTCCTCAACACAATCAGCATAAGTCAGTGCTCGCTTCGGCAGCACATATACTAAAATTGGAACAATACAACACAATCAGCATAAGTCTATGCAAGACACCTACAATGGAAATTCCAGGAGTGGCTGGGACAGGAAAACATAGTTACAGAAGAGCGAGCCAGGTTTAGGGAAGGCCAATCCACCATTTATTATTGCCTAGTATTCCTACATCTGCTTGAAAAATATCCTCCTGCAATACGTCTCTTTATCCTGCCTTTACAAACTTTAAAATAGCTTTTGATTTTGTATTCTGAGCTAAATATGGGAAATACTTGGGAAATCTTCAATGCCAGATGCTTATTACATCTAATACATATGCTATATATATGCAATTGGAACTGATCATCAAGCAAAGCTGCATATTGGTCCCACTCTTATTCAATTTTTAGATTAACTTAAATGTTTATATTAATGGTGGCACAATGGTTATAGTGCAGCTTTGCAGGCTAATTCTGCTGACTGTCAGAGTTCAATTCCCACTGGCTCAAGGTTGGCCTTCCATCCTTCTGAGGTCAGTAAAATGAGGACCCAGATTGTTGAGGGTAGTATGCTGACTCTGTAAACTGCATAGAGAGCTGTAAAGCACTCTGAAGCAGTATATAAGTCTAAGGCAGGGGTCTCCAACCTTGGTAACTTTAAGACTTGTGGACTTCAACTCCCAGAATTCCTCAGCCAGCCTTGCTTTAAAAAAAGAGTTGAAGTCCACAAGTCTTAAAGTTGCCAAGCTTGGAGACCCCTGGTCTAAGGGATATTGCTAAATTCTATTAAGTTCATGGTAAACTATCTCAACACAAACTTTCATTCTCGAAAACTGGACGACACATCTCTGTTCTACTCTATGCAGATGATGCCATAATACATTTAATTTGTCATCCTTAAATTCCTCAAGACATATACCTGCGGCACTCATATTGTTCGAAGCCAAACCAACTGCATAACTTCTTTATGGCCTTTTCTCCAACTCTGCACTATTAGAGCTTGTTCAATCCACATTTCTAAGACTGGCTCTTCAAGCCCCAAAAGGTGTCTATAATGCCTATCAGAGACTAGAGATAGACCTCATAAAAGTGGAAGCTACTGTGTGGGAGTACTCTTATCTGAGAACCCAGGTGTTCTACTCAGCATGGGATGATTGGGATGTGATAGGGCCAAAGCACTCATTAAACAGCCCGCAGTAGTCACAGAGACCAATTTGATATAGACAAGTTCCCACCTTTATTGCCAGTGAATCCAACAGATATTTTGCCTCCCCTATGACATACTTAACTAAACTCGAAGTATTTAATCAGTGGCATGATGTCATGGCCTCCCTTCAGCTGTCCTTGAAGATTCCGATACAGGAAGATTTCCTAGCCACAGAGTCTGTGACTGGACACACAGAAACAACAAATCATGTGCTTCTCCAAGGTCTATTTTACAGACATCCATACTAGCCTCATCTCACCATTATTGAATAAATGCATAAGGCACACAAGACAATTCTACACTTCCCTGGTGCTTTCAAATACGAATCCCGCTACAAGATATGATTGATACTAGTTATATCAAGGTCTCTCTTTTTTTAATATATAGCAGTATTTCGTCTGATACCTCAGAATTTGTTAAGCTTCAAAAAGAAATCAGTAATTTGTTTTCATTCATGTTGTAGAACAAGCATTCAAAGTTTAATACATGGACTCTGAACAAATGCTTAGGAATTAATTACACATGAATAATATAAATAAAAGCATTCTTGGTTTTTATGAAGTTTTTTACCATATTTCTTAAGCAATCATTAAATAGAGAAAGTAAAGTATCATACTGCATGTTTTTCTTGTCATTATCATTACACAAATATGGAATAGTCTATTTTCTATTTTCCTATATATAAAAATACTTTTAACACTAGGTTGTGTTCATAAACAGACATACTTGAAAAATAAACTCTGCTGAATTTAAAAATGTTTTTTATAATTTGGCAATTAATTTATAATTCATAAATTCAGATATTATTTTTCAATAAACAAACATGAGATTAATTTCAAAGCAGGATTACCTCAAATTAAGAAAACCAGAACGATAAAATTATGTAACACTATAAAGTATTTATTTCTTTATATTATTTATAGATATAAGAAACTGATTTCTTCAAAATATATGATTTGGGAAAATTATTTCCCGTTTTCCCCAGAATCCTTTTCACAAAAAGGGAAAGCATTTTAAATCCTCATGGCTCATGCTGTTTAAATTGATAGTCTAAATGCTATCTTTTATAACTAGAAGCACAATGATCACAGCCAGACTCTGCCATTAATCATTCCAGCCTAGGCTAGTTATCTATAATTACTGCCGAACACTCCCTTTGCTTCTTGGACACCAAGTAATGCTGAACTATTATTCTTTTCTCTCTCATTCAGTAAATACCTGTGATCTATGTATGTCTAGATAATCTTTACATATTATTAGGATTTTAAACTTTATAGGCAGAGCTGTCCATTACTTTTAAAAATAAAACTGCTGCCAAAATAATGTCCTTGCTATCATTTAGTACAGCATTGCCCAAGATGGACACTTTCCAGATGGGTGGACTTCAATTCTCTGAAGTCCCCAGCTAGCATGGTCACTCTTGAAAATTCTAGAAACTGAAGTGCATACATCTGCAATGAAACAAAATTGATTTAATACTAATGTATTGAATTAAGGCTTAAGGTAGAAAAATGCTGAATGATGCTGGCTAGGGTTTAAGAAATACACAAAACTGCAACATCAAGGTAAACAAGATGTAACAATATTATGGTGGTTAGGGTGGAATAACAGGAAAATACTGTTTACAGAAACAGATACTTTATGTACTTTTTATGAAGTTAGGTATTTACATTAATGCCATAAAACAGATGTATTATACTGAATATGGTAGTAAGTTTAGAATCAGGATTCCAGTTGAGCAATGAATTATGATTATATGCTGTATCACCACCCAAATATTAAAATCCCCACCCCAGTTCTCTCTGGTATCAAAATAATTAAACATGACACTATTTTTACAGTAAAATTCACTTGTTATATTAAGCTGCAACACATCTTGTAAGGTGCTTTCAGTACCAAAACCTAACATAAGATTTCTGAATATTTCTGTATACCCTTGCTAGAGTGCAAGGGTATTGACAGAGGTTCTATACACTTAACATGTGTTATTCCTTCTTTTAAACTAGTAACATATTTAGTCTGATGTACCAGTGATTATCTACTGCACAAGTTTTTTTATTAACATATCTATCAATCTGAAATTTGCTTAGGAGAACCAGAATTTACGAATAACAAGATTTATCAAATTTCTACTCCACATATCTCACCTAAGTGACTCTGGGCAGTTTACAAATAAAAAAAGATTAAATCATGATAAATCAGCTTTCCTGAGAATTACATTTGTCTATACTGTTTATTTTTCTATATGATAAAGTTGGAGAGGGAAAGTAAACTGACAGTCAGTTTGATGTAGTGGCTCAGATGCTGGCCTAGGAACTAGAGCCATGATGGCGAACCTATGGCACGCGTATCCAAAGTGACATACGGAGTCATGTCACCTGGCACACGTGGCATTGCCCGTTCCTCTTCCGGGTTTCTGGGACACATGCACATGCGACAATCAGCTGGCCTTTGTGCATGCAGCAGTGCCGGAAACCGGAAGAGCTGGGAGCTCTAGGCCTCCCTTTCGTATAGAAAGCCTTCTGGGTGACTTTGGATCAATCATTCCATGGATCATAGCATACCAGGCTCCCTTGTTCTCCACTGTTTTCCAGAGTTTACCCAAATTCATGTTGTCTCAATGACACTATATAACCATCTCATATTAATAATATTAAATGTCAAATATAAGATGATAAAGTCTCAGAGCATAACGCGCCAGATTTAATTGTGGATGGAAAGAAAAAAGTGTGGATAATACCAGATGATGTAGAATAAGGGAGAGAGAATTGGAGAAGATCACAAAGTATCAAGATCTGAAAATTAAAATTGAAAGATTATGGCATAAATTGGCAGTGGTGGTTACAGTGATTATCAGCAACTAAGTGCCATATAAAAAAAAAAATCTTGGATAGCATTTAGAAAATCTGTGCATTGAGAAAATTTCCATCATTCAATTACAAAAGGTCCTACTGCTTGGAACTGCAAATATATTACGTCACTACATTATGACATCTTAGGGAAGAATTAAAGGTGAATTCGAAGCCAACACTGGCTAAAGAACTGGCAGCTGTGATTTTACAGCTGCCAGTAACATTGTTGCGAATAATAATAATAATAATAATAATAATAATAATAATAATTTGTCTTCTCAAAAGAACTTTCAAATCACAAGGGACAAGAATGAGAACCACTAAGCCTAATTTCAACCTTGTGATCTAAGCATACATTCTATAGGCCACAGAAGAAATCACAGTATCTTTTACTGTGCATAGTGATTCTATGGCAGACAAATTGAATAGACAAAGATTCCTTCAAAAGATAAAATTTGACAGCTACAGTTCTATGTGGAACACTGCTGCGGTCGCTGCTGCTTTTACTACTACACTTATTGTCTATCAAGTCTGATTCCCAGTGACTGCAGGAACAAGTCCATGCAGTTTTTTTTTCTGGCAACCTTATCAGAAATGGCTCTTCTTCCTAGTGCTGAAAGAGATAGTCCTGCTCAAAGACATCTAGCTGGCTTCAGTGCCTAAAGCAGGATGAAAACTCAAAGCTTCTCTGGTCTCTCAACTTCTAATCCACCACCTTAACCACTACTAGACCAATCTGACTCCAATCCTATTTACTGTACTACATCATCCAACTGCCCATAAAACTATCCCTGATAAAATCAATAACCTTAGCACATAGTAACACTCACAAAAGTAGGTGCAATTTATAAGTCAATTAAAATAGCTTAAAACTCATTTCAAGGACCCTGCCATAGCGGGGGAACGCTAGCAAGAAGAAAAGTCATTTTAATAGATGTGGTAGCAATCACAAGACTATAATCCTATATATTTTTTAAAAAAAATACTAACACTATCTGCTCCAATTTACAAAACTCAGTTCTGAAAACTAAGCGAAAAGACGCTCCTCTTTCCAACAGCCCTTCAACTTTTATCCACACCTGCAAGACACCTGCCTCCAAAGAGAGCGGACCTCTATTTTTTCTTATTTACGATGGTTAGTTCTGGACTTAACCACCATGCCTTCCCACCCAAGGATGCTTTCTATCGCTTCGGGGGCCGAACGCAAAGCCAGCAAAAACCATTCTGCGCGAACTGCTCTCCCTATCAAAGCTGCCCTTGAGGAGAAAAAAATGGGGGGGGGAGGAAATCTCCCAAAGGTCTGCTACCTCCCCCCCCCCCAAATAGCCGGAATGACAACCCTTCAAATCTCTGCTCACCCTCAGGCTTCCCGCGACTGACAGCTCCTCTCTCCCCCTCCCACTTCAAACCGACCCTAGACCCTCCGGCCCGCCGCCGCCGCTGCTTGCGGAGACCTTGTTAAATCGCCCTTTCTCAGCGCCTCTGCCGCAGGGCCTTTCCAAGCGGCCGCTAGGCCTTTCCCTTAAGACGCCGCTCGTTGGAAGCTACCCGCTTCTCTCTCTCCGCCCGACCTGCCGGCCTTCGCAGCGAGACCGCTTCAACCACGGCCAGCTCCCTTGCGGCGAGGGATTCTCCTCCACCTTGGCCCTCCCTTTACGCTCACCCTAACCCACCCGCCCTCCGACAAGGAGGCCTTCGCCGGGCGCCTTTTTGCCCTTCTCCCGCCCGGGCAAAGGCGTCGCTTGGCCTCTCTTCCTTCGCCGCCCGCAGGCGTCCGAAGAAGAAGCGTGCGCGAAAGGAGCGCTCACCTCTTTAGGGACCAGCTGGTTGTCTTCGCTGGGCACCATGGCCAGTGGCGCAGCCAGCTTGGGGCCGGCGGGGGGGGAGGAGGAGGACTCGGGCGGGGAGTCGTCGTCAGCAAGAAGAGCCTCCGGTGGAGGAAAAGGAGGTGGTGGTGGAGGGAGAAGGCGGCGAAGGGTGTCGCGGGAGACTCATCCTCATGTTCCTCCCTCCGCTTTTCTCTTCTCCTAACCGTCCTTTCCCTCCCCCCCCCCCCCCCACCCTATCGCCCGGCCCCCTACCCTTCCACTCAGCCAAGGCGCCCTCCCTTCTCTCGCCGTCTGCGCCAATCAATGGCAAAATGGCCGACGACAAGTTTCTCGCGAGAAGTCGCCCGAGTCGTTTCTTACGGCTCCTCCGGTTCTGCCTCCCCCCGTCCCCGCCCCCCCCCCCTCTGCGTGTTCCGAAGCGTTCCGGCTTCTCCCGGAGTCCAACTTAGTTCCGCTGCTGTGGGTGGCTGGGAGGCGCGCTCTCTGGAGGGGAAAAAAACACCACCACCACGGGCGAGTCGGTCTCGTTTGCTGATTAAATAAATGCGATATCTATTTATCCTTCTCAGGCGAACAAGCGCACTGGTTTTTTTTTTGGTGGTGG
The DNA here is from genome assembly GCA_030761175.1 of Masticophis lateralis. NCBI lineage: Eukaryota > Metazoa > Chordata > Lepidosauria > Squamata > Colubridae > Masticophis > Masticophis lateralis. The sequence continues at coordinate 259,494,665 of JAUDYJ010000001.1, read as the reverse complement.
CAGTGGATTTACTCCCCGTTCCTTTGACGCTCGCGTTAGGATACCTACCAAAGCTTCCATGTTGCACTGCACTACCAAAGAAAGCGCTATGCATATCTTCAATGTGTTGCTCGGGATTAGTTTGCCCTAACAATTATTAGAGAGTTAGAATTACGTGTACGTACACACAGACATTTTTCAAGTGCAAGTAATGGGAGAACCTTTCCGCTTTATTTAGCATTGACTGTTTAAATGATATTATTACATGCTAACTTTTCTTACAGTAAAGGCTGGTCCTTTTAAAAACATAATTGAGATAATGTTGTGGTTGCCGTACAGAAAATGTTTTGCAAGCTCTAGCAGACCTGTGTTTGTTTAATCGCACATAGTAATCTCATCTTTTGTTCTGACCTGCCAAAAAGGTAAAGAAATCTGCTCCCAGACATCCTGCAGGTACTTGCCTTCTTTCTTCCTTTTTTTATAAACTGGATTGTCCCAAAGATGCTTTTTCAAGAGGCAAATGGACTTTCTTGTTTTTCTTTGAAGATGTTTTGCTTCTCATCCAAGAAACTTCTTTAGCTCTAACTGGTTAGCGCTGAAGAAGCTTCTTGGATGAGAAGGGAAACATCTTCAAAGAATAACAAGAAAGTCCAGTTGCCTCATGAAAAAGCACCCTTGGGACAATCATGGCCTGGATAACTGAGAATCTCCATAGATAATAAACTGGGTTTATATAACATGCTAATTCATAATAATTTGTCCAGTCTTGATTGTATGAGCCTAACCATTGTGCTTTGTGAAGAATTGTTTATAGTTTCAAATATTCTGCAAACACAACTATGGTTAAGCACGTGCTTTTATTTCATGCTCTGTTGTTGTGGCAAATCGTTGGAAATAGAAACACAAAGCTATATATAGTAAAGGGATCCAAAGACATTTTAAACATTTTGTATACATTAAGATATGCATGTTTGGGAGGATTAGATACACTTATATGAAGGGATGTAATGAGTGGGTGCATATTTTTTATATTTGCCAGAAAGACAGCTGTTTTTCTGTGTGTATTGTGTATATACTGTATAAAGTGTATATTTTATAGGAGTGCCCATAAATTATGCCTTCTGTCTCAAAAGATGAGTAGAAGAACTTTCTTATTTCAGTAACATTTAGAGTAAACTAATATATGTATCAGAATAAAGAATATCCATAATAAACAAGACCAAGGTTGAAATTTTGGTACTGTACTTAAAATGAAGAGAATAGAGAAGAGTTTTAAAAGGATGTTTCAACACTAAGGGATTATCATGATGATCAGAGGTGTCAGTCAAATGAGCAGAACCTGAAATTAAATCAATAGATTTTAAATTGATTCTATGGCTTCAGAAAGCAATCTAGGATAAATCAAATAAAGCAAAACATAAAACAGGATTTGGCAATTGTAAGCAATGCAAAAAAGCAGACAATGATTGTATTTGCATGTTTTAGGTTAAAAATGACTAAGAAAGGACACAATAAAACTTTACAAAAGAATTCATGATACCAAGAAAATTAACAGGATTCTGCCATGTGGCTGAAAATAGGGACATTCAGGTCAAACAGAAATCTTTAAAACAACAAAATCATTCATGCTGGATTAGACATTCCTTCTGGTTTAATTTAGAGCAAGTGTGTGTGCATCTTGAAAGAAAACGATTTGTTTCTACATAAAAGAAATAAGACTTATATTCTTTAAATAGTTTATTCTGCTTCTGAATTGCAAACAGTAGTACAGTAGCGCTTATCCACAAGAGAGGTATATTTTTTGAAAGAAATTGTATCTTCTCTTGGAGGACTTGAATTTACCAGGCATTCTAGTCATAGAAGTCAATCAATAATTGATTCTGTATAATGCATCCAACAAGGTATAAATTTCTTCTTTGTAACTGAATGATGCATAGCAAAGTGTGAAGTTTCTTAGTACCTTTCATCAGCAATAAAAGGTCCTTGTTTTCCAAGTCTAATAAGAGAAAGCTCAATTAATTGGAGAAGGGAAGGGTGAACATAATCCCTCAGAAAAGAGTACATACAACAAACAGAGAAGATTAAGTTGTTTTTGATCCACAGAGAGGAATATTTCCCTTGGGGCAGAGTTGTTGGAGCCAAATTCTTCTGCAGCCCTTTAATCAGAATAAAAATCTAAAGGCCTCTAAACAAAAGAGCTAGTGGTGAGTAGCAAAGCTGTTGCTAGTGTTTTGAGCCCATCCAGACTTGTATAATTCCTATAATTCAGCCCATGTGTTTAGACATCTCCGTCCCACACTATCCCCTATATTCACAGAAACATGCACATATACCCCCCTTGGAAATGTTCTGGGTATGGCCATCAATACAAAAAAAACATCTGGAGTGGATCTTTGAAAGACCAATGGAGCTGTTACGGCAGAGTGGGAATGAGTTATGAAACTAATTCTGCCCTACATGCTACAACTGTCATTAAATTTGTTTGTGACCCCCAAGTAGGTCATGATGAACAGCTTAAGAAGCCACCATACCACCTACATTTTATGCCAAGGTAACACCCTTCCCCAGAAGGTACATTATAAGACTTGTGCCTGTTCATTAGGGCATGACAATTTGGCATTTGGCCACCTACTTCCCCCCCCCCTTCCTGTCCCCCATCCCCATATTTAGAAGGGAAAGCATTCTTTCCAATGACTATACAGGACATGCCACTCAATACTATGATACTTTTACAGCAGCACTTATTTGATTATAATTTGCTCAAAACGTATAGACTGCCAAAAGAATATGCCTGGACATGGAGCAAATTGCTCAGTGATGATGAAAATAATACAGTGAAGGATTATGTTGATTTAATATATCTCCATTTGAAAAAACTCAACGACTTAAAAAAAGACGTTGAGACTCTAAAAAGTGCAGAGAAGGGCAACAAAGATAACAGGGACTGTAGGCTAAACCATATAAAGAATGGTTGCTGGAATTGAATATGTCTGCTTTAATGAAAAGAAGGACTAGGGATGACATGAAAGAGTGTTCCAATATCTCAGGAGTTGCCACAAAGAAGAAGGAGTCAAGCTATTCTCCAAAGCACTGAAGGCAGGACAAGAAGCAATGGGTGGAAACTAATCAAGGAGAGAAGCAATCTAGAACTAAGGAGAAATAAATAAATAAATAATAAAATAAATAAATAAATAAATAAATAAATAAATAAATAAATAAATAAAGGCTAGTCACACTTCGATCTAGCAGTCTATTTTGTGAATATTGTATTCTATTTCAAAACAACTTAATGACCTTTACAAATTTTTTGATGGTAATATTATATTTTTAGATCTATGGAGTCAGACATTCAATTTATCACTTTAATTATTTTCTTTAATTCAATGTGGGGAAGATAAAAGAGAGAGTGCTACATAATGCAATCAAACTAAAAAGCAGTAACAATTAGACTTATACACTGCTTCACAGTGCTTTACATCCCTCTGAAAGCAGTTTATAGAGTCTGCATATTGCCCCCAACAATCTGGGTCCTCATTTTACTGATCTCATAAGGATGGAAGGCTGAGTCAACCTTGAGCCAGTGAAAACTGAACTGCTGGCAGTTAGCAGAATTAGTCTGCAATGCTGCATTCTAATCACTGTGCCACCATGGCTCCTAAAATTTTAAGGAAGGGTTATTCAGTATATGGTGTACTGACGGGGATTAGAGATTTTTAAGAAAACAAAGTAGCCCTTCTAGCTCCTGACCCCTGTTATCTTAAGAAAAACATAATTAATCATACTTTCTAAAAACAATTACATTAGATGTTACTCTGTGGATTATCTTCTACAAAAGTGCAAAAAAAATCTTTAAGGCTGACTGATACCACTTCTTTCTAACATAATGTATTCATAGTACTATGATGTATTTTGATTTATCGATGTAAAGAATTCCTCCTTTAACATTGCTCTAAATGCTAAAATGTTGATTTCTTATTTATTTTTATGCTGATATTGCATAAAGAATAATTCCTGGGAAATTGCTTCAGGACTGCCAGTTGTATCTTGCTTCGTAGTTGAGATATCAATATTTTCCATTTAATTCCTTACATTCTTTTCCCCCCAAAATCATCAACTTTTATAAGATATTGTTACAATTGGTTTCTAATATTGTTTTCAAAACAAAGATATGGCCAACTGATGTTAGTTATCTGTTCTATTATTGCATTTACATTTATCTGCATTTATATTACCTATCAGTTCAGGGGTGGGTTTCAAAACCTGACGCTACCAGATCACTTGTGGGCACACACGTGTTCGCGTGCAACACTTCTGTACATGTGCAGAAGTGTTCAGGTGGGTCAGCGAAGCCTCCTGCCTCCACTATTACCGATTTTCCCGATCCTGGGTGAACCGGTAGCAACCCACCACTGTATCAGTTCCCCAAGAGGCTTAAACTAAATCACAAATGCTACCAGGAAATTTCTGCCACCAATAGCCTCTCACTGACCAGTTTGCTCCCATAGAGAGGGGCTCCTCAGGGTGCCGTTGGCCAAACAATGTCGACTGGCGGCCCCCAGGGGGGGAGCCTTCTCTGTGGGGGCACCCGCCATCTGGAACGAGCACCCCCCAGAGATAAGGAGGCTTCAGGACTTACGCACCTTCCGCCATGCCCTAAAAACGTTTTTATTCCAACAGGCTGATCTGGCCTAAGTCTCCCCTTTTAAATTGGGTTTTAAAATGTTTTATATAATTGGATGTTTTAAATTTCTTTTCTAAGCCCAAATTATTTAATCTATTTTAAATAACTTTTAATTTTTATACGTTATTGTATTTTATTTTGGCTGTTCACCGCCCTGAGTCCCTTTTGGGAGTAGGGCGATATATAATTTCGAATATAAATAAATAAATAAATAAATAAATAAAGAGGAAAAAGATAGAACATTGTTTATGAATGGCTATATGTTCTTCGGTCCTGCTTCCATGCTTCTTTAACTAGCCCCAGCTTGTTCTTAATTGTATACTTTTATTGTTGAAAGTAAACAAATGCATTGGGGATAGATACACTGACCATTTTCTGTACTTGTGGAAATCTTTTTCATCATCTGCTTTATTTATTTATTAATCACATTTATATGGCTGCCTATTTTACAAAAAGCAACTCTGTTTGGCCTACAACAATTTAGAGCAGGGTTGTCAAACTCAAGGCCCGGGTGCCAGATCTGGCCTGTGGAATGCTTAGATCTGACCCGTGAGGCCGCCCTGGAAACAGTGAGGGACTGGTCCACAGTGGCTCTGTCAGGGAAAATGGCATGCGGCCCTCCAGAGCTCTGTTTTCTCTGGCAGAAGGTTGCAGGAGGCTGTCACAGCCGAAAACGGAGGTTGGGAGCCCGTTTTTGCTGGCAGAGAGCTTGGGCCTCCACAAGTGTGCCAATACGAGTGACCTTGAGTTGGCCACCCCCACCCTGGCCACCCCCACCCACCCAAGGTCAAACACAACCCTGATGCGGATCTCAATGAAATCGAATTTGACACCCGTGATTTAGAGAGTCCATGATCATATTGGTGCATTTCACTGAAAAGCAAGGTTAGGGTTAGGGTTAGGATTAGAAAGACTTGTAAATATACCAATTTTTATACTTAGTTTTTCACAAAAATTGTTTTAAACTTTATAGATGCTCAGATGATATAATGGAGCATATAAGACAGCATATTAAATATATGGGACTCAATTCATGTTAATTATTATTTATTAAATGTATCTGCTGACCAACTCTAGGTAATTCTGGACTATTTTAGACCCTATTTTGCTTCATGTATGATTAAGTCAAACAATGGAACAGGTTTCAAATGATCAAATACTTTGTCATTTAAAACACTGAACTACATTCTGGAATTTTAAAGGAGATAGTGACAGTGTTCAACACTTAAGGACATTCAACATTTATTTAAGATACTCCAGGCAACATCTTGGGAAAAAAAGCAGATGCCATAGATTCCCAAAATCTCTAAGAATGCTGAAAATTGGCAAGATTTAGATGTTTTGTCCTAATGCATCCTGAGATTTGTCAACTTCCTGAGATCTTGGCATTTAATTTTTTAAAAAGAATGTTTTATTTTAAGACTAAATAAATGACAAGCCTATGCATATCTCTCCTGGCACTTCCCAGGCTTCGCTCTCCATTTTCTGAAATATATTTTTAATTAAAAATAATAATTGTGAAGGTTGTAATGATGCAAAGAAAATTGCCAGCCTCTAGCATCATTTTTATCTACCAAGATGCCTCTAGGTATCCCCAGACTTCAAACACAGTCTTGTAGTTTGCTGTTAAGAACTTTTAGCTTTAGGAAACGAAGTTTATTGAAAGAAGTCTTCCTGAGGAAAGATTTAAAGAATTAGCAAATAGTAATCTCTTTTGTTTGCCTGTTGTTAAATGAATGCTTTGTCACTGACCTCACTCAGTAAAGCCCCGTGACAGGAGTTATTTAATAAGAATACCTACAGTAAGTTTTAAAAATTTCAAATATGCTCAGCAGCTGAAAAATGTTGCTATGTTAACCTAAGGTTTGACAGACCGATTTCCACATACTAAAATTCATAAAATGTTATCCTAGATTGGGGATGAAGAGAGTAAAATAGCAAAAAATATGATGTGACAATTTGTTAAATCAAAAAGTTCTCATGAGCACTATCAGAAGGTTACAAGATCTATTTATGCACACTTGGAAGCATTTTCTGCTGAACAGGAGAAATTTGGCTGACTTTCCAGAAGCCAGAGGACAAGAACGGTTGTGCTGTGTCAGATTGTCATAAATGAAATGCTGGCATAGGTGTCAATTGAATAATACCTGAAGGTTTAAATTACCAAAAGTCATAAAACTCAGTGACTGGATTCATGTATCCTATAAGTCAAAGTTTGATTAATGAAAAGAGAGCAGTTGCCTTCACACAGCATACAAGCCAGCTTTCAAACTTCAAGTTCATACAACCTGGTTAAGTCAAAAGTAAATTTACTATCATGTACATATTCAATATGGCCACTCAAAGACTCTTCTGCAGGATCACAATGCCTCTTTTGTATGTGTGTAATGTCACACAAATGCACACAAAAAAGAGCTGGGCTTCTTCCAAGAGAGTGATCTCTTTCTGCCTTTGCCCTCTGGATCAGGGGTCTCCAATCTTGGCAACTTTAAGACTTGTGGACTTCAAGTCCCAGAATTCCTCAGCCAGCAAAGCTCCAAGGTTAGAGACCCCTGCTCTGGATGCTGATGCTACTGATTGACTATGTGTCATTGAGCTTCTCACAATCCATCCAAGAAGTCTTTAAATACTCTTTACCAGTATAATCTGTATTGCAGTACTCATCCCCACAGAATAACCTCTCCAGAATAATCTGGTTGCATACTCATCCTCAGAGCCAACATGCCTTGATCAAATTGTTATTATTGAAGGGTGCACTGACAAACATATCTGAAAAGGGGCTAATTAGGGCTGTGTGCCTTGGAGGAATTCCAAATTTATATATATATGTGTGTGTGTGTGTGTGTGTGTGTATATATATATATATATATATATATATATATATATATATATATATATATATAATTTTATTTTCGTAGGTCTTTATGTGTATCTTTCTTTATGCCAGGGATTTTCCTACGTATATTAAGATGTTTCATGGCCTAATTTTCGGTGAAATCTCAATTCACCAGCTTTTAGGCCTTTTTAAATATTACAGCAGCTATATGCTATCTGTTTGAGTTTATGTGGGAGACTAGAATGGACCCATTTCTGCCTCATTAGGCTGTGTGTGTGTGTGTGTGTGTATGTATGTATATATATATATACATATGTATATATATGTATGTATGTGTGTGTATATATATATATATATATATATATATATATATATATATATATATACACACACACACACACACACACACACACACATGTTTTCTGAGGTTTTCGTGGATGTTTGTATGTAGGCTTACATACAACCTTTCATAGGCTTAGATCTATCTTAGTCTCCTTAGTCTCCCAATGGGCAGCAGAGTGTTTGCTGGCTGCCAGAAAAAAAAGCCTAGAAACTAGTGGATTGTGATTTCACTGAACTAGGACTGCATAAAAATCTTGGTTTATGTAGGAAGAACCTGGCTAAGGAAGAACCCAGATTTTGTATTTGCAATGGGGGGGGGGGGAGAGAGAGAGAGAGAGAGAGAGAGAAAAGAAACCTTGATTCTATTTTTGTAATTTAGATGGGCTTATTGTTATAGAAATGGCTTGTTCATATTGCTGTCTAAAAGCAAAAAGTTGTCTTTGTAATGTTGTTACCTTTGAATGTGCCGAAGAGAGTTGGAAGTTGGTGCCTTTTTTCTTTTTGTCTCCCTTTACACTATACCCTCTCTTTTTCCCTTCCTTTCTTCTTACTTTTCCATGTTTTTCTCTTTTGTACTTTATATGTTTGATAAACTAATAAAAACCTTTTAATTGCAAAGGATATTGTTCTTGTTGGAAGGGGACACTTGTCTGCCAAAGTGGCTGCCCTAATCAATGTGTTTGGTTTTTCAGAAGTTTGGAGGACTTTGTTAGAATTCTTTTGAAATAAGCAACAAAAGGCAAAGCCAGTGCTATACCCTAAGGCTAAGAGGAACATCTTTATCTAAAACATGCATAGTTTTGCTTAAAGAAAGTAGCAAAATAGCTTTAAGCAACAAGACGACGACAATCATACTTATTACCATATCCAGGAAGAAACTTTTGGCCTGTGTTTCTTCTCTGTTTGACTTTCATGGTTTTCAGGCTGGTTCTTTATTTTACCAACCTGTGAGTTATAGGGTTGCTTTCTGAGTGAATCCATATGTGTCACAATATTTTTATAGTACAATTAGAAAATGTCATTCTCCCTTTTATGATCATGTTATATAGGGCCATTTAATCCAGGCTGCAAAAATCTGCATGACTTCCATCTAAAGGTAATCCAAGTAGAACCCAATTGCTTACTATGGTCTTCGTTTATTTAATATTTATTTGCAACAGAGATGGGTTTCAGCAGGTTCTGACCTGTTCTGGAGAACCGATAGTGGAAATTTTGAGTAGTTTGGAGAACTGGTAGTAAAAATTCTGATTGGCTCCACCCGCATCTATTCTCTACCTCCCAAGTCTCAGCTGATCGGGAGGAAATGGGAATTTTGCAGTAACCTTCCCCTGGAGTGTGGTGGGAATGGAGATTTTACAGTATCCTTCCCGTGCCATGCCCACCAAGCCATGCCCACCAAGCCACACCCAGAGAACCGGTAGTAAAAACATTTGAAACCCACCACTGGTTTGTAATATTTATAGTCTTCCCAATGAATGAAGACTGGGTAGAGTACAGACAAGTTATTAAAATGCAATGTAGAAATATTTTACAATATTGTACAACGAAAATCTCACAGACACCCAATAGATTATATTGGATAGAGGTCAAGTGTACTTTCAGATGAGAATGTTTCATAAAGTGGGGTACCACTGAGGCCTGATATTTGTAAGAGCAGGTTTCTCAATGACTGGGTTGCATGGTGGAGTCAAGTCACACAAGGTGCTGCTTAATATATCCTGCTGCAATGTTGTACAGGGCTTTAGGCTAATAAAGGTTGATTTGGCATCAGAAATTTACTATCAAGATTGCAACTACTTCAGGTTCAGTGTGATTCTAACCTCATGGAGTTAACCAAGAGTCTGGTTACTGTGGCAAAAGTCAATTGTCACTGCCAGGTCAGCTCTGAAGATTGGCTACATAAAGTACATTGCAATGGTGAAATCCTAATATAAGCCTTCATGGGCAAACATTGATGAGATTAAATAACTAATAATGTGGATTTTTTCTTGTAAGATTATTTGATATGAGTCTAATGAGGTTGAAGCTAGACTTCTGTGCCTATTTTGAAACTATTTTAATTATTTGGAAATGCCTACAAAAAGTTAAAAGAACATATGTAGAAGTCGAGAGCAGCAAAAGCTCAGAAGAAATCTGTTGCTTTGATCAGAAAATGTGCTTCAATGTGGAAGAAGCATAAATGACTCATTTCTTAGATACAGTAAATTTCTTCAGATTAGTGAAAATCATATAGAGGAGTCAAACTACTTGGAATCATGCTGACAAAGAGATCTGCAAGTAATCTCAATCATGGAATTTTTTATGAAAAAGGAGAGCAAAAAATAAAGACAGTTCATGACCCTGAATTTACTGAAGATTATAAAAAAGTCTTCCAAATTCCAGAACAAAAATAATATTAAAAAAACATGGAAGGCCGTTCCAAAGGATCAACATGTGGGGAAGGAACTCAGTTTTCCCTTGCTGCCAAAATCCCTGTTTTAATGGCAGAGGTGATCAGTAAGGATTAAAGGAGAGGGCAACTTCATGATTTTTGGCACCTTTTCAAAGAGCAAGCTTTGAGTCCACAATCTATGACTTTGTAGCTTCATAAAAGGCTTTAAACAGAACACACGGTCATGCAAAAACATTTCATATGAAGCTAGTGCTACTGTTATAAATAGCAGTGTTAGTAATACAGAACCCCCCTTTGTCCATGGAACTTAAACCAACAAATTCCATGTGGGACAGGCCTCCTTCTGTGGCTTCAGATCTTGAAGCACTAGATAGTAAATTTAATACTTGAGAACTATACATAACTGGAAAGCTGCTCTTCTCAGCAGCTACTTGCCTATTCAGCTATCCAGCAATAATGAAGAGAGCTTCCACAGCAGCAGCATTGACACATCATTGAGTTCACAAGTGTCTGCAGAAAGATAAATGTTAGAGATGGGCTCACAGCTGAGTCCATGTTTTTTGATCCCAGGTTCCCAGAGTGAGGAACCTTTTCCAGCTACATAAGAATGTGCAATTCAGAGAGAAAGTTTCCTCAGCTCCTCAGCAGTGTCTTCCTCTTGAAGGAAAATTTCAGATTGTTGTGAGCAATCTCTGGATCTTAGCTCAGATAAGATATTGCAAGTGCAGAATTGATTCCTTGTTTTATGGGAAAAGCTGGTGACGATCCTCATATATCCTTCAGAAGATTAGAGCTTCCCATTGTGCTACTCAGTGAGGAATGGGAGCCTGTGGTATTTGATGAGGAAGGAGAAAGTTTTCTGCCTTCTTAGTTGCAAAAGTTTGAAACTCATGATCTCTAGTTTATATGTAAGTAGACTTCTGGCCTAAGCATAATGATATTGTCTCTATCAATGCCATGTGTACTACAGGTTTAAGGTCAAATGAGTTCAGCTTTTAGTTTTATTCTCTCATTTATTCACTCTGAAATACATAAAAGAGGAGGAAAATCATGTGAATGTTATCAGCTTTCCAATTCCCACAGCTTATGCTCCTCTTAGCATATTCAAATGTTATTTCTTAAATAGAAGAACACTATAGGCAAATGCGGTTTTTTTTAAACTGCTTATTTGACTTCTTATTTTTGCCTTCAGGGGTTCATATATTATTCAATATATATGAACAAGTTAGTTGTTAATAAATATGTACCTTATTAATTACATTTTATTTAAAAAGATGCAATTATTTCCTTCATTCTAAATACCACAAGCACAATGCCAAATTATTTGTGGGATTGTGCCCCTTCAAGGGTATATGTCTGCCTCAAAAGGTCAGACATGATACACAATCCAGGTCATCTGATTAGATGTTGTCATCTGATGGGACCTCAGAAGCTTTCTTTCTCTGAAGTTACCCCAACTCTCTGGAATAGTCCTACCTGATGTTTGAGTCCTACCTGATGTTTTCATGTACTTCTGGAAGTACATGAAAACCTAGCTTTTCCTTAAATGTTTCCTACAATTAGGGAAAAGGGTATGTTAGGCGACATGAATGAGTGAATAAATAGGAACAAGAAGATACATCACAAAAAAATCCTGTTTAAAGAATGAATATGACTGGTGATTGTTTAAAGAGCATTGTTTCAGGAAAGGTCTGCAGTTTTGTTTTTTTGAATGAGTAGAAGGAATCTAAATCTAGAAGTATGATTACTGTGTATGATGAAAAATTTATAGAGAATAGGGAAAAGGTAAAGATGATGAGTTTCTGAATATAATATAAATAGCATTCATAGTATCAAGAGTGGATCATGGGAAAATGGTTATAGAAGGAAAGAAATGAAAAAAAAAAAACCTAAAGTGAAAGTAGTCCTGTAATCCTAATCCTAACCCTCCTTTAATTTTCACTGGCAATGCGATTTTCCCATGCATTTTACTGTAGGCCACAAACAAGTCCAAAGAATGAGGTGTCCCTTCTAAGGACGTCTTAGAATCTATCCCTGACATCAGTTTTCAGCCCTGAGTTTAAGTAGATCTAACCCTAATCCTAAACAGTATTTTGTCCCTACTACATTTTTTAATTCTCAATGGGATTTTCCTATGTAATTTACTGTGGTCCACAAACAAGTTTGAATGAAAAACTGTCACTTCCACTTTCCTTAGAAAACCACTAAGAATATATCCTTCACATCAGTACTTGGCTCTGAGTCCAAGGAGACCTAACCCTAAGCCCAATCCTAACCCTACTTTAATTTTCACTGGGAATGGGATTTTCCCATGCATTTTTACTGTAGGGCACCAACAATTCCAAAGAAAAAAGTGTCCCCTTTCTTTAGAGGAATTCTTAGAATCAGTTTTCAGCCCTGATTCTCAGGGAAACGCCATATGATGATTGACTCTTTCTTGTGAAGATAAAGCTATTGAACTCTTAATTCATGTAGGTTTTAAAATAGTTTTTATAAAGATACACAACTAGATGTATTCTTCATCAAACTCTATGAAAAACCTTTTGGATGGTATATTATGCAAACAAAGTCTTTAGATCAGCTTGTACAGGTTCATTAAAAGATTTATTTGGACTTTACTGATTTTTCTTTCATTTTTATTCCGTTGTAAATTTATTTGCATTTTCATTCATTTTAGAACTATTCCGCATAGCAATTTTCATGTGTTTTTTATTTTTAATTAATTCATATTGTCTATTTTTCATCTTATTTAAATTTAGAATATCCTTTGTTTAGTTCCTTGTCCTTTAATTTTTCTTTTATTTTTCATAATTTTGTCATACTCTGCAGATAAAGGTAATTTTATTTGTTTTTGCATTTTTCAACGGGCTTATGCCTATGCAAATTAAGTTATCAATATTTATTTAATGCATTTCTTAGCAGCCTTCTACAGTAGCTTTCCAGTATATGATTACCATATATAATTATCATTATTATGATTTCTTGGTTTCTGTTAAAATGAAGAGAAACATCTCATGAAATTTTGAGAGCACAGGTTCATAATTCCTGCTCTGTTTTTCATTCCAAGTAGTCAAGGAATTTGAGCTGTCTTGTTTGTATTTTTGCATCAGTAAAATTCTTTGACTTATTTCTCACTAAGTTTGTGTAGGGTTGTATTTTTGTTAACACTGATTTCTCCTGCATTCCAGGAATGAGTCACAACACAGCAAGACCTAATTTTTATTTAATTTTATGCATGAATGTATACAAACAAAACACTCTCTCGGGAATGAAAAGTGTACCCATTTATTCTTTTATGCAAACATGCAAACTCTATCCTGATTTTCTAGCAGTATTTAATAGTAGTTTATTATTGTTCAAATATCTAACATGCTGCTGCTATTTCTCTGCATGCATTTGCTAAAATATTTCTTGTGCCTTCACTATGAAATTGCCTATCTTTTTGGGGGGTTGGGAGGTATAAATTGAATAAATAAATAAACAAATCCAGATTGGCTTTCAGTACAAACATTTTTATTATGTATCTGCACTTGCCTCTCATTTTATTGATAAAAAAAGATTGTTATTACAAGCTGTCCAATTACTGAATGTCTGTAGATAAACTACACAGTTTTAGTAAATAAAATAGTTAAATAAATAGAAATAACTTTTAAAACATAAAAGCCACTATCTCAGTACAGCATGAACACATACAATCAAAACTAAATATAAAAAACATTAAAATGTGTATTTTATAATTCTAGTCCATAGGTCCTATTCAGGACAGCTAAAAAGAATTATAGCAATTGCAAAAGATATTAAAATTCTCGAAGAGTTCCTGCAAATTTGCATGGGCTCAGTGAAGGCTACCCAAATTTAAAGGACATTCCATGTAGCAATCAGTGGTGAGTTGACTCCGGTTCGGACCAGTTCTATAGAACCAGTAGTAAAACCGGTGAGAGGCTCCGTCCACCGACCCCAATGTCATCAGGAAGCTTCTCTGTGCAAGCAAAGTGAGCGTGCGCATGCGGTCCCGTTGCAAACCGGTAGTAAAGGTAAGTAGAACCCACCCCTGTTAGCAATGATAGCAAGAGGTAGAGACTGTTGGTGGGTAAGTGGTGAGAAAAAGCTGGTGACTCTAAAGCTCTCAGGTGAGGCAACAGAGATGAGTAGGTTGTGTCTTCTCGTAACATGTCCCTCTGGGATGAGATATTGTCACTATTCTCTTTACTGTATTTTATGGCACCAAATGGTGGATTTAGCAAACTAATGGTAAAGATGTCCTTTAGGCTCAAATGTTCATTACATCTGAATGAGATTTCATACATGGTTGGATGGGTGACCTTATGCATTTGATATATAAATACATAAATTTAATGGTAAATGGGTTGGTTATGCATCACATATTTTATGTCTTATGTGTACTTTGCAGATGCATAAAATGGGAATGGGATTTTATGGGAAACATCATTGCATCTAAAGACTGCTAAATCAAGGTCTGCTAAACTGAGGGTCTAATTAATGCAATATCTATTGAGTTCTTACATTCAAGGTAACCACCTCTTTCACTGACTTAATGAAACCATATCTACTTAACTTCTTTTTCTGTATTACAAGCTGATCTGCCCTTTTCACAGTTTTGTTCCGTTTCCCATCATCCAAACAGTTATGATATTGTCTTGAGAGCATCCAACCAGCCATTTCTTAGTTCATCTATATTTCTGGACTTCGGTACAGTCATCTATTATAATGTTTCATTAATTAATATAACCAAGAATTGGATAGCATAAGCCCGTGATGGCGAACCTATGGCATGGGTGCTACAGGGGGCACACGGAGCCATATCTGTGGGCACGCAAGTGTTGCCCTAGCTCAGCTCCAGTGCTCATGCGTGCACTCGTCATCTGATTTTTGGGCCTTCTGGGCCTACCGAAAGCCAGCAAATGGGCTGTTTCTGGGCCCCAGAGGGCCTCCGCAGGGGTGAGGAAGGCTGTTTTCGCCCTCCACAGGTTCCTAGAAAGCCTCTGGAGCCTGGGGAGGGCAAAAAAACAGGCCTACCAGGCTCACCGTGCCATCGCATGCCAAAAGGGGGGGTCAGCAGGGGATTGCACGTGCATGTGGGGGGTGGCGGGGCGCAGCATCGAATTATGGGTGTGGGCATACATGTGCGCAACCCCCCCGCTCCTCATACTTTTGGCACGTGACGGCAAAAAGGTTAGCCATCACTGGCATAGGCATTTAATAAATCATTCTGTGGTTTGCTGCTACTTCGTATTTTGAGTTTACTGTGATTTGGTGTTACCAATTATTATTGCCATTCACTGATCAAGAAGATTGCTTCTATAAATGTTGCAACAGTGCCACTTCTTGCTTTTTAAAGGATCAACTACCTGGGATCATTTAGAGTCAGGAAACGTTAAATTTGTATTTGTGTATGTGTGTATGTGTCCCCATGTGTGAGTGAATAAATATATAAATGCAGGCAGATCTACTTACCGTATTTTTCGGAGTATAAGATGCATTGGAGTATAAGATGCACTTGCCTTTTT
The DNA here is from genome assembly GCA_030761175.1 of Masticophis lateralis. Lineage (NCBI taxonomy): Eukaryota > Metazoa > Chordata > Lepidosauria > Squamata > Colubridae > Masticophis > Masticophis lateralis. The sequence continues at coordinate 259,478,907 of JAUDYJ010000001.1, read as the reverse complement.
TGTTTTGTTTTTTTTTAATAAAAAGAGTTTTTTGAATTTTTTAGACAAACACATACAAACATACAATATATTTTCTTTGAATAGAGTATTTGGCCAGCTCACAAATTTAAACAGTGTTTAGTCATTTCAATTAAATTTACAATTTCTATATTTCCTTTTTGCCATATTTATTCCTCATCTATTTTTTTAAAAAAACCAATATTGCCCTTCATTCTCATCTCTAATCTTAATCAAATTTAATTTTCCCTTCCATTCTATAATATACCCCTTCCCATTGTCATCTATTTTTATATCCTCACATTAATTATATAATATTACAATTGTTTAATACAAATTCAACATTTTAATATAAATCAATTAGTTATATTAGTTTTTTGTATATTAATCAATATGAACATGAATATTCCAATTATTTCCATGCAATCCAATTTCTTACAAACCAATTAATTATATTTACCAATAATAATAAACCAAATAATTTTCCTCATATATTCCTCCAAAGCACAACTTAACCATTTCTGCTTTCAACACAATATACAATTAATAGTATCTCAATTATTACAATTCCCTAGTTAAATAGAGCTTTCCCGTTATGTTACTCATTTTCACATCTTAAACTCCAAATAGGAGCCAAATAGTTTTGCCCATATAATCCTCCACAACTTAATCATTTCTACTTTCATCACAATATATAATTAAAAATATTTCAATCGTCACAATTTCCCTAATTAAATTTAAAAATGTTCTAGCTGTTATCCAAGCTACAACTTAATCCTTTTACTTTCACCACCATATACCATTAAAGATATTTCAATTGTTACAGTTTATACTTATTCATATTTCTAAAAAAATAAAAACTTATCATTGTCTAGATTTCAAAAATACAAAGACAAATATTCCAATTATTATTCATTTCATTTTTACAATCATGATTTCCCACTTATTTCTTACTATTATTTATATTTCAATTCTTAATATGGATAACATCTTTCTCTTTCATTTCTTTTTTTCCCCTTCCCATTTTTATTTTTGCCTTTTTCTTTCTCCTTTTTTTCTTTTGTGTTTTAAAATCTTGAACTTTATTCTTTTGGCCTAAATTTCCCATTGTTTGCACCTACCTTTTTTGGTGAAGAAAAAGAAGAAAAAAAAATCTCCCTCTGCCTCTGCATAATTTTGCGCCGTTGCAGCAAACAGCAAATAGCCTGCTTTACTTTCATTTTTGTTTTGAACATAACTTGATTAGCACAAGGTATTTGCTCCAGCGGTTTACCTCTTTGCAGCAAGCAGCAGAGCCCTGTCCAAAACAGCTGAGAGCAAATCAGATGAGACTCAGGAGGCTGATCCAATCAACTTGTGCTAATTAGGCTGTGCTGAAGCTGAAAGGAGCTGTTTTTTTCTTGCTGTTTACTTGCAAGGAGGTAACTGCTGCAAGGCACAGGCCAAAGGGTGGGGGACAGTGGGTGGGCAGGGCTACATTCAGTGTATAAGATGCACCTAAATTTTCACCCCCTTTTAGGAGGGGGGAAAGGTGTGTCTTATACTCCGAACAATAGCGTAGTTTGCTCAGGTTTTGTTAGTGATAGTCTAAAAATGTGCAGCAAATACACAGAAATGCTTTGTTTATTCACATGTTCATATTATAACTAACTATGTAGCGTACACCCCTTTGTCTTTTGCTGATTAGTGGTTGTGGTCCATTGTTATCTTAACTACTTTGGTATTTTCCCCACTGATTTTATTTATTTATGTATTTATTAATTAAATTTCTATACCGCCCTTCTCCTTCCGGACTCAGGGCGGTGAACAGCCAATTTAAAACCAATACAAATACAAAAGTTAAAAACGTAGTAAAACCAATATAAATTTAGGCTGAAAATATAAAACCAAATAAGACTCTAAAACTCTAAAAAGTTTAAAAATAGGAGGGATCAGGCAAGTCCGGCAAGTTGGAAGAGATGAGTCTTCAGAGCCCGACGAAAAGTCCAGAGGTCAGCGATAGTCCTCAGATCTGGAGGGAGCTCGTTCCAGAGGGTGGGAGCTACCACAGAGAACGCTCTCCCCCTGGGGGTCGCCAGCCGGCACTGTCTGGCTGACGGCACCCTGAGGAGGCACTCTCTGTGGGAGCGAACCGGCCGGTGGGAGGCAATAGGTGGCAGAAGGCGGTCCCGTAAGTACCCTGGTCCTAAGCCATGGAGCGCTTTAAAGGTGATTACCAACACCTTGAAACGCACCCAGAAGTCAACCGGCAACCAATGCAGCTCACGCAGGAGAGGTGTCTCATGGGAGCGCCCTGTCGCTCCCATAATCCCCCGCTCGGCCGCATTCTGTACCAGTTGAAGCCTCCGGATGCATCCCAAGGGGAGCCCCATGTAGAGAGCATTACAGTAGTCCAAGCGAGACGTGACGAGCGCCTGAGTGACTGTGCGTAGGGAGTCCCGATCTAGAAAGGGCCGCAACTGGCGTATCAGGCGAACCTGATAGAAAGCTCCCCTGGCCACAGCTGTCGTATGCTCCTCTAAAGACAGCCGTGGGTCCAGGAGGACGCCCAAGTTGCGCACCCTTTCCGTGGGGGCCAATGATTCGCCCCCAATAACCAATTTTTAATTTAATTTTTCTTTTGTCAGATCCTGCTGCATTCCACCTTTAGAGTCAAGTTATGCATGAGGATCCACAGTGTTTTTATTTGGGGATGGAGACAAAACTGCAGAGTAAAGTGAAATTATAAATTGTGCACACAGCATGCATCGCCACAACACATCTGTTCCTTTTTTTTTATAGGTATACTTTGTTCTTGAGAATCCTGTTTCAGGAAAAGATGCACTACAGTCCTAAGAATGTACTGGTTCATTTTTGCCAACAAGGTTGTCATACATTGGAAAAACCTCACTTGCTTTTGTCAGGAAAAAATCTCCTCTACTCTAGAAGAGTCAAATCATTGGTCCATTTAGTTCAGTACTATGAACTGAACTGGCAGGAGCTGTCAACATTTTACAATGGACCCCCCTTCCCCCGGCACCTGGAGAGGCCAGGATTTAATGCTGGCATGTGCCAAACAGCACTTTAACCATTTAAAACTATTTGCCAAAACACCAGAAGGCAAGACAAGAAACAATGGATAGAAACTAATCAAGGAGAGACTCAACCTAGAACTAAGGAGAAATTTCCCAACAGTGAGAACAATTAACCAGTGGAATGGCTTCAGAAGTCTTCATCACTGAAGGCTTTTAAGAAGAGATTGGACAGCCACTTGTCTGGAATGGTATAGGGTCTCCTGCTAAAGCAGGGAATTGACTTGAAGGCCTCCAAGGCAGTGGTGGGTTCCTCCTGGTTCGGCCTGGTTCTCCCGAGCCAGTAGCGGTGACGATATGACATCACTGAACCGGTTCTGCCCCCCTGCCTCCCCCACCCCCCAGCCCCCCTGCCTTCCCGCCCCCCCGCATTATTCTTACCTTTTATTTGGCCCCGCCCCCAATCTATTGCTGCCTCCTGAGTTCCAGCTGGCTAGAGGGAAAAAAACCCTTTAAACTCTTGCCGCAGGGCTTCAAAGGGCTGCCCTACGGCTGATCACTGTTAGAAGAAAACAAACGACTAGACCAGTGCCTACAAAAATACATGAGTATATCAGTGCCTGCAAAACTAAATGAGTAGATCGGTACAGCTCTGCAAGCAGTTAAAAGCCTCTGCTAAATCCTCATTAGTTGTCACATGACCATCAAGCCACGCCCATGAAATAAGCCATGCCCACAGAACCGGTACTAAAAAATTTTAGAACCCACTCCTGCTCCAAGGCTCCCTTCCAACTTTATTATTCTGTATTCTGTAAGTGCCACCCTTTCCTTCATCCTGAAACATTGATGTGTGCTTTCTTAGAAACAACACTAGTGTATGCAAGTTCCATCTTCTCCAATGAGGATGGGGGGAAATGAGCACTGTTATGTGAGGTTTGGAGTTTAGTTTATGCTTACCTGTTTTCATTTACAGTAATGCAACATTTGCATTACTTGCATTTACGTTGCCCAAATACCTTTGGAATTGCATGTCTGTTTTTGGAAGTGTGCATTTTATGCCAATAGCACAAACAATAGCAGCAACAGTGGTGATGATAATGATGCCAGTTTTGGTGACTGAGTACCCTGAGTGGCATTCTCTACTAGGCTGATAAGCATGAATTTGAGAGGAATTGATAGTCTAATTTTTCTTTTTCAGAGAATAAACCATTGATTAAAACTCTTACCAAATTCAAGGGAGCTGTAGAAGTACTAAATAGAAGCTGCTATTAATCATGAATGTGGTGAAAGAAAACAAATCAATGCTTAATTCAGATTGGACAGAAGTTCTTTTGTTCAGACAAAAAACAAATCGAAGTATGCGTAACTGATTTGGGCAACTGATTTTTTAGAAGTAGACTATAAAAATAATGTATTAATAAAAATGTTGCTTCCTTTTCTTCACTTGTGGAATGTTACCTGATGTGTGTGTGTGTGTGTGTGTGTGTGTGTGTGTGTGTGTGTGTGTGTATGTATATATATATATATATATATATATATATATATATATATATATATATATATATATATATATATATATATATATTGCTACAGATTATCCTGCAGAAACTTTAATGTCTATCAGTCATGGCCACCTGGAATCTAGGTTCCAGGTGGCCTACTGCAGTAGATTCAATCAGGATACCAACTGTTGTAGTTAAATAAATAGTCCTTGTTTTCTCTGAAATACTCTTACCCAACAATCATCTACCACCTGTATGCTTTGGGAAGAATGGAAGCCTTCTCCAGAGGCTGCATATATCAGTAACTGTGAAGAGGGTTCATTCTTTAGTTACTATCACTGAAAATCTGGAAAAGGCCTTTTGGGTAAAATGGGTAAAATAATGACTATTCATTTTGTTTTGTTCTCCACTTTTAGAAAAATCAGAGAATATTTTTTTTTTAAAAAAAAAATGAAACTGAGCATGCTCAAGCTTATGATTTATATATAGAAATGAGAATTGTAAAATATGGAGTAACCATGATGCTTGAATCATAGTTGGAATGCATTTCAGCCTGGAGACCAGTGATAGGCCAGCGTCTTAGGATTTGAAAGTTCAGGTTCTCAAGAAGTGGATTGTCAAGATCCCTTAAACCAGAGGTGTCAAACTTGATTTCATTGAGGGCTACAACAGGGTTGTGTTTGACCTTGGGGGCCAGGGTGGGCATGGCCAGCTTGAGGACACTCATTGTTTTCAGCCGCGACGTCCTCTTGCTTCCCTCTGCCAGTGAAAATGGAGCTTTCACCCAAGCTCCATTTTCACTGGCAGAGGGTGGCAGGAGGCCATGGCAGCCAAAAATGGAGCCTGGAAGAGCCTCCCGAGCTCTGTTTTCACTGGCAGAGACATTGTGAGCCAGTCCTTTGCTGTTTCTAAGGTGGCCCTGCGGGCCAGATCTAAGTACCCCACAGGCCGAATCCAGCCCCCGGGCCTTGAGTTTGACTTAAACTAATAATTTTCAAATATGGCTCATCCCACAATACTTGTAGATAGCTTAGATTTCATATGTAGTTATGAAATCTTGGGTTAGCTTGGGAAAGGATCTAATGAATTCTAATGTAGTATAGCTAAAATATCTGCAAGTTGAAATACACAAAAATGTGACTGCTTTTAAACAGTTTTGAAGGTTGATATTTTCTTCTAGACTAATATGTCTTTGGCTTTTCCTGTATCTTGTTAAATATTTTGTTATCCACTAGATGGCATCAAAGCTACAGAGAAAAGATTAAGTATGGAAGTTGGCATAATTCCTTTTATTGGATCAAGTGATACTTGAAATTGTATTACACACATACACATTGAGAAACACAATGGAGTGGGTGTATTGAAACACAGATGTTATTTTCAACATTTGATGTGCTATCTGGAAAATTATACTCCTGGTAAGTGGAGTTATTTTTGTGTTCTGTCTCAAAAACTGAATTTATTGGAAAACTGGAGTGGCTATGCTCTATTCATGAAAAATACAATAGGATTTTCAACCAAAACATGTGTACAACACATCTAATTTATTAGTAAATGCTGATAGAGAAATGTGGTCTTTTTCTATTCCCAATTCCTCACAATAAAAAGACACAACCTTCTTTCTCAGCCAAACCACCTCACAGAGTGTTGTTGTGGGGAAAATAGCAAGAGGAAGGTGCTTTGGATATGTTCGCTGCCTTAAGTTATTTGAAAAATAGTAAAGGTGGAATACAAATAAATAAATAAATAAAAATACCCTCAATACTACATATAAAAATATATATTTAGTTATGGGTGGAAAATATTATAAAATGGACCAAAATAAAAAAAATATAAAGCAGAGAAAATAGATGGTAAAATGCTTGAAAAGGTATAAGTATACTTGGCTTTAGCTCCTTTTGCAAATAGGGCTCTAACTCTGTACACACAATTGAAGATAAGATAACTATTGTTTGTTTTTTTTACTGTGAGCACACTGACCCACATTAAAAATGAAATTATGTTGCCTGCTCTCAAGAGAAACTGTATATCTATCCAAACACAAACACAACACACATATACACATGCTATATAGTTACATAAATATGATACACACACACACACACACATATACACACAGAGGTGATATGCTACCGGTTCGCCCCGATTTGGGCAAACCGGTAGTGATTAAAAGCTACCGGCTCGTCCAAACCGGTATTTCTGATGATCAGCTGTGCTGCGCGGTTTATATTTGCTAGAAAGCAGTAAATCTTGCTTTCTAGTGGAGCTAAATCACGCGGCACAGCTGTTCCCCCCCTCGCTGTTCTACTTACCTAGTAAAGTCTTCTTTTTCTGCATGAAGCATGCACTTGGTGCCTGCTGCACATGCGTGCACAGTATGCTCTTTGTACATGAGGTACATGTGTGCATGCAGCATGCTTTTGGCATGCACCGCTCATGCGCGGGCCGCGGGCCGTGAACCAGTGGTGATCCATGGAGGATTTCACCACTGCATATACATACATACATACATACATACATACATACATACATACATATACACATGCACATACATACAAGTTTCAGTGGTTGGTTGCTCCCGGCTCCTAGTGGCTTGCTCCCAGTTCAGCCTTGACTGGGAGCTTGACTGGAAGCTGGGCCTTCCTGCCTGCCCCCAGGCCTCCCCACTTTATTCCTACCTTTATTTCTTGTTTTTTAGCCCAGCTGATAAGCACAGCAGAGTGGATTGCTGCACCTCAGCTGGGCAGAAACCTAATCCACTTGCGCAGAGTGCAAGTTTGGCACGCGTGTAAGCAAGCATGTGTGTGGCAATCGTGCGCAAAGCGCATGCTCGAAGAGAACCGATGGTAACACCAGTTGGAACTCATCACTGACAAGTTTCCTCTTTCTGCTATGTATTACATAGCAGGAAGAGGAAACTTAAAAGTTCACAAGGTTGATGCTATATGGAACAAAGCTTTCTCTCAGAAGATAACAAGGAAAACAGGTCATGAAGAGGATGTGTAGCATCCCAGACAATCCTGTGGACCGTGCTCAAGCGTTGCTCATATGCTATGTCCTGGATAGAAGGAAGTGAACTACCAATAATCTTTTCTGCCATCCTCACCACTCTCTGCACTTCCTTCCTGTTTGAAGCAGTAATGCTTCCAAACCAGGCAATAATGCCATGTCAGGATGCTCTCAATTGTCCCTCTATAGAAAGTGGTAAGGACAGGGGAAGGAAGATGTAATTTTCTCACGTGGTGCATAAAATGAAATCAGGTTAATGTAGGAGGGAAGTGCTGGTTGGGTTGGGTTGCATTGACAATACCAAGTTAAACGCAGAATCTAGACAAACAGAAGATGAATAAAAGGTTATTTTCTAGGAAGTAAAAAATAGGGTAGAGGGAAGGGGGTAAATTCTCTGTAACACTCTTAGCAGGGAAGGTTTTTTTTTAAAGTTTTTTTTAATTCCCACAATATTTCTATTATATGATTAAAATGCTGAAATGATTGGTCCCAAAAGAACTGGCTTTATTTTTTTTTTATTTCATTAAGACTAGAAAAGCTGAGTTAAAAAGAAAAACCTTAAAGATTAATTGGAATCAAATGCTGGTATGACAATATACTCCAATATTCTGGCTGGATAAAGTGGTTTTTCAGAGGGCAGAAAAAGGTTTGGCATTCTATTTTAGAAGGAAAGACTTTTTTTTGCTAACTGACATGGCAAAAATGGCAAAATCATTAACTGCAGGCCAAAGCAATATCTAATATTAGTTATTCAGATTCTCTGCTTGACAAAACCCAGTCAAGATGTCACATTAGACACTCTGAGCAAAACTATGCATCTTAAAACTGCCTGAAAAATTCTCTTTCCTTTCAGAGAAATTACGGAAATGGACTGTTAATTACACAACCTAACTCTCTCTACTTGACTGCTACAAATAGCACTTAGCAATGGCACCTAGACTTGTATACCGTATCACAGTGCTTTTCAGCCCTCTCTAAGCGGTTTACAGAGTCAGCATATTGCCTCCAACAATCTGGGTCCTCATTTTACTGACTTGGAAGGATGGAAGACTGAATCAACCTTGAGCCAGTCAAGATTGAATTCCTGGTTGTGAGCAGAGTTAGTCTGCAGTACGGCACTCTAACCACTACACCAGGGGTCCCCAAACTTGGCAGCTTTAAGACTTGTGGATTTCAACTCCCAATTCTGGGAGTTGAATTACACCCATTTCTCTCTCTCTTTCTCTCAATTGATCGATAATAAAATTATTTTTTTTTCTGAAAAAGTCACACCGAAAAGCTTAGGAAACAAACAGCCTAAAATACATGCACACACCTAATAACCAACCCAGGGAAGCAGGAAACAGTACCGGATAAACAATCAGAGTGGTAACAATGCCTTAATCAAGAAAGAATCAAGGAAGAAGGCACACTAAGACTAGTAAGGGAAGCCATATCTACAACACCTAGCAGACCCCAATCTCCCTCACACTGATGATGTTACCTAGCTGGGTCATGAAACAACTGTATCAATTACGCTCAAAAAATACCAGTTCAACCCTGAGTTCCAAATATTCTTTTCCACTGAAATGAAGTTTTCTTTAAATCTTTAGTTATTTATCACATCTAATAGTTAATGTGTATGAACTTTGAAAGTAATGCTATATCCATTTTTATCAGCTTTTATTAGAACAGCAAACACATAAGCAGACATCTGTGGATCATCAGTTATATATTATGTGTACATTCTGATTTCATATTAATCTTTGATGGGAGAAAATGAATATCTAAACCTAGCTTTGTAATCATATTCATCTCTATCAACAGTGAAACTGTATTGTCTGTGCTCTGGCAAATATTGAATTTTGGTAATTAAAATAATAGAAACTGGGTTAATAATACTAGAAAGCATATCACTGAAAGAAACAGCAGATGATCAAAATAAGATTTTTTTCCTGCATTGTCAGTAAGGGCATGTATAACAAAGCCCACTCCTCTGAAACCACGCATCTCTTTCATTTTTAAAACAGAAACATTAGACAATACAGACAAAAGGGGGAAAAAGTAACAAGATAAATAGTTGCCTACCAAACAAAGAGTAGAATTTTATTAACACAAGTTGATGGTCACAAAATCACAATTATTATTTACAGATTTGACTGGAATGATGTTGAAGTCTTCTCTTGGGACAACTCCTTTTTTAAGTGTGACTTGGGCATTTTCCTCAAATGCTTAACTGTGGCAAGGGGAGTACAAATAAAGATATCTTCTCCTTACCATAATTCCAGATCACTTCACAAGAGATTGCTACAGATATAACTCCCCAATGGAGGTATAATTTGGTATGTACCTCTGTAATGTGAAAATACATGGAGGAGTTGAGGTGAATGCCCAGATAGGGCTTTTGATCATTCCTGACCATTCCTGACTGATGATTTATTGAAAAAAACGTTATAGAGCTATGATTGTGAAGATATTCTCTGTTTCATTTCTGGAATAAAGGAACAAGTAGTACTACTGCTGCTAGCAAACAATGCTACCCCAATGCTTCCCCATTTGTTGTGAATCTCTTTTATTTAACCTCTATTTCATATTAGGATTTATGCTGTGATTATGCAAATTATTCTTTTAAGACATTTTCTGCTGATAAGAGTAATATGTGCAACACACACACATGCTGGGAATGATATCAGAAAATAAGTTCTAAGAAATTTTGTATCATGGTCATGAAAGGTCATGGAAGATGAATTAAAATATCTTTCATGATCTTGGCATAACCTATGCTCCCTAGAGAGAGAGATCCGTATTTGGCTTTTGGATGCAAATAAAAATGGATGAGTGGCAAAGAGTTTCCTCAAATGCTCCTGCCCATTCCATTATGCTAATATATGTCTTAGAAAAGAAATCAAAACAGAAGCAAATGACGTCAAATCTGATGAGATTCCTTGATCAAAATGAACATTAAACAACTTTATGCAAGGCGTAGGAGCTATTGCTCTAGTGTTTTCATTATGTAAAAAGAGAAATTCTATTTTAATAGAAGTATCAATCTATGATTTAAGTTGTCCTAAGTGGTCTATGTCCTTCTGTGATTCTGTTATTAAAGTTTTATGATTATTCGGCAGACATTTATCTGTAGAAATATAAAGACCTAGCTGGCTAATATGAAAGAAGAATGAGAAATGTATTATAGGTGTTTTTTTCTCACTGTATTAATAAAAAATCTATTAAGCAGCAGGACAAATGAGGAACGCAGTTATGATGCTTTTCACAAACTGCTTATAATTATTGGAAAGTAATAATGTCTGAAGCTTAGTTCTATTGACTCATTCTAATCTTCATTGAGATAAAGTATTACTTAATCCAGGGCTAAATTTAGACATGGGGAAGCCCTAAACAGTAGTGGTTCTTTTTGGCAAATACTAACAGTAGTGGTCCTATTTGGCAAATACTAACAGGAGTATGGTCATATAGAAATTGAATTTGGCAAGAATACTGCCAAGATTCATAACAAACCCATCATGTCGGGGTACAGAAGGGCCCTCTTTAAACAGGAGATATGAATGCAGTCAGAATCAAGTGTCACCTGTGTCATCTACGTCCTATAATTAACAACTTGTCACAAAAATTTTCTGAACTTGACTTTTTAACAAAGGGATTTTTCCCTTTTCATTTAGCATGGGGCAAATACTGACTGATTCTATGTTCATCTCGTACACAGTCCATGATAAGTGAGAGAGGCATAAGTAATTGTTAACTCTGCTTATGTTAAAATAAAGTTTCCCCTTAAATCCAGATTATACAGCAACTACTTCATGATATTAAAAAAATGATTATGTTTCACCATCCATTTTTTTGGAGGGGGGGAGGTAAAGTCAGGTGACTGATAATGGGTAAAAGCAGAGAGGTGTTTATTTTGCCGTCTAGGCTGATTTGGCCCCAATCTTCCTGTCAACATTCTGCTGTTGTCTCTTATAAGAGTGGACACAATGATGAATGAAGTGGCAAAAATAAGATTCGCTGAGTATCACAATAAGAGTGGATCTAGGTGGCAACTAGAACTTGAGCTCTCCAGATAGATTACATTTTAGAATTGAAACAATAAGATGTTGTCTCTGCCTACAAACAAAACACACACATATATTCCAATGCTGCTTGGAGTTCCTTGGTTTTACAGCTTGCTGCTGTCTCTGTGGTGCTTCCTTAACAGGTAACATACATATATAGCTGTGACTGATGTCCCTGCTATGCTGTAAATATGGCTGCTTAGTATTACTGAAAAGCTCAATTAGCTTGGGGTCACCATTGTATAGACTAGTAAAGTAGGCTTAAAGAATTCCACAGATGAAAGATAAGACCACATCCTGGATGTGCTTTCATGCCAACAATACAACCATCTGCTTATATCAGAGGAGCCCCTGATTGCATTTCTCTGAAATATTTTGCATATAGTTAAAATCCCTTTCTTATCCTGCAGCCTATCTATAATTGTGGGGAAAAAATGTTTCCCGAAGGAGTGGCCTTTCTGTTGTCACTATGAAAATTATATCCCAGAGGATCAAACTGCTAAGCTCATTTAACTTGTGTACAATTACATGCTTCACCTAATCTTGGAGGAAATGAAACAACACTCAATAAGACTGCAGAAGTTTGGGAACTGGAGGATTCAGTTCAATTCATTTGTTTATTGCTTCCAATAGCCTTGATGTACTAGGTTACTAGGTACAAGACAAGATTCATAGAAGGAAAACATTCAGAAATATAATTTTGCAGTTTGCACTTTTATAGACCTATAAAGAAAAAAGTAGTGCCAGTGCTGCTGTACTAGAAGGCAACTTATACAACTAATGTTCACCTCAATAGTTTATTAAGGAACATCGTGGGAGCTGTTATTTCCAGACTGACAGATTTGTCTCTTGTCTCAAGGATACCACATCTTTAATATTACGTGTGTATAAGCTCTCAGAATCAATTTTTCGGCATCCAATAGTCTCTGTGCCATTGAGTTCACAAATATAACTTATACGTAGTAGAGTTTAAATGTTCTATATTTTAACTGGTTCTCAATTTGCTTTCAATTAAAAAAAAAAGGATTTCAGAAAAATTCTCCATGGTAGAAAATGGTGGTTTTATATTCAGTCAGTTATTAAATGGCCAAGGGAAATATGAGCGTGCCCTTTTCCTTAATCAGAACTACCAGCAGTTTTCAGTCTCTCTGACATTCCATACATCAATTAAATTTATTATATTTTATCTCACAATAGCAGTTTCTGGAAAATTAGTGGGAGGGTATTATTATTATTCTGCGCTAGAAAAACCTTGGAAATGGTCCAGAAGGATTTTTTCTTAGGTTCTTATCCATAATCTCTATTTTAAAGAAATACAACACATTTTTCCTTTGGGCTGATTTTGAAAAATAACTGAGAAGCTATATCTTATTCAGAATAGGACAGCCAGATTGCTCAGTAAGATTTGCCAGTTTTGAATTAAAAGATTTGGGATCAGGATTTCTGAAAAATCATCTGCTCCAACATTTATCCATACTTCCTTCTAAAGATCATCAAAGGCATCCTGGTTTAAAAGATTTTTTTAGGTGATATCTAGACATAGCAGCCTTTTCTGTGACTCAGTCTTGATTGTGAAATATTCTCCTCATAAACATTCATATGATGCCATTCATTGATATTTACCTATTGCTGTCTGATTAAGACTGTTTCCAGAGCTATTAATGAATAGGTGATTTTCCTTCATCACCACCATCATCATCATCAAACTGTAGAAGAAGAAAAATGAAGTTTGAATAACTATGTGAACCAAACTACAGAAAAATGTCTGCAGGCTGTGAAAATGGAGAACATTATAAAAACAACAGAAACAAAGGCAGAATATAAAGAAAGCAGCTGGATGAGAGATTAAATGAATGGAAAACCAAAGCTTTGCATGGACAGCACTTGAAAAACATTGAAGGAATATGTGATAACAACTTGACATGGGCATGGCTTAAGATGGGAACCATCAAGAAAGAAACAGAAGTTTTAATACTTGCTGCTCAAGAACAAGCACTACAAACTAATGCCATGAAAGCGAAGATACAAAAATCCACTGACAATCCAAACTGCTGACTTTGCAACAACAAAGTTAAAACTGTTTCACATTTAATATGTGAGTGCAGCAAAATGATTACAAAGCACAACATGATTGAATTGCTAAATTAATCCAAAGGTCATTATGTAAAAAGTACAATTTATTTGTATCCGAAATGTCTTCGGAACATAAAGTGGAAAAAGTTGTTGAAAATAAGGTGAATATCTTGTGCGACTTTCGAATACAAACTGATTGTCATTTGGAACACATCATGCCAGATATCACAGTTGTCAAAAACCAAAATATACAATTTATTGATATTGCTGTACCAGGAGAAGCCAGAGTCGAAGAAAAAGAACTGGAAAAAATCACGAAATATTGCAACCTGGCCATTGAAACTACGTGATTATGGATGAAACATGTAACAGTGATACCCATCAGGGCACTTGGTACCATATCCAAGAATTTTGCAATATACATCAAGAAATTGCAGCTTCCTGCTGTAACACCAGAAGAGCTGCAAAAGACTGCACTACTGGGAACAACATACATTTTAAGAATGTACTTGGTTTGGGGTTAGGTAATTGGGGGATGTATTAAGGGGGATTAATTAATATAGATAATTAGTTTTACTATATTAACTATATAGATATTTAGAAAAATTTTAATGTTAAAAATATTTGATATGTTGATTGATATTATAGTATATATTTGAGAGAATAATCTTATATATATATGATATATTAGAATTGTTAAATCATTAATACAGCATATATTTGATAGAATGATTTTATTTTATATATATGATGATATGATAATATTTATATATATTTTTATTTAGAAACATTTTAATGTTAAAGATATCTAATATGTTATTTGGTTATTTGGATTTTACCTTTATTTCTGTTTAATGTTGGTAGATATATAAGAATAATATATTTTTTTTGTAATGGAAGCCAAGGGGGGGAAGGGAGGGGAGGGGGGGTTGGGGGGAGGGTGAAATGGGGGGGGGGGGAGAAATGATAAAATTTGTATTGTAAAACTTTTTCAATTAAAAAAAAAAGAATGTACTTGGTTGATATCTAGGATGCTGGCAGCAACCCTTATCAACCACCCGAGCCATTCAATGATATTTGTCATACATTTTTAAATGTTCAGTTGACTGAGTTTCATGTTTAATGAATAAAAGTTTATCATCATCATCATCATCTTAGCCATTGTCCATTCACTACAGGATGAAGGCTCTTCTGCATGTTTCCAACCAATATGGCCCTGCGCTTTCTTTTGCCAATTGGGCCTACAATACTTGCTGATGTCGTCAATCAATCCTGTTTTAGGTCTCTTTTATGATCACTTTAGTCTCTTTTGTGGATGCTGATTTATAATATTGTTGGCTATTTTAGGCACCCAGATAGCTGAAGGAGGATATACTAATACTATACACCCATGTGGCACCTCTCCTGCGTGAGCTGCACTGGCTCCCAGCGGTCTTCTGGGTGCAGTTCAAGGTGTTGGTTACCACCTTTAAAGCGCTTCATGGCTTAGGGCCTGGATATTTACGGAACCACCTTCTGCTACCAGTAGCCTCCCACTGACCAACGTGCTCTCACAGAGAGGGGCTCCTCAGGGTGCTGTCAGCAAAACAATGTAGGCTGGTGACCCCCCAGGGGAGGGCCTTCTCGGTGGGGGCACCCGCCCTCTGGAATGAACTGCGCCCTGGGATACGCACGATTCCCGATCTCCGTACCTTTCGCCAGGCCCTTAAGACCCTGTTATTTCAGCAGGCTGGCCTGGCTGAATAAAAAAAAAATTTGGACGGGGCATTTTAAAGTATGGGTTTTAATGGAGAGAGCCAAATTTGTTTAATTCAGTTTTAAATGGGTTTTAAATATTGTATGGTGCATTGTTTTATCATGGCTGTACAGTGCCCTGAGTCCTTCGGGAGAAGGGCGGTATATAAATCTAATAAACATAAACAAACATAAACAACATATAATTTCAGATAAACATAATATAAATAATTTCTCACTGAATGACGACATCTTTGCCCAATTCATGTTCACATCAACAGTGTTAGAACGAACCTTATAACATTCTGGGTTAAAAGCAGCAATTAAATAGTTAGTATTACTTCAGAGAGTCCAAATCTGAATCATGCTTAATGTATTCAACTACTTACGCCAAGCTTTCTATTAAAAGGGATTAAAGATAAATAGCAATGCTCTTTATGGGAAGAATGAACTGTAGGCAAACAAATGACTGTGCAAAAGAAAACACCTGATGAACAACAAGGAAAAGTAGGAGAATTTCTGAATGCACATTTGCCATCTGTACTCATTCCAAATTTCCAATCCACACCTTGAATGTGTTTCAGCTGTAATCTTTCTTGCCTTATCAAATGATTTGTTCTGTACTTTAAAAAAAGTTGAGAGACTTCATGGGAAGACAGGACAGGATTACAAAGAATGATGTCATAGATTATGGCTCATTAAGAAAGTGAACAAATGAGCCATGCCAATTCTGTAATGGATGTTCATCTAGAACAACCCTCAGTTTCTGTACCCAAGTATAACTAGTCCTTCTTTAGCGACCATAATTGGGAATGCCAGCTCAATCGTTATGAAGCAGTTACTAAGTGAAACCATGGCTGTGTTTAGGATCTTAATTCAGCTTTTCTTTACAGACCTATGAAAGTTGTAACATCAGGATTGGTTGCAAAATTATTTGTTATTTATTTATTTGGTCAAGAATGTATTAGATAACAGATATAAGTATAGACATAATTATTAATACATGAGATGGATACAAATAAAAGGGAATATTAGGACAGGGACGGTAGGCACGTTAAACACCTCTTAGGAATGGGGTGCCCCTTATGCCCCTTAAACATCTCTTAGGAATGGGGTGAGGTCAACAGGTTAAAGTTTTGGGGGTTTGGGGAAGAAACCACAGAGTCAGGTAGTACATTCCAGGCATTGACTACTCTATAACTGAAGTCATATTTTCTGCAGTCGAGTTTGGAGCTGTTTACCTTAAGTTTGTATCTATTGTTTGCTTGTGTATTGTTGTGGTTGAAGTTGAAGTAGTCATTGACAGGTAGGACATTGTAGCAGATAAATTTATGTACTATGCTTAGGTCAGACCGAAGGTGAAATAGTTCTAAATTTTCTAAACCCAAAATTACCTTTTTATCACCACTGTAATTGCAAAGTTGTTGCTAAATGAGGCAGTCACTAAATGAGAACTATCTGTGGCCTGCTACACAGATCACTTGTCAGAAATTGTTCACACAGTACAAACTGGAAGACTAGTGTCAGTCCCGCTAGATAGGCCTGATTAGAAAATCAACTTCACAGGAAGGCTGCAGCTATCTTTGTTGGGATTATATTATTATAGCATATTAGTATGCTGTAATAACTGAATCTTGCAAGTCTCATTGTGCTGTACCTCCTTCTCCTTCTTCTTCTTATAGTTCAATGAGTTTTGGAGTCTGAGCCACTCTCTGCTCTAAGCAACTTTTTAAAAAAACGCTTCAGCCCGTTTTGCCTGGACAGTAGTTCCTTCATATGTCTGTCAAGGTCAACTTTCTTCATATCTACAGAGACATGATCAAGGTGCTGCTTCTCCCCTTATGAAAGTGGTGACATTCTCCCAAAGGCTTGACTCAACCACTTTGAAGGCTTTTCCAGGCTCCAAGGCATAGCAACACTTCCTTTGGAAGATGTGACTGCCTCATAGCTTCAAGGAGGGTCGTTTCTGTAGGCAAATGTCCCTTACAATGATTTTTCAGCATGCCAACAATTGCGAAGGCCATTACAGTTGAATAAATGCTGAACCTAATTTGGGATTTTCTACTGACAGGCTGGACTAAAGGAAAAAAATGTATTATGCAACCTGACCTCAATTTGCAAATAATCCAGATATACCAGATTTGCATGTATATATATATATATATATTTCCACTTAGCCTTCTGTGTAAAAACTTATCTAAAGTGAAATTTTAATTAATTTCCCAGAGATGCTTTTAGCAGCTGCAGAACTGCTTGGTTTAATTAATACTGGTATCTAGGGCAGATGCCTCATTTTGCTGTAAAAGCCTTAAGAATAATTCTCCCTTCCCTCTTTTTCCCCAGGAAAACCTACCTAATTGTCATAACTCTGCTTCATTTCTGCTTTTTACCAACAGAGATGTCTGAAAGAATTGATTATAAATTTTTCTCTCTATGTATCTGTGTAATAGTGAATAACACTAATGCTTGGCTACCAGCTCCAGCCAGCTGTCTGTGGGGAGTAGTGATGCTAACACATCCAGATAGCACTAAGATAACACATCCGGATAGCACTAGGCTAGAAACAGCTGGTCCTGGCTGAGAAGATATCTTCTCCAGTCCATAGGTCAGAAATTGGATACAGGAAATGGGCTGGTGGGTAAAGGGATTGAGCTTAATCTGATGTTGAAATTCAAATTTAGCATTTCTTGTTACCACCTATTAGGTTTCTTTTACACACCTTCTATTACAGCCGTAAGTCACTGTGGTAGTAAGTTGAGGCATCACATGACTGGATTCCACGTTACAACAGAGTTCTTTTTTTACAATGGTTGTTAAGTGAATGCCATGGTCATTAAGCAAATTCACCTCCGCTGCCCTCCCCCCTCCCTGTGGCCTTACTAGAAGTAAACACTGGAAGCCATCAAAAAAATCACAAATCATGGTCACTTGAGAATGGGACACTGCAAATGACCATAAAGATAGAAGGTATGAGCCACGGTGGTGCAGTGGTTAGAGTGCAGTACTGCAGGCTACTTCTGCTGACTGCCAGCTGCCTGCAATTTGGCAGTTCGAATCTCGCCAGGCGCAAGATTGACTCAGCCTTCCATCTTTCTGAGGTGGGTAAAATGAGGACCCAGATTCTTGGGGGCAAAATGCTGTAAACTGCTTAGAGTGGGCTGTAAAGCACTGTGAAGCAGTATATAAGTCTAAGTGCTATTGCTATTGCAATCATATAACTGCAGGGGTGCCAGTGTAGCCATCGTAACTCTCAAAACAGGTCATAAATAGCTCTGGAAAAATTCATCATAACTTTGAACAGCTGTTAAGTGACCATTATAAGTTGAGGACTACCTATACGTACAATGGATGATCTTTCATAGCTATGTTCTCTTGTCCAAAGAAGAATTAAGTTCACCTCTTATCTTTTCTCAAGTACAGCTACTAAAAGTAAAAAAAAAAAAGTTGTACTCTAATCCTTCGAAAATTTTCAAAAATTTGATGCATAGGATCACAGAACTTCAGCATGTTCATAACCATCTGTAATCCTTAAACATGCATATTTTGTCACATTAATTGCCCCAATGAAAGCTAGTTAAACTTTAATTTCTTACAGATAAACTCTTTCCTTTTACCAAAATGCCAGGATTTGTACAGAACTTCTGGAAGCATACTTTGCACAGGGAATCTGTTTTGGGAGCATTACAGTATTGATTGGAGATGGTTGAAGATGGTGATGGGCTTCATGAATGCATATGGCCACTGCAATTCCTGTTGAAAATGCAAACTGGGTCCCAGAAGAATTAGTGAAAGATTTCTTTTGCCACCTTGACATCAAATGACTACATAGACTACATTTTAGGCTTGGTGGTTCATAATATTTCTGGTTTGTACGCCAGGGTCCCTGATGGATCAGTTCATATTTGTGAGGCAATAGAAATAGAAATCCAATGTTTCAGAAGAGATAAAAAAAGATTGATTTAGGCCTCATGGTATCCAATCTGTTCGGCATGGAACAGCACACTGGTATTACATTCTATCATGCTAAAAAGAAACAGTGAATAGAAAGTAAGGAAAACTGAGAAGTAGCTAAAATACAAGTAAAACACTTAGTAAAAGAAAGTATTGGGAAAATAATAAAACCTGTTTATTTTAACTCAATTTTTATGCCTTTGAATCAGAGGTGGGTTGCTCCTGGTTCACACCGGATCGCAAGAACTGGTAGTAAAAAAATTTAATAGTTCAGAGAACCGGTAATAAAATTGGCTGGCCAGGCCCCCGAACCGGTTCCTGGCCCAGTAACCATTTGCTTACTGTGCCCACTCCCAATTATTGCTGCCTCCTGAGTCCCAGCTGATGGCTAGAAGGAAAAAACTGTTTAAACTCTTGCTGCGGGGCTTCAAAGGGCTGCTCTACAGCTGATCAGTGTTAAAAAAAAACAAATGAGTAGACTGGTGCCTGCAAAAATAGAAAAAACAGCCCCTTTCAGCTTCAGCATAGGTTAATTACCACAAGTTGATTAGATCGGCGTCCTGACTCTCAGCTGTTTTGCTCAGGGCTCTGTAGCTGCAAAGAGAGCTGGAGCAGGTTTTTTCCCCCCCTAGCTATGTTTAAAAGCGAAACTGAAAGTGAAGCAGGGTCTTTGCTGCAACGTGATAAAATGAGGCAGAAGGAGATTTCTTTTTCTTTTTCCTCACCAAAAAAGGTAGGTGCAAAACTGCAAACAATGGGAAATTTAGGGCAAAAGAGGAGAATTCAAAATTTTAAAACACAAAAGAAAAAAAGCTCTATTTAACTAGGGAATTGTAATAATTGAGATACTATTAATTGTATATTGTGTTGAATACAATAACCAGAAATGGTTAAGTTGTGGTTTGGAGGAATATATGGAGGAAATTATTTTGTTTATTATTATTGGTAAATATAATTAATTGATTTGGAAGAAATTGGATTGCATGGAAATAATTGAAATATTCATGTTCATATTAATTAATATACAAAAAAGATAGTTATATAATTAATTGATTTATATTAAAATGTTGAATTTGTATTAAACAACTGTAATATTACATAATTAACCAATGTGAGGATGGATATAAAAATAGATAACAATGGGAAGGGGTATAATATTGAATAGAAGGGAAAAATTGAATTTGATTAAGATTAGAGATGAGGATGAAGGGTAATATTGGTTTTTTAAAAAAATAGATGAGGAATAAATATGGCAAAAAGGAAATATAGAAATTGTAAATTTAACTGAAATGACTAAACACTGTTTAAATTTGTGAACCAGCCAAATACTCTGTTCAAAGAAAATACATTGTATGTTTATATGTGCGTTTCTAATTATTGCTATTTATTCGTATTTGTTCTCTTTTATTCTTTAAAGTTTAACAATTCATTATCTTAATATCTTTATATTTGTTTGGGGTTGGCTTTCTTCCCTTTCATCTTTTTTATTGTACAGCAATCTTTCTCCTCAAACCTACCACCTCTCTCTTTTCTTGCCTTCTTACTTTCTCTTTCCCCTTCTTCTTCTCCTCCCTACTTCCTCTTCCTTTCTCCTTCTCCTCTCTTCCTCCCTCTCTTACCCTCACTCCTATTCTAATTTCCCTTCCCTTCCTTCATCCTTCTCTATTGCTGTATCCTTTTATGCATATGGACTACTCAAAGGGCTGAAAAGGTTATTTTTGACTGGTCCTCGCATTTTTGACCAGTCCTCAAACTTACGAGTGTCCTCACATTTTACGTTTTTTGTCATATCTTATCACCATGGTGAAGAGAAGCAGTTGTGAAATGAGTGACATGGTTGTTAAGAATGCTACACAGGCATAAGTGTGAGGATGGTCGTAAGTGTGAGGACCAGTCATAAGTGCGAGGACTGTCAGAAATGACTTTTTTTCAGCCCTCTGAGTAGTCCCTATACACATAGCCATGGCCACCTGGTCACATGACCAGCTAGCCACGCCCACCCGGTCACATGACCTCCAAGCCACACCCACAAAATAAGCCACACCCACAGAACCGGTTGTAAAAAATGTAAGAACCCACCCCTGCTTTGAATTATGCTTGACTCAAAGATACTTCCTGGAATAGTCTTGCAGTTCTTTTGGCATCATTTTTGGAAGTGGTTTGCTACTGCCTCCTTCCTGAGAGACAGTGAATGACATAGGTCACCTAGATCAGGGGTCTCCAACCTTGGCAACTTTAAGACTTGTGGACTTCAACTCCCAGAATTCCTCAGCCAGCTTTGCTTTGCTGATTGAGGAATTCTGGGAGTTGAAGTCCACAAGTCTTAAAGTTGCCAAGGTTGAAGACCCCTTACCTAGATGGCTCCACACAGGACTAGAACTCAAGGCCTCTTGGTTTCAGGCCTGATGCCTTTCACCGCTACACCAAACTAGCTGTCTAACATGAATATACAGTAGTGATAAAAATCAGATATTCCTACATAGCTCTGCATATACCAGGTTAGAAATGAAAGACAATATGTCAATTCATTTTAAAATGAGAAGTTTTTTTTTAAAAAAATTGATTTATATGCCGCCCTTCTCCGGAGACTCAGGGCGTCTTACAATATGTTAAGCAATAGCCTTCATACAAAGTCAGCTTATTGCCCCCATAAACTGGGTCCTCATTTTACCTACCTTAGAAAGGATGGAAGGTTGAGTCAACCTTGAGCCTTGTGAGAGTCAAACTTACAGTAATTACAGACAGCTGATGTTAACCACAATGCTTTAGTCTGCTGAGCCACCAGGCCCGTTTGAGTTATAGATATAACTCAATTTGTCTGACTTTATTGTGGTTGATTTGATCCAGACTAGAACCTGATTTCTGATATCCCTATCATGTTTAATTTATACTTCAATCTAGAAAAAGATTTTGTTTAGCTGGCAGAAATCATATGTGACAACATTTTACCCGAAAAGCTTAATAATATTTTTATTGTAAGCCACGCAGAATCATACTAATGAGATGGACAGTAATATAAATTTGATATTAAGTATTAAATAAATAAATGCAATTCAATGAATTAGTTTCTTTAATTACTTTTTAGATCAATGCGGCATACAAGCTTTAACAAATCTATGCTGTTTATATTTATACATTTTGCATTTTGCATGCCACTGTGTTTTCAATAATCTATTTTAATGGTTGATGTACATTTAGCAATTAAATAAGTATGATGCAGTTTCATATTGGAGATGTGTTTCCAGATGGATTTTGGAGATCCATACGCAGAGGTCCAGATCACATCTGAACATAATATTGTATCTCAACAAATCCATTTGATTGATTCTTGTGAAACAGGCTATTCTGTGTGTCTCTGATTGATTGATCACGTGCCATCAAATCAGACATAACCATTTTAATCCATGCTATGCTTTTCTGAAAACCAACATTAATTTAAGGCAGTATTTCCCTGAGCTGTTCCCCAAATGTAAAAATCCATATGAATGTGGAAAATAGAAATAATGGTTCAATTATTTTAATTAGCCCCATTCTGGCTGATCATCTGATTGGCTGGGAATCATGGAAATTGAGGTCCAACAAATCTATTGAGAATTACAGTACGGAAAGATGTCCTAAATCGGTGATTCTCAGCCAGACTGCTACGACATCCAAGACGCCACAGAGATCACCAGGAGCATCACAATGCTTAAGCTGTTATATTGTAAACCAGGGGTGAAATGTAAAATTTGTTACTACCGGTTCTGTGGGCGTGGCTTTGTGGGAGGGATAATGTGACTCGGTGGGCATGGCCAACTTTTTTTTTTAACTTTTCAAAGCATTTTTTCTAATGTTTTGAAAAGCCTTTGCCGATCAGGAAACTCAGTTGGGGCTGTCAAGAGAGGCTTTTTAAAAAATGCTTTGAAAAGCCTCTCTGATGATCAGGCAACTCAGCTGGGATTGTTAGAGACTTTTCAAAGCATTTTTTTTACTATCTCTTCAGCCAAGAGGTTGCAGAAAAAAATGCTTTGAAAAGCCTCTGACGATCCCAGCTGAGCCGCATGATTATCAGAGGCTTTTTTTTTACTTTTAAAAGCATTTTTTCATCAGAAGAGGTTGTAGAAAAAATGCTTTTAAAAGTTAAAAAAAAAGCCTCTGATGATTGCGTGGCTCAGCTGGGCACGGGGAGAAGGCAGTGGGATTTTTGCTACCAATTCTCCGAATTACCCGCCACCATCGCTACCGGATCAGGTGATCCGGTCCGAACCGGAAGCATTTCACCCCTGCTGTAAACAGGTTTCAGTCTTGGTCTCTCTTTCTCCCTCCCTCACCATTTCAGCAAAAATGTAATTTTGCTTGTGAATAATTTATTTATTTATTTATTAGTTTGATTTAAATGCCACCCTTTTCCGGAGACTCAAGGCGGCTTACAATGCATTAAGCAATAGCCTTCATACTTTTGTATATACCTGCTTAATAGGGCTTTCGGTCCCCCTTAGCTTTGTTCTTTTTTATACAATGTCAACTTATTACCCCCACAATCCGGATCCTCATTCTACCTACCTCGGAAGAATGGAAGGCTGAGTCAACCTTGAGCCTGGTGAGATTGCAGTAATTGCAGGCAGCTAGCAACTAAGTGCTACTTTAACAGCACTTAGTTCACTGCACCACCAGGCTCATTCTTGTATTCTTGTAACCCAGAGCACGGATCGTTATTTCATTTGCAAGTATGATTGGTCAATGAAAAGTCCAATAGCCTCCCACTGGATACCAGAGAAGGCATCTGGAAAAGTACACTGTGATTTGACCTAAAAATCATAACAAACATTTCATCAGTAAGAAGGGAAATAATGAAGATGTAAGGGCAAAGCAAAAATAAATCAAATGAAAAATGTCCCGCTACAAATGAAAATTAAAATGATAACAAAAACTAAAAAAAAAATCTGTTTAGGTAGTTACTTAGCAATGGGATTCACTCATTAGGGGTATGAATTTAATCCTGTTCTTATGTGTTGATAAAATCACTAATGAAGCAATGGTACTTAGCAAGCTAAAATATCACTATAATTTATAATCATTTTGATGGCAAATCTTGATCCACTTTGTGAGGTTTTTAAATTCCAGAAAACAATGTAGCTTGAAATGTACTCATTCTGGTAAAGCTCAAGATGCCAGTTGTTATTTTTTTTAATAACAGTATTGATAGCTATCGAACTTCATACAATTACAGAGACACTGATTTCTTCTTCCTTGCTGTGCTTTAGTGAAGTCTGTATTTGGGAGTGAAGTAGAATGTTTCTATTTAAAAAAACCATATCTTGGACAGTATCATTAGCAGATGAACTCATGATGTATCAGTGATATGGAAAAAAAATGTACCTCAGTACAAAAAAAATCAAAATGTATGCAATTCAAGTGGAAGATCAACAGAGATTGAAAGCTCAATCATATGCTTTCAGTTGCCATAGTGACTGTTGTAAAGTATTAGTTTTTATTTTGTAAAAAGTTGAGGAACAACAAAAGGCTGAGACTAATCTTGACTAACGAATAGTTGATGTGCCCTGGATATTCCCTGCAGGAATGCATAAGAAGGCATTCCTTTAATGTCTGGATCAATAAAAAGGTTTATATCATTAGTGTAAATAATATTATTGCTTTCTTCATCAGGAAGCTGATTGCATAAACAATCATCCATGACTTGAAAACCATGTGATATGTTGTAAAGAAGGTAAACTATTTTAAATATAGATCACTAAAGCCGTAGTGGTACAGTGGTTAGAATGCAGGATTGCAGGTTAACTCTGCCCATTGTCAGGAGTTCGATCCTGACAGGCGCAAGGTCTTCCATCCTTCTGAGGTCGGTAAAATGAGGACTCAGATTGTTGGGGGCAATATGCTTATTCTGCAAAACAGTAAGAGAATGCTGTAAAGCACTGTGGAGCAGTATATAAGTAAAGCGCTATTGCTACTGTGCTAATTTACCAAACTTTGTGAAGAAATTGGAATAAATCACACACATCTTTTCCACAAAGAGAACAGAGGAAATTGATTGATATGAAAATATACCGATAAACTGAAAAATGAGATGTTTTCTCTCCTTATTTTTAACCAATCAAATATTTTTGTGCAATTACTGATGGATAATGCTTGGTCTACAAAATTATATTGGTGAATATTTTTAATCAATTCTAGCATGAATGCAAAACTGAAAATATATTACTGTTTTCAGACAAAGTGAATATTTCAGAGGGGTGTTAAGGATTTGGACTGTGAATATAAAGGAGGGCACTACTGCAAAATGATGAACATGCTATGAAAATGAAAACTCAGAACTGTTTCCAAATATATCCATTCATAACTATGACTGGTTGAGAAATCATTTTACTGAAGCAAAATTAAATCAATCCGGTTTAGTTTCAAGGAGTCAGGGGAATTTAGTAGATATAGGTACAATTGCAGTTTGAAAATAATGCCCTTAGAATAAATTTTGGATAAGGTGAAGCACAAATAACCTCAGATTGCAATCAGTGAATCAATCAAAATCATTGTACAATTTTCAATGTCTTTATTGTGCAAGTTGGGATTTTATGCATTCGGAGACTATGCATTTATAAATATAAAATCTGCAACAATGGAAAGATTGTTGTTGGGAAAATAAGAGGAAGGAGTATTATACGTGTTCATTGCCTTGACTTGCTTATAAACTGATAAAGGCAGGATAAAAATTTAATAAATAAATAAATAAATTACAACTTGAAGTTCTAGTTGAGGTAGAGATGAGACCATCCTTGTCTGTTAGTTTGCTTAATATATAAAGAAATCTGCATAACTATCAAGTCCAAGTGTACTATCACTGCAGAGGGAAAAAAAATTAAATCCCATTAAACTTCCATGTGCTTTATTTCATAGCACATTAGAATTGGGAATAAACAACCATGCAAACATATATAATAATTAAGCAATTTTGAAAGATATAGATTTATCCACAACGACCTCTGTTCAAGGTAAAATTGCAAGAAAATATTTTCTGATAATAAACAGTCCTTAAAGGTCCCATTTTATCCTGTAATTTGACTCATAGCTGCAATTTTATGTACAAGTGTTAAATGCAATACAGGATGACATAGAACATGATATAGGAATTCAGGGTTCATCAGTTAAAACAGCTGAAAATCAATATCCTAATGGGATAAAATAGAAAATAAGAAAGTAGCTTTTTGTTTCTGAAGCCTTACTTCTAATTTTGCTACGAACAGACCCAGAGGAAATAAACAGTATTTTTTAATATATTATTCATTGCTTTTCAAGACCCTTGTGATACAAAATAGCAAAAATTCCTATCAGTCATAAAAGCACTTGATATTCCGACTAAATTGTGGAAATAGGCTATAATGTAATGGAAATTGAAAATCTTGAGATAGCAAGTATATTTTTAAAAATCTCTTTTAAAAGGAGCCCCAAAAGGAGCCAACCACAGGGGTCTCAAAAGGGAAGAGATCATTAATGAAAAGATATATTTTTTAATGCACACCAATCCTATTGATCTTAGTCATCAGCCACGAAAGAAGACCTCTAAAAATATCCATGAAGCATATAACCCAGAAAAACGTATTTAAGTCAACAGCAACACTTTGAATTGATCAGCACAGCTGGCAAGGTCTTTGTGTGATCTGTACATTCCCCAGAGTCATGTATGCCATGATGAGCCTTTGATCAGATCAGCTTCTTCTTATAATCTCAATATAAAGTAGTTATATAGACGGTCCAAGGAAGATGGAATCTAGATCTCTAACATTCTTACTGAGAACCTGGTGCTCACAAAAGCAAAACTTTGATCTTTAGCATAATTGATCATTATAAAAATACCTATGGGATATACATAAGTCTCACTGTTAGATTTAGAATATAATAATTATAAAAAGTTTAGCTGAGTGCAACCCAATGCTTTGTTTGGATAAATGCCCAATTGCTTAAAAAAAAGATAAGTCATGGCAGTCAGCAATAGAGTGAAGGATTAGGTATACCTCACCAGTTTCTTTCCTGTTAGTAGTTGCATCTTCTGCAGTAGCCCTTATGTGAGGGTTACCATACATTCTTAAAGATGAGTGCCTATTGATCATTATCTCAGCTCAAGAATATAAACAGTACCCTACTGGATCAGATCTCTGACCCATCAAGCTCACCAGTGTGTTTTTACAGCGGCCAACCAAACAACTGCAGAAGAAAGCCCACTAGTCACCCAATGGATAGCCTCCACAAGTAGTCATATAGCCCTCAAGCTAATAGCCATGGATGTCCATGATTTCCAAAAATTGGTCCAATTGTTTATTAATGCCAGCCAAACTGGTAGCCAGTTAAGACAGTCTTCTCCGATTTCACTTCTCTGAAGCGCTCAGACTGCAACTCTCCCAAAGCTTTGTATCTCAAGCTAATTTTAATTAATAATACTCTATGTAATTTTAATTATGATTACTCCATGTAATCTCTAACTGCTATTATTTTAACAATTTGAAGCTTCAACGTTTTGAAGTTTGATTGCAGTTTTGATCCTTAAATAGATAATGAGTTCTACAATGTTGATTTTCTTTTTCGATTTTTACTAAGGTCTGATTTTAAACAAAATGTCACATGACTTAGAGTGTTACTTAAATTAGGTCACAGTCTTGCTATAATAATAGGAGCACGGGAATTCTACAAGAATCACTAAAGTAATATCACAACCTGAATTCTACTAACTGTATGAAATAGAGGTAAGGACTCTGAAGGAGATACTAACTGGCTCATTTCACAACAACAAAATAAGTTTCTGTAGACTATTTTAAGAGCTAATGAACAAATGTTAATGAAAACATTCATGGGCATATTGCTGTGGAAATAGATAGTGTTCCCTTTTTTATGTTTTGAAATTATCAGCTGTGATTAAACCTTTAGCTTGAGAGATATACTGTGCAAAAGAAGTTTTCTTGCAGTTTAATAAATTGCTGTGATGGTGAGAAAAAGGGAAGGAAAGAAACTGTAATTAAGAGGCAAACACATACTGAAACTCCCAAGCTCTCTCTCTCTCTCTCTCTCTCTCTCTCTCTCTCTCTCTCTCTGTGTGTGTGTGTGTGTGTGTGTGTGTAAAGACTTGTATGTGGCATTTCTTGATTTTAAAATGGCTTCAACTTAATCTCTAGATAACAACTGTGGTCCAAACTAGAAAGATCTTTTATTGACAGATACTTGCTAATACTCATTAAAAGGCGTACATAATAACACATCCAAATAAGACTTGACAATCAAAGATAACTTTCTAACCTGATGCTGACTTACAAAAGTGTAAAGCAAGTGGCATATTGCCAGCATTAATAATATGCTGGCAATACTTACAAAATTAGAATATCAACTTCCAAATCTCCCCAGTGCACCTACTGCACTATTGCTATATACAGATAATGCAGCCACTAGCTCTACTTCATCCATTAGTTTGAGGAGAGTCTTAAAATCAATTGCATAGACAACAATGTAATTATCAATGATCAAAACAGAAAGAATAATGATTTTTTGAAGGAAGACTTTTAGATGCAAGTAAGTAGGTGTCAAGTAAATGCAAGTAAGATGCAAGTAAGTAGGTGTCAAGTAAATGGGATAATTAACAAGTTCTGGCCTTCAAATATCTTGGAATTATTTTCCAAACCACCAGCTTGTGGAGATCCCAAATTGAATCTTGAAAAGAGAAGGTCAGATGAAGCATAGCTGCCCAAAGAGTTTTATGCACAAAAGGAGGCAATTACATACCTGGTGAACTCGTTCGATTCATCTACGGACTGCACTGGGCCTCACAAGCACCTCCATCTTCCTCAAATCCCATGCAGTATTTCATTCTTACATCTATTTTAGAATGATTGTTATGTTATTTGTCTTATAGTAGTCTACAAGCAAAACAATAAACAGACAATCTGAAACCATGTTCTAGAGACAATAGTAAACTAAGCAGGCAAAACACATTTGTATGTATTGCATAAAATCATCATCATCATACTTTATTGCGGTCATAGACCAAAAAGACCAAAACTTCCAAGACACATAGCTGGCACACGACCAAACTAAAGTGCAAAACAGCAGCAAGATCAGTGGTGGAAACCACTCTGTCAAACTCACAGTAAAGTTGTATGTAGGGAGAAAATACTATATTGTAATTTACATAAATCCGCACATCGCACTTTATATAGCCACCAGCTAGCTCAACTGCTGGCGATCAATAGGACTGACTTCAGTCAGTGGGTCTAGCCCGTCCCTTCTTCCGGCTCTTACATCTCAAGACTGCAGCAAAAAATTTTGCTACCTTTAGTGTAATATTAGAATCAGTATCTTGAAGTAAGAAGTGGAGACTAAGAGTTTCAGCTAATCCGGGAAATATTTGGCAAATGGGAGAGATAAATTCTGACCTTATCTCCTGATAATGGGGACAAGTAAATACAATGTGAGCCAACGATTCCGAAGATTGACCGTCACATGAACAGTGGGTGGGTTTCACACCTCCCGAGCACCTGCTATCCAAGACATTCGAGGGGATCGCATTAAAATGTGCCTTCAGAAAGGCCAACCTGTACTTAACAAAAGATAGCGTGGAAAGATATTTGGGGGGGGTGCATTCGGGGAGTAATACCGAGAGAAAATGGAGAACATACTCCCGCACCAAGTACCAGATTCTGTTGTCTTTCAATATCATTGAATCGCTGAAATATCAGTGATTTGGCTGCATCTGGGTCTAGCATAAGGGCTTCAATAGGGGGAATACCTATCTTCATAAGTTTGGTGTGAATATTGCAGGCCCAAGGACTGTCATCCCGCCATAAGCACTGGCCTAAATAGAAGTCTGGAAGTCTGGTCCACAGGGTCAGCCAGTAGCCAATGGCACACTTCCACAAAACAGTAGCGAGAGATGGTATGCCCAGTTCCAAATGGATTGCAGCATTACTCACACAGGGGGGAACTCCCATTAGGCAGCGTAAGAACTGGCTTTGAACTGACTCGAGGAGAGAAATATTTGTTTGAACCCAAAAGGGGGCGCCATATGTAATGGCAGCTATCACCTTTGCCCTATATACTTTCAATACTGAGGGAATATGTTGGGCTCCTTCCGTGTAAAAGAATTGCAGAAGGGCATGCATAATGGCCTTGGACTTGGTGTGGAGGGACTTAACCTGATGCATAAAATATAATACACCATTGTATTTGTTGGGAAATGGTTATTTGTCTAACTAGTTGGTCAGGCAATATATAAACCAACAATGTATGTTTGCAGTCAGAAAGGTATTATATTGCTTTAAGACTGTATTGCATCATCCTGTATCCTGATTGGCTAAGCTCTGTAGCCAATGTACTGAAGGGAAGTCAGGATCATGGCTTACGTGGATACTACACCATTTTAACTGCTTATTTGCTGTAACTCTCTACCTGATCTCTCTGCATGATCACTGTTTGATCATAGCTACATGTTGTTTTCTACTATTTATTGAATGTTTTGATATTGAACTTGTTCCTGTTTTGAAACTCAAGAAGAACTGTTTTATTGTGTATAACTACAACTGGTAAGAAGACTTTGTACTTGAAATACCCCTGGATTGATTTTTTAACTCTCATTTTATCTATGTATGACTTGGATTATTTTTGGACTTTGCTTTACTTTTTCTAAAAGTAAAAGACTTCAACAACTCAGTGTGTTTATATATTGACTGTGATTGTTCATAACCACTCCCAGTTGCTTTTCATGCATTTACTCAAAGGGTACTCTCTCAATAACCCACAACATCGGTTATGAGACAAGAATATCCTTAACAGTATTCATTTAATATTAACGTCTACATCTTTAATATATTTGCCTGGCCAAACAATAATCTGACTGCCTCATTGCACAGGAAGATTGGTTACAACGGCATCAAAGGCACCACCAATTTTTCGGCCTTGTGACTGAGCACAGGATCATTCAATTGAATACCAGCTGCAGTGTACATTAAGATTTTAGTGGAACCAGTGTTCATTTGGGTGAATCCTTGCTTGTAATTGCATGGACAATTGTGTGGTATTTGAATTCTCATACTAAAGGAAGAATCTGAACCAGAAAGAGTTGAAAATGCCTTTTTTTTTTTTATTTTCTAAACCAATGGTCAGAGGAAAAGGAGCTGCAGATCAACTCGGTCTTAGGCTGAAGGTGTCGTGCTCTTTTGTAAATCATGTGTTTCTTTTCAAATCACTAGAAAAACTTATACCAGTGCCTACCATGGCTTTTTATGTCTAATAATTAGGCATCCTTATTATAAATAATTACGCCATAATAATTAGGCATACAATCATAGTGGGAAAATTGGCCAGCAAGGTATTGTAATGAATATAGCAACAACATCTATTGAAAAAAAAATCCCTTTAAAAAGAGTCATATCAGATACAATAAATTAGCCCATTATTGGCAGCAAACAATGTAAAAGTAATGTGTAAAATACTTTGTTACATGGCAGGGCTTGATGCTTAAAAGCTGAAAGCAAGGAAAAGGAAATTATGTTTGGAAAATTGGAAAGCTGTGCTAAACATAGAGGCTATTTAGCTTTATATGATCTTTTAAAAAATTAAATGTCCATTTGGGGCTGGGGGAAGCTTCTTTATTTTTCTTTCAAAACTAAATCAAGAAACAATATGAAAGATATCATAATATTTTTTTCACTTAAATTATTTAAGCAAACTTCACAGAAGATGTCTATCATTTCACTGTTGCTGTCTTTCAATGTCCAGTGTTCATAGCCATGCATTGACAGTGGAAAAAAACAGTTTTAATTCTAATGGCATCCGGCCCTCTCAATTCTTGGCAAATAGATGGGGGAAGAAATGGAGGTAGTGATAGATTTTATTTTCCTGGGCTCCAAGATCACTGCAGATGGGGACTGCAGCCAAGAAATTAAAAGACGCTTGCTCCTGGAGAGGAAAGCTATGGCAAATCTAGGCAGCATTCTAAAAAGCAGAGACATCACCCTGCGAACAAAAGTGCGTATAGTTAAGGCTATGGTTTTCCAGTTGCACTGTATGGCTGTGAAAGCTGGACCATAAGAAAGGCTAAGCGCCAAAGAATTGAGGCCTTTGAACTATGGTGCTGTGGGTCCCTTGTACTGCAAGGCGATCAAACTAGTCAGTCCTAGAGGAGATCAACCCTGACTGCTCTTTAGAAGGCCAGATCCTGAAGATGAAACTCAAATACTTTGGCCACCTAATGAGAAGGAAGGACTCACTGTCCTGGAGAAGAACCTAATGCTGGGAAAGATTGAGGGCAAAAGAAGAAAGGGATGACAGAGAACGAGATGGCTGGATGAAGTCACTGAAGCAGTAGACGTGAGCCTAAATGGACTCCAGAGGATGGTAGAGGACAGGAAGGCCTGGAGGAACATTGTCCATGGGGTTGCAATGGGTTGGACACGACTTCGCAACTAACAACAACAACAACAACAAAATATTTGTAGTCATTACATTTTCTTTTCCTTTATTAGCTTATTTAATTTGCTCTTTGCTGTCATCCCAATATTAATCTCCTCTTTACTTCACCGGTATACTTCCCAACTTTATTGTTGAGTCAAAAAAAATTAAAAGAAAAAAAAACTATCGTTTTTGGAATCAATTATAGTTTCACAAAGCATTTAACATTCCTGCATAGCCACTAATTTTAATAAATAACATTTTAATATGATTCTATCCGTTAATAGAAGTGGGAATGCATTTAATGATGTCTTTTTTTTAGCACCATTGACACTCCTTTCCTTTGTATGGTTTCATGCTTCCAGTACTGCACCTCTAAGTCAAGGTGTCTCATTCTAGTCCTCTCAATTCACTTATTCCCAATACATCCAAATTAGAACACAGCATTCTCATTTTGATAGATTTATAATTTCTCTGTTTCATGTTTTTCACATTCCATGTTCTCTTTGCATGTTTCAATACTGTACTGGCATTATCTGTGAATAGTTCTCCTTCTGACTTTGCTCTGACCACCATCATCTTCATAGCAGCTCATGAGTCCTTGGTATGCAGAGAGAGACTCAGAAGGTATCCTCCCTAAACTTTTCACAGGATTTACCTAACAATTATGTAGAAAGTGTTCTAGTCTTGCAAGATTCCTGTCTATGGGTGAACAACAATAAAGAAACTACTTTGAGCAATTCTTTGTTCCTTGTGCATGACAATTTCTCTTACGCTATCTTGTTTAACAAGTCACCTGCCCTTTTCCACTGAATCTAATCTAAAATGTCACTATAAGGAGAAAAGTCTAAATATTGTTCCTTAGCCTTATTCTTGTCCTTATCCTTACAATGGCCATGTTTGGAAGGATGAAATTTTTGTCATGCTTGACAGATTGAATTTGCAATGCGGCAGATGAATACCAAGGTTAGAGGTCTTGGAAAACTGACAAAAGACTTTCTGATAAGTCCCTTAATACATTTCTGCTTCTCATTGTTTATAATTTGGTCTGAAAGACCACCTGCTTCATGCATTTTCTTACCAAATTAGTTTTATCCTCCAAGACTGAAAACTAGAATATAGATGCATGGTTTTTTTAATAAAAGTTTTTTAAATTTTTTTTTAGACAAACACACATACAAATATACAATGTATTTTCTTTGAACAGAGTATTTGGCTGGTTCACAAATTTAAACAATATTTAGTCATTTCAATTAAATTTACAATTTCTATATTTTCTTTTTGCCATAGGTATTCCTTATCTATTTTTTTAAAAAAAACCAATAGTACCCTTCATTCTCATCTCTAATCTTAATTCTAATCAAATTCAATTTTTCCCTTCTATTTATATTATCCCCCTTCCCATTGTCATCTATTTTTATATCTATCCTCACATTGGTTGGTTATATAACATTACGATTGTTTAATATAAATCCAACATTTTAGTATAAATCAGTTAATTATATAACTATCTCTTTTTTTGTATATTAATCAGTAGGAACATAAATCTTCCAATTATTTCCATGCAATCCAATTTCTTACAAGTAAATTAGTTATGTTTACCAATAGTAATAAACCAAATAATTTCCCCCCTTATGTTACTCATTAAACTCTCCCAGTAAACCAAATAGTTTTGCCCATATCATCCTCCAAATCACAATTTATTCATTTCTACGAAAATTCAAAAAAAAAGAAAAACCTGTCATTATCTAGATTTCAAAGATACTAAAACAAATATTCCAATTATTAATCATTTCATTTTTACAATTGAATGATTTTCCATTTGTTTCTTATTACTATTCATATTTCAATTCTAAAATATATAACATCTTTCTCTTTTTCTTTTTCTCCTTTCCCATTTTTATTTTTGCTGTTTTCTTTCTCCTTTCTTTTTTCTTATCTCCCCTCTATTTATCCTACTGTTTATTCCAGTGTAATTGTTTTGTATTTCACAAATCTGGATTCTTCTATTTTGCCTTGCATTTCTTGTTTTCCATCCTTTTCCTCTCTTTTTTTCCTTTTCACTGTTAATCCCAGTGTAATCATTTAAATTTTTTATATTCCTTCTATGCCATCCTTCATTCCTTCTTGGTCTCTTTTTGCCCTTTCTGTTTTTTCCATTGTTAATCCCAATGTAATCTCTAAAAACTTCCTTTTTATTATTACTATTTACATATTCAATTATTTTTCTCAAATTAATCTCATTGTCTTTAACTTCTTCTTTATATTCACTCTCTGTGTCTTGCTTCTCTGGTTTTGTTTCCTTGTTAGCTTGAGCATGCTGTATCTCAATTTTTGGGTCCTCAAGTTTTGATTCTCCATGTAACATTGTAATTATTCCTGTTATTTCCACTTTCCATGATGAGTACATCATTTCCATCATTTCTCTAATTTCCTGCGCCATTTTGTTCTTTCTGTGTTAATATTGTTCTAGTTTTAAAAGTTCCATTGTTTCCTTTTTTTTCTAAAGTCAAGCTGCTTGCAGATAAAGCAATCCTCCCCAAAAGTTCTCATGACTATTATCACTGATGCAGTTCAAAATTTTCCAAAATAAAGATTCCAAATTGCAATGCTCTTTTTTCTCTTGAAGATGTCTCCCTACAATCCACAGTTCTCTTAATTGTTTAACAAAGTGTCCATTTTGTATCAGTCCTCATTCGCAATCTAGTTTTTTTTTCTTTTTAACTTTGAAAATAACAAATCAATTTTATAGCCCAGTCCAAATTGAACAAATACTTTTCACTCTTTTTTTCCCCTTCTTTATTTTATCTTTAGGTACACAGCACTTCTGTTGTAGGGCTTAGTAGCCAATTATCTCTTATTTTTCTTAGCTTTCAAAAAGAAAGGATTTATTTATTTTCTTTCTAATCCTTTAATCAAAGTTGGAGTTACTTCTTCTAATTCTTAAAATTTTCCAGATAATTTTATTCAAAAGTCAATTTTCTTGTTGGGGTTTTGTCCCTTTAAAATCTGCTTGCATCCTCTTTTTCTCCCCCACATGCCCATTAGACTTTGTTCTTACGCTGGGAGGTTTAAAAATATTTTTGTTGTTATTTTGCCTGTAGGTTAGCTGTCACTCACCTGGCTTCAAAAACTCTATTCCATTCACTGCTCCTGCTGAATACTTAGTCCGGTTGCCCCAGCTTCTTGACAGATGCAATGGCTGCCGCCTCCACCGCTGAATTGGACAGAGATTCCTTTGACCTTCGATGAGCTTGCGTGTTCCTCTTGGTCTTCCGAGGTGCCTCTCCTTCTTCCCTGTCCCTACAGGATGGTTCTGGTCCGAAGACCCCTCAACAGCGGTTAGTCAGTCCAGGTTATCGCGGAGCTCATCAGAGCCCGCTAATTCCCTGTCTCGCTGCGACGCTTCTGGTCAAATCCAATATAGATGCACATTGATAGCTGCCTAGATATTTCCAAGTTAATCTATACTGAAATTGTGCCTTACCTATCCTGTTATCTTGCATATGGAAGTTAATTGCACTCAGACTCATTCAAATGAATGTCAATCAGATGAGTCTATTAATTGTTCTCTATTACTATCTGAAAAAAAAAGACACAGTAAAGGAAAATGGAAGCAATGACAGAGGCTTTTGGGAAGAAAAAAAAGGAGGCTTAAATATTTTCAGATTAAAATATTTAAAATCTCACAAATGATTCATTTGGAATATATGTATATTTGTATTATCTGAATATTTGAATTATGAAAGATGATTCCAAGCTGTGGTTGATATGATGGTGCCATAAAGTACAGTTCAGACAGAAATAAATTGCCAGTTGAACTCTTTTCTATTAAATAATGATCTCTCTCTGGCTAATGTCAGAAAGAGAGCATATCATTTAGCAGGGAAGCAAGAGAAACTCAAGTGCAAAAACAAGCAATTATATTAAGTGATATATCCTCCCCTTATAGATAATTATTTTGAAATATGAAAGTTAAGACTCTCTTGAGTTGAACTTGGTAGCTTCATGGACCTATCCAAAATTTTCCTTGACCACAGGGTGAATGTAGTTTACCCTTGTCTTCTTTTAAGATTAAAACCAGCCTACAAATGTATTGAGTTAACTAATAGATCTATATGGCTGTCCATTTCAAAAATGATTCTGGGTGATAATAATAATAATAATAATAATAATAATAATAATAATAATAATAATAATAATAATAACAACAACAACAACAACAACAACAACAACAACAACAACAACATCCACAAAACCATAAGAGCAGATGGAAAAATTACAAATACAACATCAGTTCTGATATTCAGGATTTCATTTCCCCACTTTTTGCCTTTAGGTTTTAAAGGAGAGATAACATATTACATAAAAAATAGGGCTGTTGCAATAAGATTATATTCTTTATCCTGGCTCTATGATATTTTGTATTGTCCTGCCTATGCCCCCAAGTCATTTCCTTTCCATACAACCTTTCTCTATTGCTCACACTCCCTAAGTAGAATTCTCCCCGGAGAAGATTTTTTATTTATTTATTAAAATGTGCTGCCCTTCAAAATGCAATTCTCCGCCCTAGCGCCCACAGCAGTCAGGATTGGGTAGTGGCAGGTCTGGTATCGAATTAGACCGAGCCTACTGAACTTTTCTGGCACCTCCCCTTCCTGCTAGTCCAGTTTTTCGGCTCGGTCTAATCGAGACCAGACGTGCCGGTAGATTTCTCTCGCCTTTTTGGATTTTTTTTCCTGACCTCTACTCAACTTCATCAACAAGTAAGAATCCGGCGTGAAGGGCAGGAGCCTGCATCCGCCGAAGGCCGCTTGCGGCAGGGGCTGCCTCCGGGCGGCTCCCTTTGGGGCGCACGAGCTAATTCCTTTTAGCTCTGCCGCCTTCCCTTCCTCTCTCTCTCTTCCCTGGGCTGTCGCTTAGCTGGGAGCTGCGAGGAGTGTGTCCGCGCTCCCAGCGATCTAATTCTTCATTTCGGGGCTGCCGCGGCTTCTTCAAAGGCCTGCTCATCAGCTGAGAGGCGCGGGCGCCATTTTGTTTCCCCCCCCACTTGCCGCTTTATTCGCCGACTCTCCAGCTGCCTTTCGGATCTCTTTGGAAGCCCAGCTCAAGCAGGGGAAGCGCGAGGAGTGTGTCCGCCTTCCCCTGCTCTTCCCTGAGGGGTCCTGGTTCGTTTCTGGCGCCTTTTTTATCGCGGCCGCCATTTTGTTTTTGGCGCGGGCGCCATTTTCTGGGCCTAATTTCGCGCCCTTTTTCTGTCTCTCTCCCAGAGGTCAATAAGGAAGGGGAAGTGCGAGGAGTGTGTCCGC
The DNA here is from genome assembly GCA_030761175.1 of Masticophis lateralis. Classification (NCBI taxonomy): domain Eukaryota; kingdom Metazoa; phylum Chordata; class Lepidosauria; order Squamata; family Colubridae; genus Masticophis; species Masticophis lateralis. The sequence goes on along the minus strand of JAUDYJ010000001.1, from coordinate 259,440,856 downwards.
ATTCCCCTTCTTCCTCCTGAGAGCCCCCCCCACCTCTCTCTTAAAAAAAAAAAAAAAAAACCTGAGGCCTCCAGTGCCAAGCTGCATAGTAGCCTCGCTTAAGGCTTCTCACAGAGAGAGAGAGGGAGAGGGAGGGAGGGAGGGAGGGAGGGAGGGAGGGAGGGAGGGAGGGAGAGAGAGAGAGAGAGAGAGAGAGAGAGAGAGAGAGAGAGAGAGAGAGAGAGAGAGAGAGAGAGAGAGAGGCCCTTGTCCTTAGAGGTTTGGCATCCCTCTCCTTCCTGGCACCTTCCTCTGAACAGAGAGCCAGCCCTGAACATGGCAGATATTCCTCCTCAGAAGCCAGGCCGTAGCAGATCGAGAAAAAGGCCTAGGGTGGAAGACCTTGGAGAGGGCCCCTCCTCCCAAAGGGGCAAGAGCAAATCTTCGTCTGCCAGAGGCACTTCTTCATCCACCTCAGCCATGTCCAGGGATGAAGATCGCAGACATAAGGCCATGGAAAAGGCCTTTGACAAGGCACAAGCCAAGAGCCTGCATCAACCAAGTTCATCAACAGCGGCTCTAACGGGCTCTCCCCATCCCACTTCCGCTTCAACTGTGGCTGCTCGGGAGGCTTCTCCCCATCGCACTACTGCTTCTCTGTCTCCTGATAGGTCCCTGGCAGGAGATTCTGTTCCTTCTCAGGTTGCTGCCTCAGTCTTTCCAGCGTGTCAAGACCCAGCTTCCCAACCACTACAGTTAGCTACGAACCCCTCGGCTAATCCAGATACCTCTGCTCCACCCTCTGCTGACCCACAATCTTTCCTACAGAATCCCCTCCTACCCCCAGATATGAGGCTTTCCTTAGCTGATTTGATTTCTGAAGCCATCAAGCAGGGCATTGCTCAGGGTCTCCAACAGCATCAAGTATCTTCTTCCCCCAAACAAAGGTCTCAACCTCGCCCTCGATCTCACGCTCGTACTGAGGAAATCACAGAGGATCCTTACGATCGGGATTCAGACAGTCAAGCTTCCCTCTCGGAGGGGGAAATTCTCCCTGACCAGGACCTCTCTGAGGACGAAGGGCTGGAACCGGACCAACCTGCCTTTGTGGGCTTGTTTAAGCCACACATGTTTCGGTCCCTTCTTCACAAAGCCCAGTTAGTCACCGGTCTAGGGGCTCCAGCTACTCCTCCTGAGGCCTCCTCAGGAACAGCAACCACATCTTCGGTGCTCTTTCAAGAACCCACCGCTCATTCCGACATTGTTCCGGCGCCAAAACTATTTTCTGATGTCATGAAACGTCAGTGGTCCAACCCCAGCTCTGGTCCTGTTCCAAATAATATGGACAGAAAATTTTATAATGTCTCCCAGGACTATTCTTCACTGCTACAGGTTCCTTCGGTGGACCCTCCAGTTGTGGCCCTCACTTCCTCCTCCCCCCTCACCGGCCCCTCTGAGGAATGCTTAAAGCCAGAGGATAAGAAGGCGGAGAGGACCCTCATCAAAAACCATCAGGCTTCTGCGTGGGCTGTCCAGGCCTCTTCGGCAGCTTCGTTCTTTAATAGGGCTACTATCCTATGGCTCAAGCAGCTGCAAGAGCGCATTCCAGCAACGGACCAACGAACTCATCAGGACATCAATAAAATCTTAGCAGCCGTTGAGTACTCTGCTGATGCCACACTTAACGCTGCCCGTTTTTCCGCCAAAGCCATTGGGTCCTCGGTCACTTCCAGACGTCTCCTCTGGCTGCGAAACTGGCAGGCGGATGCCAGGAATAAGTGGCGCCTCGCCTCTTCTCCCTATTCCGGGGAAAAACTCTTTGGAGAACAACTTGACCCCCTCCTGATAGAGACCAGGGACCACCGCAAGATTCTCCCTGCCCTTTCTCGACGCTCGGATCTTCGCCACCAAGGGTCCTTTCGTTCCTCATCCTTTCGGCCGTCAGAGTCTTCCTTCTCGTTCCAGCGTCAACAAAGGAGCTTCCCTCCAAGACAACGCCAGCACGACAGTCAGGTTAGGCAGGGCCCCCGATTCAGTTCCAAACGGCCCTTTCGGGGTGGGAGATCCAGGCCTTTTCGGAGACCTCGTTAATTGCAGCCCTGATCCCTTGATTGGCGGCCGCCTATCCCAGTTCGCTGATCAATGGGACTCCTCCACCTCTGACCTTTGGGTCAGAAACACCATTAGATTTGGCCTGTCCCTGGAATTTTCCTCTCCCCCTCCCAACCATTGTTTACCTTGCCCTATATCAGCTGACCCGGTTAAACGGGCTCAGCTTGATGAGGCTATCCAGCATTTGTTGGCCATCAGGGCTATCCAACCGGTCCCTGCCTGCAGCAGGGGTCTGGGGTTTTATTCCCGCTTATTTTTGGTTCCAAAGTCTTCGGGAGGTTGGAGGGCTATCCTTGATCTAAAGTCCCTCAATAAATACATTGTTTATCATCGCTTCAAGATGCAGTCCTTAAATACCATCCTGCTCTGCATTCGTAACGGAGACCTTATGTCTTCGATAGATCTTACTGAAGCTTACCTCCACATCCCCATCCTCCCCTCCCACCGCAAATTTTTGCGTTTTTCATACAATGGCCGCCATTTCCAGTACGCGGCCTTACCCTTTGGACTTTCATCTGCCCCTAGGGCATTTACCAAAGTCATGGCCGCCCTTATGGCACATATTGCCTCTGTCCCTATTCGGGCCCTTTTTTATTTGGACGATATTCTTATACTTTCACAATCCCATTCCAAAGCTATTCAGGATATCTCCTCCACCATTGCCATTTTACAACGTCATGGTTTCTCCATCAACTGGCGTAAGAGCCAGCTGTCCCCTTCTACTCGCATTCAACATCTAGGCGCTCTCATTGATTCGTCAACCCTCCAGGTCTCCCTTTCCCTTGACCGCCAAGCTAGCCTTTCAGAATCGGCTGCCCGCATCCAGAGATGCGGATCCTCCTCTCTTCTGAGCCTCTCTAGCCTTCTAGGCAAGATGGTATCAGCTTACGATATTGTCCCTTGGTCTCGCCTACACAGCAGGGAGCTCCAGTGGCTTTTACTCCCGTTCCAACGGACCCAGCGGGCCACCTCGGCCTCCAGGATCGTCTTACCCCCTTCGGTAACAGACTCGCTGACCTGGTGGACGTCGTCAGCAGTATCCCGGGGCTCTTTCTTCGGCCAGGCGACCAGGGCTGTGATCACGACAGATGCCAGTCTCTCGGGCTGGGGAGCTCACCTGGAGGTTCACATGGCTCAGGGTCTTTGGTCCCCTCCAGAACGGCGGCTCAACATCAACGTCCTGGAGCTCCGTGCCATCTTCCTGGCCCTTCTGGCCTTCGAGCCTCATGTCCTTGGCACGGATGTCTTGATCCTTACGGACAATGTCTCGGCCAAGGCTCACATCAACAGGCAGGGCGGAACCCGTTCCCGATCTCTTCAGAAGGAGGCAACCAGGTTATTCCTCTGGGCCGAGGCTCATCTATCCTCGATCAAGGCCGAACACATATCGGGGGTGGACAACACTCAAGCGGACTCCCTCAGCCGTTTCCAAATCGATCCCTCCGAGTGGAGTCTGCACCCTCTTCTCTTCGAGGAGCTGGTTTCCAGATTCGGGACCCCAACTGTCGACCTGTTCGCCTCGGCTTGCAATCACCAACTGCCCCGGTTCTTCTCTCGCTTCCCCTGCCCGGGAGCAGAGGCTGTGGACGCCCTTCGCAGCCCTTGGCCGGTGGGTCAGCTTCTCTATGCCTTCCCCCCCCTTCCAGTTCTGTCCAGGGTAATCCGCAAGACTCTGCTAGAGAAGGCGGAGATCATCCTTCTAGCCCCTCACTGGCCTCGACATCCATGGTTTCCCGATCTGCTGTCCCTGTCGGTGGCCCCTCCCTGGAGGATTCCCGACAGCAAAATAGTTCTCCTTCAAGGCCCTCTCCTACACCCGGACCCTCAGTCGTATCAACTGACCGCTTGGAGGTTGAGCGGCGCCTCCTTGCTAGAGCCTTAGTCTCTCCGGACGCCATCACTATCATCCAGGCGGCCAGACGTCCCTCTACCTTGCGCATATATGACTCCACCTGGCGTTCCTTCGTCAAGTGGTGCTCTAAGAAAAGAATCCTTGCTACGGAGGCATCCATTCCACAGCTTATAGACTTCCTGCGGGATGGTTTCCGCTCAGGTTTGGCCCCTAACACCCTCCGCCGTCAGGTGGCGGCTTTATCTTCCATACTTTCATGTGGTTCTCCGTCTACTTTAGCCAACGATCCTCTGGTTCATTCCTTTTTACGAGGCGCTACCAATCTCCGGCCTCCCGTAATCCACCGGTTCCCTACATGGGACCTCAACAAAGTTCTACAAGCCTTGACCGCTGCTCCCTTCGAGCCTCTCCGCACGGTCAGCCTAAAATATCTTTCCTTCAAAGTCTCTTTCCAAGTCGCTATTACCTCCGCCCGTAGGATTTCCGAGCTGGCGGCCCTGTCGGTTCGTGCTGACCTATGCATCTTCCATACAGACAGGGTAGTCCTCAGACTCGACCCCGCCTTCATACCCAAGGTCAACGCCACATTTCATCGGGCACAAGAGATCATCCTCCCGGACTTCTGTCCTGCCCCCAGATGTCATCAGGAGGCGGTTTGGCACAAGCTGGACGTCCGACGGGCTCTCCGTATTTACCTGTTTCGTACCTCTTCTTTTCGTCGATCAGAAGCCCTGTTTTTGTCCTTTCAACCATCTTCGATGGGTGCGAGAGTTTCGTCAGTCACAATAGGCCGTTGGTTGAGGGCTACCATCGCATCCGCTTACGAGTCACAATCTCTTCCGGCCCCGCGCAACATCACCGCTCACTCCACCAGGAGCGCATCCACTTCAGCAGCTTGGGCCACACAAGCATCGGTGGAGGAAGTCTGCCGAGCTGCTACGTGGGCATCTGTGACTCCCTTCGTCCGCCACTATCGCCTCGACTCCTATGCATCGGCGGATGCTGCATTCGGCAGAAGAGTTCTCCAGAGAGTCCGGCCTATCCCGCCCTAAAAGACACCAAGCTTTGGTATGTCCCAATCCTGACTGCTGTGGGCGCTAGGGCGGAGAATGGGCGTTGGTCTTACCTGATACGCCCGTTCTCGATGAAGCGCCCACAGCAGTCAGCCCCGCCCTGGGCCGTACTAGGGTTCATGGGGGTGGGTGGACTCTCATCCTCTTTATTATATATCTACAGGCACCTCAGTCTACTGAACGAACTCGCCTCCAAACTGGACTAGCAGGAAGGGGAGGTGCCAGAAAAGTTCAGTAGGCTCGGTCTAATTCGATACCAGACCTGCCACTACCCAATCCTGACTGCTGTGGGTGCTTCATCGAGAACGGGCGTATCAGGTAAGACCAACGCCCATTTTTCTTCAGGTGGTTTACAAAATATGTAAGATCACATACATGCACACAAGGCTTGCAGCTAAAAACACATAGAAATAATAACATGTATCAATGGGAATGCCATGTTTTTAATAAGAATCCCAACCTAAAATTCTGTTATTGTTAATAGCAGGATGCTTTTTCATTCTTTTTCTTTTAAAGATCAGTTAGTTTTATTTTTATTGAATAGTTTTGTTCTGTACAATAAATAGCTTACTGGAAAGCAGAACAGCTGATTGGGTGCTTTTTTTCCTGTTGAAACCAAAAGGTAAGAGAAGCAGATTAATCAAAATAGACTTATGCAGGCGGACAGCATGTTGCACTATAGAGTAGATCACTGATGGGTTTGGCTTAGCCCCACCCTGGCAAGGATTCGTGTCCTACAAAGAATCAGAATGCTTTTGTCTAGAAGTTTCTAGAAACCTGGTTTTCAAAGAAGTATCTTTCAGGAGAAGTAGGAATGAAAGTTGTGTTGGAAAAGAGCTTTTAAGGAGAAGAGGAAACAACATTCCCAGCACTGTTAAATCTGCATGGGATAGGCCACGGGTCTGCAATCTTAAACACTCAAAGAGCCATTTGGACCCGTTTCCCACAGAAAAGAAAACACAGGGAGCCACAAAACCCTTCCTATGCCTGACTATTTCTTGAGCGGCCACAAAACTAGCATATGTAGTTGAATTAAATGTTCTGTTTTTTTCTGAAACTTTTCTTTTCTTGGATTTATCCATGGTTGAAAAGCTCAATAAATCGCATGCCAGCAGGTATCACACATATTTTGAGTGATAGGGAGCCGCAGGAGAGGGGTGAAGAGCCAAATGCCCCTGCAGAGCCGCAGGTTACTGACCCTTGGGATAGGCAGAGAATAGTCCTGGAGACCCTAGATCCAAGACTATCCTCTGTCTAGCCCATGTCTTTTTAAAAAGCAGGTGAATTTAGAAGCTGCCATTTGAAAGGCCCATGGGCCCTTACTGTAGCAGGGCTGTGCATGCTATGAATATGATTCAGAAGAAGTGTTTTAGATTTTTCATGATTTTTAGACCTCTCAATTATTTGTTAACGGGTCCTTTTTCTGAAGCTATAGGCATGCCTGAGAAAAGGGGCAGATTCACCTGAAAGAGTGATTCATTAATGTTCATGTGACTCTTTAAAGCATCCTATCATTTTCTTGAGCTCATATGCAAGCATGAAAACTAAAGAGCCATTTTGATGAATACCAGGTGTTGCTATGCTTGCATGGATCTAAGTGCTTCCTCTTAATTATTTTTTATTTGTCAAGCACATATTAGATAATATAAAGTATAAACATGATTTGAATACATGAAATGAATACAAATAAAGGGAATATTAGGACAGGGACAGTAGGCACGCTGGTGCACTTACGCACGCCCCTTACAGATCTCTTAGGAATGGGGTGAGATCAACAGTAGTCTAAGGTTAAAATTTGGGGGGTTTGGGGCAGGAGTGAAATGTAAAGTTTGTTACTACCAGTTCTGTGGGCACGGCTTGGTGGTGGTGGGGGTAATGTGACTGGGTGGGCATGGCCAACTTTTTTTTTTTTTAACTTTTCAAAGCATTTTTTCTAATGCTTTGAAAAGCCTCTGCCGATCAGGAAACTCAGCTGGGATCGTCAGAGAGGCTTTTTTAAAAATACCTCTCTGCCGATCAGGCAAGTCAGCTGGGATTGTCAGAGACTTTTCAAAGCATTTTTTAAACCACCTCTTCAGCCAAGAGGTTGCAGAAAAAAATGCTTTGAAAAGCCTCTGACGATCCCAGCTGAGCCGTGGGATCATCAGAGGCTTTTTTTTAACTTTCAAAAGCATTTTTTCGTCGGAAGAGGTTGTAGAAAAAATGCTTTTAAAAGTAAAAAAAAAAAAGCTTCTGATGATCACACGGTTCAGCTGGGCATGGGTTTGGGGATGATTTTTTTGGGCATTTCACCCCTGGGTTTGGGGATGATTTTTGAAGCATGCACAACCCACAAATAAACTATCAATTGTAGGGCTGCTCCTACTGTTTTCGTCACATGGAAAGAGTTTCTGCTTTCCACCAGTAAACACATGGTGTGGAGAAGCTGTTAAAGCTGGAATTTATAATCATTCAGACACTTTTAAGCAAGTTCAAACATAATGTCAGTGGAGTTGATTGGTCACTTGGCATCAAGATTTCTCAAGGGTGACAGATTCAAAATGAAATAACTGTAGAACCTGCTCACTGCATGTGAACTCAAAAATTTCAAAGCTAACGTATGCCTTATTATTGCCTTTATTGTACCTATTGAAATAATGTTATCTATTGGAGTGCAAGATTAATTGAACTGTTTGACTTGGTGGTACATTTCTATGAAGTTTAACACATTAGTTAAAGTTAAAGTTCCCCCTTGCATATATGTGCTAGTCGTTCCCGACTCTAGGGAGGTGCTCATCTCTGTTTCAAAGCCGAAGAGCCAGCACTGTCTGAAAATGTCTCCGTAGTCATGTGCCAAAGGCGCACAGAACGCTGTTACCTTCCCACCAAAGGTGGTCCCTATTTTTCTACTTGCATTTTTTACGTGCTTTCGAACTGCTAGGTTGGCAGAAGCTGGGACAAGTAAGAGGAGCTCACCCCTTTATACGACACTAGGGATTTGAACTGCTGAACTGCCGACCTTTGGATCAACAAGCTCAGCATCTTAGCCACTGAGCCACCACATCCCTGATTAACACATAGAATAAGGGAAATAATCTGAATACTTTCATTTTTATTTTTTTTTGAAGGAGTTCGAATTTAATGAAAGGAGTAAAAAAAAGAAGAGAATTCCATATATTTATTTTTGTCAAGTTTCTAACTCAAACCTTTTGAGTTGAGTTTCTAATAAAAAAAGGTGAACCTATACAGCCAGAATACAGCAGCACTGACTTCACAGAGTTCACTTGTGGTTAACTAATTTCATCTGATACGTTTTATTAGTTGTGGAATTCTTTATTTTGGAGGTTTGTGTTTTATGGTGACTATCTAGAACAGTGTTTCTCAACCTGGGAAGCTTGAAGATGGGTGGACTTCAACTCCCAGAATCCCCCAGCCAGGAGTTTGGAGTTGAAGTCCACCCATCTTCAAGCTTCCAAGGTTGAGAAATACTGATCTAGAACCAGAATGTTAGTTCCCTTCAGCAAAAATAATTCTAAAACAAGGTTTTAGAATTTGGGGCTTATGGATTCTTATCATTTGGGGCTTATGGATTCTCCTTGGAGCCACCATTATGAGGTCCTGCATTTATAATTTACCACATCATTGGCAGGACCTAATAAATTGTGGGTATCATTTTTAATGCAATTCATCAACAGTGAAAAATTTCTCATGATAGTGCTATGTTAGGTCAAATACAAAGCAAGTAGAGTAAGATGAAAATGCTCTGCAGACTCATAGTTTTTCTGTTCTTGAATTGGACATCTGTCAGATTGTGATGTGAATAGAAATGTTGCTGTGAAACATTAATGTACTGTGAAGGAAGGTTTCTGGGTTCGAATGGACTGTGGCCTGATACGCACACAAACGCACTAAAGCATGCAAGTTGAGAGAGGAGTCTTAAAAAGGTAACTGATTTAATAATAAAAACACATAAAAACAAAACCTACAAGAAGGCATCAACAGCCTAAAGAATTCTCCTCTCAGTAAAGTCCATTAGCTTTAATCTTCTTCCCAAATGTGGGAGGCTCTCTGGGTTGTTTGTGAGTCTTCTCAGGAGCAAGGCAGTGACTCAGCTCTGGAGGTTCTCTCTGAGGGTCTGCGTAAGAGTCTCTCTCTCTCTGGCTCTGGCTCTGGCTCTGGCTCTGGCTCTGTTCCTCTCACTCTCTGGCTCTCTCTGCTGGAGAGTCTCTACTGGCTGCAATCCTGCAGCTACTTATATACTCTTCGACTAACCAAGTGCAGGAAACTCAGAGCCAGGAAGCTGTGTTCTGATTGGTTGATTCCAACTGTTCAAACCAAATCAATTAATTAATTGCAGCAATATGCTAAGAGGTTTTTCCTCTGATATGTACACACACACACACACACAGAATCATTTTACAAGACCTGCCTCAGGTTTTGGCTAATTATCGTCCAGTCTCCAACCTTCCCTTTCTAGCGAAGGTTGTTGAGAGTGTGGTTGCATGGCAGCTCCCCCTGTACCTGGATGAAGCTGTCTATTTAGACCCGCTCCAGTCCGGCTTCAGGTCTGGATACAGCACCGAAACAGCATTGGTCACGTTGGTGGATGATCTCTGGAGGGCCCGGGGTAGGGGGTACTCCTCTATCCTGGTGTTGTTAGTCCTCTCAGCGGCTTTTGATACCATCGACCATGGTATCATGTTGCGCCGGTTGGAGGAACTGGGGGTGGGGGACACCGTTTTACGGTGGTTCTCCTCCTACCTCTCCGACCGGTCGCAATCTGTGTTGACAGGGGGGCAGCGGTCGACCCTGAGGCACCTAGTGTGTGGGGTGCCACAAGGGTCGGTCCTCTCGCCCCTTCTGTTCAACATTTATGTAAAGCCGCTGGGTGAGATCATCCATCCTGGGGTGGAGATGATACTCAGCTGTACATCTCCACCCCAGACCATCCCAACAATGCCGTGGAAATGATGTCCCAGTGCCTTGAAGCTGTGCGGGTCTGGATGGGGAGAAACAGGCTTTGACTCAACCCCTCCAAGACCGAGTGGCTGTGGCTGCCGGCGTCCCGATATAGCCAGCTGACACCATCGCTGGTTATTGGGGGCGAATCATTGGCCCCCACAGAAAGGGTACACAACTTGGGCGTCCTCCTGGACCCACGGCTGTCTTTAGAGGATCATATGACAGTTGTGGCCAGGGGGGCTTTCTATCAGGTCCACCTGATACGCCAGTTGCGGCCCTTTCTAGATCGGGACTCCCTATGCACAGTCACTCAGGCGCTCGTCACGTCTCACCTGGACTACTGCAATGCTCTCTACATGGGGCTCCCCTTGGGGTGCACCCGGAGGCTCCAACTGGTGCAGAATGTGGCCACGTGGGGGATTATGGGAGCGACGGGGCGCTCCCAGGTGACACCTCTCCTGCGTGAGCTGCATTGGTTGCCGGTGGACTTCCGGGTGCGTTTCAAGGTGTTGGTAATCACCTTTAAAGCGCTCCATGGCTTAGGACCAGGGTACTTACGGGACCGCCTTCTGCCGCCAATTGCCTCCCACCGGCTGGTTTGCTCCCACAGAGAGGGGCTCCGCAGGGTGCCTTCAGCCAGACAATGCTGGCTGGCGACCCCCAGGGGGAGAGCCTTGTCTGTGGCAGCCCCTACCCTCTGGAACGATCTTCCTCCAGAACTGAGAACGATCTCCGACCTCCGGACTTTTCGTCGGGCCCTGAAAACTTATCTTTTTCAGCTTGCCGGTTTAGCCTGATCCCTGTTGAATTTTTTAAAAATTTTTTTAGAGTTTTTAGAGTTGATGTATTTTAATATTCTATTTGTTTTAAATTCTCAGCCAAATCTTATATTTGCTTTTATAATATTTTAACTTTTTTGTATTGGTTTTTTACTCGGCTGTTCACCGCCCTGAATCCGTAAGGAGTATATAAGTCCAATAAATAAATAAATAAATAAATAAAATAGTAGTCTGATCATTTTTCTCCAGCTTGAAAAAAAACCCCTCCATTTATGTCACTTTTTTCCAATGTAATTTCTTCTGATTGTATCTGAAGCTGGATAGTCACCAGGATACTTCACTGTTAGGTGACTGCTAGACCACTGATTGCATCATGAAAAATATGGCTCTCATCCCTATCTCTCTATAACTCAGAGTAGCTAAGGAAATGCATGAGCTCTGAGATTCCATCAATATTTTTTTCTAGATGCTTTTTATACAAGTTATCTCCCATCGAATGGAACAAGGAAGCTTAAAATATGGAAGGAAAACTGGCAAAAAGCTAATTACCATGCCGTGGGGGTGGGGGTGGGGGGTGGAGGTGGGGTTGCAAGCGTTATAGACCCAGCTGTTGAATTTGTTATATTTATGAAGTAGCATTAAAAGCAAGAAAAAGAAGTTGATAACTCCCGTTGCACTATAAAATGGTTGGAATATTGATTTGTACAAACTGCTTCACTGGAGACTTATGGCATAGTCCATTTTGTTTTTTAAATGAAGCAGAATTTATATCTTCAACATTAGAATTACAAATTAGGTCTCCTGCAGCTTATAGCCTGTTGCTATAAATTAGGGTTTATCACAAAGATATTTCCCATTTGTTGTTGGAAGAATGTGAGGTTATATGAGATGTATCCAGTCCACCTGCTACTGCATATATCTTCTCCTTTCTTACCTGCTGACAGCTTCCCAAGTAAACCAGACAGGAAACATGACAAGATGAGCCAATTCTACTCTATTGTAAGCAGGGGTGAAATTCACTTACCTTCCCTACTGGTTCGCAAATGAGCACATACCGTGTGCGCACTCATTTTGCTCGCACATGCAATCGTCTGCTCATGCGCAAAGCTTTCTGTGCATGTGCAGAAGCTGAAAATCATCGCACAAAAGGGACGTCATGATGTCCATGTGGGTGGGCGGGGCTTCACCGTATCACGCGATCCAGTAGGAACAGGCTGAATTTTACCCCTGAAAGGCTATATTAACAGAATCTTGGAAGTCTGAAAGTACAAATCTCACAGTGGTGGGTTTCAAATTTTTTTACTACCGGTTCTGTGGGTGTGGCTTGGTGGGCATGGCAGGGGAAGGATACTGTAAAATCTCCATTCCTTTCCCACTCCAGGAGAAGGATACTGCAAAATCCCATTTCCTCTGGATCAGCTGGGACTCAGGAGGTAAAGAATAGATGGGGTGGGGTCAGTCAGAGGTGGTATTTACTGGTTCTCTAAACTACTCAAACTTTCTACTACTGGCTCTCCAGAACTGGTCAGAACCTGTTGAAACCCACCTCTGATTATGCAGCTCTGGGCTCCCACACCTTTTATCTGATTGTTCCCTAAGCAGCATCTCTTCCCCTTGTTTCTCAAGATCCCACATACCATTATATCTGTCTGTGACAAATGTTCTCCAGAAGATCGGGGAGGAGGGGATCTTTCAGAAAAGATATGTAAGGGGCAAGATTGTAGCAACCCACAAGAGGAACAAAGGTCTGCTTATTTAACATTGAATGGCATCTTGCATCATTTCTATATCACTGATATCAATCATTTAACTGATATAAGAAATAAAACCTGTCAAAAGCTTGCTTGAAAAGGCCCATAGAAACTGGTGATATTTTGCTTACATATTGAGTTATATGTACATGTATGTGCATGTGTCTGCCTACCATAATATAAGTTAAGTTTCATTTAGCCATGACTAAGGTTTTAAGAAGGGGTTTTCTTAAATTTGATCAGAACTTTTAAACCCCATATGTTAGGTGCTCAACCCGCGATCTTCTATATACAAATTATGTACTTTATTAGAGAGCTGTGATTATTTTTTTTTTTTATAGCAGGAAGATTTTCGGCTGGATCATTAGAGTTCACATTGCAATGATTGAACAATCTGTTTCCCTGTTAAGCATCAGCCTGCATTGGATGATCTCCAGAGACAGTGATTCAAGTTCCTTTGTGGTTGACCTTCTGTCTCCTCTCACCTATTAAATATAACCTACTAAATCTAAGGGTCATTTAGGAAACAATGTCTGAGAACAGAAGCGCCTTGGCATGATTTGTTATTGGTTCTGGGGAACTAGAATCTTATTCCGGTAACATCAAAATACTTTTGATGTTACCGGAACATCAAAAAAAAGTCATTTTGGAAAGAGACATGAGATAGAGAACATCGTAAATTTGAAAGTTGGTTCAATACTGAAATATTGAATTTTAGCCTTAGACAGCTACCATTACATTCTCTTTTCCTCTTTCTATATTGTCATATCAAGTTGCTGCCCTTGATTGCTTTCTTTCTGGATTTTTGTAACATATTTTCCATTAGGCTTCCAAGCTAAAACTTAGCATTTCTGATTCATTAAGTTTAATATAGATGTTGCTCGGTTTTATATATGTTTCAATGGGACTGGCTCCCATTCTCAGCAAAGGTGGGACATTTAGAGCCTTCTTGATATCTCTAGAGCAGGGGTGTAAAACTCGATTTCATTGAGGACCTCATCAGGGTTGTGTTTGACCTGGGGGTGGGGCAGGTTGGGCATGGACAGGGTGTGTGTGGCCAACCCAATGTCACTCATATTGGGGGTGCCTGTGGTGGGCTCCTGAGCTCCATTTTTGGCTGCGACGGCCTCCTGCCATTTGCTGGGCCAGCAAAAATGGAGCTTGGGAGGGCCGCACACAGCCCTCCCAAGCTCTGTTTTCACTGGCAGAAGCACCACAGGCCAGTCCTTCACTGTTTCCAGGGTGGCCCCGCAAGCCAGATCTAAGCATCCCATGGGCTGGATCTGGCTCCTAGGCCTTGAGTTTGACACCCCTGCTCTAGAAGTATATTTTCTGTACATGTAGTGGCCCTTTGGAACAGTGGTAGGATTCAAAATTTTTACTAATGGTTCTGTGGGCATGGCTTAGTGGGCGTGGCTTGGTGGGTATGGTAGGGGAAGAATACTATAAAATCTCCAATCCCTCCACACTCCAGGGAAGGATACTGTAAAATCTCCAATCCCTCCATACTCCACGGGAAGGATACTGTAAAATCTCCATTCCCCCTGCACTCCAGGGGAAGGTTACCTCAAAATCCCCATTTCCTCCCGATCAGCTGGGACTCAGGAGGCAGAGAATAGATGGGGGCATGGCCAGTCAGAGCTGGTATTTACCGGTTCACTGAACTACTCAAAATTTCCGCTACTAGTTCTCCAGAACTAGTCAGAACTTGATGAATACCACCTCTGCTTTGGAATGATCTTTCTTCCCAATATTTGGTTGGCCCCAACCCTACTGGCATAGAAAGGCCTTAACGCTTGGCTATTCTCATGGATGTTGATATTGGGATAAATAAGTTCCCTTTGGGAGGGGATATGAATGTGAGTCAGGTCCTCATTATGGTCTACTTTTATTGTTGCTCTTTATCTTGGTTGTTTTCTACTGTAACTCTCCCATAATCTTATTGTTCAAATTGAGTGGCCCTATTCTTCCTTTAAACGAAATAATAACAAAATTCTTATTAGCTCTATCCAATATGGGAAGGGGCAAGGAAGTGTGAGAGCTGAAGTCTAAAAATCTAAAAGATACCAGATTTACTACTGCAGATAATACAAAATCGAGTAGGACTGGTAATACTCAAGAGGATAGAAATAACATTTCAAATTATCATAATACGTTAGATAGAGAAATTGGCTGAAAGTAACGTTACGAAATTTAATGAAGTCAATGCAGGGTTCCTCAGTTAGGAATTAAAAATCAGATATGGAGGCCTAGAATGCGAGATGTCTGCTCTGCTGATAGTACTTGTGAAAAAAGAGCTTGTTTAATAATTTATTCCAAGTTGAGTATGAGCTGACAGGTTGATATACCGCCCCACCCCAGCCCCCATCTCGAAAAGAATTAAAGCAATTTTTGACTGCATCAAGAGAAATGTTACTTCCCTATTATGGGATGGAAGAAGTCCACATTTAGTCAGATCTTTTACCTCAGAAAGGGCAGTGGAGAAATCAAGTAATGTGAAGAGAGATTGGGTTTATTGAGGAGCTGAGGCAGTGGTGATATTCAGCCAGTTCTATCCTGTTCAGGCAAACCGGTAGCGGGAACTGCGGGAGGCTCTGCCCAACCACCCAGACATAATCACATCCTGTTTCTTACGCTCTGCGCATGCACGCTCAATTTTACAAACCGGTAGCGAAGGTAAGTGAATGTCAACCCTGAGTTGAGTGTATTGAAATTTTGAGAAAAGGCAACTGTACATAGGGTTGGTATATAAAGGGCTCTTTTGATTGGAGTAGGTGAAAGGATCTCACTTGAAAAAAAAAGTCAAATCCTCTTCTCTATGATATCAGAATGCAGCAGACGGAATAATAGATTTAAGTTACAGGAAAATAGACCCTGACTGAATGTTAGAAAACCATCCTAGCGGTAAGAGCAGTTGCTAAGTGAAACCAATTACTCGGAGGGAGATAACATTCATTGGCAGTGTGGAAAAAGAACCTGGACATCCATCTGTCTGGGATGCTTTAATTTCCATTCTGCATTGAGCAGAGGAAGAATCCAAGGGATCTAAGTAGTTCCTTTCAACTCTATACTTATTCTGCCCTGGTTCTGAGCGTAACTTGCTTGGGCTAAGTGTTCCCAGCTTCAGCTGGTAGAAGAATAAGATAGATGCCTATTAATCTTTAGTTGACCTGTGACTCTGAATAATGGCAGTTCACTGAGCCAACAGCAGACTTCATTATCATCTGCTGTTCCCATTTAGACACTTTCGTTATACTCCATTTTTATAACTGCTATAATTTTTCCAAATGTGGCTGTGACAAATATGTCTGGCCTTTCATTTCCTGCCACCTTGAATGAGATCTCATGATACATTTCCTTCCTTCCTTCCTTCCTTCCTTCCTTCCTTCCTTCCTTCCTTCCTTCCTTCCTTCCTTCCTTCCTCCCTCCCTCCCTCCCTCCCTCCTTCCTTCCTTCCTTCCTTCCTTTCTTTTAACAGAAACAGCAGCCCATCCTCTCATTCTAAAAGAAGAGTTAGCCATCACCTGTAAAGTGAAGGACAGTGATTATTTGAAGGTGAGGGAGGAAGGATGAGAAAGAAAGATAATTTTCTAAGAAAAGAAATGTATATAAGAAAAGGTTCAGGAGTCCTTTAAAACCAGCTTTCTGCCAGTCTATAGTCCCAGTACATCTGTTAAAGGAATTCAGGAGAAAACCAAATAATGTTAGACAGTCTTCTCTGATTTTCTACAAGAGGGATGTCAAAATCACATCATCATGGCATCATCATGTGATTTATTGGGACTTTCCCCCCCTTTGCTAAACTGGGCAGGGGTGGAGCCAGCATGTGATGCATCTGGCCTGCATGCCGCGAGTTTGACACCCCTGTTCTCAGTGGTGGGTTGCTCCTGGTTCTGTCTGGTTCTTTAGAACCAGTAGTAAAAGCAGCAGGAGGCTCTGCCCACCCACCTGGACATCATAATAGATGATCTGCGCATGCACAGAAGCTTCTGCGCATGCACGGGCAGTGAGGACGCATGTGTGCTCGCATTGTGAACTGGTAGTAAAGGTAAGTAGAACTCACCCCTGCCTGTTCTATAAGAAAGCACGAAGAGGCCACTGGTTCTTCTATCCTGCTCTTATGCAATTGCATATGCTATTTAATATTTATAGAGAAGTCTGGGCCATGGAATGGAATGACAGTAAGATATAGTTTAAACATATGGCAAAAAACAAGAATGTAAGATTTCCATAGAAACAATGTGCCATCCTTAAGAAGTAGTTGCTTCTACTTCTTTCAGAAGGTTTAGTTAACAAAGTTCTATTAATGAGAAATGCCTCGTGTAGCGTGACTGTTTTACTCAGTATCAGTCTGACCTCTCTTACTATCAGATTCTCACATCCTAGGGAGCTTGCTTAGCACTTTTTACCACAAGCTATCCCAAACTCTAGAGTTACTAGCCCCTCAGTTTTCACCTCTGATCCTCTCTCCCTGTCATGGGAACTAAGTAGCTAGTATCTCATATTCTATAACATATTGTCTGGATGCAATGACTATGTATGGGGCAGATTTAAGATGGCAGGCATCGTATTTCATGATAAATTTCACCATAAGATAACAAAGTACTGGTGTCAATAGTGAATAGGAGCCTTCATTGCAGCGGAGGAAAATAGGAAATTATCAGTGGTGCTGCACACCCCAAACAATATTAGGCTTTCAAAGTTTGAATGATCATTAGGTGGTAGCAAAGAATAATTATTTTTTTGTATCTCTACTCCTATCTAAGAGAGATTTTTTTTTTGCAGTCCCATATGAAAGCGTTTCCCCTGTGGCCTGCAATTCAATCAGCTACAGAACAACTTATTGAAAGAAAGAGGAAAATTTTAGAGGGTAGCTTTAATATTCGCAGCAAATCTACTTCTAATCCAGACTCAGATTTGAGACTGCCTTGGGTAAAATCACAAGGGAGTCCATACTAGGCTTTATACAAAACAGGGCAAGAGGGATTCTGGAAGGAAAAATTGAAATCCACTTACGACTCAATAAAAAGATGGAACAACAACAACAACAAACCCTCTAAATTTAATATAGTTAATCTGAATCCTGTTTCTTCCTTTTAATAATCTGTAGCTGCTGTTACACAACATTTCTTGAACTGCAATTTATACTGTTTATTTTCCATTTAGAAGTTGTTGAACTGTACGCTGATTATTTATGGTGTCCTATATCTTGGAAGCCCTTTACTAGACTTTACCTTGAACTGCTTCCTATGTGGCTACTTCTTTATCTGATTAAGTGACCTGTAGCTCTCAAAAGTTTATGGATTTTAATAAAAGGTGCTCATTTGATAAAGTGCTACCAGAGACCTGATTTTTTTTTCTTAATCCTGTATTAACAGTGTACATTACAGCATGCTCAGTGAAGACCATATCAACAAGACAAGAAACAAGGGATGGAAACGAATCAAGGAGAGAAACAATCTGGAATTGAGGAGAAACTTCTTAACAGTGAGGACAATTAACCAGTGGAACAGCTGTGTCTTCAGCAGTTGTGGGTGCTTCATCACTACTTCTTTATTACAAAAAAACTGGGCAGACACCTACCTAAAATAGGACAGGACAGTGATGGCGAACCTTTTTGCAGTTGTGTGCCAAAAGTGGTGGGAATGCAGGGAGGGGTTGTGCATGCGCATGCCTACACTCATAATTCAATGTGCCCCACTCCCACGCATGTGTGCCCCCAGTGCTCCCCTGCTTTTGGCATGCGATGGAATGGTGGGCCTGGAAGGTCTGGTTTTTGCCCTCCTCAGGCTCCAGAGGATTTCTTGGAGCCTGGGGAGGACGAAAACGACCTTCCCCACTCCTACAGGCCCCCTGGAGGCTGGAAACGGCCCATTTGCCAACTTCCAGTGGGACTGGAAGGCCGAAAAATCAGCTGGCTGATGCCTGTGCCCACTGATATGGCTCCATGTGCCACCAATGGCACACGTGCCATAGGTTCGCCATCACGGGGATAGGGTCTCCAGCTTGAGCAGGGAGTTAGACTTCCAAGGTCCGTTCCATCTGTATTCTGATTGACCTATCTTTTTTTGTAAATTAGACTGGTACCTTCAATATCACTAGTTGGGTTCATACAATTGTGACCAAGGGAACAAAACTTGGTTAAAGAAATAATGTTTTAGCATGATTCCTTCTTATAAGGTTATCAAACCCGGGCCAAAATCCAGAGAACCAGGAGATAGCAGCAGATTAGAAAATCCAAATTCTTTCTGGTTTTCATCTAGTGGTTGTCAAGATTTTGCAGTCTAGATCTAGCAGTCCTAGTTTACCAAAGAAAGAAGAGCAAATACAGTAGATAATCATTATTGAGAGAGAAAAAAGATTTCTTGAGCAAGGAAGACCAGACACAGTGAAACTTAGCTATCACATTTTTAAGGGGAGGAATGATACAGTTTACTTTACTCATCATAAAAGTGACCAGCAATAGTTATGCAAGTCTGGCTCAACAGTAAAAGTAATTGTTGGGTAAGATAAATGCTTAGAGCTCTAAACCAACAGGGAATTCTACTAAAGGCCATTGAGATGTGTTCATGTTATTGGTTTCCTGCAATCAGCACCTTCTCTAAGAACTTGATAAAGTTGTGTTATCCCGCAAAAGCATTTAAAGATCTTATATACGTCTGCCAATTCTGTTCATCATGGTCACCTGCAGTGTTAGTTTCTCAGCTGGCACAACTTCTTTCTCCCTTCCTGAGCACTGGAGTATTATGATTGTAAACTGGATTTTCTGAATCTGGACTTTCCAACAGAAGCCTGAAGCCTGAGACAAGACCGAAAGTTTACATAAATTGTTGGAATTTGCAAATAGATATGCTTTAAACTAGGTTTTTCTGTTGTGTTTCCTCCACTGCTTCTGGATTATATAGTTTTGTAGCTTTTAGGGATGAGCAGTTCCCACAAGCTAATGATAGGTGAGTGGCAGGTTCATGACAGTGATACTTTTAGCTCATCATGGCATTTCAAGCTGTCAGCCAATGGAATGGACTTGAATTCCTCATTATGACACAGTATCAGTATAAAGCAATGGCCAGAAATGCTTGTTATCCAGTAAATATCCTAATAAAACAATACACCAGAATAAATAACATTTTCCAATATGTAACAAGCTTTCTACAGAAACAAGTAACAAAAGATAAAATGGTGTTCTGTCTTTTCAGATTATATTAAATATATATGGGAATAACTATTTGTAGGAAAATATATTTCTTGATATTATCTAGTATTTCAACAGAGATTTTATTAAGAAATTAATAGATTGTTGAAAAGACATTTCTCTATCCCTAGAGAGAAAATTAAATGAAAAGGGGTAGTTTTCAATGCACAGGAGCGTGTACAAGCACCCCCCTTCGAATCTTTAAAACTGCTGTGTCTTTTTCTAGGCAACTAGAATGCAGCCGCATGGGTGATTATGGGAGCGACATGACGCACCCATGTGACACCTCTCCTGTGTGAACTACACTGGCTCCCAGTGGTCCTCTGGGTGCGGTTCAAAGTGCTGGTTACCATCTTCAAAGCGCTCCATGGCTTAGGATCCGGATACTTATGGGATTGCCTTCTGCTACCGATGGCCTCCTACCGACCAACACGGTCCCACAGAGAGGGACTCCTCAGGGTGCCGTCGGTCAAACAATGTAGACTGGCGACCCCCAGGGAGAGAACCTTCTCTGTGGGGGCACCCACCCTCTGGAATGAACTGCCCCTGGGGATACGTATGATTCCCGACCTGCACACCTTTCGCCGTGCCCTTAAGATTCTACTATTCCAACAGGCTGGACTGGCTTAATAAGAATTTGGATTGGGTGTTTTAATTTGTGGGTTTTTAATTGGGGGGCCAAAATATTTAATTTGTTTTTAAATTGCTTTTAAATTTTGTTTTCATGTTGTTTTACTTTGGCTGTACACCACCTGAGTCCTTCGGGAGAAGAGCGGTATAAAAATTTAATAAATAAATAAATAAACTGCTTTGTAAGCTGCTCCTGATTGTTTACACATTTGGGCGCATCCTAGCCATTCCCTGTCAATAAGGAAGTGACTTACCATTGCTTTTTCTAGGATTCTTTTTAGTCTCCTAATCTAATCTACAGCTCTGAGATCTCCTAGTGGTCTCCTATTTAAATATTTAGTTCATCTCTTTGAGATCAGCTTGCATTATTCATGGCTTAGAATCAGGGGTGAAATCTAAAATTTGTTACTACCGGTTCTGTGGGCATGGCTTGGGGGGGGGGGTAATGTGACTGGGTGGACGTGGCCAACTTTTCTTTTTTTTTACTTTTAAAAGCATTTTTTTCTACAACCTTAAGAGGTTGCAGAAAAAAATGCTTTTAGAAGCCTCTAATGATCAGGCAACTCAGCTGGGATCGTCAGAGGCTTTTAAAGGCATTTTTTTTCCTACAACCTCTTCAGCCGAAGAAGTTGCCATAAAAAATGCTTTTAAAAGCTTCTGATGATCCCAGCTGAGCCATGTAATCATCAGAGCCTTTTTTCTTTTTTTTTTTTTCCTTTTAAAAGCATTTTTTCGGCCGAAGAGGTTGTAGAAAAAATGCTTTTAAAAGTAAAAAAAAAACAGCCCCTGATGATCGCACAGTTCAGCTGGGCATGAAGTGGGTGGGAGGGTGCAGGGATTTTTGCTACCGGTTCTCTGAACCATCCACCACCATCGTTAACGGATCAGGCAATCCGGTCCGAACCAGGAGCATTTCACCCCTGCTTAGAATACTATACAAATGGATTTTGTACTAACCTTCATTTAAAATGCATGGCTTTGCATGATTTATGAACTTAGGCACTTGGTCTCTATCACACAGAGCACTTTTCAAAAAATGGTCTTTTCCATTCAAGAGGAACTATGATCAAACCACTATTCAATATTGATTAAAACATGGTAATAGTAATGGAAAACAGGTAAAATTAATGTGAAGGTTGGAAGTCTTCTCCATATCATTTCTGGCTTCTGCTACTTTCTACTTTTAATTTCTAGTGCCATTTCCACTCCTATCAGTATATTAAAATTATAGTTTTCCAAAATTAGAGATAACCACTTTTGATCTCCCATGTATTTTTTCCTATGAGTCATAACCGGCTAATTAAAACAAGTGTGGGCAACTTGTGCGGAACTGAACTGGAACCACTTTTCCAATGACATTTAAAACTCATACAGGGAAGAGATTCAGCTTCTGAATAGGTAATTCTGTCTATTCAGTGTTTGCTGTTCAGGAATTGGAAGCTTATAGCACTCTTTCTAAGAGACGTTTTATATTTCACTCCCAAATTGAAGAGAAACTGTTTCAGTCTGAATGTACCAGCGCAACAGTTCATAACGTCGGGTTCTGTTCACTGAACAGGAAAGGTGTAATAACATGGCAGATGAATCCTAGTCTGGAAACTACACGCAAAAAGAGAAACAAAATCTGGCTAGCAAAAATAGGAATGTTTCTCATTCCATTTATTTGTTCTTTTCTCTCCTTTGTAACAGGAAAAAGCTTATATCCTACACACCTGAGCAGTTCAATTTTAAATCCATGAAACTATGCCTCAGGTTCAGGCATTGACTGCTTTTCAACAAAGGCATTCTGAAGGTGAATTAGCATTCCTAAAACTCAGACATCAAGTCCTGATAAAAACAGTAATTTAGACCTTTGCTGCAGCTAGTTAAGAGATAAGAATGCCATTATTTTATTTTTATTTTTTTTTGTAAACTGAATGAATTTTTGGCTAGATCCATAAATGGCATGTCCATAGGTTTTGACTGGTTTAACACTTTAGCCAAGTTCTTACAGAAGATCTTGTTCACATGGCAATTTATGGGCCATAAAAAGCACCAGAAAAACAATAAAATCAAGTATAATAGACAGTGACGATAATTTAAAGTATAGCAAACTTAGCAACTTAAATAAAAGGCCAGGACTTCAACTATCAGTAAAGGAAGACAATGGTCTTTATTTCTGAAGCTGGGGGTGCCACATCCAAAAGCACCGTGTTTTTTCCACATCCTGGTATTACATATTTCTCCTGGCATAACACATCTCTTCTGGCATGTGACTTAGAGGAAGACCTTCCCTGCAGATCTTCATGGCCAGACAGGAATATTTTGGTCTCTCGAAACATTGCAGGACTATGCCTTTCTAAAATCTTGAAATCAGAACTCGTAACATCAGCGGTGCAATTTTTTTTGAACAAGAGATTAATGTAATATATGAAAGGAGTTCCAGATAATAGTCTGATTGCCAAATTCTAGTCTAGCTGCAACTTTTTAGGTTAGACTAGATACAGTCTGCTGAACTAGACAAAATGGGATAGTACGTTGGACATGATGTTCAGACTCCTGTGTCCAGAATCATTACGCTGATCAGACCTGGATGCCAACCTGAGTCTCTAGTGATAGAAATGAATCCAAAAGTAGGTCAAGATTGCACATTTGCTCCATTAAGAGACATGAGACATGTCTACTTTCACATCCTCCCCCTTTCTGGTTCATGAGATTTGTCTTAGTTTGTTAGTCTTCACCCAGCCCAGGGGTGAAATCCAGCAGGTTCTGACAGGTTCTGGAGAACCAGTGGCGGAAATTTTGAGCAGTTTGGAGAACCGGCAAATACCACCTCTGGCTGGCCCAAGAGTGGGGTGGGAATGGAGATTTTGCAATATCTTTCCCCCAGGAGTGGGGTGGGAATGGAGCTTTTGCAATATCCTTCCCCTTGGAGTGGGGGGGAATGGTGATTTTGTAGTATCCTTCTCTTGCCACACCCACCAAGCTACACCACACCCACAAAGTCACGCCCACAGAACCAGTAGTAAAAAAATGTGGATTTCACCACTGTCCCAGCCCCTTTTAACTCCCAAGAATGGACCAGGACCTACAATCCATATGGACTATGATTGTATGAGCAATCCTTATGCTCAACCTTATTCTAAATGCCTTAGTATAACGTGGGTGGAATTGTACTAAATATTACTTTTTGGCAGACACTGAATGTTTTAGTTTAGCCTGGAGCACATTTTTACAGCACAGCTATAAACCTGTGAAACAATGTTTCTGTAAAGCAAAGGCAGTGATCTACAATAGCTGAAGGGAGACTTTATCATTTGAAACATCCTAAAACTGCTTTGAATTACTCAGTGCATATTTTATGCACATAAATTTTAAAGCTATGCTAAGTTTCTCTTGTCTCCTCCAGAGAGACTGCTTTGGGTGACTGAAAATTGGTATTTCAGAAAGTCAGCAAAAATGTACTCACTTCAGAAAAAATCAGTTCTGGATGGATACATTCAAAATCTCCTGGCAAAGGACAAACTTCTTAAAGAATTCATTTTGTTGGATGCCAATATATGAATTGGCTTTTGATTTTTAAAATTTAAAAACTGCAATTGTACACTTAAAGCAAAGTTATAACATCTCTCTCCCTCTTCCTCTCCCTCTCTCCAGATGAAATTATACAGTCTTCCTCTTAATATATCTGTTGAGTTTACATTTGGTTTATTTGAAGTTGATTTTGAACTGTCCTGAGAAATAAGTTTCTTTGATGGGTATCTCCCTTGATTACAAAGGCATGGAGAACAACTACCCTGCCTTAGATCTCTGTCATGACCTCTCAGACACTTAGATACAGGAAACTTAGAACTAAAGCATCCCCAAAGATAGCTGTTCATTCCCTGCTTGAACAAATCTTATGAGGATGAACCCACCATCACTTTAGCTCAGGGATATATAACTTTCTTTTATTTTAGGATTTTTTTTAAAGGATTGGCCTGCATGGGCTGCCAGGAGTTTAGCCAGTGCTGACATGATATCATTGAGGTAAAGAAGTCTCCTTGAAAGTCTTCTTCAATATGGACTTGACTTCTGGTGATTTTATGGATGCAGCTTCCTTGGGAAAAATACAGTTCACCATAGCCTTTTTCTAGGATATATTTGAGTGTCCAGTCTAGCTATAGTCTTGGAGTCATCCTTCATCTAATGAGGGCTCAACCAACTTAGTATCTAAGCTGACAAGGTCATCTAGTCATTGTCCCCCGATGAGGTGCGTAGGATTGAAATATTGGCCTATTTTTCAGAGATTTGGGGATTTGTTGAACAAAGCAGATATCTTAAGAGGCTTAAGCCACTCATTCTGCTCTTTAAGTGTCTCCCACCTTGCAAATAACCTGAATTTATTTTGCAGCACTGGAAATGGAAAGAGTATGATAAGCTTTAACCCAGTTTTGCCCCTTATCTTCCCCACCCTCTCAAAATGGGGGAAAAAGAGAAAGAATTGAAAACCTGGGTACCAGCCAGTCCAGTGCATATTCTTGTGTTGCTTTGAGAGCTAGAAAAGGAATTCTGGAAATTATGTGTCTTCTGGGTAAATCTTTCTTACATTTGGTGTTATGCTCAAGCCAAGTATTTTGATGTTAACAATTGATTCCTGCTTTTGCATTCCTTCCTTTCCTTATCCATGGTATGTATTGCTTCCCAAGTATTCATGATGTTTCAGGAAGGATTTCTCATAGTTAATTTTTTACCCTTGCAGTGATCAGCTGCAATGATAGAGTTATCTGGTCAAGCAGAAATGTCTGAGAGCTGGCTATGAAACGTAACCATGAAGGAAGAGAAGTGCACAGATATTGCACTGCTTTTCAGAACAATGTGTAATAGAGGAAGTTAATCTGTAAGCCCAAAGTCACCTTATAGGGGATATGAGGGCATAGAAATTTAATAAATAAATAAATTCATCTATCTGCTGCTTTTCATAACTACACAATCTGAGTTATGACAGCTAGGCCTTCCCTCACTAAGACTTCCAATTGGAAATCCTCTATTCACTAAGCTCTTCTCTTTCACTTTTTAAAAATACTAAATTTAGGTAATATTCTGGGCATGTCAAATAGACATTTTGGATGAATAATGGTGAGGCTAAGAAATCATCTGAATTTTATTCAAGAGATGAAAACAAGTCTATAATTATTGGCTGAGGCTATATATCATATAGACAATAATGCAACATGTTAGTTCAGGCTTAGCATATTGTATGAACCCAACTGCTATGGTTTATAACTACAGTTTAGAGTCCAGCTAAGTGTGAGTTACTACGAGGTATAAGCATGTAAGTACAATGAAAATTTCATCCTCCACAAGAAACACCACTGCATTTCATCTATGATGAAATATTATGCTTAGACTTTGATGAAGTGGTATTTCTTGTGGAGGATGAAATTTGCATTTCATCTTCCACACGATTGTGAATTTCTTATTATATGTTTTAATAAGATCTGATTATGTTTATTAGTAACCTTGTTGTTTAATGGAATTTTTCTCCCATCTCATGGTGCCTGGAATTTTGAAGCTCAGATTTGATACCTCCTTCTGGAGAGAAATTTCAATGAGCATTCTTGAACAGATGTGGTTGACATTTAATAATATATTGGTAGTTGTTCCAGTTATCCAATTGGGTGACTGCTATGTATCATTTCCATGGCATTGCCTTTGAAGATGACTCACACCCTGCAATCAGGAGAAAAAAGGGATTGTTTAGTAAATTGAATAGATTTATTTATTTTCATGTTATGAAATACATAAAGTGCCCCAATCTCAAAGTGCTTTGTGTATGTACCACTGGTGTGCCAGATATCATACAGCTGCACTGACTTCCAATCTGCTGTGAGCTTGTTCAATGAACTCAATGTTATTATTTCCAACCCAGTGGAATATTGGAAAGAAGTGTTGTAAAGAGGGTCTGGACTGAGTCAATTGCTCAATCAGTCAACAGGATAACTCTCCAAAAAAGAAAATAGCCAAATTTGCTGTGGCTGGAGAGTCTGGCCAGAAAAAAGAGGGTTGAATTTTAAAATAAGTTAAAGCCAGGGATGTGGAGAAGAAAAAATTCTTGATTGGATCCCCTGAATGTCACTAACTGTCATCCTTCAACACACCTTTGTCCTGGTCTTGTAGCCCAGAGTGGAACTGCCACAAAGGGAATGGAAACTGGCTTCCCCTGGAAATACTTTATGATATAAGTTCTGCCTCTTTTTGTATGTGCACATGACACAACTTGCGTATAAATGAGGTTATGTGATAACATGGTCCCGGCTTTCTTGTTTATCCCTTCCATTTATCTCCATGCGTGGATGACTTGGTTAAGAAGAATTTCAGAAGCCACATTACGGATGCTTTCAGTGGTAGGATTCAAATTTTTTTACTACTGGTTCTGTGGCCTGGCTTGGTGGGCGTGGCAGGGGAAGGATACTATAAAATCTCCATTTCCACCCCACTCCAGGGGAAGGTTATTGCAAAATCCCATTTCCTCCCAATCAGCTGGGACTCAGGAGGCAGAGAATAGATTGGGGGGGGGGGGCAATCAGGGGTGATATTTACCGGTTCTCCGAACTACTCAAAATTTCCACTACCGGTTCTCCAGAACTGGTCAGAACCTGCTGAATACCACCTCTGGATGCTTTCCCTATTCTAATTCCTTTGGGTTGGGCTATCGTTCAATGTTCTCTTTCCCATATCTGCCTGGCTGTTAAAGTCATGTTTGCAAAGGGTTTGGAGGGGGGTGTCTTAAGAAGTGATACTGGCAGTGATCTGAGGAAAAAAGGGGCCTTTTCTAGCATGTTCCCAATTTTTGCCCAGTCTTTCTAAACAGGCTTCGAAGGTCAAATAGCCAGCTCTCTGTCAACTCAGCTCTGAATTTTTAATGCCTGGTTTTCATCTGATTCTGTACTTCACCCCCTACTGCTTCTGTTTTTGTGCTAGCATTCTAAAATGTTTTTTTGTTTTAGCAATTTTATGACAGCTGCTTAAATAACTAAATAAAATACCAAGAGTCCCCACAGCGTGATGTCTCTTTCCAACTTCTGTATTTTGTTTGGGCAAATGCACTTATAACTTTAATTTTCCTTAAGCTTCTGGATTGCTTGTTGTTGGTCTGCAATTTTCTCAAATGTAGATTAATTGAAATTTATTCTCAAGGATAAATTTTAGATACTAGTTGTACAGAGCAGATATCCCCAGGCCAGCTGATTAGGGTAGCAGATCAATAGCTGCATATTCAAAATTTATTATTTCAGGTAAGCTGAGATTCAGAAAATTATGTTAAATTCCTTTGCCTAGAGAAGCAGCTATAAAATTATAGGGAAAAAGAAAAGAAAAAATGTTATATCACTTGGTTATCATATTTTTTTTTGGGGGGGTTAAAAAGCTCCTTTTTAAGGAGGCTTCTATTACAGAGCAAATTCTCTTCCAAAGCAAGATACTGTTTAACTAAATGTAAATTGTACTTATGGAGTTAAAGTATTCTTCCTCCCTTTGATCTAGAGGTTTATGGTGGGTCGGTGAAAAGGGGTTAATTGATATAGCTGCCCTCACCCATTAGACCCAATTCCTATCCATTCCTCCTCCTTGTTTTTGAGCTTCTGTTCTTTTAAGGGAAATGCTAGACTGACAGCTTTGCAACTTTTCCTCAATAATACAGTTCTACAGAGGAATTATTGAGTCTGTCATCTTCACCTCTATAACTGTCTGGTTTGGCTCTGCAACTCAACAAAACAGACACAGACTTCAGAGAATAATTAGAACTGCAGAAAAAACAATGGGTACCAATCTGCCTTCCATTGAGGACCTGTATACTGCACAAATCAAAAATCATATCCTGGACATAAACTGTTTCAACTCCTACCCTCAAAATGATGCTATAGAACACTGCACACCAAAACAAATAGACACAAAAATAGTTTTTTCCCGAACGCCATCATTCTGCTAACTAAATAATTCCTTCAACATGGTCAAACAATTTACTAAGTCTGCACTACTATTAATCTTATCATCATTCCCACCACCCATCTCCTTCCATTTATAACTGTATGACTGTAATTTTATTGCTTGTATCATTATGATTTATTTGTATCCTAATTGCTTATTTGTACCCTATGACTATCATTAAGTGTTGTACCTTATGATTCTTGATGAATGTACCTTTTATGTACACTGAGAGCATATGCACCAAGACAAATTCCTCGGGTGTCAATCACACTTAGCTATAAAAAAATTATATTCTATTCTATTTTATTCTATAAAGCAACTTTAAGAACAGGAGTAAAATGGACAATAATTTTGTTAATTCTCCCTTTTTTTCAGCTTGGATCGGACAAGGACAGTGCCAGTACCAATATTGGTTTATGGTTTTTAAAATTTAATTTTGATACTTTCTCGAAGTTGGAAAGGGTATTATTGTTGCTGGACAGGGCAGTATTTTTCACTATTTGTCTACATCATTTCAAATTCTCAAAAGTGAAATTGATCCCAAGATAGAACTACTGTCTGAACTGCTTCTAAGGATTTGCAGAGTGGAAATGATGCTGACATAGAAGTGCCCTCTCATTCCTAACCGTGTCACGAGGGAATGCTATTATTTAGTGATTTTAGCCAATACTTGTGCATGATCTTTACCTGAGTTTGAGAATTAGTTAAATAATTTCTGTTCTACATGACTTGGAATAAATGACCAAAAGTAAAACTAGGATCTCAATATAATCTGGTTGCTGAAAAAGACACTTCCAGCTGTGGTTTCTAACATTATATTGAAGTGAAATCTTTCCGACAAGTATCTGCTGAGATAGTCCAATTAAGTTAAATATTAGTTTTGATACTGTTAACAGCTGAAACTATAGTTTCATGCTTTTCAGACCTCTGTTCTTGCTGTTTAAAATTACCTGCACACTAGGGAAGAAAATAAGGTTAAAGGATCAAAGCTTGCTTACCTAGAAATTTTAGCTTGAAAAGTGAGAGGCAAGCCATCAAGTCAGCTTCCATTTATTAATCTATCCTTTTCCTGAACCAGTCCTCAAATTTCTTAATTTCTTAAAATGCAAAGCACTGACATTAAAATTAACTTGACAATAATATATTTTCCCTTAGGCTTTAAGTATTAAAACTGTTGAATAGTTCAGCAGCTGAAAGCCAATAAAATAAGCAAACAAAACATGTAGTCTTATTCTGTGGTTAATTTTCTAGCCAGCAATAAAATTAATGCTAGAAACTTTCCAAACAAGAGAATGGATTAATGCATTTATTATCTCAATTATAACTCAAAGTCTCACCAGTCCATTTAACTACTGTGTAAAAGTGTCTAAACATTGCATTTTCCCTTACAGTTTTTGTATCAATATTTCTGTGCTTAGAGCAGACCAAATAATCATTACTTCAGCACCAGATGCACAAACGAATGCAAAGCAAAGGCTCTTGACTCCATTTGCTGAGGTGTTGGGATTATACAGGTAAAAAGTATGGAAGAAGGATATCTGAGCCTGCTGTGGGGGCTTCCCATGGGGGATGATTATGACATGGGCTTTTCTTTTATTGGTATTATGATTATGTTATTTATAGGTAATCCTCAATTTATGACCAGCTGCTTAATGATCATTTGACTTTACAACAGGATCAAAAAAAAGTTATTTCCTACCTGTTCTCAAAGTTACAATGGCTGCATCCTATGGCCATGTGACTGCACTTTGGATACTTGGCAATTGGGTCTCATTTATGACCAGTTGCAATGTACATGGTCACCTGATCATGTTTTGTGACTGTGTTTTGCCATTTTCCAGCAAAAATTGGTAAAAAAAAAATGCCAGTGAGATAAGTTGGATTTGGATGTACAACCTCATGATCCGCTTACCACCTGTGGTGACTCATTTAACAACTGTTGAACTTAATTACATGGTGATTTGGTTTATAATCACATAGACTTACAAGCAAACTTTGGGCTCAGTTCTGGTTTTAAGTTGAGGACCACCTGTTTTGGTTGCATGGTTGTTGTGAGTTACTTAACATGGATGGCTATATTAAACCCTTTAAATAAATATAATATTTGCAGATTTTACCCATAATCCTGATTCTTTAATTTGTGGATGAGGGTTCATTCTTCAAGCTTTTGGGTTGGTTTCCAAATGTCTTGTTATCAGGCTAGGTAACATCCTCAGCAGAGTTCAGGGGGTGTCAGTGTTCTTCTGTTTATAAGGGCTTCAGGTGTGGGTGTATTAAGTGGGGGGGGGTCTTATGATGGGTCAACTGTGAGTCATCAGTGAGTCTTGTGATGGGTCTTGTGCTAAGGAGATTACATCAGGTCCGTCATTGGGAGGTGAACTGCTGCTGCTGGTGGAGGGGTTGCATGGGTTGGTTGAGGGCCGGTGGTGTCTCTGGTTGGCTGTGTGGTTGATTTGGATTCTGAGGGTTCATAGGATTTGTTGTAGGTCAATGGATTCCAATTGATGGAATTGCTTGTGGAGTGCCAGGCTTCAATGAACTCCCGAGTGTGGTGGGTGGTAATGTGGCCGATGATTTTTGTGTTGCCCCAATTGAACTGGTGCTGTTTGGTGTCAGTTTGCTGTCCTTTAATTTGTGTTAAAGAAGAGCTACTTATAGATTAATGTCTTTTCATTCAGAGTTTGGTCATTTTTTATCCTGCTAAACCTACTTTATTGTAAATATTGTTGGTCATATTGGACAAGCCATCTACTATTCATTTTCAACTCATGAACAGATGGAGAAATCATAAATATATTCTAAGGGTAAGAAACCGTAAACATGACAGCTAAGTACTAAACGAGCATATGCAAGAGAACATTTCTTTTCTCCCATCTGAGTCTGTAATTAGGTACTCTTGTGATCCTTCTTGAACTTGTCACTTAGTATGGTTGGAGACAAAATTATGTATTTTACGTCACTTGTACTAAATATTTGATTTTGTTACAGTATCATTAACATTTTGCCCTTTCCTTTTTTTGGACTAGTCAGGAAATTATAAATAGAATCTGGTCACAAATATTCTTGGAGACTTCTTTCACAAACTATCACGCTGAGTTCAAAAGGCTACTATTAGTGTCTGGTTTGGATCTGCAACCCAACAGGACAGACACAGACTTCAGAGGATAATTAGAACTGCAGAAAAAACTATTACTACCAAGCTACCTTCCATTGAGGACCTGTATACTGCACGAATCAAAAAGAGGGCTGTGAAAATATTCACAGACCCCTCGCATCCTGGACATAAACTGTTTCAACTCCTACCCTCAAAATGACACTACAGTACTGCATACCAGAATAACTAGACATGAGAACAGTTTTTTTTCCAAACACCATCACTCTACTAAACAAATAATTCCCTCAACGCTGTCAAACTATTTACTAAGTCTGCATTACTATTAATCGTCTCATCATTCCCATCACCCATCTCCTTCCACTTATGACTGTATGACTGTAATTTTGTTGCTTGTATTCTTACGATTCATATTGATTTTGATTGTTTCCTGATTGCTTATTTGTACTCTATGGCTATCATTAACTGTTGTACCTTATGATTCTTGATGAACGTATCTTCTTTTATGTACACTGAGAGTATATGCACCAAGACAAATTCCTTGTGTGTCAAATCACACTCGGCCAATAAAAAATTCTCTTCTCTTTTCTTCTGTATTTTTCTGGCTTCACTTTCTCTTTGAATTCTGCGAAATCCTGTCTCATTCTTCTTATGTGCTATAGGCGATATATATCAAATATACTCAATATTATTATAGCAGAAAAGTGGACTTAAATGAAAATGGATGGGCTGGGAAGTTCTCCCATGCTAATATGTTGATGAAGTTGTTGATTCTCCAGCTACATTCTCCTTTTTTAGTACATAGGAATGTACTTTATGAATCACATCATTCTCTTTTGTATACTGAAGGTGACTGAAAGAATTTGGATTTTACTTGGTGTATGTTGAGAGATTGTGAATTGAACAAAGTGTGGTTTCTACCACTGAGCCCCTCACTTTGTCTAAGAGAAAGACAAACAGAGGAACTTTCCCTTGTCTTTTAAAAACAAAAAAAATATCTACTTAAGAGTTCACCAGGTGAGAAGTAACCAGAATGTTGGGAAACTGCCAATTAGGATGGCGGGAGAAGTCAAGAAAGGACCTAGTTTGGAGTCCTTGCACAGCCGTAAGTGACATAAACTTAATCTCCCTCAAGATCCAAGAGCCTTATTCCAGGGGAAGACAAGCATCCGGGTGAGATTCTTGGAACATAGGTGTTAAACAATAAAGTTACTGACATTATTATTTGGTCTGTTGTAACCAAAAATAGCTATAATTATTTGTATCTGACACAGAGGGACAATGTATGAAAACACTTTTCCTCTACTTTTCATGATCAGAATATAGAAAGAGATAACATAGTCCCCAATGGAAGCATCGTATGAATTGTTTTAGTATAACAAAATGTCAAATGCCAGGGAAATCAGAAGATCCAGGCATCGGTATAAAAATTTATTGCAAACTTAAGCATTTTACGGGAATCTGAACCACTAATGGTCTAAGCAAATTGGTAGTAGATAATAATCATAAGAATTCAAGGTGGACTGGACTTACATCCCTTGTGCTCAATGTGGTCATCTCCTACACAAAGATTACTACTTGACTAACCTATCATGCACCATATCTTAGGGAAGAGATAAGAATTCTATTGCCACCTGTTAATTGGAAAGATGTGAATTACAAGGTTTGTAGAGATAGTCCTTGACTTACAGTGCAAAAAGATGCCAAGGCTGTAAAGAGCAACAAAGATGATAAGGTGTCTGGAGGCTAAAACCTATGAAGAAGGGCTAAAAGAAACTAGGTATATTTAGTTTAACAAAGAGAAGACATAATAGCACTGATAGCAGTCTTCCAATACTTGAAGGCCTATCACAGGGATGATGATATCAATTGATTCTAGTTAGAGGAGTTCTAGTCCCACTTAGTCATGAAAACCAGCTGATTGATCTAGAACCAGTAATTTTCTCTCAGCCCAACTGACTTCAAAGAGTTATGGTTGTTAGGAATATTGGAGGAGGAAAATATGTTGGATATGTCCACTGCCTTAAGTTGTTTGTAAAAAATAATAGAGGCAGGATAAAAGAGCTATGCACATAGCTCTATTCCAGGGGTGTCAAACTCAATTTCATTGAGGACCACATCAGGATTGTGTTTGACCTCGGGGGGGGGGGCGGGGGTGTCAGAGCGGCAATCAGCCCCATTACCTTGCGTGGGGTAATTGCCCTCATTTTGAGTTGGATCGTGGCTTTTATCCTGTTGCATACTTTGATCAATAAGACCGAAGAAACATCTTCTAATTAAACTCATATTTATTGTAAGAAAATAAAAACATCTCACTATCTAAAACAGATTACATGTTGGCAAAGAATCTCCAGCCTGACCTTAGCTGGCTGGAGAACAAAAGAAAGTTTCTAGAAGAAGTACAAAAGAATGCAATGACATGCGTAGTAGGTGCTGTAGGTGCTGATAAGGAATATGACTACGGTGAGTCTGATAGTTCAGAAATATTAGCTCTGCTGGTAAATATAAAAACGCAGTGACACCCCTTCTTTTGCCAGTTGAGCGAACATCAGGAACATCAGATAAGGCACATCTTCTTACGCAGATACTCGTGTTGAGCTGCTGGAAGCGGTTTGTTGAGCATGTCTGCAATCTGATCATGTGTAGATACATACTGCAATTTTACAAAACCTTGTTTCACTAATTGTTTGATATTTCTATAACGGATGTCAATGTGTCTGGACCTAGAACCTGTGAAATGTGATTCAGAAATATAAACCACCGATTCATTGTCTTCCATCACTGTGATCGGTCGGATCGGACGTGTCCAGATATCTGTGATCAAAGCATCAAACCACGTTAGAGAATTACATGCATCTGAAACACAAGCATATTCAGCTTCAGTAGAAGAACAAGAAACAAAATTCTGTTTACGCACTTGCCAATAAACAGGACATCCATTTAAGAACATCATATAACCAGAAGTACTTTTACGTGATTTCTTGTCACTTGCCCAATCAGAATCTGCATAACAACTTAATTCTGCATAATCAGTGTGTGTTGGTTCTAACAATAACTTCATGTGTTTAGTGTGCTTTAGGTATTTCAATAATTTCTTAATACATGACCAATGAAACTGTTTTGCCTTACCTACGTGTCGAGACAAGAGATTAACACTGAGTGCAATGTCGGGTCTTGTCCAACTACTAATGTATAACAGTGATCCAATAACTGAACGATAAAGTGTTGGATCCTCGAATTCAGGACTTGGTTCATGTGTCAAGTTGTGAAAATCTGTTTGCATGGGTGTCTTTGTTGTGTTAGCATCCTTCATGTTGCAATGATGTAAAACTTGTTCAATTTTATCTTCCTGTGAAAGACTAAACCCCTTCTGTGTTTTTTCAATCTGAACACTTAAATAAGTGCTAATATGACCTAAAGATTTCAATGTGAAGTATTTCTGCAAAGCTTTGGCAAAAATCTCACTCATTTGCTTATTTGGACCAATGTAAACAATGTCATCAACATAAACAAGAACTATCTCATATGCATTGTTAGATCTTTTTGTGAACACGCACTCATCAGTTTCGGACTTAATAAAGCCCATTGAATTTAGTTTGTCAGTTAGACATAAGTACCACATTAAACCAGACTGTTTCAGACCATAAAGACTTTTGTTCAGGAACCAGGTATCCCCTTCTTGCTGTCGGAATCCTGGAGGACCTCTCACGTAGATTTCTTCATCTAGGTCAGCATGTAGATAAGCGGTGTCAACATCAAACTGGAAAACTTCTAAACCAAGGATAGTTGCAGTGGCTAAAGCAATTTTTACACTTTCAGTTCTGACTGTCGGTGAGTAGGTATTTGTGTAGTCCTCAGGATAACGTTGAGCGAAACCCTGAGCTACAAGTCTGGCCTTGTATAATGACTCACCATTTGGCTTCTTTTTGATTCTGTAGACCCATCGAGTGCCAATGACCTTTTTCTTTGCTGGAGATTTTGCAGGTGTAAACACCTTAAGTTTCTTTAGACTGTCCATTTCAGCTTGCATTGCGTCATACCACTTCTCTTGCTCTGAATCAGGAAGATGTTTGATTTGTGTGAAGTTATCGGGAGGAAGTGTAACATTACAAATCAAAGGCAAGGGTGCTTTTGTCAATTGCCACGAATATCGCTGTGGAGGAATTCCCTTTGTGGCTCTCTTGGAACGCCTCGGAACAGTCGTCCATTCTTCTTCCATTTCGTCCTCGTCTTCATCATCGTCACTAGCATCAGCATCCGCGGCTTGCGAAGACGGAACATCATGTTGGGAAGAACTGATGGGTGGAACATTTGCCTGTGAATCTTGGTCATCAGGCTGCGTGGCATCAGTAACTTCATCTTTAGGAAAATAAACTCCAGGATCATTGGAATGAATCCTGGACCAGTCAGCATCTTCCTCAAAATCAGCAGATTGGGAAGTCACTAGTCTACGATTAGAGTCAATAAATTTGCTCCATTTTGAATTGTCATCAAAACCCATAAATCTCAGTCTCTTTGCTGCTGGACCTCCTTTCCTTCTTTGATCTAAGGGAATGTTCACCATGGCGTATGAACCAAAAATACGGAGGTTCTTGAGATCTGGCTTGTAGCCATACATCATGAAGAAAGGAGTTTGATTTATCGCACTACTCCAAGTACGGTTGATGATGTAATTTGCATATTTAAGAGCTTCAGTATGGATTACTGAGGTTGGCATCTTCTAAAAGACAACGCATCATGGTCTGCAGAACCCCCTGTCTTCTCTCTACAACTCCGTTATGAGGGGGAGTATAAGGAGCCGAAGTCTGATGAAGAATTCCATTCTTACGCATCCAGTCCTGGAAACGCTGAGACATGAACTCGGCACCACGATCACTCTGGATTCTGGCGATGTTTACTCCGTGTTGGGTAGAGACGAGGGCTGCAAAGTCTTTAAAGATCTGAAAGGTCTCGGATTTTTCTCTCATTGGATATACATATCCATATCTAGAATAATTATCAACAATTGTTAAAAAATATTTTCTACCACCAATTGTTGGCGGAAATGGACCAACTATGTCAGTGTGTACCAAATCAAAAATGCGTGTTGACAGACGTGTAGCGCGTTTTGGAATGGCTGCTGCTTTGGATTTGGCTTTCTTGCAGACAGCACAATCCAGAAACACCTTACACCCCTTTAGATCCAAACCTTTTGCGAACTCCGGCATTTTTCTAAGGACCCGGAAACTGGCATGTCCCAATCTTCTATGCCACTTATGGATGCACCTGGAATGCAAAGGTTTACCAGTTAGTGAATTTTCAACATTAACATTTTTATGAGGAACCTCAGGCTTGCTCTGAGCAACCTGTTTCTCAATTTTCTTTTTGTTGGCTTTAGGAGCCTTCGGAGTAGCAACAGGATCTCTCACTGGGACGTCTCTCTCTCGGCCTGTGCTCTCCTCTTTTGGAGTTTTTATACTTGCCTGTGCTTGCGGTTTAGCTTTTGGTTTTAAGTAATAAACACCACCAATTAACATGGTTTCAGCAACAATATCTCCATCTTTAACTATGTAACTTGCTTTCTCGAGGTGGTGAACCTGGAACTTTAAAACTCTAGACAAGTGAGCTTGACTAAGCAAACTAAAAGTTGCTGTTGGTATGTAGCAGACATCAGGAATGAATGCATTGAGCTCTTCAACATAAACAGTTCCTTTTCCTTTGACCTGACAAGGATGATTGGAAAAAGAATAAAGTTCACGTAGTTCAGGTTCAGGCTCGTGCATCTCTGTGAAAAGTTCTTTTCTGTAAGTAACATGGAAAGCTGCACCACTGTCCAAAGTCCACAAAAGCCGTCTGTCGTACTCTGGATGAGGTTGTGGATCGTTGGTTAAAGCCAATGTGGAGAGTGGAGCTTGCAAATCACGCCTTGGACCACGACGACCTTGTCTACCGCCTCTGCCTCTGCCTCTGGAGTCTGTTCCTCTGGGCTGGTACGTGACGGGAGCTGGAACTCGTTGGGGACAATCCCGGGTTGCATGTCCCACACGGTTGCAGATGTTGCATCTTGGCATCCTTGGAGCATAGGTCCTTCCTCGGAAGGGACGCCTAGCTGGAGCTCTTGATGCGGGTGGTCCTCTCAAATGTGGTGTGGCTAACATCAGTGATTCTTCTTCAATTAAGAGTCTGCACACATTGTCCACTGTGCGTTGAGCAATAGGCACTTGGTTAATCTTTGTAATGGCATCTTTCCATTCATAGTTCAAAGAGTTAATGATAATGCTAATCATTTGAATATCTTCAATACGATAGCCCCTTTCTCTCAATTCTTTCCTCATACCTTTCAGTTTGGTCAAATGTCCTCCAATTTGTTCACCAGGTTTCAATTTCGAACCATGGAATTCAGACATGAGCAAACATGAAGACTCAATTGAGACAGGCCTGTAGCAATTTTCCAATTGGACCCAAATTTGTTGGGCTGTTGCATCAGGCGGAAAAATAACCTGCAGTTCAGTATCCATGGACATCAGTAATGTTGTGCAGGCTTTAGTCTCTAAGTCTCTTATTTCAGGTGTCCATGGTTGGGCAGGAGGGTTAAACACCATATGATGTGTGCCTTCTCTGCGTAGCAAAAGTCCAACCTCACTGACCCAGGCCTTGTAATTCTGCCCTGACATCTTTAATTTTGACTCACCAGCCAGTGGAGCAACAGAGTATGCCTGTTGAGGAATAGGCATTTGAGGTGCTGGCTGTGGGGGCAAAGGCACTTGTTGTGCTGGAGGTGGACCAGGGGCTGGCCCTGGTTGTACAGCTGGAGGCACATGTGCATGAGCTTGTAGCTGTGGCATTTGAGCTGCAATATTAAAATGACCTGCTGGAGATGCAGTCATTTGCCTTTGCTGCATTAAGCGTTGTGTTCCATCTAAAAAGACCCCAGCACCACCAGGGGGTGTTGAAAATTGAGCCTGTGGAGACACTTGTGGCATCGCAGTTTGAATCTCTGAGTGAGTTAAGGACATATCTGACAAAGTCTGTTGCAATGCCTGTAATCGCTCTCTCAGATCATGATGCATTTCAGCTTTCTCTTGTAAATTACTTTGGCCGGCAGATGATGCTGCAACTTTTGTTGTAGGCAGCTCAGATAATCTTTCTGTCTGCGTGGCGTTTGTAATTTGAGAATAATGTGGCAAATGTGACGTGTGCACAACTCTCTGTTCTGATTTGCCTGACACAATATCCACCAGGGGGTGTGTCTTTGGCTCTGAGGGAGAAGAAGGCAATATGGCGGCTTTTGAGATTTCATGAACGTGGGATTCTCTCTTATCTAGCTCAAGCCTAGATAAAGCCATTTTTGCCTCGGATAGCTCACGTTCAAAAATTTCTATCTGGTCACGATAGTTTCTTATAGCTTGCTCATGAGGAGAGACTTTGAAGGTTTGAGAGGGATAATAAAATGTTTCTCCCTCTGTGTGGGAGGAAAAAGGCTTTGCCGTTTGTGGAAGTTTTGGCTTGGCCCCAAGCATTTCAAAATCAGAAGTTTGAAAGCATGCATAAGTAGAAGATTGAGTTACTGACCTCGGTCGTAGTACTTCGCCTTCAGAAGCAGCTTTTCTGTTATTTTCCTCCTGAAGCTTCATTAAGAGCATTTTTTCTGATTCTTCTGCTTCTAGCTGAGTGGCAGATGCGAGAGGCTGAAATCTGGAAGATCTTTCCATATCATCCTCATCTGAAGAAGATAAGAAGGGCTTCATTTTGCCCTTTTCTTTCATTTTTCCTTTTTTCTTCTTTCTCGGCATCTTAGAAGTTAATTGTTTAGTGTTCCGCAGTCACTAAATCAACTATCTGTCTAATTAGCCTAGACGGTCATGATCAAAAGTAACAAACCAGGAATAGCCATAAATCAACCATCCTCTGCTACCATTGTCAGAGCGGCAATCAGCCCCGTTACCTTGCGTGGGGTAATTGCCCTCATTTTGAGTTGGATCATGGCTTTTATCCTGTTGCATACTTTGATCAATAAGACCGAAGAAACATCTTCTAATTAAACTCATATTTATTGTAAGAAAATAAAAACATCTCACTATCTAAAACAGATTACACGTTGGCAAAGAATCTCCAGCCTGACCTTAGCTGGCTGGAGAACAAAAGAAAGTTTCTAGAAGAAGTACAAAAGAATGCAATGACATGCGTAGTAGGTGCTGTAGGTGCTGATAAGGAATATGACTACGGTGAGTCTGATAGTTCAGAAATATTAGCTCTGCTGGTAAATATAAAAACGCAGTGACAGGGGGGGGCATGGCCAGGGTGGGCATGGCCAGCCTTGACATCACTCATGTCGGGGGTACCTGTGGTGGCCCGAGCACTGTCAGTGAAAATGGGCTCCCGAGCTCCATTTCCGACTGCAATGGCCTTCTGCCAGCGAAAACGGAGCCTGGGTGTGCCTCATGCAATTCTCCCAAGTTCCATTTTTTGCTGGCAGAAGGACCTTTGCTGTTTTCAGGGCGGCCCTGTGGGATAGATCTAAGTACCCCATGGGCCAGATCTTGCCCATGGGCCTTGAGTTTGACACCCCTACTCTAGACAGATGTGGGATTAATAGAAATTT
The DNA here is from genome assembly GCA_030761175.1 of Masticophis lateralis. Lineage (NCBI taxonomy): Eukaryota > Metazoa > Chordata > Lepidosauria > Squamata > Colubridae > Masticophis > Masticophis lateralis. The sequence goes on along the minus strand of JAUDYJ010000001.1, from coordinate 259,400,907 downwards.
AACAGAAGAAACAACATTAAGGTACATTTTTGCATGGTATAGGAGATAAAAATGGTTAAAAGTTTGAAGAATAAGGAAAATAATGAGACCGTATGTGTTTATCATTACCCTCTGCCAGAACAAGAGGAACATAATGCATCACACTTTCTGATTCATCACATATGAGTAGAAAAATATTGTGGGTACAAGCTATCCTCTAATGTCTCAACTTTTGATTACAAGTTTAAAACAGTTCTTAGTATTAATTGTTGCAGGAACCAATCTGTGTCAGTCACCAGGATCAGAGCTTTCAGTCTCATGCTAGAGCCCAGCCTTAGGGAATTTCTCTCTAGCCAAAAGCTTAGGAGACAAAACTTCTGGTCCCAGTGACTGATCCAAATTGGATCCTGCAACATTATCCTGGGACACGTATATTCACCTTCATTTGTTAGTATTAATTGTTAACATAAGTCCATCTGCTTATAGCATAAATAATTATTCTGCATGTCCTTTGTCCATCTTTGAAATCTTAGAGCACCAGCACAAAAACCCAATTACTTAGATCAGTGATGGCTAACCTTTTTGGCATCACGTGCAAAAAGCGTGGGGGAGGGTGGGGGGGGTCGAACTCTCATGTGCCCACACCCATAATTCAATGTGCCCCGCCCCCATGCATGCACACATAACCCCCCCATGCTCCCCCCGCTTTTAGCATGTGATGGCATGGTGGGCCCAGTAGGCCTGTTTTTTTGCCCTCCCCAGGCTCCAGAGGCTTTCTAGGAGCCTGGGGAGGGCAAAAATGGCCTTCCCCACCCCTCTGGAGGCCAGAAATGGCCAATTTCCCAATTTCCGGTGGGTCCGAAAGGCCTGAAAATCAGCTGGCTGGTGTACGCATGCATGCTGGAGCTGAGCTAGGGCAATGCTTGCGTGCCCGCAGATATGGCTCCGCATGCCACCTGTGGCACGCGTGCCATAGGTTCGCCATCACGGACCTAGACCTTTTTAATTTTCTTGTGGAATTAGACTGAAAAGGAGACATAGTCATGTTGAAGAACAAAGATAGGATAAAATATTTGACAGGAATATAGATAAAGGGTCATCGTTATAGCAACCTCATTGATAATACAAGTAGTCCTTGTTTAGCAACCAAGTTGGAATCAGCAACTTGGTTGTTAAACAAAGTAGTTGCGAAGTGAAACCGAAAACTCTGTTTTTGATCTTACGTCAGCTTTCCTTTGCTTTATAGACATGTCAAGGTTGTAAATTTGAGGGCTGATCACAAAGTTATTTTTTCATTACCATCAAAACTGTGAATGGTCACTAAATGAGACAAGGATTACCTGTATGTGGTTTGAAAAAAGATAACAAAACACATGACATATAGAATCTGAGAGGTGTCACGATTTGTGAATTTTGCTATTCCAGAAAACCATTTTCAAGTGAAAATGGTATTTTTCCAGCTGCAACACTGAATGATCTAATTATTAATTTCTGCATGAAAATAAAATTCATGATGATATAAAGTTTCCATTCATGCCATGACTCCAGATGTTTATAGTACCTAGACTTCTTGATATCTTGAGATTGTTTGCAGTGTTTTATATGAAAAGGAAAGAATCAGTGACTTTGAATCCATTAACGGAAATTATTTCTATAGGAAGCTCCATACTGTTGGTTTGCATGCTCAATGGCCACTATTGTGAGAGCAATAATAAAGAGCTGAGAGAGCTGATAAAGGGGCATGAGAGTCTTAAATAACAACTGTCAGGTTTCGAGGTCGTCTCAAATAAATTGCATTTCAAACAGAATCTTTGCTGAAAATCTTTCATTTATTGAGCACGGCATTCCATCTTCTGACTCCACATAGCCAACACTGACTTCCCAGCGCGAACCCCTCCCTTCCTGTCTCCACTCCTCTGGTCTCATTGGCCATCTTTCAAATCACTCTTTCCCTAATCTACCCGCTCCAGCTCAAAGGAATTTTCCCCCTCCCATCCCATCTCCTAGGGGATATTATCTCCAGGGAAAATAACTCTCTCTCTCTCTTTTTTAAAAATTAGATTTATATACCGCCCTTCTCCGGAGACTCAGGGCAGCTTACAATGCATTAAACAATAGCCTTCATACTTTTGTATATTTATACAGAGTCAGCTTATTGCCCCCACAAACTGGGTCCTCAATTTACTTACCTTAGAAAGGATGGAAGGCTGAGTCAACCTTGAGCTTCAAACTCGCATAATTGCAGACAGCTGGGTGTTAATAACAGGCTATCTAGCCCGTCGAGCTATCTGAGGCTCTTTTCAGATGCCCTTCTTCTCCTTCTTATGTCAGCACTAAAGTGAATGGGGCTTGGAGTGCTGACAACAACATTTACAGTATCTATACTATGTGCAACAGAAATGAACCTATAAATCCCACCTTACTAATACGATCAGGATAACCTTTCATATACCTACTGAATCAAAAGCTCCAATTGAAGAAATCCCAGAATCCAAGACCAGAATTTGAGATTGACCTGCAGCATTCCAATGAGCTTCTTTCTGAATTCATTTGACATCTCTTCTCTCCCTTTGTCCCCCTCCAGCAAGAAAATAACAATAGCTCATGAACATATTTGTATTCTGCTTTGGAAGAGAGCATATTGGATTTTTCTCACCCATCAGTCATGCCCTGAAGGGTTTAAGATCATTAATGATCAATAGATCAGTTTAGATAAGAATGATAATTCTAGCAAGTGAAAAACTCATAAGCTTTTCCTGATGTGTATAGGCTCCTGAGAACAAATTAATTAGCTGCCTCATCGTGCTCTAGGTAATAATTTTCCTTAATGACAAAAGGTGTTGTTTGGAACAGAAAGCTAAAAATAATAGAAATCTTGGTCTTTCCAGGCTCTTATAGAACCGCTACAAATAAGCATTGTAAATTTTAGTGGTTTCTGGCAGACAAAGCTTTTGGGAACGTTCAGTGAAAAACTGTGCTGTCTTAATTTTGCATTTTGTGTTCCATAACTTAAGAGGCACATAGGAGCAAACTTTTCAGTAGGGAAAAGGAGATTTTCCTCATTTTGCTAGTTTAGTATTTCTAATCTGACAAGCAAGAATGAAGCAGAGAAAAGCTCAGGACAGAAGGCAATTTGCAATGAATGAACACAAGCAGAAAAGAAGTTTCAACTATTGCTTCCTGATAGAGACATTCTCTCTCTCTCTCTCTCTCTCTCTCTCTCTCTCTCTCTCTCTCTCTCTCTCTCTCTCTCTCTCTCTCTGTGTGTGTGTGTGTGTGTGTGTGTGTGTGTATTCTTATTACTAAACCTTTAAAAAAATACTTTATACTATTACATGTTTTAGACAACAGACTTTACAAGCCCACCTTGGGCATGTTATTCAGATGTCATCAAGGAGGACTCATAGCCTATAAAAAAAAAGTGCTTGCCATCTTGTCTTGACTCATATTTTTCATATCTCTTTTTGATTCACCTTTTTCTTTCCATTCTTTGACTCGCCTCGAACTTGTCAAGCCTAATATTTTTTCTAGACTGTCATCTGTTTGAATTACATTCCTAAACTCCTAAGTCAAATTTCTGTCTCAAAGAAACCTGCTTCTATTTGTCCTTTATTTCACTGGTTCTTCTCCTAGTCCATGATGCATTTATTGAATGATCTAGAAATCCATAATCCTAAAAGAATTTCTCTCACTTTTTTCAATGTCCAACTCACAGCTGTATTTTATCACTGGATAAAGCATTGATTTAACTATTCTTTGTTTTCATAGAAATATTCTTATTCATTTTAATTTTGCATAAATTTACCATTGCCTTCCTCCCTAGGTTTCATATCCTCTTTACCTCTCTCTTAGGCATTCTAATTCTATTTCCTGTCCTTCACTGATGATTATGCATATTATAATTGTCACTGTGTTATTTTGTATTTGCCAGCTGAGCTTCCATTCTTAACATTATGGTAGCCTTGCCAGAGAATTTTATCAACAAGAGATAAAACACTTGCTCGTGATTTATGAAGCTACTGCGCATGTCTACATTTTTTCTTTCTAACTTCCACTTACTTTTTTGTCCGTCTCTGAGATATCACTGCCGGTAAAAATGTAGTTAGCTAGATTTTTACTTTTGTAACAATAAAATATTTATTAGATTTTGTATTTCAGGTTTTTTTTTCTTTGTGGGTATACACCATGGAAAACAAGATCCAATCACCTCTAATTAATCACAGTTTTCCCCAGGGGGAGAACGAAGCTGATTCACACTTTGACAATAATATGCATATAATAAAGGCTATATCCATAGTTTTAAGGGGGTGCTAAATTTCAAAACCCTTTTCATCAAAGTAGCCCCATTTCTAAATAAACAATGTGACTCCCCTAGACTGAAGTTTCAGATCAGATGCACAAATTAGTGCCTGGGTTCAATAAAAGTAAATTATTTGATGGAAAGGACCTAAAGCATGTTATCTCTGCTAGATTGTGAATGGGGGGGGGGGGGCAAGCAAGAAAGAATGGGGGTGTTCCTGTAAGTCTGGGTCCCCAACCCCTGGCACTAGTTTGTTGCATGCCAGCAACTGGTCCGCACAAACAAGCAAAGCCTCATCCATGGGATGCAGGCAGCATGCAAAACCATGCTCCCTTCGGTCGTGGAAAATCCTTTCTCCATGGAACTGGTCCCTGATGCCCAAAATGTTGGGGGCCATTGCTGCAAATGGCTTGGCTGCCCCTGTATCATGTAGGGCTTTATAATCAGCATCTTGAATCTCACCCAAAAGCTGCCTGAGGGTCAGTGCAGCTCATGGAACAGTAGTGTTATATTGGTATAATGCTCCAAACTATGTAAATATTCCCCTAGTTAAGTGTTGCCTGCTATTTCAGGCTGGGGAAAAGCTTAATATCCAGAACTACTTGGTCTTGCCAGGATTAAGTTGAACCTATTCTTCCTCAGAGGGACGTGGTGGCTCAGTGGCTAAGACACTGAGTTTGTTGATTGAAAGGTTGGCATTTCAGTGGTTTGAATCCCTAGTACCGCGTAATGGAATGAGCTCCCATTACTTGTCCCAGCTTCTGCCAACCTAGCAGTTTGAAAGGTTGTAAAAAATGCAAGTAAAAAAATAGGGACCACCTTTGGTGGGAAGGTAACAGCGTTCCATGCACCTTTGGTGTTTAGTCATGCCAGCCACATGATCATGAAGACATCTTTGGACAGTGCTGGCTCTTCAGCTTTGAAATGGAGATGAGCACCACCCCTTAGAGTTGGGAATGTCTAGCACATATGTGCAAGGGGAACCTTTACATTTTTATTCTTCCTCATCCAAACCCCACAGCTTTTAGGCACCAGGAAAGGAGCTCAGCAGCATCACTAGCTGACCAAGGACAAAGATCTACAACTTTTGCTGTTTTCCTGATGCCATGGAATGAAAGAGAGCCATCCTAATCTCAAGGGGAAAGTTGTTTTGTAAGAAAAAGCCATAATTCCCACCCTCATGGCTTCCTGGGTTCGGGAGCAGGAATGTAAAGGAATGCAAACCATCAGTGCTGATTTTCAATAGATTCTTGTTTGTTAAAAAGATTCTCCCAAAAAGCAATTAGATGTTTTAGCAGACCCATTAGCTTAATATATTTCAAGAAGGGTCTTCAAAGTCTTATTTTTTTAAAGACCCTTGAAAATGGTTGATTAAAGCTTTGTCAATTTTTTTAATCTGCAGAAACCCTTGTATATTCCACTTTTGGACATGATCTACACCAAGACTTCATTGCAATCAGTGAAGCAAAAGTTATCTCTAGTATTCTCTTGCTTTATTATCTGTCTTATTTTAACAGTTTGATCTTGTATCCTTTTGCCTTTTCTGAAACATGGAGCATCTTTCTTTTTCATGTATCTCTCTACTATTTTTTTGCAAGATCTTCAGCAATTACAAGTGTTTGATCTTTTGCAATCTATCTTCACTCTTCCTTGTTGGCTAAGACATATATATGCCATTCTTTCCTCAAAGGCTTGTTCCATATTTATTGTCATAAAGCTGTTAGCAGTGTAACTGCCTCCAGCACAGATTTAAACAGTTCAACAGGTATTTCATCTGCACCTAGGTTTTTTTTTACTTGACAACTTAGTTTATTGCCTAACATGCCTCAATATCTAATGGAATCAGGTATTGAATATATTTATCTGCAAATGTTCCTGAATTTTTTAAAATAAATATTTCTATTACTTTACAATTTCAATTTAAAGGGGTCTGATGGAATCTTCCTTCCTTTCTTCCTTTGATGACCTATATAACCATTTTCAGCACCCCTCCTCTGGATGACTTGACTAGATGAGCAGAATCTCATTTACATATATTACCTCTTCCAAAATCATACTGGAATCTTCTGATGTAAATATGCTATAGTATTATGCTATGGTTCATTTTCTATTATTGAAATGTTTTCTTAACCATCTTTTATCCACTGGAGTTTTCAGTTAATAAAGCATGAAAATGATTGATGCAATCATATAAATAAAATACAATGGAATCAATTATTGCATGCAAGAATATTCAGTATAATAACAATTAAACAAAAGTAGATGATGCATGCAGTTTTCTTCATTTAACATCTGCTCTCTTCATGGACCACACCAGTAAAGCAGATATATAGTAAGCTCTTATTCCTGGCTTTTTAGGACTAATTAGACAGAATCCCAGATGAAGCTTTCTGTGAAGGAAAAGGAAATGGGAGTATTGATGTAATGAAGCCCATTAAACCACCCAGTTTAAAAAAAAATCAGCAAAAATGTTGGCTCATAAAGTTCATGCCCTTGGTTGTTTATACAGTAATGCTCAGAATCTGAGAAATAAACAAGATGAGCTGGACTCTTAGATAGGAAGGTTAATATAATTTGATAAGACCAAAAGACTTGCTAAGACATTTCCTAGGACTAGAATATTAAAAACTGAAACATTGAATCTGTTCAGAAGAAATAGAAATAATGGGAGTGGGGTGGGGTGCAGAAATCATGATAAAAGTTTGCATGCCTGATCAGAAATCAAAGTGAATGAGTGACACAAGGTCTGTAAATTAAAAAAAAACTGGAGGAATGTATGAAATCAATGGTATTATTAGTGTCTAGGATTACCTGCCCTGGCTTATACTTTCAAAAACAAAAGTAAAGTATTTAAGTGGGCATGAAGTAATAGTAGTAATCATCATCATCATCATCATCATCATCATCATCGATAATGGATAATCCATTTTGGTGTAATAGTTAGAAACTGGATAGAAACTGGGAGAGTGTGAATTCTAGTCCTACTTCTGGCATGAAGCCAGCTGGTTGACTTGGGCCAGTCACTCTGTCGTAACCCTAGGAAGCAGGAAATGATAAACTACTTCCAAATCCTACCAATAAACTTCATGGAATTATCTAGGCAATTGAGACTGACTCAAAGGCTATGTGTATGTAATGTATACATTTTGTCCAGAAGGCAAAGGAAGGCACAAAAAGATCAACTGTTCTTGCATTGATATTAACCAATAATTAAGAGTTAGTCAAGCAAGGGAAAATAGCAGGTACATTAGGAGTAAGCGATAGTGTTATACTAGAATTATTGATCTTAAGTTAAACAAAACTTGAGTATAGATGAATGTATACCTTGGACTTCAGAATTTTTTTTTTCTAATGAACTCAGAACAAGGACAAGTATCAGCCCATGGCAGGAAATGGTTGTCAGTAGCAGGGGCTATTTGTTTATTTATACACCTACTTACATAGTAAGTGTTAATCTCTGCAAGCATGCAACTCTGAGTGGTATACAAGAACACAAAAACAAGACACCTGGTTCATACTATCGTATGTGGTGGACATGTCAAAAAGTGAAAAAATATTGGACAAAAACACATACATGGCTGGAAAAAATGATAAAACAACATATAGATTTGAAACCAGAGACATTTTTGTTGGGTATTTTACCAGACAAGTATAACAAAGGGAATGTATATCTGATTTTGCAGGTATTGACTTCACCGAGAACAGTATTTGCACAAAAATGGAAAAGTGAAGAGATCCCAACAGATGAAGATATGATTAGAAAAATATTAAAATGTGCAGAAATGGAAAGCTAGCACTTTTTTAAAAAATTAGATTTATATGCCTTCTCTGGAGACTCAGGGCGGCTTACAATGCGTTAAGCAATAGCCTTCATACTTTTGTATATTTATACAAAGTCAGCTTATTGCCCCCATAAACTGGGTTCTCAATTTACCTGCCTTAGAAAGGATGGAAGGCTGAGTCAACCTTGAGCCTCGAACTTGCAATAATTGCAGACAGCTGAATGTTAATAACAGGCTATCTAGCCTGTTGAACTATCTGAGGCTCATATTTACTTACAATTAAGGAAAAGAAAGAATGAATATTTTTGATTTGGGACTTATTTTATCAATGGCTAGCTGACAAAAACAGGAGCTAGAAACAGGGAAATATATATATATATGGAAGGATCAGTGATATAAGGAAGATATATTAACCTGGTTAAACAAATATTATGATTATTATTACTATCAATATTAATATAATTGATATTAATGCAATGAATATTGTTATAAACACTTTGATTATTATTTCCTAAAATGATTTGTACCCAGACAACACACTGTTCAATTGAAATTGGAATTTGTATACGTTATAAAATAAAATTTAAAAAAACCAAAGAAAATATAAATAATAAAATGATACACATATGGTGGAATAGCTATTCGAGGAAGGAGAAAAGAGGAAATGGGTTAAGGGGATTTCCAGTCAGTCTTTTCAATCAGACTAGAGCTGGATGAGACCTTGTGGGACTTCTAGTCCAGCTGCCTTTAAACCATTTCAGACAAGTGACTGTCCAGTCTCTTCTTAAAAACCTCCAGTGATGAAGCACCCACAACTTCTTCTTTTTTTCAAAAAAGCGTTTATTTTTATTTCTAATAAACACATTTACATGTACAGTCATTTATCCATCATTTTTCATTCATCTTATCTTTTAACTTTCATTTTTCATTTTTACTTTTTCGGGACTGCTCTTTTACCATTTACCTTTACCACAACCTTTCTTCTCCTCCCCTTCTCTTCCTTCCTCTTTCTCCTTCTCCTTTCTTCGTTCTTCCTCTCCTTCTCTTTTCTACTTTCCCTTCCCTTCCCCTACTCCTCTCTTCTTCCCCCCTTCTAGCCTTCTCTTCTTTTCCTCTTTCCCCTCCCTTTTCTTCCTCTCCTTTTCTCTTTCTTCTTTCTCTTTTTCTCCTCTCCTCTCCCTTCCTCTTTCTTTAGTCCTTCCCCTCTCTCTTGTTGTTTCCCTTTTCAGTTCAATCTAAAATGGCATTCAAGCAGCCCCGATTTTCTATTTATCTTTATTCTCATTTCAATTTCTTATTTGATTTGGTTAATATTTATTTTTATTTCCTCATTTGTGTACATTTTTATAACATCTCACTTTTTTCCCTTTTACCTCCCCTCCCTTTCTCCTTTTATTTGGCATCATCTGGGTTTCTCCACAATTTCTGAAGGCAAGCCATTCCACTGATTAATTGTTCTCACTGTTAGGAATTTCTCCTTAATTCCTGGTTGCTTCTCTCCTTGAGTAGTTTCCATCCATTGTTTTGGCTTCTGGTGCTTTGGTAAATAGGTTAACTGCCTCTTAACCCTTAGTATTTCAACCCTTGAAATACTGGAATACTGCTATTATGTCACCCTAGTCCTTCTTTTTCCTAGGCTAGCCATATCCAATTCCTGCAACTGTTCTGTTATGTATATAGTTTTGGCGGGAGATTTAAACTACAATAGGTCACTTGTGATTGGTCAGCTCCCCGGCTGGCCGGGTATTTAAGGAGAACTGTTTGCCTGTAACCTTTGCTGAAATCTCAGGATACATTAAAGAACTGTTGTCACTACCTTGCTTCTGCCTCCTCAATCGCCCAACTCAACATGTTCTTCACATGTTTAGTCTCCAGGCCTTTCATCAGCCTAGTTGCTCTTCTCTTTCTTGTTCCTCTTCTCTTTGTAGTTGCTGTTCTCTTTCATTGATGCCTATGAAGATTTAAAAACAGATCATGAAGTGATTTGATATGCGAGCGACTTGAAACCAAGGTGGTGATTAGTGAATTCAGCATGCCAGATTAACTTTGAGTTTTGATCAGATAGCTTCTGTTTGTAGGCATTCTGTAAATATAGTGTTTAATTTTTTTATACAGTATTATATTTCAGTAAAGGATTTGACAGCATACCTCATGACATTCTAATAAGAAGCGAGATAAGTGTGGGTTGAATGACATGACAATGCAGTGGAAAGCCAGCTGGCTCAAAGACGGCTCATTGATGGTTCCTTGTCAAATTTGAGTGAGCTAGTGAGCAAATGATCTTTCCACTCTGTAGGGCCCCTCCAACTTTCTATGATTCTATGGTTTTTAGTTTTTAAAATTTTGCCAAAATGAACATCCTATAGATCAGCATTGAAATAAGATGCAGTAAATAAAATAATACAACCATGTAGATAGAGCAGTAGATCCTTTTTCTTGCAAATAATTCCCGTAGAACTACATGTTTTCAAATTCTTGGTATTAGGAAGGAAATAATTTTCCTTCACACTGAATTTACAGTATGGAGAAAAAGATGGAGAAAAAAAGATGAAGTTAAAGATTTCCTTTGACTCTTTATACCACAGATAGACAGGTAGTTTTTTCTATCAACAGTATGGAAGTTACTAATTGGAGAGAATACCTGTGGCTCAGGATGGAACATGGAGTCCTTCATGCTCTTTGAGCTTGGTTGTTTTCTTACAGACATTTCATTATCCAGCTAGGTAACATCTTCAGTGTCAAGTTCAGAAAGGACCAAAGACTCCACAGTATGGAAGTTGTTTAATGTTACCTTTTTCTAAGATTTTTAGCAATTTCCAGTCTAGTTTATAACCCTAGGATTTCCTAGTCACATCCTATTCTAGTACTAATCTAGTACTATTTAGGTCCACTCTTGGTTAGCTTTTTGATTGCTTAGGTTGGGTGTCAGCAACCTGCGGCTCTGGAGCCGCACGGAGCTCTTTGGGCCCTCTGCTGGGTGGGTGATCCCACCACCCCCTCCTCACACTCCCCTCCTAGTCACTCCTCACCTGGCCTGAAAAGATAAGGGTGACAGAGGTGGATGAAGCAGCAGCTGGGGCAAATAAAGAGAGAGACGGGGAGAGAGAGACATACAGAGAGATGGGGGGAGAGAGAGGGGGGAGGAAGAGAGATGTCAAAAGGGTTTTGTGGTTACCAGTGTTTTTTAACAACCGTTTCTCTGCCCTAATGAGCTGCTGGGTAGGCATAGCTAGGGGTGGTCATGTGACTGGTGGAAGTGAGTGACATTGAATTGGCCACGCCCACCCAGGTTTTGTGGCTCTCAGTGTTTTCTTTTCTGTGGGAAATGGGTCCAAATGGCTCTTTGACTGTTTAAGATGGCAGACCCCTGGCCTAGGTGCTGGGACTTATAGGGGATGGACAATTTCAAATAGTTTTTCAGCAGTAGAGGATATTAAATATATCTGGAAATAGGATTGACCCCATATATTTGGAAAATCCAAAATAACAATATTGAAAAATGCACATCGTTAGTACTGATAAATATAGATATCTTTTACTTCCTCTAAATATTTTCTACAAAAAGGGCAATTTAAATTTTTATACAGTAAGTACTGTATTTTTCGCTCCATAAGATGCACTCCCCCCAAAAAAGTGGGTGGAAATGTTTGTGAGTCTTTGGTGAAAAGCAGCCGGGCTGCTACAGCGGGGTCCTTATACAGTACTGAACTCTGCCTCTTCTGTCTTTGTCATTGCCCGCCTCTTCTGTCTCTTTTCCGCAGTGTAGGAGTCAATAGGTAGAGCTGGCACATGAGAAGACACCTGTCTGTGGTCCTCTCAGGCTCCACCTGAAAATTATTTTGTCTTGTTTTCCGCCTCAGTGCGTCTTATAGTCGCAGTGCATCTTATGGAGTGAAATACGGTAATTATAAATACAACAGAAATTCTATCTAACATGACATTTCATGTATATGTGGTTTTTTTCTTCAGGCTAAATAACTGTGATATTTTAGAATTCTTTTAAAAACTAGTAAAATTATCAAGGGATTTCATGTTTCCATATGTGGTGAATTCAGAGGTTTTTCTATAACCCAAGATGAATAGTGCAATTTTCAACAAGGTCAAAGAGCCATTATTAACTGAATGAAATTTCTGCTCTAGTCGAAGGAGAGTTTGAACATCTCTTACTGTTATAATGCCTGTTGCTTTCCAAAATTTATCATTCAGGCTTCAAAATTAAACTGCACATAATCAGTCTCCTTTCTTTTAGTGGTTCAGTCTTAATTTTACAGAACTTCAGGTATCTTGCTGTTAGTCATCTTAATACTTCATCAGAATAAATAAGTTATCAGATTTTAGTTTCAATCTAAAGGAAAAGTATGCAGAATGCCTGCACTTTGGTTTCAATAGATGAAGATGACAAAAATAGTAGAAAACCCTGTGAGCTGTCAGATTCAATGAAGGATTCAATTATTTTTCTATATCTTTTTACCATCTGGAAGTATGTATGACTGTAGAACTCAAATCTTTCTCAATGAGCTCAATAATATTGATAGTTTTCAAAATGCCACCTTGAAAACTAAATAATAGATGAGCTAAAATTATAGTCTTAAATTCAATCTTCAGATAAAAAACCATTACCTGCATTCCCATTTTGAGTATATAATGCTTTCTTCACGCAGTTCTTCAAGCCATTTAAAACACCCAATCTAAAGTAATGTTGCTTAACATTTGATGTAATACGTTCCCAGGGATATGAAGGTGGAAATGGCTGGCTATGGAAATGGCTGGCTATGGAAATTGCGATAACTCTTTTGGAACTAAATGGAATTATCAGAAGGAGCAGATTAAATGCTTTGGGATTCACTGTCTTGAGGGTGGCACCTCTTTTTTTTATTGAAAAGTTTTTACAATCATTTTAACCAAGTTTTAAGCCCCACCTCCTTCCCTATTACCCCTCCCTCCCCTACCTCTCCCCCACCCCAACTTCCCAGAGCGAAATACAGGGTATTTCATTTAGCAATCTTAATCTAACATATACTAACTATCTATAGACCCATGATGGCGAACCTATGGCACGGGTGCCACAGATGGCACATGGAGCCATATCGGTGGACACATCAGCTCAGCTCCGGCATGCATGCGTGCGCCAGCCAGCTGATTTTTGGGCCTTCTGGGCCCACCAGAAGTCAGGAAACACACTGTTTCTGGTCTCCAGAGAGCCTCGGGGGGTGGGGGGAGGCCATTTTTGCCCTCCCCAGGCTCCTAGAAAGGCTCTGGAGCTTGGGGAGAGCAAAAAACAGGCCTACTGTGCCATCCTGTGTCAAAAGTGGGGGGAGCATGGGGGGGGCGGGGCACATAGAATTATGGATGTTGGCATGCTTGAGTGTGATCCCACTGTGCTCCCCCCACTTTTGGCACATGATGGCAAAAAGGTTAGCCATCACTGCTATAGACTCTTATCAGCATTTCTATTATCTATTAAAAATTCCTATTCTTATGCTATATTTATGGTTATTTTTTTAAGTTGCTGATTTTTGTTTGGTCTTCTGTTTTAAGAAGTTCAGGACAGAGCCCTCAGAATAATGCATAAATGGATGCTGGTTTTAAGAACAAAATCAGAACAGAGTTGAAGTTGAAATTAGCAGGTAGAAATCAGAAGCAAAGAAAGACATTATGGACTCATGTGAATCTGGAAAGAAACATGACAGAGAATGTACTATTTGCCATAAAATCGCAAGGGAAAACTTCCAATTTCTTAGAAATTGTCATGGAGTATTTAAAGGAGTTGTTTAAGAACAAAAAAAGAAAAGAAAAAAAACTTTTCTGCCCCCAGCCACCCCCCAAAAAGAGAGAATCCAATGCAATTGGAACTCACTGTCTTAAAAAAAAACCCTGTATTGTTACTGATGAATTTCACTTTGCCAATAACTTAACAACAGTGTAAATCAGTTAAGTCAATGAAATTCTATTGCACTTGAGTCAGTAGTAAATCAGGACCCATTATCTCCTGAAATAACTTGGTTTCATAATTACAAGAGAAACAGGAACATCTACACAAGTGAAATTAGAATGTAAAAGAACCGAACCACCAATGAGAGTTTTCAAACATTAGCACAGTAAGTAACAGCATCCAAGGTTAAAATTGGCAATATAAAAAATGTTGTGTACTACAGAACCAAATTATTGTTTACCTTCAGGTTTACTCAAACAAATTTAAAACATATCCAACTCAATTTAATATCTCTCCAGAGTAGATCTATAATTTATGTACACAATGTGCTCATTGTTTATTCATTCTTACAAAAACCTTTATTGAAAGTTAAATAAGTGATTGCTGATTCACTACTATTTTTCTGTAGCCCACAAAGAGTCAAGTGCTCTGTCTTCTCAGTTTTGCTTCCATAAAGATGATGATGATGATGATGATGATGATGATGATGAAAAAAGAGAAAATATAAAATAGAGAGACCTGACAATTAAAATAGGGAGATGGAAAAGATCTTGCGAATCATGCCTGTAGTTATTGGTGCAGTAGACAAAATATCAACAGCTTATTTACAAGAACTTAATATTCTAGCTATATCAGCTGCAGATTTACAAAAAACTGATTTTGCAGAGTGTATGCTATGTCTTATGACATTATTTGGATAATTTCTGGGCTAGAAATTTCCAAAAAACACCAGTCAAATATTTGATTTTTGTGTGAATACAAGATAGAGGAGGAGGAGGAGGAGGAGGAGAAGTATAAGCTGATAAACTTTGAGCCCATAATAAACCAAAAATACTGTATGTAGTTACAAAGAAACAAGTTTGGGTAATTTGACATTACAGAAGGAGGATACAGAAAGGTCCATGTACCAAAGATGTTTTTTCAAGAGGCAATGGGACTTTCTGGTTTTTCTTTGAAGACATTTCACTTCTCATCCAAAAAGCTTCTCCAGCTCTGACTGCATGGTGGGGAATGGAAGGAAAATCCTTCCATTTTCCTTCTATCTTTGAGCCATATTGGTGGGCCCGCAAGGTCAGCTCCGACATGCATGCGTGCGCCAGCCAGCTGATTTTTGGGCCTTCTGGGCCCACCAGAAGTCAGGAAACACACTGTTTCCGGCCTCCAGAGGGCCTCTGGAGGGGTGGGGAAGGCAGTTTTTGCTCTCCCCAAGCTCCTAGAAAGGCTCTGGAGCCTGGGGAGAGCAAAAAACAGGCCTACAGGGCCCACCGTGCCATCAGGTGCCAAAAGAAGGGAGGATCATGGGGGGGGACGCATAGAATTATGGATGTGGGCACGTGTGTGTGTGACCCCACCACGCTCCCCCCACTTTTGGCACACAATGGCAAAAAGGTTAGCCATCACTGGTGTAGGGTTTCCTCCCTAAGCAGGGGGTTGGACTAGAAGACCTCCAAGATCCCTTCCAACTCTGCTATTCTATTCTATTCTATTCTATTCTATTCTATTCTATTCTATTCTATTCTATTCTATTCTATTCTATTCTATTCTATTCTATTCTATTCCCAGAACTATTTGGTAGGCTGTGTGTAAACTGTAATATAACAATAACAACAAAAGTAAGATAGCGATCCTCAACTTTGTGGGAGATTACAACTCCAAACAATCTGAATCAGCATAGCCATAAAACAAAGGTAAGAAAACAGTGGCTGGAATAATATCCGCTCTTTTAAGTTGATCATTTCTTACAAGATAATGACCATCCAGGATAAGAGTGCACAAGTCAAGGGTGAACTCATAAATCCATAAATGATTGGTTCGCAATTGATAGGCTCATTACATGTGGGGAAAACCCACATATGCATAGGAAAAAGAAAAAGGTTGTACAGTCTACTCTTCAGTCTGCCATATATATGATAGATGTGTTCCCCTGATAGACTCTTCAAACAAGCTGCTCTTCTGATTATGAGAATAGACTTTCTGAAACTTGGTTACTAAAAAATACATACTGTATTTTTTGCTCCATAAGATGCACTCCCCCCCACCAAAAGTGGGTAGAAACGGTCCTTTGGTGAATAGCAGCTAGGTTGCGGCAGTAAGGTCCTTTTACAGTGCTGAACCCTGCCTCTTCTTTCTCATTGCCCGCCTCTCCTGTCTCTTTTCTTCAGTGTAGGAGTCAATAAGCAGAGCTGGCACATGAGGGGACATCTATCTGTGGTCCTCTCAGGCTCTGCCTGATATTATTGTTTTCCTTCTCTAAACCTAGGTACGTCTTATGGTCTGGTGCATTTTATAGAGCAACAAATATGGCAATCCCTGAACCAAAGAGAATAGAAGTAACTCATCTATATTATCATAATTACCACCTACAATGTAAATCAAAGCAATGTTGGCCTCTTACACATTTTCCTTAAAAAAATGGAGTCAAAATTCAGTCAATTAAAGTCCAGAAATGGAGATCAGACAGCTAATAAGAGGAATGAGCAGAAGGCATCAGTAGAATTAATGCCAAATCTCAGATATTAGATATCTGAACATGAACTTTCCAGTAAGCTGTGGAGTACAACATTGTGACTTCCATGGAGTTAGATGAACATGGATATCAAAACAACCTTGAAAAGGATTTGAAATAGGGACTGTTTTGGGGGGATAAGCAAGAGCCAGACAAGAAACATGCTTTGAATGTGAAATTAAAATGTAGCATATTGGTACAATTAGATTATAATTTAAATGAGCTAAATCCTAAAATAATGCTATCAAATCTGTACTGCAAAAATCAAAATGGCTGTCAGATGACAGCAATGTAATAAGCTTTGTCTGCTTTTAAAGAAGCTGTCATCTAGTGGTCATCAGGATTTTTGCGGTATCCATTGGATAGTGGCCTGTCAAACTTGTGGCCAGGCCTGTCAAACTTGTGACCTGCAGGCCAGATGCACCACGTACTGGCCACACCCATGTCTGGTTTAGCGAAGGGGAAAAAAGTCATGATACGTCATGTGATGACCCTGTGATGACACGAGTTCCATACCTCTGTGCTAGCCTGAAAGTTAATTAGTTATTAATTGAGTGATGAAATCATTACCTGAAGGCTTATTAGCTGCTACTAATTCACAGATGAAATATTTGTCTTGCAACTAAGTGGCTGATTAATAATTCAGTTATGCATTGATTTGTAGCTACTAACATTTCTATTATGAAAAGAAGAATTTAAAAATGTTTGGGTCTGTAAACTTCTAACACTTTGGGAAGGAAAGAATGTCTGTGAAATATGAAGCCTATTCTAGATAGATGACTGTTCGTGCCACTTCTACTTTGAAATCATTCTAAATCTTGTCTTACCAGCACAGTTCCAGGTAATCAACTTTAAGACTATTAAATTCAACAACAGAATGATCATTTGGGGAAGTCTGCAGTGCAAGAATGAAGCCAATCAGTTGAGCCATCTTCCCAGACCCTAAACCCATTCTTTCTCCAACTGAGCACAGGGGTCTAGGATAATTCTCTTCTGGGTTCTGCCAGATTGGTGGCAGAAAGTGAAAATGGAATTGAAAATTTAAGTACATGTTTTATTCCATTTTACTTATTTAGATTTATATGGATTCTTCTTACTTTATCTACAACAACACTGAGCAGCTCACAGTAATAACGCCTATGTCTTTTCCTTCATTGGAAATATGAATAAAAATCATGGCAGGGCTGTATCAGATGGTTTGCTATTTATCTTTCTTGTTGAAAACAAATCTTCACATGAGATTACTGTATTGTGTTGTGGACTAGCTTTAATAATGATTTGGGAACTCATGTAGAATGGGCAGCAATAAGACTTCCAGCGTTCATCAAGTGAAACACATTTCATGGCCTTTATACTTGTTTTACTGGTCGCCTGATGGTTTACAGCATCTATCTGAAGTTTTAGACTTGATTTTTGTAGTGGAATCAGACAGAAAATGTAGTGGAGTGCACCCCTTTTCCTATGCATATGTGGGTTTTCCCCACACATATTGAGCCTATAGACTGCAAAACAATCATTTAGAGATTTATGGGTTATAGTTTATGAGTTAATGTTAACTTAAATTCTTAATCTCAAGGATCACCAAGTGGTATAGAAAATTAGACTGTCAGGTGTGTTTTCTTCATTTATGTATATTCTTTATCTTTAGATTGTCCTTCATATATACATCAGTGCCTCAAAATTGACCATATCTTTTATTTTCTTATATGTTCTGCTTGCAGTTGCTTTAAAAATGATTTGGTAATTGATGTAGAATAGGCAACAAGAAGACTTGCAGGTGCTCATTGCATTAACTGTTGATATTACAGAGGAAAGAGCATAAAATAACATTATTATATAATTATACTTTTATCCTATGTCCTGAAAGATAATCCAAATCATTCAATAAAGAAAGATAAGCTGATAATTTTTTAAAAAATCATTTTTCATCTGTATCTATAACTTGAATAGAAAAACCTAGAATTCTACTACCTCATTTGCACAAGGGTCAGATCATCCTAACCCAAGTTTAAGTATTCTGTAACTGCATTCTTTTTTAAAATTTTCATATACCTGTGAAAATATTTTAATCACCCATCTCAAGTATTCTGCAATAGTGGGATCTGCTTACCAGCAATCTGGCCACTGCTACACTGCTACTAGCTACAATGTCCAGGTTCTAATGAAAGGCTGTGCCACATAGAGCACACTGCAGTAATCCAGTTGTGTGCTCATCAAGGAATCAGTCACTTTTGCTAAAGACTCTTGAATGCAGGTAAAGATGGATTCTTTATCCCAGCCATAGCACCCACTTGCTACATAAGCAAGAGTTGTCAGTCCAACAGTGCCTTGGACACAGACTGGTCTTTCAGGGGAGTGTGATCCTGTATTTTGTGTAAGGCAAGATGTTTGTGCATGAACAACAGCATCATGTTGCTAGGGTTTAGTGTGAGATTATTCCTTTTTGTGTTGATCCTAGCAGCATCCATGGACCAATACAAGACTGGTCCAAGCCATGATGGAGATATAGAACTAAGTGTCATCAGTATACTTATACAGGATTTGAAAAGAAATGGGCATTAATTTATCCATTTTTGTAGAATATCAACATGGCCACAGAAGTCAAGCGAAGGAATAAAGAAGGACTAGTGGAAGTTAGTAAAGACTAAGAAAGTTTTTTGGATAGGTAATACTAACATTTAGTAATATTCCATCAAGTCATTAAAGTTTCTAAAAAGGTTAATATTATTCCAATGCCACAGTCTCCCCATCCACCCCCACCCCCCCACTGTTTCATAAATCCACCAGTGAGTTGCTTTCAAACTGATTTAAGCTCGGTATGTCAAGTTCATTGATCATTCTCTTAAACACAGAAGGAGACTAGAGTTAGATTACATGACCATGAGATATTTTACTGGATTGCTCTAGAGGAAGAAGAAAATGGCTAGAGTAAGTATTATCTCCCATCTGGAACAAAGGATGAAGGGAGAAGTACTCGGAAGTCTGAAGGTCATAATACAGGAAAGGATGCCATAGTTATTTCAGATGAAGTTGCAAAATTCTAAAAACATTGATATCTAGGTATAAAACCCAACACTATCATGAATGTTTAAGAAATAAAAAAATCAGAAAAGTATAGACTGATTGTGAGCTTGACTAATTATAACTATAGCCGACCTCTCTTCTTTGAGTTATAAATCTTGCATTTTCTATTGCTAACCCTGATACCTTGTGTTTGAATCCTCATCCTTTGTGCTCTCTACTCTGTAATGATACTCCCATGTAATTATTTTACTTTGCAGAATTGATGTTGTGATCAAATGTTGAATTCTGCTCCTGCATCTGGATTTGGCATTTGTGGAGTTTTCTGACTGTGATAAATTTGGTCTGGATAGACAGATCTGATTTGGGAGTTCTTGTAGCTTTCTGAGTTTGATTATTCAGTTACAGACTTTTTATTCATCAGTGTGAGTGAGTGTGAGGTTTGTAACCTTTTTATATATATAGTAGCTTGCCCTGCCAGTTTGGTGGGAGTATGGTTTCCTTCTGACTGGTTTTTTAATTAAAGTGTTGTTTTCTGCCTCTTTTATTATCTGGTGTTGTTTCCTATTTATTTGAGTAATGCTTGCCAGAGAAGATGTGTTCTAGTCTTTTTGTTTCCTTCTTAGGTTTTTTTTATGTTTCTTTGAAGGCAATGTTAATGTGGTTTATTCCTATGCATCTGTTGATGGTTGATTTACCAAGTTTCCAGGATTTCCTAGGCATATTTGGAGTTGACTTGATCTAAAATGCTAATGGTTTCCTGGTTGAAACTGTGCTTTTTTTTGTCAGTACATTGAGTCATGTCTTCTGATTGCTAGTTGATGTTTATGGATGGGCTATGCTAGTCTTTTGTCAACCTGGCCTACATAGTGGGTGTTACAGTACTTTCATTGTATATTTTAGATGACTCCTGTTTCATTTTTTTCCAGGCTACCAGGTCTTTTGGTTGGCTTAAGATGTTTTTGAGGGCTTCAGTTGATTTGTGCGCTGCAGCCATTATGATAGTCTATTAGTTATTTCTGTGATGTTTTTGATGTATGGGAGTGTTGTGTTTCATAAGTTGTACGCAGTGGTGGGATTCAAATAATTTAACAACCGGTTCTCTGCCCTAATGATTTCTTCCAACAACCTTTTCACCAAACTGCTCAGCAAGTTAACAACTGGTTCTCCCGAAATGGTGCGAACTGGCTGAATCTCACCACTGGTTGTACTACTTGTGCTGTAACAGGTTTTGTAGTAAAGCACTTTTTGATAAAGTTGTGTGGATATCCATTTTGTTGAAATAGATTGTATTGGTGATCTGTTTCCTTTTTCCATTGTTCTGGGTTGATGCAGTGCATCATCTGAATAATGTTCTTAAACACCTTTTTTTGTGTAAGATTGGGTTATTGCTTTGGTCATGGAGCATTTGGCTGTTGTGGGTTTTTTTTTCTGATTGTCTTGGGTTTCTAATTTACCATCATTTCCTCTGCTATTGAAGAAGATCTGATTGCCTATTGATCACCAATGACCTGAATGGGAGATAAGAGTTACAAATGAAACACGGGTCGGAGATCAAATACCATCTATCAATCTAGATTCCTGTCCCCTTCTTCACTATGCTCAGACTTCATGCCAGGCATGCCGATATATTCTGATTCTGAAGATACTTAGCTCTACAGTCAAGAAATTGCTTACAGGAAGAACTCATAGGCATAACAAGACTAGATTAATTGCTTTATTGCAGACAAGCCATATTTATGCAGAAATTTAGCCTATTGCAGAGCACAGAAAGCAGCTCTGTGCATATGTAATGTTTAAATTCTAGTCTCTTCCATCTCTGAGTGAATAGAAATTTGCCTGGCCTTGAGATTTTGGTACATCTACACAGTGTTTACACAATTATTCTGCCTAGCTTAACAACTGCTGTTTCTTCTCTCTCCAGCTTCAGGGTTACATTTATGCAGCAAAGTCACACAAGTCTTAAAAAGCAGGGCTTAATCATAATAGCTTGTCACATTCATAGATATATGAGTGAACTTTAGCTATTCAAGAGCCATTCCACATTATAGTTATTTTATGATCAAATGTATCTGTCTGTATATCATAGGCAACCATCCGCTATACCATTCATTAGTTACTTAAATAATACTTAATCACTTTGCAAGAGTCTTAATTTTACCTTTTTAATTAATTATGAGACAGTGTGAACAAATCTTGCAGATACTTCCTTGTCGTGTATTATTTAAACCGTAATTATAGCCATTTTGTATTTTGCTCTGATAAGACAGTGACTCAACTTCTGACAGCTTCTTTCAGAGCTTGGGTTTTTATGATTTCATTCTTTGAACTGTATCTTTTGAAACACCATTTTGTATGCAAGTTAGTGTCTTGTGGAAAACGTCTGATGAATTTGATGTAAAAAGAAGGAGGTGGGGTAAAAGAGGTACCTGTGAAAGGGAAAAAAGAGAGCTAGAAAGAAAAAAGAGAATGTTTTCAAGGTACAGGGGGAAAAACATTGTCTTTCCCTATCAACCAAAGGGTTGAAGGGTTGAAACCCACATCCAACTTTGCTGTTGTCTTTATTTAAGATTCTTTAGTTGCCTGCAATCATTATGAAAGCAATCATCTAAAAAGAAAACTTGATAAAAATATACCAGTGTCTCAAAATGGCTATGACTGACTCATCAGGACTAATCAAATTGCTATGAGTCATCACTACAGTAAGAGCATCATTGTCTGATATGCATTCATTAAAATAAATAATTAGTACAAAAATGTAAGTAAACAATGGAGTTGGCTTAAGAATCCTAGAATTTTTATATTTATCTCATTGTTAAAATGTGGTGATCAACATTTGTTTAGCCAGCCATTTATCTATCAATCATCGAAAAATCTGTAGCACAAAATGTTTTCTTTCACATCGGTGTCTTATGTCAAACTTTCTAAATTTGATTCTTAAATAAATAATTATAGACCTTGAAGAGTTTACTTAAGTTAGTGTTTTAATAAAATGGATGTTTTATTAAAACAATTAAAAAGCCAGCACCTTCAATTTTTTTTGGAGGATATTATTTGATAAGGTTATGCAGCATTTTGAGGACAAAAATATTGCTTGGAACATTCTACAGTGCTCACATCCCATCTCTTTGTAACCTCATAAACCAAACGTATCTTTTCTCAGGTTCAAAATAACACTGCAGTGCGGCCCAACCTATCCCAGAAAGAGGCAGCTTATAAACCTTATAAACCTCCAAGTGGCTAACAACCAGATGACTGCAAGGAGTACAAATTCTTCCATCTTCCATCTTTCATTCAAAATTGAAGAAGTTTTTGGGATGAGAAGCGAAACGTCTTCAAGCAAAAACAAAGTCCAGTTGCCTTTTGAAAAAGCACCTTTGTGACAACCAGTTTTGACCCCAAACAGAGGAATATGACTCACCTTAAAAAAACAAATTGAAACTGACCAAAGGTAGCAAGGAATTCACCCCATGTTATTGTCCAACCGCAGACCTGGTGAAGAAATTGCAGTAATGTTACTAGGCAAAACCCACAAACATTCCATTCCAAATTTAGGACTCATGTCCAAACCTATCAACATTCCACTGCTTGTTAACATAGGAACGATGTGCATTTACAATAGCATTGCCACTTGGGAAAAGTGTAGCCTTTCCTAACAATGAACATGACTCTATTTACATAAGCAAAAACAATCTTAGGATCCTTACATCTCTTTTAAGATCCCCAAAGATTGTCAGTAAATCAGTGGCCTAGAACTTCCTGCTCTGCAAAGTCCTTATCTTTCTATGATTCCCTGCTCCTCTTATTTTGAAAAGTGGAACCCAACAACCCTTGTTTCAGTATAATTTTTCTCCTTGGAGTTGTTCTTCATTCTTTGCCATCCATAACAAGAAAAATATTTTTTCTGATTATCTCAGAGCATATAGGGACTGATGCTGTGAAGTTCCATCGGGTTTTTCATAATGCAGAGGTGACTGATAAGTCCCTTACCTGTCTTGGTGGCAGATCTTTCTCTTCCTTCAGGCTCTTCTTGGGCTGCTCCAATCTTTGTACATAATCAACTGTCAGGTACACTTATTTTTTATGACAGGGGCCTTGGTTCTTCAGAAACACTTTTAAAATTTAGTTAAGTATAATGAGTTTTTTTAAAAAAGTATGATACGGAGGTTTACATATAATGTACCATGAATTATGACTGAAGCATCTGTAAGAGATATTGTACATCTTAAAATACACACACACACACACACACACACACATACACCCCACACATAATTCCAGGGATTCCCCCCCCCCCCCACTGGAGAATAGAGTCATCTGGCAGTTCAACCATTCTCCATGATTCCTTAAAATAATACAAATGGGGTTTGGCCACATCATCAAGTAGTTCCGTATAAAGTCTCTAGTCCTCCAGGTATTGTTGCACTATGACCTCAATCCTTGAGTCCTGAGATAGTTGGGTTTAAGCTCCTCACTATCCAACTAAGATGGCGAGAATCAAATGTATGAAAGCAGGAAAAAATGAGGCATGAAGAATGTATAGCCTGCCAGGTACTGTCAGAGCAGAGTTTCCACATCAAATGTCCAGGCTGACTGGGATTGACAGGAATTGAATTTCAGCATTGTTTGGAAGTCCACATGTTCCCTGTCCCTGTTGCAATAGATTCAAGAGTAGATCATTTATTATTAGCACTAATGCATTTTTTCCCAATTGGCAAATGAGCTTGCCTAGTTCATCAATCTGATTTCTTTGTAACAAAAGAAGACATCTGGCAGGAGATGATGGATACAGTGAATCGAGACCATTTTTAATGCACTGTTTCTCATTCTCAAAAACCACATGTTCAACCACAGCTGTCAGAAACCTGCCATATCAGCCTGTGACAGATTCATGCTTACAGCTTTCCTTTGGTTATTCAGAGAGCTATGGCAAGATTAGAACTGAAAAGAGGCAGCACTTTTAAGATGACAGTCTAGAAGCAATTTATTTGGGACAGCATCTACTAAAGAGATCCATCAATGCTAACTGCTTTGTTTTTGGAAAGGATTCTCTACGTTTGTGTTTTCTTCTAGTGAACACAAGATGTTACGAATTTAAATCACACTGAGACCTGCCTATCTTTTCGATCCTCCCCCGTCAAGAATTCGGAGAGATGCTGTGTTGTAGAAAAAGGGGGCATCATTAGAACTTGCAATGTTTTTAAAGAGTTGTCGTTCCCAGTCTTTCTTTCAAAGCACCCCATCTATAAAATAGATTTAAGGATGCTTCAAAGTATGTGGTATAAGTGTGGGTGCAAACTTCTCTAGGCATGAAGATGAGAGGCCTTTGTTATTTCCAAGCAACTAGGGAAGATGCTGAATAAAAAACAGAGTGCCACTAGGCACCTCTTTATATAGTAGTTGTGTTGTGCCAGGATCAGTTCTGCACCCCTGTGATCTCATGCCATTACCTTAATTGGACAACTGAACCAATTTATTGTTGATTTAGCTGTAGTGCCACAAAAATCATAACAGCCTCAATGGAGCAAATATCTAACCCACCATTGGCCAACTGGATGCATTTGCGAAGCTCACAGCCTTGGACAGAAGGGCAATAGCTCTATTTATTGTCTTTTTCAGGAAATAGCATTTAAAGCACCCTGCTTATAATTCAGGAGATTTTTCATTTAAAACCCTGGAGTCTGTAGAAATGAAAGATAAGCTGTTTAGCAGAAAATTCCCAGTTTCTGTGCTCTTCCTCTTCCTGTAAAAGTTTAGTCAAAGTGAAAGCACACTTTTATTACGCTTATTTCTTTTCATTGGACCAAAAAGGATGCTGTTCATGCTGATAGTCCATCATAATTATACTGATTTTTTTGTTTTGTTACCTATCACCAACAAGCAAACACAGAAGGATGGAAGAAGTTGTATGATGGACACTGGATATAATTTTTACCCTCTTCCATTGATTAGTAAGAAAGAGCTCTGATTGACTCGGGAAGAGTTCTCAAAGTTTCAAAGTTGGCTGTGATGCTGATTTTTTTTAAAAAATTTGATTTATATGCCGCCCTTCTCCGGAGACTCAGGGCGGCTTACAATGCATTAAGCAATAGCCTTCATACTTTTGTATATTTTATACAAAGTCAGCTTATTGCCCCCACAAACTGGGTCCTCAACTGTCAGAAATAGTTTGGGAAACAGTGCTGCGGAATAAATAAATGGATGGATAGATAGATACAGATTGAGATCAAGATCAAATGGCAAAGCTAGGGACTGGGAAACATGAATCCTAGTCCCATCTTAGACACAAAGCTAGATGGGTGACTTTGAGCCACTCACTGTGTCTCAGCTCTAGGAAAGTGCCAATGGCAAATAACTTTTGAAAAACTTTGCCAAAAAACCCTTACATGGACTTGTCTAGGCAGTCTCCAAGGATTGAACATGATTGAATGGGGAAAAAAATAGAGATATAGATAGACAGATAAGATCAATATATTTAAGGAGTTTATTCCTGGCCTCCTTAATTTCTCTAATTGTGTTTCATGTCATTTCCTCAATAATGAAGCTGCAATATAATCAAAGTAATTTGATTTAATTACTTTTATTTGAAAAACAACTTCAGGGTGTTTGTCCCAAAGTAGTAGGGAATCTTCCCAAACTGTGTGTTGGATTTCATCCTTGGAACTTCTGGCTTAAGTTTGTCAACAAAACCAATTCTCCACAGCAGTGCCTCCCAAACCTAGGTAAATTACCCAACATTGGGTCAAAGTATTTTGTCTTTGCATAACAATACACAAACAATACACAAACAATACTCAATTACAACAGGGACAATTAAATTGACTTAAAGTGCTTTACCTAATGTACTTTGGGTAAAAAGCACTTTCTGATAAGTAGTTTTGGGTAATGAAGAAAAAGGTTTGGGAAGCACTACCTTACAGACTTCTGCCTGAAGTCTCCATGTGGAAGACTCCATGCTGAGTGAGGATTCTGCCATTTTATTACAAGAGAATTCCACTGCGATAGTGAACAATACACAAAGACAGGCCTGCTTTCTGGAGAACTAGCATTCAGGATTTGCTAATGCAGCCAAAAGAAAGAAAAAAAGAAAGAAAGACAGATGACTTATTCCCCACCCCCCTTCTGACAGCACTAATTTATTCATTAAATTAAATATTCCTTAAATATTAAGGTAGAGTTGTCATTCATGTGAGTAAGAGAACCTCTTCAGACAGTTTAAAGACACAGAAAAAGCATATAATAAACACATTTTTGAACTCTTCCAGTTCAGATGGCAAGACCACATTGCAATGTTCTTCTACATGCAAATAAACCAGAAAATCCTCCTCCTCTCTGACATGCTGATTTTGCAAGTAAATGCAGACTACTTGCTTGGAGCATTCAAGCATTCCACTTCTGCCTTTGAAGTGGTATGTTCCAGAAACTGTTGAATTGTGCCTTTGTTTTGAAAGCATGTTTCAAAAAAATTCTCAAAACAGACAGAAAATGACTGTTTTTTTCCCCAACTCATTTTAACTATACTAAATGTTAACTATGTTCATGATGACATTAAATTCATTAGTTGTTTATAAGTTAGGATGATCAAGAAACCAATAACATTTTCCAATTTAAAAAAAACCCAGTGAAAGCGTTTCTATATGACATTCGTAACTTCTATTTTGCCCTGCACAAATACAAAAACTTAGTCACCAGTTTACTATATCAATCATCCATTTATCCATGTCTAGCATAAAAATCTGTTCCATCAGCTGAAACAAAATACTCATTAAACACTTGTTATGGTGTTCTACTGAAAGAACATTTAGCCTGCAATTAAAATAATAAATAAAGTCCAAGCAGCTTCCAGCTGTGTCTGCCATGGTGGTGAATATTGATCACCTCTTTGGAGGAAAAAGAATAAAATAAATAATCCAAATGTGAAACATTTGGCCCACCTTGCATTTTGTAAAAGACACACTATCTCCCATGACTATCTATGGATTTTCCAGTTCAGTTTATTTGTTTTGAGATAAAATATCCATGAGTATTGCTATCTCCGCATTGGAGCTAACATGAAGCATCATGAAAGCAAAGGAATTTTCCTAAGAGAGTTTTAAATGTTCCATTGCATTTGGACAAAAACAATAATATCAACAACAACAAAAAAGAGCTAAATGTAAGAGCCATATCCCAGTTGTTATGCTAGTGTTATGTCACTGAACCAAATGGTACAAGAAATCCTCTGGTTATTGATGAGCCAGAGTTTAATGTTTTATGACTGGGTCTTAAATCAGTACCTAAATATGTGCATACATACAGTATATGGTGCCTAGAATATACCTTTCTGACTTTCTGACTTTCTATTAGAATAATGGCTCTATCAGAGACATTGTCTGTTGCCCATAAATGCCAGAGAGAAAACATGATAGAAGGAAAACTCAGTTAGTATAATTTGTAAAATCTGGCATGGAGTCAGGGTGAAAAAATAAGACCCAAGATTAAAGATGGAGCAGCATTAGATCTGAACTGATGAGCATTAACAGAATGTCACATAAAAAAACTGAAGAAGGGTTTCTTCTGTTCTTCCCCACCTGTGAGGACAGGGTGGGAGGCCGAATCCAGTCAGTCAGAAACAGTGAATAAGCTTTTTGAGAACTTGGGAATTTGCTAATTTATTTTGTGACCTTTAGTTGGTGTGTTTTGAAATATTAAAAATAACTTAATCATAAAAGGTGTCTCTGTGCCAGTCTGTGACAGGACACTCTGTTTTTTATGGCATGAGAAAAGGAACCAATTCAGCTAGAGGAGGTCTGTGGATGATTGATGATATAAATTGAGTTCTCCCTTTCAAACAGACACTTCTGTTATGTGCTTCTTGATTCCTTCTGTCCTCTGTAGCACACACACACACACCAGAGAAGACTTTTCAGCATGTGTGGGTTGGAATATTCCAGTTGCACTCAAAGTAATGCACATTTAAGCAACTGAAGCTCTCTTAGCTGCATGAGCTGGCATTAAATCTGTCATTCTTTTCCCAACTCATGCCATAGTGGATTGAGGCTGGACACAGATTGAGTAGACTGGATTCCAGGCTTCCACTCAGCCATAAAAGGTCACTTACTGGCTTGAGGTAAATCACTGTCTTCCAACCCAGTCCCAATATTAAAAAGGATGATTTGGAGGAGAAAATAAACCAATCCCTTCCACCTGAATTATTTGGAACAGCAAACACAAATTATATTGCCCATACTTGTACTTTCTCTTGATAAGAATCAAAAAGATTCATAGCCTGCTATGGAAGAAAAGTCTGGCAGTGCTGAATTTCTCTGATGCTGAGACATGGCAAAACAACTTTCCCACCTCACTGGTTCGTGTGGACTTCAACCACTTCTGAAAGGCTACAGATGATGTATTTGATTTAGGATGTCCTTTAATAGCGATGCATGCAGTAAGCCTAAGAGGTTTTGTAGAATGTGTTCATTGAAGAGTGGGTAACGGAATAGAAAATGGATAGTTGCTGAAGGGCACTGTTTGGCAGAGCCAATGTCTGGATCTGTACTGATATGTGGGAATGACTTTGGGAGACAGGAGGAAGAGACACAGACTGGACCACTGGTGTTTGTAAAAGGTATCTCAGTCTATAGAAAGAGAGAAGGGAATATGGGAAGCATGACAGAAGGAAGTTTTCTAGAGAGTAAAAGGAGAGGGCAGGAGAAATACTTTCAGTCTTGCAATATTTTGTTAATATAACTTTGCAATAAGGACAGAGTTAGTACTCATAGATGTGCTTCTTGTCTGGATTACCTCTTGGCACATCTGGGAAAACCCGAATCTGAAAGCTTCCAGGTTTTCCTTACCCAAAAGAAAGTTCAAGTCCCTGCCCAGCACCCACATGTCCATCACATGATCCAATCAGTCACCATCCAAAACTGAAGATACCTCCCAGTCCCCTCATGGCAGCTGCAGGGCACCGTGGCCTTGACTCTCTGAAAAAAGAATGTTATTTTGATTATATATCACCCACCCATTTTCCCACAGTAGAAAAATGTGCCAGGCCTGAAGGCCCAATTATAAAAGATGGCTTCCAGGTCTCACAGATTGATTGAAAGGGAATGAAATAAGGTTACAGAAATCTTAGCAATTTGATTAGTTTTAAAACCCGATATATCTGTCAACTTGTTAAGCCAGAGATGTTTCCAGTTTTTACTAATGATTTCTACGTGACCCAATGAGAATGCTATTGATTTTTCTGATAAGTGGAGTGTGAAAGAGGCCAAAACTTTCTTAATCAATCCGAATTTCTGTTAAATTCTGAACATATAAATATACTTTCACAACTATAAAAAATGGGAATATGAAAAATGATCTGTGCATCAACCATCTCATGCATTGTACCTGAACATCAACCATCTCATGCACTGTACTTTTCTGTATTTTGTTGAACCTTGGAACAATCTAAATGTTCAAGGCTTCAGTTCAGCTGGACCACAACTCACCTGGAGTGGTTTGGTCAAACTTCTGAGTCATGAAAGAAAACATCTTTCCAGTTTGTTTATATCTTTAATAAAAACATACAGACATAAAAGAAGCTTTGTTGATTTAAGCTATCATACCCTGCCCATTTCTACATGGTTTTCCACTGCCCTTTGACTTCCAGGATGTCAAAGGGCAAATGTCAACTTTTTAAGGAATTATCCATCCGGGCCTTTATTAGTACAGGGTGTATGCTGAAGCTATCCTTGGTCTGAGACTGCACTGAATTCATTTCTCTTTTCCTAAATTCTCTTCTTGATGATTCCCAGCACTTCTGGTTCCTTTCTATTGGCATCGTTACACTGAAGCCAGTACTATTGCCATATGTGTCCCCGACCTACAGATGAATCTCCTCTGTCTTCCTCACTGGCCCATATACTTTCCCCAAATGCTCTTCTCTTCACTGCAATGTTGCTGTAAAGTTCTTTGGCTTCTTCTAAAGACAGTTGAGCTTCTCTTCTATTGAATGCTTCCAACATTATCCATAAAGGAAATAAGAAAGGGTCTGAGTAATGCAAACAACATTCTGACATTATGACACAAGCCCAGCCATTTTCTACATGTGTCACAACATTGCATGCATGCCCCAGAAGGAGGGATTTGGTCATGCAATGGTGTGATGCTGCTATTGTCAAAATGTTGAAAGCAACACAAACCTATGGATGCCACTTCAGTTTCTTTGGGGCTTTTCTTTTGTTCTTTTGTTCTTCTTTGTACTAAGTCCTCTTCTTTCCACTTTTTTTTGCCAGCTCTTTACTTTTTTCTTGCACCACCAGCAATCCAAACCTGTAGTTCCTGCTCATTCACACTTTTTCTGGTGCAAATCTAGTTCCACAATGTTTTGATGTTAGCTTTGTTTATAATTAAAGCATTGTCTCCTTAGGTAGTCTCATTTATCAATAGCTTGAGTTCTCAATGACTTTTAATACCATCCATAATAATATTCTTTTGGATTAGTTCTGGAGAGATGGAAACATGGTGTTGCATGGTGCCCCTTCTTCTCTCAGGCTACTTCAAACAGAATGGTGGTGAGGGAAGTGCTCTTTGGTGCTCCATCCGCAGGGTGCCTCAAGGCTCAATGATTTTTTCCCCTCCTACTGAGCATTTTCATGAAACCTCTGAGTGAGGTCATCTACCAACATAGGATCCAATGTCATCAGTATATCAATGATACTCAGTTATATATGTCAACCTGGAACCAATCAGTTTATGATATCAAGATCATGTCCTAGTGACTAGAAACTACAGAAATCTATACAGGAAGGAACAAACTTAGCTCCTGACAATGCAAACAATATTCTGGTTCTTGGTTGCTTCAGTATCAAGGATTTGATACCTTTAATTTTGGATGGCATAGAACCTCTCCAGTCAGAATTGATGTGCAATTTGGGGGTCTTTCAGATTCTCAGCTTCTGCTTGAAGAAGCAGGTAGCAATTGTCACTTGAAGGACTTTTGCCCAGATTCAATTCACAATGCATTCTATAAGGGACTGCCTACTCAACCCTCTCAAGAGGCTGCAACTAAGCCTGAATGCAGCCATGTAGGCACTTATGTGCCTGCTTTGATAGAAGGACCATGTGGCCCTTCTGCCTTGTGTCTTACATTGGTTGCTGGTGGGTTTCCAGATGTGATTCAGAAGCTGCAGCTGATTCAGAATGCTTGAAATCAAAGGTGATACAAATGGTGTGGCTCATAATAATAAAGACTTCTTCCCTTTTGCTATTTTCTTGATGTAAATGATCCTTCCTCAAGTAATCTCTGTTCTGAGTAGAGGAGATTTTGTAAATGTATCACAACTAACCTCTTTTTTTTTTTTAAACTTTTCAGCTGTGATGCAAAATGAAGTTGAGGCAGCAAATTAGTTCAGGGGAATGGCAACCTTGAGAAATGTTTGAAGGAGAAAGTAAACTGCCCAAACAAATATATGAATAATTGACCTGCAGAAATCTCCCATGATATATATTACAGGTATTCTAGTAACATGCTGTGAAAAGAGAAGCAGAGTTGGGTTTCGTGACTTAATAAATGAAAGAGCTCTTTGCATCATGTATGGTGTTTGGATTTCTTTTGCTGCATTCCCAGTCCTTCTACACTTTGATATTCCTTCTGAAGATACTGTGAATTTCAGAATTATTTTTTCCATTGTGAATATGTTTTAAGTCTCATCATTAGGAAAGGCCAGAAATCTTGTTTTTCTGTCAGCAAAGGTTGCCTTAGTGTAATGGTTGATATGCCAGGCTAGAAACCAAAAAAACCATGAGTTCTGCCATGTTTTAGGAACAAAGCCAGCTGTGTGACCTCAGGCCAATCACTCTCTCACAGCTCTAGGAAGAAGAAAGCAATGGCAAACCATTTCTGAAATCTTGCCAAGAACACTTGTAGAGATTAATCCAGGCAGTAGCTAGGAGTCAATAATAATTTATTAGACTTGCATGCTGCCTGAATCTGGGGGTGTCAATATAATCAGACAAAGAAATTACAATGAAATCAATAAAAGGCAGAAGAGAAAGGCAGACCAGGTGCAATGAAATGAGAACTCTCACTCACCCTCACCAAAGGTGTAGGTGAAGAGCTAGATCTTCTCAGCGTTTCTTAATAACAGCAGAATTTGGGTCATCCAGATGTTTGGAGGAGATCACTCCAGAGAGCAGGCACCAGTACAGAGACATTGAATTTCTGGGGGGTTCCTGTAGACTACATTGTTTAATTGATGGAACCTGGAGCACACCAACTCTGCAGGATTGAATTAGGCTGGCAGATACTATGGGAGACAGGTGGTCCTTCAAGTACCCAGGCTCTATGTCATGTAGAGCTTTATTGTTGACAACCAGCAACTTGAATTGTACCTGGAGCTTGCAAAACAGAGGCATTACATATTGCATCATTGCTGACACTCTTCATTATGGATTAGTTGAAGCTTTTGGATTGTCTTCAATGGCAGCCTGATTTGGAATGCATTGTAGCAGTCAAGCCATGAAGTGACAAGGGCACGAACAGTTGTTTGAAGGGCCACTCCCAATCTAGGAATCAGCGCAACTGGTTACCAGATGGAGTTGTGCAAAAGCCTTCCTGGCCAAAGCTGACACCTGTTCTTCAAGCATTATCCAGAAAGACCCCCACAGACCTTGAAGGGGAAAGTGCTACTGCATCCAAGGTCAGAGATGGAGTAACCCAGATCTGTGTGGTCCAAACATTTACAGTCATTTGACCTTGGTATGACTGAGTCGGACACTGACTCAAAGAACCCACCTTCAAGTCTCTCAAAGCCTTTTAAAAAAATTAAAACATTGCTTTCAAAAATGCCTAAACCATTCAAAAAAATATATCTACCTGAATTAAAGAAGTACAAGGGGTAAGTGCATGAGTTTATTTCCAGAGCATATATTCCATAGTTATGATTACAAGTCCAGAAAATGGCTGATTTATAAAGCCTTTTAACCACAATTTGTTTCCTGAATTATCCCCAAGGGCTCCATATATCTCACACAATACTAATGATTGAAAAATTTGTGTAGGTTATTGGTCACAAATGCATTCCAAAGCAGCAGCAAATCAGAAACTTTACAATTCCGCTGAGGTCTATTTACATAAGCAAACACAACCAATGCCAAGGGAAATGGTTCTTGAAGGCTAGATGTTTCTTCAAGTATTCAAAACAAGGTAAAGCTACATCTAATCACAACAGTAACATTTGGCATAGCAAAGCAAAGAGAAATATACTGTAGAACTTTAAAAAAATAAGGGCAAAAAAAAAAATGGATCAGCCAGAAAGGAGATGATACGGTTTACAACATACCAAGTTATTTTGTGGTCAGATTTATTGCATTCTCTGAACGTGCTTAAATCAATCATGGCTCTGCAGGTTACTAAAACCCAAATAGTTTGGATAGTTTGGATATAAAATAGCTGATAGAAGCAGACACAACATGGAACCTTTTGCAGAAATATATGTGAAAAGAAGCTAGGGAAAGACACAACATTATTTAGTTCTGTGAAGGGTGAGCTACTAAACAACTATATTTTTGTTTGGCAGTTAAAAATATAAACAAGTCACTGCAATGTTTATTTATTTATTTATTAGTTCAATTTATATGCCATCCTTCTCCGGAGACTCAGGGCGGCTAACAATGTGTTAAACAATTGCCTTCATACTTTTGTGTATACCTGCTTAGTAGGGCTTTCGCCCCCCCACAAGCGGTGTTCTTTTTTATACAAAGTCAGCTTATTGCACCCATAATCCGGGTCCTATTTTACCTAACTCGAAAGGATGGAAGTCAACCTTGAGCCTGGTGAGATTCGAACTTGCAGTAATTGCAGGCAGCTGGAGCTAGTTAACAGCACTTTAGTCGGTTGCGCCACCAAGGCTCTTAACTGAGATGCTGACTAGAAAGATGGTGATGCATGAAACTCTCTCATTTGCATTATTGTTTGGAAGGTGTGTAATGTCCCCTTCTCCCCCCTTCCCAATTAACATTTAAGCTTGTGAATGCATTCAGTGTGCAGAGCGCTAATGCTTTTGGGTAAGCAGAGATTCCCCCCCCCCCCAAAAAAAAGATATACTAAGACATTGCAGGGTGTGAGAAAAATTGGTGAGATGGATTTTTCTCCCTTCCTCATAGTCTTAGAATCTGGGACCCTCTAATCAAGTTGAGAGCTCATAGGTTCAGGAGAAACAAAAAATAACACAGGGCTTTTACACAATCTAGAGCACAGGTGTCAAACTCGCATCATCACCGTGTTGACACGTGATGTATCATGATGTTTTTCCCCTTTGCAGAGCTGGGGTGGGTGTGGCCTGCACATGACACATCCAGCTCATGGGCTACCAGTTTAACATCCTTTTGCTTCATCAGGGTCTGACATTGACCACCCAGCTGAAGAAGGGATTAGACAAATTCATGAAGGATCTTGCTATTAATGATAGCTCATTAGCTGCTGTGAAATGCTGTCTTCTTACTTTGCATGTTTCCTTCCATAGCCATCCAATCAGTTGTCTATAAAAAACAAAATGGGTTAAAAATCTAGCAAATCTAGACCATGCTTTTAAAGGTAACTTGATGTTCTGCTTACTATCACTTTTGCTATATTACTTCATGGATACTTGGTTACTTATAGTTTATCGCAGGATCTATTTTTCTTCTTTCCAACTGCAGATCCTACTAATTACTAGAGTAGCCATGTATCTGACTTTAAGAGATATTTAGACTATTCCACTGTTACTGGTTTGTTTTTTTTTAAAAAAAATATTGGCTTCTCACAAGCTTAATAAAAAAAATCCATACTCAGTTTGAAATTGAAGCTTTTTGTTATATGGAATGGGACACTTTATCTTTGAATTAACCAAAAAAAAAAACCCAGAAAAAGAAATAATTTGGCTGTTTCTTCCCATATGTGAATAGCTGTAGTAAATGGGAGCTTGTCTTGAATAGAAAAATCTCATGCCAAATCTGAAAAGACAGATTCAATTTTATTCAGGGGTTTCATATTTTTTCCGCCAATTGTTTTCAGCAATACTTTAACCTCTAGTTCGACGAAGCAGAGAAGAATCTTTATCTTTATTCTGGGAGATAGAAGGATAAGTCAATGCGTTACTAAGTATGCAAGATACGCCTTCAGGAATTGTACAACTGTTTATTTTAGAATCCATTTCAAAATTAGATATTTTGGACAGCCAAATAATTTATTTTTAATTAGGACAGTTAAATCCTTTAAAATCCTATTAACAGATATGGGAAAATTATAGAGTTTATGTATCATTATCAGCATCAGCAAAGGGCATGGAGGGAGTCAGATAGGCCAAAGTAGCACCAAAATGTTGGAATGGAAGCTCTACCTTTCTTTTACATCCATTGTGTCATCTGCC
The DNA here is from genome assembly GCA_030761175.1 of Masticophis lateralis. NCBI lineage: Eukaryota > Metazoa > Chordata > Lepidosauria > Squamata > Colubridae > Masticophis > Masticophis lateralis. Next base: position 259,365,011 of record JAUDYJ010000001.1, on the reverse strand, counting down.
TAAAAGGGGTGGAGCTGCCACCACCATGCTGCCACCCTGCTTTCATTATCCTGAGAAAAGCAATGGGTTCTTATAATATTCTATGGCACTCAGTTCTCACACTGAAATGACTTTACAATTTTCAAGAAGCCTGGCAAGGCACAGAACTGCTCTTATTGGTCCACTTTCATTTCCCAACACTTTTCAGTTAACAGTGTCTTTATTTTTAACCCAGAAAAAAGAATATCTCTGCCATGAGAACCTTAAGAAACACAAAGTTTCAGTAGAACCAGTGGTGGGTTTCAAAATTTTTTACTACCGGTTCTGTGGGTGTGGCTTGGTGGCCGTGGCGTGGCGTGGCTTGGTGGCCGTGGCTTGGTGGGCATGGCAGGGGAAGATACTGAAAAATCCCCATTTCCTTCTGATCAGCTGGGATTTGGGAGGCAGAGAATAGATGGGGGCGGGGCCAGTGAGAATTTTTACTACCAGTTCTCTGAACTACTCAAAATTTGTTCTATGGGTTCTCCAAAACTGGTCAAATCTGCTGCAACCCACCTCTGAGTAGAACCATAGGGATAGAACCATACTTTATTTATTTATTTGGTTTTTATCCCACCTTTATTATTCTTTGTAATAATTCAAGGTAATGAAAACTATTTACTAAATTTATTTGCTGCCCATCTCATTGTGGGTGGCCCACAGCAGCAAACCTGTAAGGAGATTGAGCTATTTTATTTTATTTTATTATTTATTTTATTTTATTTTATTTTATTTTATTTTATTTTATTTTATTTTATTTTATTTTATTTTATTTTATTTTATTTTATTTTATTTATTATTTTATTTTAGCTAATGCTAGTTTGGAATGATATTTTCCTCTTGTTTTTGAAAGGGAGAGTTGTATATTCTAGCTAGATCTAACAGAGCAGTTGTTAATAAGCAAAATATAAATGGCTTTAAAATATGATCAATCTTTAAGAAGTAGAACTATGTTGATTTCAGTCCTACGTAGGGGATAAAAACAGCAAACCCCATTAAATGTACTGGAATAAATGGGCTAAAGTGTGTTAATTACAGCAAGGCAATAACTCTTGCAGCATTTCGATGAACAGAGTACCTGCTAAGCCTCTTACTTGATGGACTGCTCCGGATCAGTATCCTTTCAGCCTTTGCTACTGCACATTAAATAATCTTCCATCTCCATCTGAAGCCAGGATCTCAAACTTATGCAGCCCTTCTCATCTCAAAGGAAGACTAAGATGTAAGAAATGACAGAAGGGGCAACAGAAGGGAAAAGGGGAAATCAGCGATAGTATAAGGTAACCAGATGTCCCGCTTTTGGTGGGACAGTCCCACTTTTGAACAATTTATCCCGCGTCCTGTGGCGTTTTAAAAAAGTCCTGATTTTTGGGAGAACGGGAAGGAGCCTCCTAGTCGTCGGCCCGTCTCTAAGGGGCCAGTGGGATTCCTGCCAGGGAAAGCAGCACAGATTCCTTCCAGCGACTGCCTTCCCTCCTTGGCCCGTGGCGCTTGCCAGAGGAAAGGTGCCTGGGGCAATTAGGAGAAGCCGCATGGGGCGCGCCTCTGAGAGTGGGCAGAGGGCCGCGCCCGATTGAGTCAAGGTAGTGGGTGCGGCTTCCCTGATCCGGCGCCTGGCAGAGAAGCAGCGGTGCATGTGCGGCTCACCTCGGTGCCTCCGGCTAGCTCAGCTTCCTTCTTCTCCGGCGGCGAGGGAGCAGCGGCGACAAGGAGCAACAAGAGCAGCGGGCAATGGCCGAGCGAAGTGTCATCCATCTCCACCAAGGCTCCGGACCTGGACTCGGACAGGGAAGGCAGTCAGGCGCCCGGGAGGAGTGGTGGCCAGAATGCGAAGCTGGAAAGCATGGCTTCCTCGGCCCGCGGCCAGCTGGTGGAGGGAAGACAGCCTCAGCACCCAGCAAATTCATTGCCAGCCTTTGCCTTTGGCTTCGTGTGGATCACCGCCCCGCATGATTCTGGCCAGTGCTGGAGCAGGAGAGGAGGGGGCCACATCTCCAGGCCAGCCCCCCTGAACTGCCCAGGAATGTGGCCGCTAGAAGATTCTGCGAACTTGTCTCCCCCCGCCTGCCTGCCCCTCTCCTCATCCTAACGGGCACTCCCTTGTGCCAGTCATGGCCATCTTTGGGGGTCCCAGCAGGAAGCTGAAGGTGGGGTGAGTCCCCCGCTGCCCCAAACCCACTTCACAGGGTTGTTGTGGGTAAAATAGGAGGAGGAAAGTGTAACGAATATGTTCACTGTCTTGTGTTATTTGTGAAAATTTTTAATCAAGACCCCCCCCCCCCGGTCAATGGTGTCCCGCTTTACCAATGTTAAAATCTGGTCACTTTACGATAGTATATACTGGAATCTGGCAGCTGCTTTGATTGGCTGGGTTTCTGAGTTGTTTGCAGGGCTGGCCAATCACAATTGTATAATGAATGGAATGGATGATAAAATAAAGCTGTGGGTGTCAACAAATCACCCTCAGCCACCATCACAATAGAAGTAAGGAGCAGGGACAGAGGGCAGAAGCCAGACTGGGGAAAAAAGGTGAGCGCACAGGAGTCAGATTGCTGGATTGCCAGTCCAACGCACTGCTGGATGTGCAACAGTGCACACTCTATCCCCTATATGGCATATTCTGAGGTGGTACATCATGGAAAACACATGCATTGCAACATATAAGTACAGAATTGGATAACTTGCCATAGCCAATTTGCTGCAGCCAACCTGCTGTGGCCAACTTACCACTAACTCATCGCAGAACAACTCACCACAGCCAAGTTGCCCAGGAACAACTTGCTGTGGGATAATTTAACAATTCAATTTAATTATTTAAAATAAATTTTAAAAAACTATTTTACTTTTTGTCATTCACAGTTCATTTTGTCCCTCCTTTTGCATCCTTTCTTTAATGGTTCTGTTCCACCATTTCTTTGATATTAGTATAACTCTTGTCCCTCAGCAAGTTGTCCTGTGGAGAAGTTGGCTGTGGCAAGTTGGCTGTGGTGAATTGTCATAGACTTGAAAATGCTTCCCCCATTCCAGGTAAGAGGAACCGTACATTTACCCTAGAAGGGCAGTTGTCCCTAAGCCTGCTCTTCCTGGACATGGAGCCATTTTCTTCTCAGCCTGGGTCCACAGGGCCAGTGAAATCAGGGGTGGGTTGTACTTACCTTTGCTACTGGTTTGCAAGGGGGCCATACACATGTGCTTACTTTGCATGCACAAAAGCTTCCTGATGACGTTGGGGTTGGTGGGCGGAGCCGCCTGCCAGTTTTACTACCAGTTCTTACGAACCAGTCTGAACCGGGGGCAATCCACCACTGAGTGAATTCTGCAACTTCTTTTGGTTACTACCCCACCGTGTGTTCAACAAATGAGTCACTTTCTATTGTTCTGGGACACTTCCAAAGCAGCCTCCTTCTTTTCTTTTGCTCTTTGGCTGCATCAGGCACGTATTTTAATTGTAGATCCCTGAAGATGCACTTCTGTTTTCTCCTGATCCATTGAAGAGCAAGTTGGCAGTTAATAAGCAGCTCTTAGCTTTTCAATTTCTTTTATGCATCTTTCTTTCTTTAAAAATAAAATTTTAACCATTGAGGAATTTATACAAAGATCTCTCCTATTATATATTTGGCAGACAAAACCAGGAAGCTTCCTCCTCCATTATTCATTTCTTTGCCATTGTACGTTATCTTACTTTCCTTTCAAACACATGGCAAACAGCTTTTTTAAAAATAAAAATAAAGTATGACATTAGTCTTCAATAAGACATGGGTAGCAAGCTGCTGCATTTATTTATATATTGAATTCAGTAGGTTTCACAAATATTTCCCAAACAGCTCTGCAGAGTCCACTGTATCAAACAGTAGCCTAGTAGCAGTTTTATGGCATCAAACTCAGGTGTGAAATCCAGCAGGGTCTGACAGGTTCTGGAGAACTGATAGCGGAAATTTTGAGCAGTTCGGAGAACCAGTAGCAGAAATTTTGAGCAGTTCGGAGAACCAGTAGTGGAAATTTTGAGTAGTTCAGAGAATCGGCAAACACCACCTCTGGCTGGCCCCAGAGTGGGGAAGGAATGGGGATTTTGCAGTATCCTCCCTCAGCCACGCCCACCAAGCCAGATCCATGCCCACCAAGCCATGCCCACAGAACCGGTAGTAAAAAAATTTGGATTTCACCACTGATCAAAATAATTTATTGGGAAGAAATCAAATTATCTGGGAAAGTGTATTAAAGATCTGGACTCTAATTAGAAGAGCTGAACAGTTAAAAAAAATATGCCAACTGAGAGCCCCAAACTTCAATTTAGACTCAAATCTTAAACATGTTTCTAACCCCCATGATGTGTAAACCTAGTCTATCATGAAATGAATCATAATGGTTGAGGGACTGTTTTAATTACATAGCTGAAGATGGCTATGCTGAGGGGAAAAATAAAAATCAGGGCTATGAAGCTGAAAGAAATTGAGATGTGCAAAGATAAACAGAAGATAGCTAAACTGGCACAAAAATAAAGCAATATTCTTGCCTTTTGTCAATAAATTTTTGCTATTTATTTGTTTACAAGGAGGAAAAATTTCACTCACTCCTAAAGATTAGAAAGGGATTAAGCACTTCTGCAATTTTAATAGCTCCAGGCATTTCCTGGTTTTGTAGAACGCACACATATGCATACATAAGTCCATCAACAAGCATACTTCAAAAAATGGCTTTAGAAATATAAAAAAAGCAGGGACTTGCAAAATGCTGGAAAATGAGTGGCAGTGTTCTTTTACAAGGAATCAGACTACAAAAGTAAAAAGAAAAATGCCAAAGTAAAAGAAGAGTTCAGTTCTAGTTCATTTGACATCATGGCTCATATTGGTCCACTGACACAAAAGTGTCAGTAAATATGCTAATATGTTGATGACTTAACCTAAAATTGAGACAGAAAAAATTGATTAGGACTTTCTAAGTTCTCTCTCTCTTTTCTCTCTCTCTATCTCGTCTATCACCTATTCTTTCTTTCATTCTCTCTCTCTCTCTCGTCTATCATCAATCTATCCAGTGGTGAAATCCAATTGTTTTTACTACTGGTTCTGTGGGCATGGCTTGGTGGGCGTGGCAGGGGAAGGATACTGCAAAATCTCCATTCCCACCCCACTCTGGGGCCAGCCAGAGGTGGTATTTGCCTGTTCTCCAAATTATTCAAAATTTCTACTACCGGTTCTCCAGAACCTGTCAGAACCTGCTGGATTTGACTCCTGATTCTATCTACTTATAGCCAGGAAGTGTAAGAAACACTGAGCCTGTTTTATAAGATAAGAGTGAAATTTCTGGTAATTCAGATAACTAAACTTTCTCAGGATGCACTCAAGAAGCCTGTGTTGGATTTCAACAACAGTAAATATGGGGTCAGCTGTGTAGATGCCAAGAAAACTGCTGATGCCAAGATATCATATCCTTTGGTTTATTAGACAGCAAAAGGCCAGTTTGCTAGAACAATTCTTAAATTTTCAGTTACCTAGATAACTAATCTTTTCTCATAGGGATTCAGAGTAGCATCCTGAACAAAAACACATTCCCTTTCTATTTTCATACCCAGGCAAATAAGGGGCGTGCCTACCGTCTCTGTCCTAATGTTTCCTCTATTGTTTAATAAAGTCCCCTCTGCCTATGCTTTGTTCAATGGGTTATGTTCCTGGACATAAAGTGTCACCTAACAATAATTCTCTAGACTTTAAATCATGGCTCACTCTGAGCCCGAACAATCTGATATAAAAAAATTGGTAACACAAAAACTAATTTTCCAGGTCTTAAAAAAAATGCTTCAAAAAATTATATCAAAATAACAGTATATTCTTCTATTAAGGAATGAAGGAAGGCTGGCCGGCAGACAGCTGGCAAGCATGGGCTCTGTGAGGATATAAAGTTATGTTTCTACAATTCCACAATATGTTATCAGAGAAAAGAGGACATGGCTTTAAAATATGGCCCACAAGGAAATGTATAAATAATCAGTGAGTATAAAGATTGAATGCATCAATATTCAGGTGATCCAAAACGTTGCCCCTGTATCTGTGGGAAAAATGCTAGGAAGAATGTGTGTATAGTATAGGTATATCTGTATGTCTGTATGTCTGTATGGGTATATGCATGCACATACACATATATATACAAACACACATACACGGATATCTATACACATACATACTGTATAATAGTTAATCCTCATGTGCTGATTTTTGCAGGATAAATCTCATTTTTAGTTAAAAAACTAAAGTAGCTATTATTGCACTGGGAGCTTAACCACTCACAGTGTAGTATTTTAATAACAATATTATACATATAATGTGCTCTTGGTTTGGTACAACCAGAGCTGGTATTCAGCAGGTTCTGGAGAACCAGTAGTGGAAATTTTGAGTCGTTCAGAGAACTAATAAATACCACCTCTAACTGGCCCCGCCCCCATCTATGCTTTGCCTCCTGAGTCCCAGCTGATTGAGAGGAAATGGGGATTTTGCAGTAACCTTCCCCTGCAGTGGGAGGGAAAGGAAATTTTACAGGATCTTCCCCTGGAATGGGGTGGGAATGGAGATTTTATAGAATCCTTCCTCTGCCACGCCCACCAAGCCACACCCACAGAACCAGTAGTAAAAAAATTTGAATCCCACCACTGGGTACAACTGTTTCAAAATTTGTAATTTGTTATTTCTTTCTTGAAGTCATTGTCAGCCCTGGAGGCCATCTTTTTCTTTGGATCTTCAGGGCTGTCACATTTAGTGCTGTGGAAACCGGGAAGGGGGGGGGGTTGCATGGAGTGGTGGAGATATCTAACCATAATAACATTCCTTTCTTTGAGAGTCAAGGACTTTTGGACTGTACCTGGAGTGGCATGAGTGGGAGGCATCTCCAGTTGGGAAAAGCATTGATTGGACCATGTGATGGACATGTAGGTGCAGGAGAAGGGGCTTGGACTTTCTTTTGGGTGGGGAAAACCTCGAAGCTTTCAGATTCAGGTTTTCCCACATGTGCCAATATAACATCTCTAATAAAATGGAACTTTGAGGAACTTCTAGCCTTGTAGTTTTCTTTCGTTGGAGGTGTTACTTGCAACCCTGACAGTCGCTTTTTATTCTTCCAGTAATCTGTGAACACATGAACTGTGAAAGATTTTTGCCTTCATCTGATAATGCTTGTGCTGTCTTTAATCTGTTTCTGAAGTCTAGATTCACTATATCTGCATATACAATTACATTTTTCTTGTAATAATTATCTTCAGAATAAAAAGAATTTGAGTGTAAGGCTCAAGGTGAGATTGCTAGATTTATTATTTTTTTTTGTAGAATTCTATGTTTTCATCTAGCTGTCTTATAACATGTCCTTCCATGTCTTTGTCTTCTTTTGCATACTTATCTCATAAATACCTGTGAAGACCTAGGTTGACACTTTCTAATATTGACATTCTGCTATCTGGAGATTTTATCTATTCAATTATCCATGTCAAACAACCTGCACAATAATATAATTTAAAACCTGGAAGAACAAGTCCACCTCTATCTTCTGAACCTTTTAACATTTTTTTATTTTACTCTGTTTTCCCCCTTTCCAAATAAATTTATTAACTATTCTCTCCCAATCTTGGAAGGTTTTTTTTTCTTGGATTGAAATTGATGCCATTTGAAATACAAGAATTGTCTTAGGTAATATATTCTTAGATAATATATTTTAACAGCTGCAATTAATGGTTACCAGGAGAGTTTAATTTTTTTCCACCTTTCAAAATCTTTTCTCTCTCTCTCTGTAATTTGGTATAATTATTTTTAATTATTTTAAACATTGATGGATGATAGCTGGTTTTGGGAAGATGACTTCTACAATCTAAAAATAGTGTATGAAGTTGCAAGATTACCTGTAATTATTTGATAATTTGTCTTGGCCCAAGGTATTTCTCTATTTGAAAAATATTGGAAGGAAAAGGTATTTTGAGCAAAACTCTTATATATGAGGAAATCATCTGTTTATTTTAGTTGTTTAGTTTAATTCTGGGTTTATCTATTTCCTCACTTCTGAGTCACATCTGAAACCAATTCTGTCTCAACTTCTTACCTTCCATTTGGTTAGCACTTCAGAAATGATAGTGGCAAACCAGTCTACAAGCTTTAATGGCATGAGGCTATACATACACTTTGCTTCAACATATACAAAGCCAAGCAAAACCAAACTATGTTTGGGCTAAATAGTTTATAGTGTTAGAACACAGCAACTGTATGTCTTCAAGCAGGATTAATTTTTCTTTGGTTGTTTAGTCTTTTGATCACTTCTGACTCTTTATGGTAGAGTCATGGTCATATGAGTTACCAGGACTAGCTATCAGTAACTGCTTCTTTGAATTCTAGTAATTTCATGCTTGTGATATCGGTGATAGAATTTAATCCCCTTATATTATGCTTTTGTTTTGTTTCGCTTTCAGTTTTTCCAAGCCCAAAGGTCTTCCCCAGAGAATTTTGCTTTTGACATTATATATATTAGCTTCATAATGAGTGCTTATAATGTGCTGCATAGTATTATTTCATCAGTTAAAGGTAGTCCTCAATTTACGACCACAATTGAGCCCTAAATTTATGTTGCTATGTGAGAAATTTGTTAAGTGAGTTTTGCCCCATTTTACAACTTTCCTTGCCACATTTGCTAAGTGTAGTTCTTAAATTAGTAACACGGTTGTTAAGTGAATCCGGTTTCCCATTGACTTTGCTTGTCAGAAGGTTGCAAAAGGGAATCACATAAGTCCGGGACACAGCTATCCTCATAGGTATGAACCAATCACCATGACTATAAACCACGTGACTATGGGGATGCTGCAATGATCATAAGTGTGAGAAACGGTCATAAGTCACTTTTTCAGTGTCATTGTAACTTTGAACCGTCACTAAATGACCCATTATAAGTTGAGGCCTATTCTGATAGTCACCTTGCACAGCCAATGGTCATTAAGAGAAAAACTAGGGCCTTAATGATACCTACCTTTTTTTTGGCAGTGTGATATATCTCTATAGTATAATGTTTTGTCTAAATTTGCCATAATCTTTTTCTCAAGAATCAGAATCACCTTTTCCATGATTATTGACCAGTGGTGGGTTTCAAATTTTTTTACTACCGGTTCTCTGGGTGTGGCTTGGTGGACGTCATGGCTTCGGCGTGGCTTGGTGGGCGTGGCAGGGAAAGGATACTGTAAAAACTCCATTCCTTCCCCACTCCAGGGGAAGGTTATTGCAAAATCTCCATTTCCTCCCAATCAGCTAGGACTCAGGAGGCAGAGAATAGATGAGGGCAAGGCCAGTCAGAGGTGATATTTACCGGTTCTCCAAACTACTCAAAATTTCTGCTACCGGTTTTCCAGAACTAGTCAGAACGTGTTGAAATCCACCTCTGTTATTGACCAATCTTATGGATGTTTGAGTCCCAAAAGATTAAGTCTATTTCTACATCCACTTTTGTTCACTTATTTGATTTGTCCTAACAGCTGACATAGTGATATAGTTTATTTATGTGTATTTTTTTCTTTTTATCATCCTGTAGTCCCTTCATTTGGGATAGAGTCAGTGTGACTGAATGGAGCTGAGCATTTATTAGCCAGATGCCCTTGTTGATGTCCATGTGATGTACATCTACATCTATCTAAATCTTCTATATATCATCTATATTATTTATATACTGTATATATTAATATATAGGTATGTGTTTGTGCGTGAATTTGCATTATTATTTTTTGTCTTCCAACAAAAATTCCTTAATTTTTTCTTACTAGCATATCTGAGATTGTTAATATCTTTCCACAGCTTTAATTGTAGCTTCTGTTTCCACTAGTTTAGTATTTCTCATGGCCTGTTCTGCATATCAAACAATTTCTCAACAATATGAAAGATGTTTCACATTCCTGAATATGTAAACATTTAATTACTTCAAATTACATTTAAAGGTCTTTTGGTAATTATTCTGATTAGATTTCTGTGGCAAATTCAGAGACAAGCCATGAAAAAGAAATTGATCTGATACTGTGAGTAAAGAAATCACTCAAAGGGTTTACCCTGTGAGTAAAGGAAATCACTCAAAGGAATTATTAATTATAAATTTTTTTCTTGCTTCAACAAGTTCAAATGGCCAACCTCACAGGGGGCCATGGAAGTGGCTTTAATGATTGTGTAACCAACAACAGATAAACATTCCTGTTTATGATAAATTTAGTACTTCTAGTGAGTGATTTTCCTCTTATACTAAATTAATGACATGCTAAAATATTGTTTAGGATAAGATTTGTGAATACATTGAATAAAGCAACATTTTCATTAATAGTTTTTGAAGGTTTTCAGCTGAAAGAGTGTGAGTGTGTAGAAGTTCCATGAGCAATTTTCTTGAAGAAGTTCAACATCTAGAGTGCAATCATATTCACACTTACTGATGATTAATCCCCACTAAACACATAGGGAAGTATTTTTGAGTTAATCAGCCTAATATTGTCCATTCTGTATGAAATGGCTGATTACTATATCAGATGTATAGGGCAATGCACTCCGTATTTACTCAGAAATATGCCCCCAATATGTTTAATGATACTTACACGTGACAGCTGCACTAAGGATTACAGCAATTGTGAAGTCCCAAGCATAATTATTGGAATGAGTTCTTAAATTCTGTAACTACTAATCAGAGACAGTTCCATTATTATGGCTGTGGACTCTTTCCTATTCCTGAAGAAGTTGGACTTCTGCTGCTTGCTGTTTCATCCCTTTCTCCTACTCACCCTTATTGTCACTGGGGCAAGGAAGTATTGTGCATTTCTGTAATAATTAGCTTGGAGGGATTCAGTTTCTATACTTACTGTTTATTGAAAAAGTTCAACCTGATATCAACTCTAGCAACCACATAGAGTTGGCCTTAAGTTGTGCCAATCTTCTGGAGATGCTGGATGCCCAGTTTTGTAAGATAGCTGAGCTGAGTATGATATTGTGATTCCTGAAAAAGTGGGTAGGCCATTGAGATTCTGAGTTCTGCCACCTGTGTGTTAGGCAAATGCTCCCCGCCCCAGGGTTTTCAAGACTGCCCAGTAAGTCCCATACAGATGAATCCAAGCAATGTTAAATGCTTATTTGACTTTGAAGGAAATGGGGTTTGCTCCCTTCTCAAGAGGGCATTCCTTGACCTAATAGTACTAAACAATTTCTGTCCAGTCTCTAACATTGTTTTCTTGGGAATGCTGTTGAGAATACATTAGGCTTGTAGCTCCAAATGACTCTGGAGGATGTGGATAAATTAGGACCTGTTGCAATCAGATTTCAGAACAGGATATAATACTGAAATGGGACTAATTTTGCTCAAAGATAATGTCCAGTGGGCTTGGGATGGAGATAGCTTTTGAAATAATTTATTATAGTATCTTTTCGGATCAACTGAATGGGTTGGTAGTCTGGTAGCTGATACAAGTTAAACCTATGCATACATACTTATAGTATATACTACAATAATTTGGCCCTTGAAGTCAAACTAATGCCATATCCTAATTACAAAAGAAAAAGGTTAGTTGGTCTACCAAAACAAGTTGGGTTTTGATGGACAAAACAATTATCGTTCAAAATAAAATCTAAATTTAAATACTGTTTATGTACTACATAACATAATACCGTAAAGCAGGGGTATCAAACTCGCATCATGGTGGCATCATGCAATGTATCATAACTTTTTCCCTCCTCACTAAACCAGGTCTGGGCGTGACCAGCGCATGACGCATCTGGCCCATGGGCCGCAAGTTTGACAGTCCTGCTTGAAAGTGTCTAGGTACAATAGATTTAAAATTTCGATGCTATTTAGAACAAGGTGCTTTCTTTTCATCATGGAAGATCAGAAACTATTCATAATTTATTCAATCTCCTTGGGTGAAAAATATTACCAAGGTTGAAGGAAAGAAGAAGGGAATGGCAACATAATGTCTCTACCTGACAAAATACTGTAGTAATATGTGAGCGATAGAGCTTGGATTAAACTGACTTTTTAAATGATCCTTATTAGTTTATTAAATGATTTGGCTCCCATGTCAGATTTATTGTGTGTGGTCCAAAGGAAAGCATGCAATCTTTTAAATGGCTCTGTTAAATCAAGAGGAAATGATCATAGGGATTAGTAATATTAAGCCTCTCCGGTGGCCATCTGTGGGATTTTTCCTTAAACCTCTTCTTTGCATTTTCCAGCAAATGGAAAATCGATTCATTTTCAGTAATACTTTGCACCAGGTTCCACCCAAAATGGTATTAAGTCACATTTGAATCAAAAGAAAATGTGATCTTGTTGTGTGTCCCAATATTCACTATAGGTATCTTGTTTTTATTTATGTATTGTCACATGGATGTCAGTGAATGGATGCCTGTTATATAACTCAAGAAATCCTTTACATATTTTAGGTTTAGTCATGTTTAGAAATATTTGCTTAAGCCTCTTATCCTAGAAGAGGGAAGAGGTAGCTTGGCAACCTATTGTGCATGTTAATACATAATTATTCAAACTAAGCTTTGCTTTTTTTTTTTTTACTGTTGCTTTAATTTGAGATGAATATAAGTGAAAATTCAAAAGACAAGATATTTGCTGCCTGAGATGAAGAGCAGAAGATGAATGCCTATCCTGAGACTGTTGAGGAAACTCTGCTATTTGAAAGAATTGAAAATAAAGGGGAAGTGCCTAGCTCTAATCAGAATGTGATTGACCAGAGAATGACACTCAAGAATTGTCCCTATCTGATCTAAGAACACCTAGACAAGATGCTGTCTTACAGTGATTTCAGCCTGGTCAGGCAAGAAAATCTAGGATGCCCTGGATCAGTGGTGAAATCTAAAAATTGTTACTATTGGTTCTGTGGGCATGGCTTTGTGTGGGGGAGTTTAATGTGACTGTGTGGGCCTGGCCAATTTTTGTTTTTTACTTTTAAACCATTTTTTCTATAACCTCTTCCGCAAAGAGGTTGTAAAAAAATGCTTTCAAAAGGCTCTGACGATCCCAGATGAGTTGCCTGATCGGCAGAGGCTTTTTTTCTTTTAAATGCCTCTGATGATCCAAGCTGACTTGCCTGATCAGCAGAGTCTTTTTTTCTTTTAAAAGCCTTTGACGATCCCAGCTGAGCATTTTTTCGGCTGAAGAGGTTGTAGAAAAAATGCTTTTAAAAGTAAAAAAAAAAAGCCTCTGATGATTGTGCAGCTCAGCTGGGCATGGGAGGGGGGGGCAGGGATTTTTGCTACCAGTTCTCCGAACCACCTGCCTCCATCGCTGGATTAGGTGATCCAGTCCGAACCAGGAGCATTTCACCCCTGCCCTGGATGTATAAGTAGGTATGTATAAATGGGTTGAAACTCAGTATTCGGATCCAAGGTAGGGAAAAATGTTTGGCCCCCTTGCCTTTCCTCACACAGTTTTATATCTATGAGAGTCAGAACACGTGTAAAAGAAGTATTACTGAATAATGCTTGTAAATTATTTACAAGGTTTTTAGCTGAGAGAATGAAGATGGTTCTATTGGACTTTATTCATGAAGATCAGTGTGGGTTTTTACCTAAAGGACAGCTAAAGGACAATATTAGAAATGTGTTCAGAACATTCCATACGCGGAACAATATAATGTAAAAATGAGCATTGATTTTTCTTGATGCGGAAAGACGTTTGATAAATTGAACTGGACTTGTTTAAAATTTTGGAGGATATAGACTTTGATGAGAATTTTAACAAATGGGCAAAATCAATTTACACTTTGCAAAGACACAGATAATTGGGAATGGGGAATTACGAAAAGCTTGTGAGATACACAAGGGACTAGACAAAGATGACCCTTGTAACCATTCCTATTTATTTCAGCTGTGGAAGTATTGAATAGAGATATAAGATGAGATGATATAATTTCACTATTTCTTTTATTATCTTTTATGTCTTTTACTTTATTAAAAAATGTTTTCACTAAAATACATAAAAATAGATAAACTACATTGCCCACAGATTTTTAGAATTACTCATTTATTAATCCTTAGGTCTTTTTTTAAATTTTCTGAAAGAAAAATGGAAATAGAAATATTTACTCTGTGAAAGAACAGAAATTCTGCTAAAGATAAACATCATTAATTGTTTCTACTTAAATTAAAAGCCTTCAGAAGTTCTAGTAGATATATTGTTTCTTGATAATTCTAATCCAACTGGCATTTTCTACACCAAATGAAAGTCACTTCTGGCTAGTATTTTATTCCATTTTTTTGCCTTACACCAGGAGTGAAATCCAGCAGGTTCTGACAGGTTCTGGAGAACCAGTAGCGGAAATTTTGAGTAGTTTGGAGAATCGGCAAATACCACCTCTGGCTGGCCCCAGAGTGGGGAAGGAATGGGGATTTTGAAGTATCCTTCCCCTGGAGTGGGGTGGAAATGGAAATTTTGCAGTATTCTTCCCCTGCCACCCCCACCAAGTCTCATCCACCAAGCCACGCCTATCAAGCCACACCCACCAAGCCACGCCCACAGAACCGGCAGTAAAAAAAATTGGATTTCACTACTGCCTTACACAGTATAGATCACAAAGGGTACCAGATTTCTTTAGGATACATTTGTAGATTAAGAAGAAACTATTCCATTTTTGGAATAAAACGGATGAAAATATTTTCCCCATAAATATAGATTTGTTTTGCAGTGGTGCTAATGTAGTTCAAAAGCCATATCATTACACCTGTCAGCCTTTGCAGCTTAACTTAATGAGTAGTGAATTCTGAATTATATATTTTGCAGGATAGTCAACTGCGAGATGACTGACATGGTTATGCATCATGATTGCCTTGAATGCAAGTGCTCAGAAAGGAAATGAAGCATATCATGAATATGATTTATAGAAAGCTAAAGAGACAAACGACCAAATGTTGTCACTATCAAGGCCAATAAGGGGGTGGAGGCCACCAAAGTGTTTTAGGAAAAAAATGGTCTGATGAGTGTCAGAAGACAGGTTTTGTTTGGTTTTTTAAATCAATGAATATTGTTGTTGGATCTGTAAATCTGATAACCGCCGTTCAGTCAAAAGACTCCCCGAGGACTTTGCAATAAAATAAAAACTACAATGAAATCAATGCAATGAAATCAATGCAAAACTGCAGAACAGATCAATCATAATAAAGCCTGCAATATAGCAACAATTAAAATTGGTTTAAGACACAGAATAAAAGCCCGAAAGAACAGGAAATGTGTATGCTTGTCTAGTGCTTAAAAGATATCAAAGGAGATGTATTTAAAAAGTCCAGCATTTAATGGCTGGAAATGGAGACTGAAATCTAATGATTCACAGAAAGCAGAAATCCATGGTAGTGGGAATCCTTAGCTGAGGGATTTAGAGGGTTGTTACCAAGAGCTGGATAGCTCAGCAGACTAATGCATTGTAATTAACTCCAGCTGTCTGCAATTACTGTAAGTTCGAATCTCACCAGGCTCAAGGTTGACTCAGCCTTCCATTCTTTCTAAGGTAGGTAAACTGAGGACCCAGTTTGTGGGGGCAATAAGCTGATTTTGTATAAAATGTACAAAGTATGAAGGCTATTGTTTAACGCATTGTAAGCCACCCTGAGTCTCCGGAGAAGGACGGCATATAAATCAAATAATAATAATAATAAAAACAAATACACGAAAAGTTTTCCATCTACCAGAAGAAGTCACAATGAATTTAATCAGTGCTGTCACAGAACATGAAAGTACCTAATTTGACCAGTGGTGAAATCCAATTTTTTTTTACTACCGGTTCTGTGGGCGGGGCTTGTTGGGGGTGGTGTGGCTTAATGTGGTGTGGCAGGTGAAGGATACTGCAAAATCTCCACTCCCTCCCCACTCTGGGGCCACCCAGAGGTGGTATTTCTGGTTCTCTGAACTGCTCAAAATTTCCGCTACTGTTTCTCCAGAACCTGTCAGAACTTGCTGGATTTCACCCCTGAATTTGACCCAATTCTTCGTATTCACATGCACAACTTGGAATAGAAATTTGTTGATGATCGCTTAGGATCACTTTTATGACTTGTGGACTTCAACTCCCAGAATTCTGGGCATTTAACTGCTCAAGTCATAGAGGGGCTATGACTTAAGAAATAGGCAAGATATGACCCTTTTCTCATTTTAATCACTACTTTTCATAGCAAAGTTATTTACTACTTTATGTTGCCATATCTATAATTACTGCAGCTAAGCCAGTAGTGCAACCTTGCAACAACTTTCAAGGGCCTGCAGTCCAGGAATCTTTTAGAGTGGCAGGTGAATAAAACAACAGCACACAGGTTCAGTGATAGCATTTGAGCCAGAAGAAGTACGAAACAACTAACCAGATTTCACCATAATATCATCTCTTCAGGTTTAACATAAACACCTGAGCCCAATTACAGATAATTCTTTCATTATTTTATTATTCCAAATACAAAAATGGTGCTTATGTTCCTTCTTTAGCATCCAGATAGCAGAAAGCAACCCCGTTTTATACTCATTTTTAAAAATGCATTTATAAGTGAAAGTGCACATACTCGGAATCTTTGTTATTTTTATTCCCTTTATTCTGCCCAGCCTAGTTTCAGGAATGCAGAGTGGCTGTAGAATAAAGAATTGAAGAAGGGAAGAGGAGAGATAAATGATAATTACATGCGTCACAACTGAAATAGCACCCATGGGCATCTAAATAGGACGGTGATGGTAGTGCATAAAACCATTCAGCCCAAAGTGTTAAATTAACTAGCTCTATTGTTTGCGATCCACACATTTAGAAGCTCTTCATAGAAATAACACTTTGTGGTTGACCTTTTAAAACAACCTCCAATAAAATCCAAATGACTCATTTGCTTTCTGAATTTATTTATCTCAGCTTATCCACTTATAACCTCTTATTAAAAAAAAGCAAAGCATTGAGAAGGGTACTTTTCTCAAAAAGTATTGAAATGTAGGAAATAATATATTGTGATGCAAAGTAACTTTTAGATTAAAAAGAAAAAAAATCCCTACCGGATCAGAAAAAGAATCTTTCCAAATCTTGTTTTCCCTGGTGCTCAGAGATGATTATAGGAAACTAGAAAGTAGGAAAAATTTCTTCATCTGCTCCACTGAGCCCAGTAATAATGGCCAGATGTTTTTGCAAGAACCACAAAAGATAGGGAAATGGGGGAAAATATAGTTACCCAACAATGCTTGTTGAAGCTTTGTTCGTTGTTTCTCTCACTTTCTGGTAACCAAAGGTGTAGCTATGAACGGGGAACCCCATTTAGTAATTGCAGCTAATAACTGTTGACAAGCTTAAACTCCTCTGCGAATTTCTATAATCAGTTTTTAAAAGCTATCTCAGCCAGTGGTTGTCATCACTACATCTTGTAGGAGTCAATTCCACAAACTAATTAGGTTTTAGAAGAAGTTGTTTCTTCTGTCTCCTGAAAATCGGTTTCACTGGAAGACCTTGATTTTTATCATTATGAAAAAAAAAGAGTCAGTGAAAGAATGTGTCTCCTTAATCCTGTCTCCTATGCTGATAATTTTACAAGTCTTCTATTATTTCATCGTGTCATAATTTATATATATAACTCAGATTACCATTTATTCTAACTTTAAAACCATACTTCTATCAGTTCTTCATTTAAAATCTGTTTTTTTCCTTATTACAGGTATATGAAACAAAAGTAAGTTGGAAAATATTGCTTCTTCTTGACCAAGAGCAAGAATTGCTTCCAACTAGCACTAATAATCAGGCTGGGCAAACACAACAAAATTATATCCTGTTTTCATTTGTAAAAATGCTACTTCTTCATACTAGTTTAATATTTCTAGTGAAATAGTGAAATATTAAACTTCATTTCATTTAATTATTTCATAATTTTATTTTATTTTAATTTATGTTTTGCTATAAATGAATAGTCTAGTCTTCAGGTGATCAACTAAAATTTTATTTTAATGGAACTGAAGCCCAATAACAAGCTTTTAAAAACTTATACAATCAGAAATAACATAGAGGGATAGTAATATAAAAGCAGAACTGCATGAGCTAAAGCAATCGTCCTGGAATTAGCAGTAATGAAAAGCACGATCAAGACCACAGATGTTAAAATAACAGCATCTTAAAAGACCCAGAAGACTGAAAAGAAGAAATCAGGTCTCACATGATGGTGCCATTATAACAATATGGATATCAAGTAAGTTTTTCTAGACAAGGACCTACCTTCCCAGATGCTTTTTTATGTGTAGACAATCTTCAAACTTCAGACTGAGAGAGCACAGAGTACAATGCTGACTGGAAATGTGTGTGTGTGTGTGTGTGTGTGTGCGTGCATGTGAGTGTATGTGTGTGTGTGTGTGTGGTATTTTGTACTTATTTACTTTGTTCATTCCAACATTCAAGGCAATTTACAATAAAAAATAGAGTATAAATGTTTTAAACATATAGAGAGTGATGATTTCTTAAACTATATTTTAACCTGCCTTTATTATTTATTTAGGTGTTAAACTTTAACGTTGCCCCTCTCACTGGTAAATCTAAATGGCTTACAGTCATTCAACAAGTACCCTGTTTCCCTGAAAATAAGACATCCCCTTATAATAAGCCCAATTGGGCTTTTGAGCGCATGTGCTAAAATAAGTCCCCCCCCCCAAAATAAGCCCTTCCCAAAAATATTTAAATGCATGTGCAGCCAGTCCTCATCATTTCTTCTGGTTAGGGTTAGAGAGACAGAGCTGGAAATCAGGTAAGACGGCAAGGGGAGCCCCATCTTGCTCAACATTCCCCCAAATAATACGACTTCCTGAAAATAAGGCCAAGCATTTATTTCGGGGTTCAAAAAATATAAGATAGGGTCTTATTTTCGGGGAAACACGGTATATCATATAAAACATTAAAACAATAAAGACCATAAATTCAAAATCAGTTAAAATTCAATGGGCCAAGATGGAAAGGAAGGAAATAAAGTGTGCACAGGGAGGAGGTGAGGTCTGTCTGGTCCATTAACCATCAGCAGGATGCTACACCCTTATTAGGGAGCCAGGCCAGTTGGCACAGCCAGATCTTCATGCCCTTTCAGAAGGCCAAAAGATGGATCTCACCTTGAGTGTACAATGTTTTAGAGCAGGGATGTAAAACTCAAGGCCCAGGGGCCAGATTCGGCCCACAGGGTACTTAGATCTGGCCCTGGGGCCACCCTGGAAACAGTGAAGGACTGGCCTGCAGTGCTTCTGCCAATGAAAATGGAGCTCAGGAGCACCATGTTTTCACTGGCAGAGGGTAGCAGGAGGCCTGCAGGAGCAGCAGAAAACAGAGCTTGGGAGCCCTTTTTCACTGACAGAGCAGTCAAGCAACTACAAGCGCCCCTGACATGAGTGACATTGAGCTGGACACGCCCACCCTGGCCACACCCACCCTGGCCCCGGAGGTCAAACAACCCTGATGTGTCCCTCAATGAAATTGAGTTTAACACCCCTGTTTTAGGGGGTGAGCACCATGGCAGACAAGGTTCTTCTCCTGGACCCCACCAACAAAACTTCCTTGACTGATGGGGGTCCGTTGCATGCCTCTTCTGGTAGTGGGGGGGGGGCAGGCTGATCCCATCAGGGTGAGATGGTTTCTTAGATAACCAGGACCCAGATCATGAATGGCTTTAAAAGTGATAATCAACACTTTGAATTGGACTTGGAAGCAACCTGGCAACCTATGCAGCTTGCAGGACAGTAGTGTAACATGGGCTACCCTGGGAACTCCAAGAACTGCCCATATGTTTGTGTTCTTACCAGTTGATGTTGCAAGATGCTCTTCAAGGGAGACCCCACGCAGAGTGTTTTGTAAGAGTATAAATAACTAAGGCAGCAGGCATACCTAACAGTCATTCTTCCTCCTATTTTTCGCACAACAATAACCTGCATAATGAGTTAAACTGAGAAAGAATGGGTGCCCCAAAGTCACCCAGCTGGCTTTCATGGCTAAGGCAGGGTACAACTCTCAGCTTCCAGATTTCTAGTGTGGTGCCTTAACTACTAGATGAAACTCGATTAAATCAAATCATTCAAAACCAAAATCAACAAAAACCAGCATTAAAATAAACTCTTGACAGCTAAAAGTTTGTCAAAAGAGAGAAGTTTTTACTATTTTTCTAAATACTGAGAGTAGAGCAAATAAGTATAGTGGTTAATGCATCAGACTAGAAACTGGGAGATCATGAGTTCTTGTTCTACCTTAGGCACAAAGTCAACTGGGTGATCTGGGCCAGTTACTCCCTCTCAACATGAGGAAGAAAGAGGCAATGGCAAACCATTTCTGAAAATCTTCCTAAGGAACTTGTCCAAACAGTTGGCAACAGTCAATAGAATACACACAGAAAGTGGGTGAGTTGCACCTAGATATACTTTCTATAAATTGCTAATCATACAGAAAAAGGTATTTTCCAAGCATACCCAATCATCAAACATCTGGCAGAGAGGGCATCTTCACAAGGGCCTCTTCTACTGATCTGAGTAACCAGACAAACTCATTGCAGGAATCATCCAGATAGTCAGTCCATAAACAGCTTATGGTTTTGAAGTTTATTTATTTTCATTCATTCATTCATTCATTCATTCATTCATTCATTCATTCATTCATTCATTCATTCATTTATTTGTCATCAAGTACAAGGAAACAAGGAACAGTATAGCCATAGATATGGACACATGAAAAAAGTTTGGCACAAATAAAAGGATATAAATAAGCAAAACATAGCCATAAACATGTAAAATGGGTACATATAAATGGGAACAGTAGGACAGGGACGGTAGGCATGCTGGTGCACTTATGCATGCCCCCTTAGGGACCTCTTAAGAAACATGAAAGGTCCATGGTAGACAGTTTAAGGTAAAAGATATGGGGGTTAGAGAGACTAACAACAGAATCAGGTAGAGTGTTTGAATCTATTGATAGCCCTTGTGTTATTACGGTTGAAGTTAAAATACTCATTAACAGATAGGACATTATGGTAAATAATCTTGTGTACTAAACTTAGGTCGGAATGTAGACAGCATAGTGCAAGGCTATCCAGGCCTAAAATTTCAAGCCTGGTGGTATAGGGAATTTTATTTTGAGCAGAGGATTTGAGTACTCTTCTAGTAAAATATCTCTGGACCCACTCTAATGTATTGATGTCTGAAATACAAGTGAGGGTTCCAGGCAGGTGCGCCGTATTCAAAGATAGGTCTGGCAAAGGTTTTGTATGTTCTAGTTTGAAGTATAGAGTTAACTTCGTAAAATAGAGAGAGAAAACTTCGTAAAATAAGGTTGACAACTGTTAATGCCTTTTTTGCAATGATGTTACAGTGAGCTCTAGGCTTAGATCTTTTGAAATGAGTACTCCTAAATTCACAATTACACCTTAAATGGTTACTAAGAAGCAATTAGCAGCCAATATATGTTTGTTTTTACTATAGCCATCGTATGATCCAGCGTTCTATAGCCTGGGTATTACATTTTGCACCAACTGCAATTTCTAGACCCTTTTCAAGAGAAGTCATCATATAAAGCACACTGAAGTAGTCAGAAGTACTATAACAAGGCATTGACAAATGTTGATAAATTTAACTCAGAAAGGGTGGCAGTTTATTTACTTTTACTACTACAATGGCAAACATGCTCCCTGACATGGATGCCACTGAAATTTCAGTGAACATACTCCCAAAAATGAACTTTTAGGGAGAGTACAATCCTATCCAGAACAAGATTTACCTCAAATCCCTGCATCCAACTTTCTCCTTATGAAGAGTATCTCCATATTCTCTCCATGCTAATTTCAGCTTGTTCTCCTTTATCCAGCCATTATTGAGGCAAGCATTTTCAAGAATACTGATTGCTTTTAGAGCCAGAAAGAATGCAGCAGTAGAGCTGGCTTTCCATCACATACTGATGTTATCCTTCCGTGAAGCTGTCAGTGACCTCCTCAAATGGCTTCAGGTACAAGTAATCATTGTTTAACAACTGCCTCATTAAATAACTATTTGCAAATACAAGGGTAATAATACAGGTAGTCCTCTATGTACAACAGTTTGTTTAGTTTGAAGTTACAATGGCACTGAAAAAGCGACATGACCATTTTTCACACTTTTGAGCATTGCAGGTCATGTGATTTACATTCAGATGCTTGACAACTGACTCACATTTTTGACAGTTGCAGTGTCTTGGTGTCTTTGTTCCCAGGGGTGGGTTCTAAATTTTTTTTACTACCAGTTATATGGGTGTGGCTTATTTTGTGGGCATGGCTTGATGGTCATGTGACAATTATTTAGGATTTAGCAGAGGTACTGGTCTACCAGGCTTTTAACTGCTTGCAGAGCTGTACCGATCTACTCATTTATTTTTGCAGACACTGATCTACTCATGTATTTTTGCAGGCAGTGATTTACCCATTTATTTTTGCAGGCACCAGTCTACTCATTTGCTTTCTTTTAACACTGATCAGCTGTTGGGCGGCCCTTTGAAGCCCTGCGGCAAGACTTTAAACAATTTTTTTTCCTCTAGCCATCAGCTGGGACTCAGGAGGCAGCCATAGATTGGGGGTGGGGCCAAATAAAAGGTAAGAATAATGTGGGCTGCGGGGGGGGGCAGAATCAGTTTGGTGACATCATATCGTCACCACTACCAGCTTGGCGGAACTGGGCGGAACCAGGAAGAACCCACCACTGTGTGTTCCCCATTTGCAACCTTCTCGACAAGCAAAGTCAATGGGGAAGCCAGGTTCACTTAACAACTGTCATATTAATTTAACAATGGCAGTGATTCAGCTAACAAACGTGGCAAGAAAAGTTGTAAAATGGGGCAAAAGTCACTTAACAAATTTCTCAGTTAGGAACATAAATTTTGGGCTCAACTATGGTCATAAGTTGAGCACTATCTGTAGTAAATGGTAGTTAAAAAATCATTTTCCAGCCAATGCAACCACTTACTTCCAAATTTTTGTACCTAACAGCAATGCATGTTAGTGAGAATAATGCTGGCATTATTGCATGAGATAATTTTACCTAAATGAAGTGGCAGCAAACAGAAATCTTCACAGTCTCTGTCTTTCTTTTTCTTTCTTTCTCTCTCTGTCTCTCTATCATGTGGTTCACTTAGTGACCATGTAACATCAACAAGGACTGTAACAACTGCAAAATAGCACCTTCAAAACCGTACCCTGAAAGACAGAGCCGATGGTTTCAAAATGTCTGTGAAGATTAAGAAAACTAGAAGAACTCTAGTTTCTGGTATATGCCGTCTATCAAATTTAACCAAACTATTCTTGGAATTATTTCCAAAATAACAACCTGATTGAAATGGATTCAGAAAATCAATCTGAAACTGCAAAGTCTCCTTTTTCAAAAATAGAATATTTGAGACTGGCATACAGTAAGGAAGATCTTCCAAGTCAGTTAGGATTTTTTTCAATAAAAGATTTTGAAATGCCCTTATTCAAAGAGGTGATCTAAAAATCTGACTTAACCATGGGGCCAATTCCATCTTGTGGTTGAATAGGAAGACAAGGGTAGTTATCTTTTCACACAACATTCTCCATATCTTTGAGGTCTACATTTATAAAGTATCTACATGAACCTGATTTGTGGCTCTACCTCCTTATGGCCTGCTCCAACACTGAAGTTAAATTCAAGCAAACACAATCAATTTTATCTGCAAAGAATGATAAAAACAAGCTCACAACAAGCCTCTGTTTCAATTCCCAATATCTTACTGGCATTATTGTGTAACATGTCTAGAAAATAACTGATTTTAGACAGTTACCTTAACACATAGATAACTACATACGGAAAACGGTACTCAGTTTCCAATCCAGGTAAGAATATATTCCATAGTTCCAGGTTTAGAATTTTTATATGAATCACAACTAGAGGTGGGTTTTGGCAGGTTCTGACCAGTTCTGGAGAACCGGTAGCAGAAATTTTGAGTAGTTCGGAGAATCGGTAGAAAAATTCTGACTGGCCCCGCCCCAATCTATTCTCTGCCTCCCAAGTCCCAGCTGTTCAGGAGGAAATGGGTATTTTGCAGGAACCTTCCCCTGGATTGGGGATGGAATGGACATTTTACAGTATCCTTCCCTTGCCACGTTCACCAAGCCACGCCCACAGAACCAATAGTAAAATTTTTTGAAATTGACCACTGATCACAACCTATATTATGTGTGAAGATCTGAAATAATATGCTGATAATTTTGGTCCTATTAGTACTGTCTCTGCCTTATTTGTTGTATGAGGGGCCACCTTTGAAAGAAACTCTGGAAACTTCAGTTGAAATGCAAGAAATAAAAGAAGATTGAAATGATTTTGCTCCTGATGAAAATTATCCACAGGGTGACTAAGGTTGTTATGGTGTTAAAATCATGCCTACATTCCAACTGAAATGGGTACTGAAGGTAAATTTTATTTATGAAATATAGTTCAGATTAACTATCATGTACTCAAGTACCTACCAATTTACAATTGTCAAAATATTCTGAAGCCAAAGTAGGCTGGTTTTGTAGTTGATGATAAGCCATTGTCTTTTCCTTGTGAAATATAAAACATAATTAATTCAAAAGAGAACAAAAAAAATTCAAAAAATAGACTTAGTTTTCTATGTTTTTGTTATGTAGTCAGGTTCAATCAACAAACCAAAAAACCAACCAACCAACCAACAAATCACTGGCCAAAGTCTAGCAAGCAGTTTCTCATCTTCACGCAACATAAAATGAAAGTCATCATATTGAATAATTTATACATTTTAAAGAATCAGAAATTGTTCTGGATAGCTGTATTGACAAGAAATGTATGAATACATGAGACAGTTAGATAGATATACAATATATGCATCTGTCTCGCCTCCAGACTGTATGTGACATCAAATAAGTTTAAAAACCTTATAAGAAAAAACTCATTTCAAATCTTCAGTAGAAGCAGACAACACATTAATAATTCAGTATGGAAACTGCTAAGTGTAATTGATGCCACATCATAAATGTATACCACTTGTCATCTGTAATATGGATGATCAAATGAGTGACTACCTAAAAAACCCCAGATAGAATATTTTTCAAGCCACAGAAATCAATGGCACAATGTAAAGATGGAAGGTTCTTCCAGAAACTAGTATCTAATTTTACTTTACAAATTGCATAGTTTCTCAGCTGCATACAATATTATTTATTTTTTTAAAAAAAACTTCCTTCCTGTTTCTTAGGCTGAAGGTTTAATAGTGAGTATATCATTGTTATAGAACTTGATAACTTCTAAACCCATTCCCAGGTTCACTATGTCTATAATGAGGAACAGAGTTTTAGTCAAACACATTAGATGTTCTGATAGACTGCAATTTTGGTGAATCTTCTAGTCAAATTTTGCTACCCACCCCAGAATTCCCATTCGTCAAGAGATTGTGGAAGTTGTGGTTTTAAATAATCTTATGCTTTATTTCAACTTCTGTTTAACCATTTTAGCTTTCATTTCATTTTGTGAAAGAAGATATATTGTATGATGCTGTGTGCTCATTCAACTCATTGGGAATTATTGGCATATTTTTAGGGAACCAAATATTACTGGCAATATTTTAAAGACATAACAATGGCATTTGTACACTATGCTAAGTTTGATTAATTTAATCCTTATCCTGTTGTCCAAAGGCAGACTAGTATATAGTGAGAGTCCAAAGATTTGAGTACTGTAATAGACAAGTTAAGCATGTTGTATGAAAACAATATCTGTTATCTGGAAATCTCCAGGGCAAATAATTTGGATACTTGAGATGATTTTTTTTAAAAAAAGTTGAATATAAACTTTGCTATTATTTCTTGTTTTCATTTTTTCATTTCATTGTTTTCATTTGTAAACTCATTTAAGTCTTCAGAGACACAAGATGATAATAAAGGAAATAAATAAATAATTACATTTGGAAAATAGCAACAGCACTATAGCACTCAAAGAATTTGAACATTGTGCATATAGAGTGAAGAATTCAACCCATGGTTCTCCTCACCTCAGCCAATAAAATTATTAGTTGTCGAGAGAGAGAGAGAGAGAGAGAGAGAGAGAGAGAGAGAGAGAGAGAGAGAGAGAGATGAAATAAACAATTTAGGATACTTTCATTGGCAGTACAATCTTGAAATTTTTGACATTATGAGAAAAATAGATTAGAACTTGTCCTATAGACATTAGTTAACTATATTGGTTAAGTACAATGTTAACTAACCCTTGCAAGGGGGTGTAACTGAGAAAAACACTCAGAAGGTCCCTTACCATTGAGATTCCTGCTGCTATTGGATAGACCTCCTGCTGCTATTTGGATAGACCCCACCCAAAACATGTTTGCTGAAATCAGGGCAAATCCTGTTTGAAGGACTGAATATTAAAGCTCTTAAGCATTCTTTTTCTGGTACAGAATGATATTTAAACTACCTTGGAACAGGTAGATTTAATAAATAAAACTCCTACTTGTTCATGCAAATCGTTGGCATGCATTCATCAAAGCTAAATTCTGCACTACATTTATGGAAGCTTAAAGCCATAAAAAGAAACGACAAATGTAGGATTTTTCTGTTTTTGTGCAGTGCACTAATAGGTTAGCCAAGCCTAAAGGTTCAGACTAATAAGGTACATATCTGTCCACTCTAAAGTCTGTTGCTGTGAAAAGCTTATTGTTCCATTTTTGACACTGATTGGCTTTCCGTTTGCATTTCCTCTGTCAGTACTTGTATCCCAGAGAAAGTACTGCTGTTCATAATAAATATCTCCAATGACTTAAAAGATATGATCTTGTTTTTCTCTCTCACACCAGCTTGTACTCTTCAAATTATCTAGAAAGCATGGTTTGCCGCTTCAAGATTATCCACATTCAGATGTTCAGTGTGTGGACTCAGAACAGATTGAATTTTGGGGGGGCGGGGGGAGGGAGGGAAGGACTTTGTTCTTCCCCAAGGCAGGGTAACTTAGTCAATTTAACAGAGAGTATCTCATTATTCAGCAACTACAGTATAAGTACTCTTTAGGCCTTCAGATAGCGTGCATGCATGTGCCCTTACAGACAGATGTAAATTCTGCAATCAGGAAAAGGATTAATTCTGATAAGTAAGAGATTTATGAACATTTCAGAAAATGTGCAGGTATACATGCTTGCAAATTTCCTTAGATATAGATTAAAATGAAGAAAAACCAATCTCCAGCCCTTAGAATTTCAGAGCTGAATAGAAGTTGAGTCTTTGGAGCTGGCTGACCCACTTCAATTATTTTTTAAATCAGTTGTCCCAATACTATCCTGGGAAAACAAATACTTTGAAAAAGTAAATTTTCCTTACTAAGAAAATCTTATAGCTTTGATCGCACACTATTTTTATCCAATACAAAAGCAAAGTACAGGTAGTTCTCAACTTATGACCACAATGGAGACAAAAATTTATGTTGCTATGTGAAACATTTGTTAAGTCAGTTTTTTTCAATTTTATGACTTTTCTTGCCAGAGTTGTTAAGTGAATCGTTGCAGCTGTTAAGTTAGTAACCCCATTGTTAAGTGAATCATTGATTTTGCTTGTCAAAAGGCCGCAAAAGGTGATCGTGTGACCCCTGGACATTGCAACCATCATAAATATGAACAAGTTGACAGCATCTGAATTTTGATCATGTGACCAGGGGGAAGCTGCAATGGCTGTAAGCTGCAATGGTTGTAAGCGTGAAAAACAGCCGTAAATCACTTTTTTCACTGCTGTTGTAACTTTGAACAGTCACTAAATGAACAGTAGCAAGTCGAGGACTACCTGTATATGGAAGGCTCTTTGCCAACTCAGATCAGGTTTTTCATACCATTTGTTACTATGTCATTTACTTATTTTTAATCGTATTTATATGGCTGCCCATTTCATGCAATGTTACCACTGACATGATACAGTAATTTGTTGCCATGGGAAAAAAAAAAGATAATAATTAAGAAAAACACACTGAATGCAGCATATATTCCCAAAAATGCAATGCCCAAGTCTTGTCTTAAAACATGTTAAAACTGGAATAGAAACTTTATTCAATACTAAAGCTATCCTAAATCTTTGTCAGAAATCTATCCCAGCAAATGCAAAAGATACTTCTGTTAATCATTTGGATGCATAAGGTAATTGGGCTATTGATCCCATCTAAGCCCATTCACTCTTAGATGTGCAATTAAATGAGCAACAAATGAAGCACAAATGGACCATTTTAAACCAATCTCTGTCAGCAAATTTAACTACCAAGAGAAGAAAATAATTCATATGAAATGGTATCTGCACACACTCTATTGACAGGAAAATTAGTGAGGAATCTTTTCTACAAGGTAAAAGTTATTAAGTAAATGGTATCCAACATCAGAACTCAAGCAGTCAATTTAATAATTGAATTAGAAATACTAAAGAGTAGAAAAAATCAACTATCTCAAGATGTGTCCAGTGTAGAGAATTGTCCATCAGGCATTTCTTGGTTGGCACGACAAAATATTGCAAGAATATATTTCCCAGGGCACAGATTCAGATAAACAGATTTATCATATGAAACCATTTAAAAAAATTACAGCAACTGTTCGATACCAAATAGAAGCTCTATTTATTCTACAACCAATGCTATTTTTTTTGTGTCTCTCTTTTCCACTGTATCTAACAGGCTAGAAATAATTCTCTTTGGGCAAGAAGTATAGACTATTCATTTCTTGTTTGCTAATAGCCTGAACTAATATCAGTTTGCTTAGTTTTCACCATGGGAGTAATTACTGTATATTATTCATTCAAAATAAAACTTAGTTTTATTTCTCCCGAAATTAGGACATCATTTTAAGGAGATGAAGTGCTAGATTGTCATGGCAATGAAGTCTTGGTAAAGTAGAGTTGGGACAAACTCTTTAGTTGAGTCCAGCAAATTGAAAATTCCTTCTTGTGTGTGTGAGAGAGAGGAATTCAACCTTCTTTAAAAGAGGCAGTGTCAAGATTCTCTCGGCTAATAATAGAATTGGAAATTGTGCAGGGAGTAATTCAAGGAGGCAGATACTCTGACAAGCAAGTTTACTGCAAGAACTAGGAAAGCTGGTGAGAAAGAATTCCAATGATTTCCAAGTATATAGACAACACAGGCTTAATATTTGATGCTCTTTCTTCTGCCTATACAGTGCAACAGGGCTAAAATCTCTCATTTTTGGGTGGGAATAAGAATTGCCACCTGTCCCTATTTATGGCAAAAGCATTCTCTGCCTTCAGGTTGTTTGCTTTAGGTCTTGCCAAAAGTAGCACTTACAAGACATCATCAGACTACTGAAGAAATCAAATCTGGAACTAGAAAATGAAAATAGCTATTACTCAGTCACTTAACTTCCTCTTCCTGGACAACATACTTAATCATTTTCTTGCTGATAGATAGTAGATTCTTAAATGAGAAACATTTGTCTAGATTAATTTCAGTCTGGTTGCAGGCCTAATTTTGGAACCAAAATGCTCTGTAGGATGACCCTTTTGAAAAATAGGTATTCAAAATGTAATGTTCAAGAGGCATAGAGTTTGCATCGTGATATCTACCATTTTACTTTTTTTTATTCACCCCCCCCCCCCACAGTCCCTTCTAATTCTTCTTTAAAAATCAATGACAAAATATTGAGAACTATTAGCATGGTATTTTGTGTTATTTCGATATTCTAGAATAGAGAATTAAAAAATAGAATATAATTAAAATACTTGTTACAACATTCCCTTTCAAAGCCTAAAATGAATTTTAAAAGGCACAAATCACAAGTTTGCTTACTTATTCAGAGTGTGAGCCCTTTCTACCCTTGAATGCAAAATATATATCCTATCCGTGATCTTATGATCAAAAATGAAAAAAATAAGTCCCAGTCATTTAGTAACTTCTTTTGAAAAAAGGAAGCAATTATAGAAATTATAATTTATCTAATGGATTTTTAAATTTGCATCATTAAAATTAAAGGTACTGTCCATGGGGTTTTCATGGCAAAGATGCTGAAGTGGGTTGCCATTTCCTTCCCAGTTGCAATGTATGGCTGTGAAAGTTGGACCATAAGGAAGGCTGAGCGCTGAAGAATTGAAGCCTTTGAAGTATGGTGCTGGAGAAGATTCCTGCAAGTCCCTTGGATTGCAAGGCAATCAAACCAGTCAGTCCTAGAGGTGATCAACCCTGACTGATCTTTAGAAGACCAGATCCTGAAGATGAAACTCAAATACTCTGGCCATCTAATGAGGAGGAAGGATTCACTGGAGAAGAGCCTAATGCTGGGAAAGATTGAGGGCAAAAGAAGAAGGTGACAACAGAGAATGAGGTTGCTGAATGGAGTCACTGAAGCAGTCAGCGTGAGCTTAAATGGACTCTGGGGGATGGTAGAGGACAGGAAGGCCTGGAGGAACATTGTCCTCGTGATGGGTCGGACACGACTTCACAACTAACAACAACAAAAGTTAAAGGAAAATACTGTTTCTAAGCTTGGAAATGAAGAAATAATATATTCTACACCTTTTCTTATAAATCTGTAAGCAATTGCCAGATAATGTTGTCAGAATTCTAAATAAAATAAATAAATAAAACCACATAATACAGATTACAGATTTTCATAGGCTGGGTTTGCAGAGAAAATTGACTTTATCTGCTTCTGTTTCTGCTAGGCTTGTTCTGGTTTTTACTCAGAGTGGAAAAATAAAGTGAAACTTTTAAGTCACTGGAAAGGGTCCCCATCTCCTTTTTACCCTACATCACCTCCCTGCATAGTTTGCTGCCACTAAAACAGACTGTCTACAGAAATTACTAGTCTCATGCCTCTATTTCTGGCAGCTGGAGAGAGATATATTAAAAATAAATATTTCCTCACAAAAAAAGCCATCTTCTGTAACTACTTGTACATATCTCAGTAGCTTTCTTGCAATGAAACAGAATCTTTTGGGATTTTTCTTCAATTTCCGAGGATAGCCTACAGCTTTAGTGTTTCCTGGTGGCCTCTCCAGATAGTAACCAGATCTAATGCCGCTTACTGCCTTTTGAGATCAGTTAAGGTCACACAATACAGTCACTTGTAAGTCAGGTGCTGCATTAAGCTATATTTTTCATGTTCACACTAATATGGCTGACTAGGAAAATGCTGTTATATAAAAATAAGACTGTTACTATCTTATCTAGTAGTCCATTGTTAAGGAAAACCTATGCCCATTTATGTGGAAGAAAACTTGATGACGATTGCAGCTTGATCCGTTATAAGCAGAGGTGGGTTTCAGCAGGTTCTGACCAGTTCTGGAGAACGGTAGCAGAAATTTTGAGTAGTTTGGAGAACCGGTAGTAAAAATTCTGACTGGCCCCATCTATTCTCTGCCTCCCAAGTCCCAGCTGATCGGGAGGAAATGGGGATTTTTACAGTAACCTTCCCCTGGTGGGAATGGACATTTTACAGTATCCTTCCCTTGCCACGCCCATCAAGCCATGCCCACAGAACCGGTAGTAAAAATTTTTGAAACCCACTACTGGTTATAAGTCTTGGAACCAAATAAACAGAGACTTGGGAAATGAAAACCAAAAATGGAGAAATGTGTTTTATGCGAAATATTGAGGTATCGAGCCTTGGTGTAGGACAGTGGTTCTCAACCTTCCTAATGCCGTGACCCTTTAATACAGTTCCTCATGTTGTGGTGACCCCCAACCATAAAATTATTCTTAAAACCATCAAAAATATGTGTTTTCCGATGGTCTTAGGCCTGGGGTCCCCAATCTTTTGGACCTTAGGGACCACCAAGTTCATAATTTTAAATTTTGTGGACCACTAATATGAATCCAGCACACTACTTGCTGAAGCACCTGGACTCCCAATGGGGGTCCTTCAGGCACTCTCCCTCCTCTCTCTCTCTCTCTCTCTCTCTCTCTCTCTCTCTCTCCCACTCTTTCTCTCTCATTCTCTCTTTCTCTCTCCCTCCCTCCCTCCCTCTCTCTCTCTCTCTCTCTCTCTCATTCTTTCTCTCCCTCCTCTTTCTCTCTCTCTCCCCCCACTCTTTCTCTCTTTCTCTTTCTTTCTTTCTTTCTTTCTCTCTCTCTCCCACTCTTTCTCGCTCATTCTCTCTTTATCTCTCCCCCTTTCTCTCTCCCACTCTCTCTCTCTCTCATTCTGATTCTCTCATTCTGATTCTTTCTCTCTCTCTTTGATTCTCTTTCATTTTGTCTCTCTCTCATTCTCTCTCTGATTCTCTGATTCTCTCTCTTTCATTCTGTCTTTCTCTCTTTCATTCTTTCTCTTTCTCTCTCTGTCTCATTGATTCTTTCTCTCTCTCTCTCTCTCATTCTCTCTTTCATTCTTTGTCTGTCTCTCTCTGTCTCATTCTGATTCTCTCTCTTTCTCTCTCTCTCTCATTCTTTCTCTCTCTCATCTCATGGGCCAACCAGTGTCTTGGGGCTGAGAGGAAGTCAAGCATCTCCCTGAGAGACTGAGTTGAGCGGAGCACCAAGGGCTGGAAAAAGTATGGGAGCGAAGCACTACTTGGACTACTTGTGCGGCATGAACATTCGCCTTGGTATATTTGCACCAGCCAGTGGCCAAGGCAGCCCTCGTTTCCTGCCACTTGGGACTCAGAGCGGTAAACAACATCTGGTTCGGGGAGCAGCCAGATTTTGCTCTCCATTGCAGATGCCAGATCGGCCCTCTGCAAGCTCTTGTCTCTCGAGGAGCCCGACCAAAGTTTCCCGCACCACTTCAGGGAGTGCTCCTTGAGAGACGAGAGCTTGCAGGAGGCCGATCTGGCATCTGCAATAGAGAGCAAAATCTGGCTGCTCCCCAGACCAGACGCCATTTACTGCTCCGAATCCCAAGCAGAAGGAGAGGAGGGCTGTCTTGCGCCACTGGCTGTCTTAGGTGACCCCTGTGAAAGGGTCATTTGACTCCCAAAGGGGTCACGACCCACAGGTTGAGAACCACTGATGTAGGAGATTAGGTTT
The DNA here is from genome assembly GCA_030761175.1 of Masticophis lateralis. Lineage (NCBI taxonomy): Eukaryota > Metazoa > Chordata > Lepidosauria > Squamata > Colubridae > Masticophis > Masticophis lateralis. The sequence goes on along the minus strand of JAUDYJ010000001.1, from coordinate 259,332,062 downwards.
CATTTTTCAAACTCTGGAGGAGGCTGTTCTGTAACTGGTTCACAGAAAAGGATGAATGCAAGCAGAGCAGCCTTTCCCAACATCACATCGTCCAGTAATATTGGAAGTACAATTCCCAGGTAGGCTAAAAGTTGTGGACTTGAAGCATCTGGAAACTGCCAAATTGGGAAGACTATTTAGAAAACCAAAAATCATTTTAATGGTAGAAAGGAATTAAAATGAATTTTGATTTTCTGAATTTAGGTGAAAAGTTGTAACCAGAAGCTGTCAAGTCCAGTAGAAGACATTGTGACATTTTATACAAGAGAATGATTTTTCCCTCATGTTTTCAGAAATTTGGTAAGCTGTGGTGGGATTTTATGTGCGCTGGACTCTTCAGAGGCTTAACAAACTTATTTTCCTTCATTATTCTCAAAAAATGAACCAATGACTTTTTTCAGGAATGAGTGACTAGCTAATGTATCATGATGAGCTACAGAATGTATATCTGTTAGTCCTTCGGGGTAAGTAACACCAAAACACAGGACAGTAGGTTTTCAGGAATATTCTATGTTGTTATAAGGGAGAATAACTGAATAACTGAAAACCTGACAGAGTTTCTGTTTCTTCCAAAGAAAATCATGACAGGGTATTTTGATTTTCTTTCTATCTTCTCACGCTTTTCTCTTTCTCAAGGCTCTGTCATCTTTTCTGAAACCCCTTCCTTCCTTCCTTCCTTCCTTCCTTCCTTCCTTCCTTCCTTCCTTCCTTCCTTCCTTCCTTCCTTCCCCCTACCAAAAAGATTCCCAATCTCAGAGAAGGCAAGCATCATGACAGAGAAAGCATGCTTCCCATATCCAACCAGATGTCAGTGCTTTATCAGGGGGAACTGGAGCTGGCCACCCTACCAGATCTAGTAGGACAGGCAGACACCATTGAGAATAGATGGCCCCACAAATAACCTGGCCCTTGTAGGGTTTTAAAGATGACAACTAGCACTGTGAATTGCACCCAGAAGCCAATACAGCTCATGCAATAGTAGTATCACATCAGTGCATTGAGATGTGCCAGCTTCTGATCCAGCTGAAACAAAGTGACTGGCACAAGGTCACCCAGCTGGCTTTGTGCACAAGGTGAACTAGAATTCACAGTCTTTCCTTGTATCCTCCCTGTTGCCTTAACCACTACACCAAACTGGCTCCTTATGTAGCAGATAATAATGTATATAAGATATTAATATATTGATTAATTTTAAGAATGATAAAAGCTTCCAAAAAGTATTATTAAGGTTAAATTATGCATATTGTTAAATCAGAGCAGTGTTTGATAGGATAAATTCAAATACATTATGTTCATATACTAAGTTAAATATATTTCTATTAATCAAAACTTCCCATTCTGAAGCATCAGTAGAAATTAAAGAACAACAAGTGAGGAATAGCTACTACAGTATTGTCTCCCATTTACTTAACTTTATGTAGATTATATCCATCATGAATTCCAATAAAAGCAAATTTTTCAGCGTAGATATTTTCATATAAATTCCATTTTAATGTATCTTGATGGCATAATCTACTGTTAGCCATGCAAATTGGATTGAAATAGTTTTTAGGGGGTTATGGAGCCATTTATCAGACAGAAAACCTACTTATAATCTACAGTAAGAGCAAAAAAATTGAACATGGAAATTGTCCACTATGTCATTAGTAATCAGTTACAAGTAATGGAACAAATCCAGTGTTTTAATAACATAAGTAGCCTTATTTCATGGGTGTCAAACTCACTGCGTTACGTTGCTGTCATGTGACATTTTGTGACATTTGCCCCTTCGCAGAGTTGGGGTGGGCATGGCCTGTGTGTATCGCATCCAGCCCATGGGCCACCAGTTTGACACCCCTGCCTTATTTAATGAAGTGTTGCAGCTAGTTTTAAAAACAATATAGTTGGAATTCAGTCAAACTAAAAAAGAGGGAGATGTACTTGGCAATTTTTTTCTTCACACTGATCAAGAAATTTTTTTTAGATGGAATCAATCATTTTGCAATTTGTGCAATTTTCTTAAAAGTAATTCCAACAGGAAGGCTAAAATAAGTCTAGATGATTATTGCAGCTTCATGATTGAAGTCCCCCATCTTTGTATCTGTGTATGACATCAACACAAATGCAAAAGCACTGAGGCTTTGATTGCATCTTCCTGATTGCATCTTTCTTTAGCCTCCTGTTTTCCTCCAAACCAAAGCATGCACTTTTCATATACTGTAAATGTGCACTGAGTCCATCCCTAATATTCATTCACTGAGTGGGAAAGTATAAAGGAACATTTTAGTTGCAATGGAGCAAACTTGATTTATTACCATCCTTTCGGCAATCAGGAACCCTGTCTGGTCAGGTTTCCTATTTTCTCTACCTATGTTTAGCCGAAAGAATTACAGCTTCTGCTGTGCCTGGGGACACTTGGGCTTTCCAGCTGAGGAGGCCCTTTTTGAAACAAATGTGATTATACTCTCCCTTCAGGCTTACTGTGATGGAGGCATTTGTGTTTCCATCTCCTTGTATAGTTACAATTTATGACTCCTGCTTGAGACTTTTGTATACATGACTCAGAGCTGAAGAACTGAACCATTGCTTAACTTATTGCCCCAAATTTGCTGAAAGAAACAAGAAATTGACATCTAGATTAAAGCCATATTTGAAAAGGCAGTGATTAGTACTTGCATTAGTCAGATGTATCCTATCTAAATTAGAGGAGCAGCACAGATGTTAAGGAGAATGTTGGAAATAATGATTAACATACCTTCTGTCTAGAGACCATGTTAAGCTTCAGTGTGGCTCTTGCAATTTTTGTTTTTCTTTATGGGGCTGCTACTATAATACCTGTTTGGGATATGGAATAAAAGTGTTAGGAGCCATGGTGGCGCAGTGTTAGAATGCAGTATTGCAGGTAAATTCAGCTCATTGCCAGGAGTTCAATCTTGAATCAGCTCAAAGTTGACTCACCCTTCCATCCTTCTGAGATCGGTAAAATGAGGACTCAAATTGTTGGGGTTAATATGCCAACTCTATAAATTGCTTAGAGAGGGCTGTAAAAGCACTATGAAGTGAATATATAAATGTAAGTGCTAGTGCTACTGCTATAATTATGGACTATGAAATTATATTAGTAATGACTGCAATCACAAATATTTATAACTCGTTCTTGTCCACCAGTCGTGGGTTTCAAAAATTTTTACTCCCGGTTCTGTGGGCCTGGCATGGTGGGCCTGGCATGGCTTGGTGGGTGTTACTTGGTGGGCGTGGCAGGGGAAGGATACTGTAAAATCTCCAATCGTGCCCCACTCCAGGGGAGGAATACTGTAAAATCTCCATTCCCACCCTACTCCAGGGGGAAGGTTACTGCAAAATCCCCATTTCCTCCCAAATAGCTGGGACTCGGGAGGCAGAGAATAGATGGGGGCCGGGCCAGTCAGAATTTTTACTAATGGTTCTCCGAACTACTCAAAATTTCCATTACCGGTTCTCCTGAACTGGTCAGAACCTGCTGAAACCCACCTCTGTTGTCCACCTGTTTAACTCAGCAAATGCTCAGTCTATTAGTTTAATAACAGTCCTATTAGGACTTTCTTTAAAGAAAAACACAGTTCTTACGTTCCTTTTGCAGTTTCTTTGCAGCAGAAATAGTCAGATGTCCCAAGAGGAGCATTAAATACAGAGTCAAATTTCCATACCTAGTACCCTGGGCAGGCCTGGGCAGAAACACAAATCAATTGCAACTTCAGAATACACATATGGAAGTCACAGGTCAGGAATGGAGAGTTTGGAAACGTAACAAAACTGCAGCTGTACAACTAGACTGAGCTATTTGTTAGGTGCATTTTGAGAATGCCGTGGATGGAATTTATCCTGATAGATCCTGATATGACATTTTAATTGAGTTAAATTTGAGCAAGCTAATTAAGACCATCAAGTGGTTCTGTGGTTGGAAAAATGATACTAGTTACTATGTAACTAGAGAGAAGGCTGTTCAATGATTTGTATTCTTCAATATTCTTTAATTAAGGAATTATTAAGAATGGGGGAGATGTATTGTTTCTGCAAATGGAACAGAACTGTATCTAGCTGACACACAAAAATAGTTTTTTAAAATTTATTTTGAAAAATAGGAAGTAAGGCTGATACTAATCTAATACTCATACAAATAGTAATACAAAAATCAACGAATACTACATATAGGAAAAATAATCAGTTCAAGTGCATTGATCAAGGATAGGCTATGTCTAGCTTGGTGTTCGTAGAAAACAAAGCAGTACTGAGATTTTAGTAGTAAGTAGAATTATCTGTATGTGAAAAAAGCAGTCTACAATTTAGTCTAAATTAACAGAACTACTGCTTTTTAATTGGGGCAATAAATCTCCTTCAGGCATTGAGCAGAACATCTGGAGGCGTTCAGTTTGCTCTGCCCCTTTTCTCTCAGAGCTCCCTGCATTCAGCCAGAGTTTTATTCACAGTTGCATGAATGCAAATACCGCTAACTGCAGAATCGTATTTTATAGCAGCCCTTGATCACATGGAGAGCAGCACTCAAGTTAAAACAAATATAAGTATGAATTTGGGACTGAATTTGTGAAGTGGGATAGGAGAGTGCAAAGTAGCATTATTTACATTCCTGTTCTCCAGTTGTCTGAAGCCCTTCGTGCATTCATGTGAAAAAAAGGGCCATAACTTCATTTTATTATGCACTAGCCAGCTGTTACCTAAAGGACTGGGTCCTGTTCTGAGAGTCATATTAAAAAAAAATCTAGATAAATCAGAATGGATTCAAATGTGTACAAAAAAAGTAACTAGAAGTAAGGAATATAAATCCTGCATAGAAAAACTGAAGGAACTTGGTTTACTTAACTTGAATAACCTAAAGACTAAACCAAAACAATAAACAATGCATTGTGCAGATCAACCAATTTTCTTTTACACCAGAATAAATAAGCAAGGGCATGATCTTTATATGGACCACAGCTTATAGAAAATATAGGAAGGGGGCATTTTTTTCTTTCTAGCTCTTCATGTTAGATCGGCGCAGGAAAGAAGAAGTGACCAGCAGGGTTCAAGTAACAAGTTTTAATAACAAGAACTGAACGGCTTGTGCGCTGCCGGAGCTCTCCTTATATACACTCCGGCAGACGCACCGCCCACTGACAGGGATTCAAAACTCCCGCCGAAAGGATCTGCAGCCAATCCCAGGCGGATGTCCTTATAAGGACATAACACTCCTCCCCCCTAGTTCTTAGTCAGTCGATCAGGGAAATAGTCACTAAGATAAACAGGACGTCTACGTGCCCGCGTAGACCTGCGCAGTTCAGAGTCAAGATGGACACTCTCCCGGACGGAGGGTGTCTGCTCTGCTCGGGGCTTCTTCCCCGGTGCCGGGCTGGATCTGGCCGTCGAGGACGCGGGCACTGTGTCCGAACCTCCGGCCGGGTCACGGACCTCCGCCTGCGGGCGATGCCGGTCTGCCTCGTTCCTGCACGGATCGTGGAGCCGCCGGTGTGGATCCCTGTTCTTGGCCGGTCCGGAACTCCTGAGCCACGGTAGGTCCCTGGGTCTCCCTCGGGTCCCCTTTGGGCTGGGGTCGCGCCGGTCTGGGTCAGGGTGCGAGTCCGGCGGTGGTGGTTGGGTTAAGTCCCCGGGGTCTCCGGTCGAGTCCGGCTTACTCCCGGGGCGGCAGGTGGACGGACATGGTGACTGGTCGGCTCTGTCGGGGTGGCATAGGCCTACCTTGCAGGGGTGGTGTAGGCCCTCTCTGCGCGGTTGGTCTGGCGGTGGTGTCGAATGTTCCCTCTGGCCGCTGGGCTGCTCGACCTGGTCGGGTTGGTGCTGGCCTACCCTGCCGGGGTGGTGGAGGCCTTCCTTGCAGGGTTGGTTTTCTGCGCGGTTGGCGGGTTGTTGTAGGGTCTCCTGGACTGATGGCTGGAGGTCCCCAACTCTGGGCTGCCGGTTGCCTACTTCGCAGGGTTGACATTGGCTTCCCCTGCTGGGTTGTCCCCGGTCTACTTGCCTTGCCGGATCTGGTATTAGGCTAGGTGCCGGGGTGCTTGTTCGTCCCTCGGGTCGCCGGTCTCCCTCGTCTGGGTGGTTTAGGCTTACTTCGGCGGGGTGGTTTAGGCCTACCTCGTCGGGGTGGTTTAGGCCTACTGTACCGGGGTGGTTTAGGCCTACCTCGTCGGGGTGGTTTAGGCCTACTGCGCCGGGGTGGTTTAGGCCTACTGTGCCGGGGTGGTTTAGGCCTACCTCGTCGGGGTGGTTTAGGCCTACTGCGCCGGGGTGGTTTAGGCCTACCTCGTCGGGGTGGTTTTCGCTCACTTCCCTCCACCTTTTGCGGAGCTGGTCGAGATGACGTCTCACGATCTGTCCATCGTCCAGCTCAACGCGGTAGGATTTGGGACCGGTTGTGCTGTGTACTGTAGCTTTAAGCCATTTCGGCGAGCCGTGGAAATTCAGAGCGAAAACGGCATCACCGACGGAAAACTGGCGAAGTTGGCGACTGGCGGATGCGGGCACCTCAGAGGAGTATTGCGGGTGCAGTCTGTCCAGGGGAGACCGGAGTCTCCTGCCCATTAAAAGCTCGGCGGGGCATTTTCGGGTGGCAGAGTGAGGCGTGATATGCTGGGTGAGCAAAAAAGTGTCAATGCGCTCCTGCCAGTCACCCGGGCCCATTTTGGCGAGCGACTCCTTCGTGAGCCGCACCATCCGTTCAGCCTGCCCATTTCCGGCCGGTCTGTAAGGGGCAGAAAGGGCATGGCGAATGCCCAAGCCAGCCAGGAAAGCTTCCATGGGCACGGACGTAAGTTGGGGCCCGTTGTCTGAGACCAAAACGTCAGGGAGTCCATGGGTCGCGAAAAGGCGCCGGAGGGCACGGATGGTAGCTTCCGTTGTGGTGGATGCCATGGGAACGACTTCCAACCACTTGGAGTAGGCATCAACCACGATGAGGAGGTGGTGCCCATGAATGGGGCCCGCAAAGTCTATGTGAATGCGCGACCAGGGGGAGCTCGGAGTCTCCCAGGGCATCGGGTCAGATTGAGGCGGGGCGGCTCTGACTTCTTGGCACGGGCTACACCTGGCGACCCAATGTTCAATGTCTTTGTCCAGTGTCGGCCACCAGACGTAGCTCCGTGCCAGGGCTTTCATCCGGACAATGCCCGGGTGTCCTTTGTGCAGCGCCGTAAGAGTCCTTCGTTGAAGAGTGCTGGGAATCAGCACCCTATCTCCCCATAGTAAACAGCCGCGCATGGTGGACAGCTCCCCTTGCTTGCGGCTGAACGGGCTGAAGTTGTCGCTGTCAATTCGAGTCGGCCAGCCTCTCAAGACCCAGGAGTGGACTTGGCGGAGGATGGGGTCAGCTCGCGTGTGCGTCGCTACGTCGGCAGATGTCACGGGACAGTTGCTGTCGTTGTCAATATGCAGCAGCTCGAGCGTGGGGGCCGGGTCTTCCACAGATTCGGCGGATGGGCACCTGCTCAACGCGTCGGCGTTTGCGATGGCTTTACCAGGCTGGTGGACGAGGCTGTAGGAGTAGCCGGCGAGGAATATGGACCAGCGCGTCATTCGGGGGGACATGAATGCTGGGGTCTGCTTGTCCCCTGCTAGTAGGCCGAGGAGAGGCTTGTGATCGGTGACAATGGTGAATTGCCGTCCATACAGGTATTCGTGGAAGCGCTTCACCCCTGCAACAATAGCCAACGCCTCTTTGTCCAGTTGGCTGTAGTTGCGCTCAGCACTAGACATAGTCTTTGAGAAAAATGCGATGGGGGCTTCACGACCGGTAGGCAGTTCGTGGCTGAGCACAGCGCCAACTCCGTACGGGGAAGCGTCACAGGTCAGTCTGAGGGGCAGTGTCTCATTGTATTGAATGAGCACACTGTCAGAGGTCAGGAGTTGCTTAACGGCTCTGAATGCAGACTCCTCCTCACGTCCCCACCTCCAGGAAACCGCCTTCGCCAGCAAGCGATGGAGCGGCTCAGCAACAGTGGCTTTCTGCTGGAGGAAAATAGCGTAGAAGTTAAGCAATCCAAGGAAAGCCTGAAGCTCCGCTTTGTTTTTGGGGCTGGGAGCTTCATGGATAGCTTTAACTTTTGATTTGGTGGGGTGGATGCCAGAACTATCTATCAGATAGCCCAGGAACTCGACTTCCTGTACCCCAATGATGCACTTGTCCCTCCGGACTCTCAAGCCCTTCTCCCTGAAACGTTGGAGAACTAGCCTCAGCCGGTCCAGGAGTTGAGCCTTTGAGTCCCCAGAGATCAGTACATCATCGAAATAAGGCACCACCCCTGGAACGCCTTGGAGAAGGCGTTCCATCATGGATTGGAAAATGCCAGGGGCTGCACTGACTCCAAACTGGAGACGGTTGCACTTAAACGCGCCTCTATGGGTGACAATAGTCTGTGCCTCCGCCGTTTCCTGATCTACTGGCAGTTGCTGGTAAGCCTGGGCCAGGTCCAGTTTTGCAAAAATTTTGCCCTTGCCGAGTGAGTGCAGCAAATGTTGCACTACTGGCACGGGGTATGCGCTCTGCGGCAATGCCTTATTGATGGTCACTTTGTAGTCGGCGCAGATGCGCACAGATCCATCCTGCTTCATGGGAGTCACAATGGGAGTTTCCCATGAAGCATGATCGATGGGTTCCAGAATACCTTGGGCAATCAGCTTATCTAGCTGAGCGTCTACTTTAGCCCGCAAGGCAAATGGAACCCGGCGGGGCTTGAGCCGAATTGGGGTTACCCCCTTGTCCAGATTAAAGGAGATGGGTTTCCCTAAAAACGTCCCTAACTTACCATCGAAGACTTCTTGGAACTCTCCGATGAGTGAGTCGAGTTCGCCTGAGCTAATCTGGTGGATGCCTCCAATAGAAAGCCCCAGCGGCTGGAACCACTCCACGCCCAGCAGGGTCGGGCGGCTATGCTCCACGACGGTTATGGGAAGCTGGCCCTGGAACTGCTTGAAGGCGATCCGGAGGTTGGTCCGCCCGATGACGCCGATGGGGTTGCCGCCGAAATCCACCAGCTTGGAGTGCAGAGGTTCAAGTTGGCGCTTGGAGAGATTCGGCTTGAGCCTCTTGACCTGGTGCCAGTCGATGATCGAATAGACGGAGCCTGAGTCGACTTCCATCGTGCACGGCAAGCCTTCTGCCAACAGTGTCACGTGGAATTTTGTGGCACTGTTGGTGCTGGTGAGGGCGATCGTTGTCTGGTGCACAGCGCCGCCATGAGAACTGGTGCGGTCGTCGCGCTTTTGCTGGGTTGAGGACCGTTTGGACGACCTCTGGGAGTCGCGACGATTTTCTGGATTCTGGGGCTTGATCGACTCCGGAACAGGATCAGAGGCTCTGCATGCCTCTGCGATGTGCCCCCTCTTAAGGCAGCGTCTGCAGGTGGCATCCCGCCAGCGACAGGATTGGCGGGGGTGGTGTCCCTTGCAACTGCCGCACTGAGCGGCGCGGCGGCCATCGTTTTGAATTTCCCGCCTGGTTGGGCGGGAAACTTTTAAAACGGTTGATTCTCCCTCTGAATCAGTCGGAGTGGACGAGTCGTCGGATGATTCCGATGACGGTTTGCGGATCTTATGGATCCCTCGGGACTGGAGCATGGCAGCAGCGGCGGTCTCGGATGTTTCAGCAGCCGTAGCCTCCTCAAGAACGTCCTTCAAGGACAGTCTTTTTCTGCTTAGGAACTTCTTTTGGAGGTTGGCATCTCTCATCCCGAAGACGATCCCGTCGCGTAAGGCATTGTCAACGTTCTCAAATTCGCAGTTAGCAGCGATTTGACGCAATGCCGCCACAAAGTCTTTAAGCGATTCGCCTTCCTTCTGATTACGTTGGCGGAAGGTAAAGCGGTTCGAAATGGGGGTGCCCGTTGGGGCATAGTGGTCTTTCAGGGCAGTCTGCAGATCCACCCAGGACATGACTTCAATGTCCCTGGGTGCGACGAGGTTGACGGCGAGTTCCAGAACGTCGGAGCCGCAGTTAGCGAGGAAGAGAGCCCTCTTCCTCTCGTCGTCTAGGTTGTTGTAGCCGTTTCCCCGGAGGAATTGGCGGAAACGTATCATATACGAACTCCACTTCTCCCGGCTGGGGTTGAAGGGAGCCAGTGAGGCGAACGGCGCTTGCGGCGTTGCCATTTCTCAGACCGCGTCGAGTGACTTCAGCTCGTTATGGCGATCGTGCCACGCGGAGGTTCTTCTCTAGACCTTCGTCGCCAGTGTTAGATCGGCGCAGGAAAGAAGAAGTGACCAGCAGGGTTCAAGTAACAAGTTTTAATAACAAGAACTGAACGGCTTGTGCGCTGCCGGAGCTCTCCTTATATACACTCCGGCAGACGCACCGCCCACTGACAGGGATTCAAAACTCCCGCCGAAAGGATCTGCAGCCAATCCCAGGCGGATGTCCTTATAAGGACATAACACTTCATATATAAACCTTTCTGCATGATTCTTTGTTAGTGTTAGAGACAATAGTGGTGAGGTTTTGACAAATAAAGGGCCTAGGTAAAGGACTATTCTTCTTCCCTGTAGATGGACATCATTGTTTATATGTAGAGGGTTCATCTTCCCTGAATAAGAGCCTAATTACATTGAAATAAAAGCCAGTCAGAAATGTTGCTACATAAAAATATACTGCTCAAAAAAACAAAGGGAACACAAGCAGAAGACATCCGAGATCTGAATAAATGAAATAGCCTTATTAAATACTTTGTTCTTTACATACAGTAGTTTATACACTGCTCAAACACCTAAAGGGAACACAAAACTACTGTATGTAATGAACAAAGTATTTAATAAGGCTATTTCATTCATTCAGATCTCGGATGTCTCCTGCTTGTGTTCCCTTTATTTTTTTGAGCAGTGTATGTTACTGTGTATTTTCCTCCCCCCCCCCCCCCAAATGATATGATTTCAGCCTTTCAGTTCAAAATGAGTTGGTACTTGGAGAACAATCATTTGTTCAATCCAGTGGTGGGTTTCAAAATTTTTTACTACCAGTTCTGTGGGCATGGCTTGGTGGGCGTGGCAGGGAAAGGATACTGTAAAATCTCCATTCCCACCCCACTCCAGGGGAAAGTTATTGCAAAATCCCCAGTCCTTCCCCGATCAGCTGGGACTTGGGAGCCAGAGAATAGATGGGGGTGGGACCAGTCAGAATTTCACTACCGGTTCTCCGAACTACTCAAAATTTCCACTACCAGTTCTCCAGAACTGGTCAGAACCTGCTGAAACCCACCTCTGCTTCAGTCTCAGAAAGCAAGAATACAGGATATCTAATAGATATAAGTTTCATAAGAGATTTTATTAGAACCTTAGGAGAAACTTCTTCAAAGGCTGCTGAAATGAAATACTTGCCTTTCCAGTTGGCTTTCTAGGTATGCAGATCTTTTGGAGATGGTATTCTAGAGATCAAGTCATGAGAGAAAAGATGTCTGAGATCCTTCTAGTCAGCACTATTCAGCTAAGGGGATCTTCAGCACCCCCACTCTGTCTGAACTCACTGATCTAGCAGAAATCACCAGAGACAGGCTGTCCTTAAAATATATTATGGAGAACTTTATAGTGTGCAACCTCCAACTGGAAGGCAACTGGCCACCAATGAAGCTCGAGGTATGCCCATTACTACCTGTGTGGCTACATCTGGAACAACTGTATTTCCTCACTGTGGCCCTCAAGGACAGCCTCAGGTAGAATGCGTTGCAATAATTACTCATATTAAGCTGCTGTTCAACAGACAAGAATGCAGATATGGAGATTTAATCAGTAGCAGAAGAAATCATTATTCTGAAATTTATGACAGTTTGAAATGAGCATGGAAGACAATTTATTTTATTTTGTTTACTTATTTTAGAAAATTTATATTGCCTCCTCCAGGCACACGTCGACTCAAGGCGGCTTACACGAATATAAAAACTTCACATAAAAATAAAAATAATAAAAGAAAATAATAAAAGAATCGGTAGGCAAATGTAGAATTGGAATACATGCAATATATTAAAAAGTAAGTGTTAAGTTAAAATGGTGCAGCCCCTTAATGTAAGTAAGATTAAATATGAAGGATTCTGTCAACTGCTGTTACCTTCATCCCATGCATTTGAGCTTCTAGAAATATCTAGTCAGTCATCAAAGAAACAGAATAGTGGCTCTGTTTGAATCTGAGTAAAATGGTGTTATATAATTTTCAGCTATGAAACAAGGGTAGTGATCCAGCACAGGCCAATGAGTGAAACTGTAAGACTGAGGCTTCTAATATTTATTGTTAAGGTGAATACACGTAATCCTTTTTTAAAAATTTTTTTATTTTTATTTATTTTTTTAATTAGATTTATATGCCGCCCTTCTCAGACTCAGGGCGGCTTACAAGGCATTAAGCAATAGCCTTCATACTTTTGTATATTTTTTTATACAAAGTCAGCTTATTGCTCCCACAAACTGGGTCCTCAATTTACCGACCTTAGAAAGGATGGAAGGCTGAGTCAACCTTGAGCCTCGAACTGGTGTAATTGCAGACAGCTGGATGTTAATAACAGGCTATTGAGCTGGTTGTAAATCCTTGATTTACAACCATTAATTTAACGACTGTTCAAAGTTACAACAGCACTGAAAAAAAGTGATTTATGACTGCTCCTTTTCACTCTCATAGCATCCCCATAGTCACATGATCAACGTTTGGGCGTTTGGCCAATCAGGTTGTATTTATGATGGTTGCAGCATCTTGGAGTCATGTGATCACCATTTGCGACCTTCCCAGCCAGTTTTTTTAAAAGCAAAGTCTACAGGGAAAGCTGGATTTGCTTAACAGTCTTATAATTCACTTACAACTGTAGTGATTCACTTAACAACTGTGGCTGAAAAGGTCATAAAATCAGGCATGCCTCACTTCCAACTGCCTTGCTTAGCAATAGAAATTGTGGCCTCATATATTAAGAGTTGTAAATATAAAACATAACAATAATCCTAATGCATCGGATCAAGGCAGATTGTAACCCAGAATTTTGTTTTTCTTAATGGCCAACCTACATCCCTCTGGTGTGCTCACAAATAGGCTGATGGAAGTATACTCTCCCATTGCTCTTCCAATGCAACCCCTTTTTGAAGCCATACTGCCCTGAATCCAGCAATAACATTTACTTTTTAAAGACCAACAGCCTTTGACTGACATCCTACATGCCTATCACGTTATTCTACTTTGGGATGAGAAAATTTTTGCAAAGCACAGAAAAACAGTAAGTATTAACAGAAAAATAGTAAATGTTAATAGAAAAATAGTAAATATTAGAGAAAAAATATTTTAAGAAAAAGAAAATGGAGGCTAGTAATGAGTTTAAACCACAGCACTCTCTTATCGTTTGTTTGTTTGTCTGTTTGTCAACAAGTTTTTTTAAAAAAAATTGATTTATATGCCGCCCTTCTCCGGAGACTCAGGGCGGCTTACAATGCGTTAAGCAATAGCCTTCATACTTTTGTATATTTATACAAAGTCAGTTTATTGCCCCCCCCCCAAACTGGGTCCTCAATTTACCTTAGAAAGGATGGAAGGCTGAGTCGACCTTGGGCCTGGTGAGAATTGAACTCGCAGTAATTGCAGGCAGCTGGATGTTAAATGCTGCCTTAGTAGGAGGCATTAGCCTCCTACGCCACTCAGGCTCCCTAACAAGTACAAGTAACAAGTACAAGGAAACAAGTAGCAGTATAGACATAGACATGGACACATGAAAAAAATTGGTATAAATAAAAGGATATAAATAGGCAAAACATAGCCATAAACACATAGAAGGATTACATATAACTGGGGATAGTAGGACAGGGAAGGTAGGCAGGCTGGTGCGCTTATGCACGCCTCCTCAGGGACCTCTTAAGAAACATGAAAGGTCCACGGTAGACAGTTTAAGGTAAAAGGTATGGGGATTAGCACAGACTTAACAACAGGATCAGGTAGAGTGTTCCAGACATTTACTACTCTATTGCAATAGTCATATTTCCTACAATCAAGATTAGAGCGAATTTACTTTGAGTTTGAATCTATTGATAGCCCTTGTGTTATTACGGTTGAAATTAAAGTACTCATTTACAGGCAGGATTATATCTTTCTGCCCTTGAAAATGATTGTTGCTTCCATCCCATCCATTTACCAAGTTATACAATTTGTTTTGTCTTTAAAAACTTGTCATTCTTCTTTTTAGTATCTTATCAACACATTCAAAACCAGCATTTTAGAACTCCTCCTGCCGCCCAATTCATTCTTTCTTCATGTCTTTTTCATTTGAGCCTGTCGTTCTCTGTATATCACCAAAATCACCTTTCATGTAGGCCACTCACTTTTCTATTAAATTCACCTTCAGTCATCTATTTAGTCTTCATCTTATCACTTTTTTTCACCCCCAGTTCTAAAGTAATCCATTTTAAATGGCTACATTTTCATATTTCTGATACACCCAACTCTTTCATCCTCACAATGAAATGGCCAAAAGTGTACTCTTATACACATATTGTTTACTACTTTCTTCCATTCTTCCCAAGAGGAGTGAAACTTACGCCACTTACTGTACTAATTTATTACTTTTCTATCAATATTTGTGCATTTTGATATTTCTTCCTTTCCCCACCTTTAATAAACATGTTATTAATATACACAAATTAATGTAGTTACTCTAGGTTTTTTTGCCATTTATATTTAAATTGCAATTGTTCACTCCATCTCCCTGTCAAACTAAGTACTTTGATGCTTGGTAGATTTAATTTTCAGCTCTGTACTCTCAGTGCCTCATACAGTGTAACTTTCCCTGAAAATCATTTCATATGTCTGCCAACAACAAAGTATTTTCCGCATAAAAACAACAAACCAAATAGGAATCATTTATTATAAATGATGGTAATATTATAGTTTTAAGATTGTAATATATGGAATGACATTATTACATTCCAGAGTTTATTGAACAGCAAAATTCCAAAGAAGAACAGCAAAAAGAAATATTAAGCCATACACTAAATAACTAATCATTGGGTCTCTAATGGTATCTAATTTTCTTTTACCTATTTATAGGTCCAGCCATGAGCATCTCACAGTATTAAGCATAATATAATGAATAAGCCTGTTCACTTTGGTATTTGTTCAACTGTTTCTTGCTATGTAGAACAGATTACCACTTTTTAAAATTTCAGACAGAATTTGAAACTGCTACAATTGTAAAATGTCCTCTACTATCTTCAGATGCCATTATGTATATTATGTTATTTCATTATTAGTTTTCAATTTATGCTAGCTGTCCAGAATTGCTTTTGCAAGATGGGTGACCATATAAAATGTGAATGATGATAAGAATGATGAGGATGAGGATGAGGATTGACAAAAAAGCATATTAAGATACAAACAGTATTTGTGTCATATCCAGTACTGGAACTACACGTTTTTACCTCACAAGCAGTCTTTGCTTGTAGAAATCAGCAGAATCTGGCAGAATTAGATCAGAATCTATCAACAGTAATCATGAGCCCAACAATGCTTCCTGTACCTTTCTAAGTTCTGTTCAGTTTCAATTCACCTCTTACTGACCTAGGTATAAACTAAAAAAGTAAAGATTCCCCTTGCACATATGTGCTAATCGTTCCCAACTCTAGGGGGCTGTGCTCATCTCCGTTTCAAAGCCGAAGAGTCAACACTGTCCAAAGGCGTCTCCGTGGTCATGTGGCCAGCATGACTGAACACCAAAGGCGCATGGAACACTGTTACCTTCCCACCAAAGGTGGTCCCTATTTTTTCTATTTGCATTTTTACGTGCTTTCGAACTGCTAGGTTGGCAGAAGCTGGGGCAAGTAACTGGAGCTTACCCTGTTACACGGCACTAGGGATTCAAACTGCTGAACTGCCGACTTTTCGATTGGCAAGCTTAGCATCTTAGCCACTGAGCCACTACATCCCTCTAGTATAAACTACATGTTTATACATGTTTATACAAGTATAAACTACATGGTGTCCAATTCCCAGAAGAAAATGCAACCAAATTGAACAAAAAAGATAGTCCACAGTTGAAAGTTCAAAAGTTGTTTTTGCTATTTTCCTCACTATTCGGTTTTTTAAAGGCTGAGTATGAAAAGGCCTTCATATGCTTTGGGCATTTACTGTAGAGCCAGTGCATGGAGTTCTTTTGAACAAGAAATGAGCCAAAAGAGTGTTTAACCTTTCCCCTACCAGTTGTTTCTAACTGAAGATTTCTTCCAGAAACTTTTAACTGTCCTGTTTAGGCCTTTGTGTATCTTTTAAACATGGCAAGAAGATAAAGGTTAAAGGAACTGAAAGGGCAGGAGGAGATCATTTGAGGTGGAAATAACTGGCAGCATGGAATGAAGCATATTCTTCCTGCTTGTTTTCTCTCCAAAGTGAATTGTATTAGCCCGAGGATACTTTAGAAGGGAAAAGTTAATGATGGAACATAATTAAAGTTGAATAAAATGTATTTTGCACTGAAGCTAAAAAAAAAAATTAAAAAATAAAGAAGACAGAACAAAACAAAAACCAAACCCAAATCCCAAACCAAGCTTCTCTTCTATCAGGTTTTTTTTTTTTTTTTTTTTTTTTTGAGGCATTGCCTGGTTTTCAGATTAAGCAGTGAAGCACAAAGACAGGTTCAGGAAAGTCTTGGATTTTTTGAAATGCTGTTTTGTTAATGTAGAGCAGTGTTTCTCAACCTTGGAAGCTTGAAGATGCGTGGACTTCAACTCTCAAATCCAGGAGTTGAAGTCCACCCACCTTCAAGCTTCCAAGGTTGAGAAACACTGATATAGAGGATGTAATAAGTGACATGTGCACCATGAGGTTTCTGACTCAAACCTCCAGCTTTAACAGTTTATGGAGTCTGACACAGGAACAGACAAGCAGAAACATGGAGCCTGCCAATATCATGTGCGTGATGCATAAGTTATTAATTTATACCCTAGCAGATATCCACAACTCGGTATAACACATGTCAAAACATGCATTTCAGGGGTATCTCTTTCCACTTCAGGAAACTCAGTCTTCTCCCAGGAACAGAGTGTATGCTACAGGGTTGCACTGCCAACTGTTACACAAAATTATGTGCCACAGAGATTGTCAAATTGCTAAGTTATGATTGGCTCTAGTAGTTATTGCAAAATAATAATAATAATAATAATAATAATAATAATAATAATAATAATAATAGTAATAGTAATAGTAATAGTAATAATACAAAGAACAAAAAGTCCACCACACACATACACATATTAAAATGCATAAAAATAACACCATGCAGTATTAAAAATTCATCTAATGGTATTTATGCATTCTTATAATTCTGTAGAGCTACTTTTTTCAAACAGCCTAATTCTACCATCTGAATAATTCATAGGGGTCCAGTTTGCAGTAGTCATCAGCTTATCACGGGGGTGGTTTCTATTCTTTTTTCAGTTATGACAGGCTTGGCATATCATTCATATAGCAAAATTATTTTAATCTTGCCCTTATGCTAGAGTATGTATTGAAAATCAAATCCTCTTGAAAGGTATATTGTTTTCTCTGAAACATTCACTGCTTTATGTTCTGTGCAGGCTAGTTTTAACCATTAGTTTCTGTAAATCTAGGTCCAACTGCATGGGATATATGAACAATGAATGTAGATTTGTTTATTCATGCTTTTGACAACAAAGGGACCCAAGAAGCCTTGGTGGTGCAGCAGACTAAAAGTGCTGTTAAGTTGCACTTAGCTGCCAGCTGCCTGCAATTACTGCGAGTTCAGATCTCACCAGGCTCAAGGTTAACTCAGCCTTCCATCCTTCCGAGGTAGGTAAAATTAGGACCTGGATTGTGGGCAATAAACTGACTTTGTATAAAAAATAACACCACTTGGGGGGGGGGACAAAAGCCCTACTAAGCAGATATATACAAAAGTATGAAGGCTATTGCTTAACGTGTTGTAAGCCACCCTGAGTCTCTGGAGAAGGGTGGCATATAAATCGAACCAATAAATAAATAAAAGAGAAAAAAAAAAGAGTGAGTGCGTGAGCAAGGGGAGAGACACCCCTCCCCCCCGATGAATACTATATAATATGGTAGTCCTTTGAGTTTGAAGAAGACACTGTTGTGCAGTTCTTCGGTAAATACAGAGGGGTCTCTGAAGCAAGAACTACAGAGTCTAGACAGTGGGGGCACTGGAAGTCTATTATTGTAGTAGATGCTATTCTATGACACTACTCACGTTTTGGGGGACACTTGTCTTCAAAGTCTATGGAGGCTTCTTAGCAGAGAGTTCTCCAGAAGATTCTTTCAGCAGCTCCAGCTTCTAATTCCCTTGGCTGGTATAGGATTTCTTTCACAGGGTCTTTGTGGTCAATTTTGAGGCCTTTTCCCAGGCTTCAGTACACTATAGAGCAACTGGTGAATCAGCCATTCTGATGACATTTCTGGGCTCTGAAAACCAGATACTCAATGCTGGTAGACTCTGCACTATCCAAGATAGCCAAGCTGGAGACATGGTCTTGGCCAAGGAATGCCAAAGATGGAATGGGGAGTGCACATTTGAAATTTTTCCAGTTGTTTGATGAGCAGAGTCAAGACTCACATCCTTACAGGAGAGAAGGGATAACTACAGCTCTGTAGACTTTAGCTTTATGGAGATATGGATGTTGTGTTGATTGAACAGTCTGGTATGCAGCTGCCCCTGTGCATGGTTGGCTTTGCTGATCCTGGAGTCCAGCTGTCTGCAATTACTGTAAGTTTGAATCTCACCAGGCTCAAGGTTGACTCAGCCTTCCATCCTTTCTAAGGTAGGTAAATTGAGGACCCATTTTGTGGGGACAATAAGCTGACTTTGTATATATATATAAAAGTATGAAGGCTGTTGCTTAACACACTGTAAGCCGCCCTGAGTCTCCGGAGAAGGGCGGCATATAAATCAAATTAAAACTTTTCAAAGACCCATCACTTGAGATGCTTCCCAAGTATTTGAAGCTGTTCACATTTGTCAGTTGGGTGCAATCAACAGTGATTTTTTGTTCTAAAGTATTTGCTATGAACTGGTAAAATACTTCAGTTTTGTTGAGGCTGATATGTGAAAATATATTCTGTATTAAATAAACATGAAAATAATATTTTGTTTAATCAATAATTTAAGGTCATAAGAATTAATATTTTTAAGCTCTTTTGCTGTGGATCCATTAATGTGGGATATTCTCACTTCTAGTTTTAGAATTCTTGTGAATATCTAATATCCAGTCTATTGCTCCTATTTAATTTATTGTTGAGCGTTTATGGATTGTAGTGAAGTACAAATGTAATAAATACATATATGTTTACTTAAAGTTGAACGCTTAGGCTCATCTAGACTACTATTCAGTAAGTTCTCATATTGTAATTGGAAAGTTGCTGACATTGCTAAATCATCTGGACTAATTTCTGAAATCAGGAAATGTTATACAAAATCATATTTTTCTAAATGTAGCTTGCCTTTTTCTGTCATGATTATAAAAGAATCATATAATAAATCTTTTTTAAAACTTGGTCATTTGTGCTCCTTAAATAAACTGAAGTTATTATGTATGGTTGATGTGGTATTGAAAATCAGAAAGTATAAGCCCTTATAATATCATAATCATAATTTAGACGAAGAAATTGTAAGAGTTCATCCTTTTAAAAAGAAACAAAAGTGATATTGTCATTATGCTTGAAAAAATATATAAAGATACAATATTGATACAGAAATAACTCTAGATATATTAATTTTGACAATATGCATTTTTAATACTTCTGCCATAAAAAGTGAGATTTTTAGTCATCAACATGTCAATTTCAATCTGTTTTTAATAATATATTTGTAGCTATAAATGGAGAAATCTTTAAAACTACTTCCAAATTGCTTTTAAAAATTCAAATAGTGATAAATTCTCCATTTATTATATGCTTTCATAAATCATTAGAGCCTACATGAGATTTATTTAAATAATCTCGTACATTATCAAATGGTTGTACAAAATCAATAACAATAAATTTTGATACAGAATATACAAAATAGACATACTATATCATCAGCATAAAATAAACATCTGTGTTCAGTTCCAGCTACTATTATACCCAGAATATCTCTCATTTGTCAAATAAAATAAGCCAATGATTCATCTATGAGATTAAAAACAAGTGTCAATAAGAACATCAATGATGAGTTCCATTAGGCAGTTTAATAGATGAAGAAATAATTTCATTTATAATTATCCTAGCAGAGGGATTAATATGTTCACTGTAGCTGATTTAATTTTTCTGAATCTGTTTCCATAATATAAATTAATAGTCTAATATTATCAGATGCATGACTTTTTTATTAAAAGGTTTTTTATTTAAAAAGTTTGTGTGGGATGGATAATTGAAGATATTATCTGCAGTCTATATACTGGGTATGATAACAAGGAAATTGGAATAAGTAGAAGACAGGACAGGACAGGACAGGACAGGACAGGACAGGATAGGAGAGGATAACAGAGTTGCAAGGGACTTTGGAGGTCTTCTAGTCGACTCCAACCCCCTGCTTAGGCAGGAAACCCAATACCATTTCAGACAAAATATATACCATCCTTTAAAATTGTAATTATGTAGGGCTCACCAAAGGAGGTTAAAATAAAAATAAAAATGGCTTAATTGTACATTTCCAGTTTAGTGGGGAAATCCTCAGAATATGCTTTATTCCACTCCATAGGACAACTATATCAACTGGGATTTTTTTTTCTCTTTCTATGGATTTAATAGTATCTATTTTTACATACTTTGGATATGTCTTAATGAGTTTAAAAAGGGACTTAATTGCATCTGAGAGATTTAATTAACATTAATTAGAGGTTAGAATATTAAATCCATTTCATATAGCACTGCTGTACCTCTTAAAGCACCAATTAATTTGGTCCTATAAGAGATAAATCCAGTCCTTGCGGCAGTCAAACGATGCTAAAATCTGTCTTTACAATTTCAAGTAATTTATTTGTGAACTGATTGGTCGGTCTAATTATAAACAGAGATCAGTTTATCAAATAAAAGTGATCATAGATTTATGTCATAATCCAAAGGTGATGAATGTCCAACCCATCCTTCTGATAATTCTAGTACCCTGTATTATGACTTAGAAGCCCTCCTGAAATCTTTGGTGCAAAACTGGATTTGCCAGAATACAGCCTGGTCCAGACAGTTCCAAAAGGATGCCAGTCCTACAATAAAATTGTAAGGGCTGGCGGAGATATGGTTAGAGCTATAAGAGTGTTGGCAGTGGAATCATCAACATCTGGACTATTGTGTACAGTTCTGGTCACTCTCAAAAAGGTTATAGCAGAACTGAAGAAGGTTCAGAGAGAGAAACTGGGATGATTGGGTGGGAGAGGGAGCAGCTTCCATATAAAAAACGGCTATGACGTTTGTGGCTTTCTAATTTTAGAAAGGAGGCAAATGAGTGTTCAAAATTATACATGGTGTGGATAAAATGGACAAGAAGCTATTTTCCCCTTTTCCAAAATACTACAACCAGAGGTTAGCCAGTGAAATTGAAACTTGGAAAAATTGAGATATACAAAAGGTAAATTTTTACACAGTACATAATTTTCTAGCATCCAAAACTTAAGAATGATAGTTGAATACATCGTTGGTCTGTACTATCCTTGCTGATTCAACATCAAAGTAAAACATTCCTGGATTGAAGCCTACATCAGGTATTGTTCCAGTTGCAGCAAGTCAAACTGGAAAAGAAGGCTGTAGTAGGTGCTGTTTAACCAACCATTCAGCACTCAGCATGGTACGCTTTCAGTGAAATGATAGTCCAGATACTCTTGTGTTCAGATGACATTCAAGAGAGGACAGCTGGTGTGCAAAATATCATTGACTTGTGGGGTGCAGATGATGAAGTGCTGGGAGATTTTTCTGTACATGCAAGAAAAATGCCTTTAATCAATGCCAGTGCATTCAGTCTGCTGGAGTTTATTGACTGGTCTGAAGGGTTATATGAGCCACCTTTGACATGCAAACTGACTATAGCAGAAATAAAGAAGTTCACTGATGAACCAATGCAAGTACCACGGTGGCCCTGTCATGCCCAATCAATAGAGAGATGTATGAAACAGGTCACAGAAGCAGCAAGCAGAGAGTATACACTTAAGAAACATGAGGGTTATATCAGAGGCCAAGAAGCAAATCAGCGGCCGATGTCAAAGAATGGATCAAAACAAGACTTGATGGAACTCACTTAAACATTTTTGTAACTCAGATAATTGCTTTCTGATGTTAGTTTATGATTGCATGGATTCTTTTTTTTCTTAGCTAGATAAGATTCATGCAGAAAAAAACCTTTAATTTTTGTAGCACAAAGGTATAATTTTGTGAAGATAAAGTTAATAGTATTTGGGTTAGAAGAGACTTTTCTGGGGTATATGATCAGATGTGGATTTACCATATCAAGTTAAACATTGTACAATTGCAAAAAAAACCAGAGATTTGAATTCTTGGTGTAAAAACACTGGAAAAAAAATGCAAAAATTAATTTTCACCCCATTAAATGACATGCCCTTCATGCTTGGTCTTACGGAACAAATGTGAATGTGCAGGTCACGCTGTATCATATTACCCAGATGTTGGAACTACATTCATTTTTGTGGCAAAGTAACCAACTCAGGTACTGATGTGGAGCACAATATTCTGGGAACTCTTGTAGAACTGGTCCGAACATGCCACTGGGTTGTTGTCTAGGGATAACAAGTTAAGCACAACTTAAAAGGGTTTTAATTCCATATTTTCCAGTTTTCAGTTTCAAGGCTGCATTGTGCAATGTCAAGTTATAACCTTGACATTCAAACACGCACATCTTGTTTTTCTGGCCCATTGCCTTTGCATTCCAACAGCCCACCCACATGAGTTTCCCACAATAGCAAAATTGTTTCTAGACAAGCAGGTATCTCGGATTTTTGTTATTCTATTTTGGAACTTTTTGTGCCTTCCTACTTGAAGGTTATTCCTTCCTAGCTTTTTTTTTTTAATGTGCTGCACATTGTCCTACCATTTTGTCATTTACACTTGCTACAATTGCAAAGGACCGTGTTGAAAAAACACAACTCCAGAAAAAAGAATTTTGATTTGAATGCCTGACCACGGCTTCATTGCATGATTGCTGAGAATCATGCAATTGATTGGTGACTTTAACCTTTCAATGACAGAGCCACTCTACAGGTAGTTAAACATACATGGCATACAAAAGGTAGTTAGTGATAACCTGCTGATGTTTTTAATTTTGCTCCATATCCATCTTTGTTTCTGTATGTTTAACTGTATGTTTAACTGTGTATGTATGTTTAACTGTGAGTAGGGATTGGTCTGTGAAATTTATGTGGCCAAATGTTCTGTGTTGCCTCAAGGATGGAAAACAAAATGAGATCAGAATTTGGGAAGTGATGTTTTCTATGGACCTTGGATGGTCATGTTGTGCCATGCTTGGGGGTGATTCTGACATTGTTAACTATTACAGTAGACATTTGGTATCTATATATCTACAGAGATTCTCAGTCATTCAGGTCATGGTATCTACATGGCGTCTATGGTTTTATTTTAATAGCTACTGCTTTTATAACTATTTTTATGTCTATATTTGCCAGGGACATAGGAATTTGTAAGGAATTCTGAAAAAAGCAGAATTAATGGTACTAGATTGACTCCTAAACACACTTAGGGCTGATGAACAAAGGATAGGTGCATTGTCTAATTTGCCTTTGATACACTGCTTACATATGAATTATGGACACAGGAGAAAGGAGTAAAACACTTGATTATGACCAAGTTCAGAAATCACTGGTTATATTGGTGTTGCTTTTGTGGCCTCCACTTCCTGACTGGTTCATACCACTTGGAAAATCCAAACAAAATCCAGAAAACCCCAAGATCCAGAGGAGCTGTTGCTCCTTCCTCCCCACCACCATGCTAATAGACTCTAGAATTGGGTCAAGGTGCACTACTTATGTTTTGATGCAGGGCAGTGGTGGAATTCAATTTTTTTTACTACAGGTTCTGTGGGCATGACTTGGTGGGGGTGGCAGAGAAAGGATACTGCAAAATCTCCCTTCCCACCCCACTCTGGGGCCAGCCAGAGGTGGTATTTGCCGGTTTTCTGAACTACTCAAAATTTCCATTACCGGTTTTCCAGAACCTGTCAGAAACTGCTGAATTTCACCCTGATGCAGGGCTGTAGGCAGGATAAAATGTCCCAAAACTGAAGCTAGGGCTGCATTGGGTACTGCATTTTAACTCCAGTCAGACTCTTCTGTCCTGCCTTGAAGGACATCTTCAGTAGATCTATATCAGGATTAATAAGGCCATGTGTTTTCCATTCCTAGATATTGTACCACTGATACCATGCAGTAGAATGTTGTCTCCGCCCTTAAGAGTTACTGTGTAATATTTGGATAAGAGAGACTTCCCCTCCTCCCGCCACCTTAATGGCATGATATAATGATTTGAGCTTGGGATCCTTTGCATATGAAGGAGGATCTCTGTCTTTCAGCTATGGTTTGCTGTGTGAGAGTATGTGAAGACATACCAGAATGCCCTGGTTTGAAACAGTACATTGAAGTTTATTTTACTGAAATCTCTTGGTAGCAAAAATATAGCTACCCCTGCTTTACATACTTGGTGTGCTTTGCTCTGAAGCTTTTAAATAGGTTTGAGTACAGGAATCAAATTCAGTGAGTCATGTGATTTACAAACTTAACAGAAGGTTGGATTGCCACACAAGAAAATAAGTCATTACAATATTAGCTGCCAGATTTTCTCTAAGAAACCACTGGGAAAGTAAAGTTCATCTCCCTTGGAACCAATATTTATTCCAAGTCTGGGAGACGGCATTGGCCAAAAAATATAACTTAGCAAAAAAAGAACAAGAAATAACTTTTAAAGAAAATATTGTTTTATTCAGATGTTGTCTATGTTCTTTCGTTACATTGACCCAGCAAATCTTAATACATTATCTGTGTCCATAAATGCATTTTTGTACCTAGAAACGTTCAATGGTTACAAGAGACTATTCCCAAATTAAGATTTCAGAGCAGTTTATTAGAAAAATACCATAATTTTATTGCTAGTGGCATGTTTAAAAACTGTAAATAAGTCAAATAAAATAAAGGCAGTGTTGTTCATTTTGTGAAACTTATGTGTTAAAATCTGAGGTTCTCAAAGATTTACTTGGAAATTACTTTTGTATAATTATGGGCGATAAATTCAGTTAAGATATGGACATGGAAGCCTCTCCATGCAGGCAACTTCCTTAGTGTTTCTTCCTTAAACGTTTCTCTGGCTTCCACATTTGCTGGATAAATGGTATTCCCTCTGAGTCAGCACTTAAAAGGCCACTCAGTTTGGTTACTTTGAATCAAATCAGACTAGAGCTGGATGGGGCCTTGGAGGTCTTCTAGTCCAGCCCCCTGCTCCAGAAGGAAATCCTATACTTGACTTATCCTTTCTTAGAACAATAACAAGAGGAAGCATATGAACTTACTATATGTACCAGCTGGCGTTTCCAAATTATTGATTAGAAAAATAAAAATTGGGTTTAAGATTTGATTGATGTAGTTTCCATTTTTTCTTTCTATTAGTTGACTTTTATTATATACAAAATATAAAGTCAGTTTTTAATAATGTAACCCGTATTCCATTCAAAGCTATCCTGAAACATATTATAATGACTACATTCTATTGCAAAGCACAATTCTATGAGGTTACTGTTTTAAACGCAAT
This sequence comes from Masticophis lateralis, assembly GCA_030761175.1. Classification (NCBI taxonomy): domain Eukaryota; kingdom Metazoa; phylum Chordata; class Lepidosauria; order Squamata; family Colubridae; genus Masticophis; species Masticophis lateralis. The sequence continues at coordinate 259,306,294 of JAUDYJ010000001.1, read as the reverse complement.
CATAAATAGCATACGGTTTTAATCATGGTTTATCAAGCTAACTCTGCTTGGATGGCAGCAGTGCTGATATACAAGGAAGCCTATTATATATCTTGGGCCCAGTTCTTATTTTCATATATGATGAGATAACAGTGTATATACCTTCAGCTCTTTGTCCCAGTCCTGGGTTAAAGCAATTTGTGATCATAATCCCAGTCTGGATCTACCCCCTCAGTTGGGAAACTAACTGGTGTGAAATTCAGTGTACACCTATATCAGATCTTATACCAGGCATAGTAACAAATCCTGACCCCGTGTGCAGTCCGTAAATTAAGGTGGTGGGATCACAGGGAGCTATTACCACAGTCAATTACACACTCTCTCAAGGATTCCACTACAGCTGTGAACTGAGCCATGCTGTGCTAAAGAACGGCATCGCTAGCCAATAAAGCCCAGCCATGAATGCCTTCGCCAGATGGTAGGTCAGCAATGCAAAAGCTGCTGTCTTTGGCTTCCAAAGATGGGCTATCATTATTTCTTCTTCTTCTCTCTTCCCCAACAGTAATGGTGGCCATTCCACTTGGATGGAAATGAAACCAGAGCGTTACCTATCTTTCATGCTTAAGGTATTTATTTAAAAAGCAAGTGGCTACATGTGCAGAACGTCTTACACTTAGTCAGTTTAAACAATGCAGGATTTATTTTGTAGGGGAGTTAAGAGAGTTATGGGAAAAGAGCGCATTTAGTCAGTTAATGGTGCTTTGTATTGGCTGATCCCAATGGCTATCAATCTCTGAAAGAAAGGGAAATGGAAATTGTACTAAAGTGCAGGCTGCTAACAATCTGTGCCAGAACTACTTGCCTGAAGACAGGGTGATGTTCTCTCTGAAGGTACTACCATAAAGAAACACGAGTTAGAGGAGTGGGATGGTTTAGAAAGTCTCTAAAAGTCTACTTTTGGTGGGTATCCATCACTATCCTGAACCAGGGTGGTTTCACAAGATAACAACCATAAACAAGCATGTCCTGGACCAGAGACTTGAATGTCTCTTGAACTGTACAACTACTCCCCATAACTAATGTTGTATCTGGTGAATACAACAGCAAAAGGAAGCTGTTGCTATGGGTAAGAGTTTTTGGATAGTTGAGAAACTAGCACCAAAAGGGACTATGCCTCATCATGACATGGCTCAGCTGTTGGCAGCCTGCCAATATCCAGATTTGACTGTTTCTTCAAGGAGATCTGGAAAAGTATTTAGATCTGTCTATCATTAGAGCTGGGTTGTGTCAGTGGTTATGTGTTAGTGCTAATAGAAGTGCAGCTCAACCCTATTGATCTGGCTGGTCCACCACAGCATAGCTGACTGGCCCACCAGAGCAGCTTCAGAGATGCTATCACTCTCCTGTCTCCTCGCTCTCCATGAATCTTGGGTGAAATAGATGTGGGTTGAACCAATACTAAAGGAAGAAATGGAAAGACTGGCTGGCAGGAGAGGGCTAAGCTTTGAGAAATTTTAGCAGTTTTGTTTGGAAAGTGTTCACAGTGATTAAACTCTAGAGATTCTACCTGGCATATATAACAACTGAACATGGCAAGAATGCCAAGCATAAAAAAATAATAATAATCCACAATGTGGTAGGGAAGGACCCTCTGTGAATAGAAGGTGTAAGTGTAGGCAGAAACAAAACATATGTTAATTAATGAGGATCATGTGAACCATACAGAATAGCTTAATTAATGGAGACTTTGGGGTATGAAATGAACATGAAACTGTAACAAGTGAAAAAAAAACCTGACATTTTGAGAGGCCCCTTTGGACTATGAGACCCCAATGAGACCCTAAACTGTAATTTGCTTAGCTTGTGCCTAAATCCTGCACGGTCAACAGGTTACCATGAACAGTAAGAAAGTGGTAACTGCTGGTGCCCATATGGTACTTTCTGTAAGGTTCAGCCCCAGCAATGGAACTCTGGCAAATGCCCCTCTTAGGCTAACTAGAATGAGGTAAATTCTTGGCCTAGCATTTTCCACCTCTTCTCACTGTTCTTCTTCCTCTTCCTACTCCTGGCAGTTCAGCAGTGTTTATGACCCATGAAGCTGGTATGACACAAGGCAAAAAAGCATGCCAGGCTGTAGCAACAAGATCTTACATCAAAACAGCAATTCTACAGAGTATCGTGCACCGCAGCAGAATCCTCCTCCAACGACCACTCTGTGTCAGGTTGATGAAAATCTGCTCCAAAGAGAGGAAAGGGAGAGAAGGAAGAGGTTGGAAGGGAGCACAAAGTTAAAACATCCAGAAGCCCATGGAAAGTAAGTGTGAATATGGCATAGAGAACTATTTGTCTTCCAGGGATAATTTCATGGCTGGGACTGCAGGAAAGGCTGCTTCAGTCATTTATTGTCTGAAGTAGCTATCTGGGGGTGGGGTGAGGAAGGAGATTTCAGTGGTCCCGCCCTCAACTGTTGGAGGAATACATAGTAGAGAACCTCTGCCTCGGAGAAGAGAAATGAGCACAAACTACACATCATCCATGAACTTCAAGCAGCAGGTAACGTGCACTGGGACTCATGGGCGGCTCTAGCAAGAAAGGCATCTGCAACAGATGAGATTGCCCAAGGATATGCCTGGCTCCTTGCCATATCTGGGCTCCCTGCCAAAAAAACGCCTGGCTAGCATTGTTGTCATTCCAGAGCAAGCAAATGGGAACCCTGACTACAATTCCTTGATCTGGCTTAATTTGACGCTATTACACTATGGGAGGTGCATAGGTTAGGTTGCATTCAATTATATAGAAGGCTCAGCAACCTTAATTCCATACATGTAAAAATGGAACATTAAAGAACACAGATAATGGCGCTAATACACTGGCCTGGCAGGGGAATGAACACAAAAGTACTTCCTCCTTTTTTTCTTACAATAAAACAGCAGGCTAAAACAGCTCCCATTACAATATTTTCTCCGGTGACTTTATAGCTATTGCTAGGCTTTTAACACTGAAGACCTGTCTATTGAATACTTGGGAAGCGTTTACAGGAGCAGAGAAGGCGGCGGTTGGATATTTCCCCCCGTTTTGAATCAATCAGGCTCTCTTTGATCGTTCATAATCGACTCCTAGACCATACAAGGAAAAGCTTTAAAACACCTTACGGAATCTATGGGGATTTTCAGTCATCCGGAGCTGAAGAAGCTTCTTGGATGAGAAGCGAAACGTCTTCAAAGAAAAACCGGAAAGTCCAATTGTCTCTCGAAAAAGAAAAGCACCTTTGGGATACCTTACAGAATCGATCGTGGTATTGTGGGCGGCTGATAGCAACAGATACTATACTAACACCGAGGGATAAAAGAGGGAAGAATATGGAAGGAAAGCCAGACGTGTGGTTAATTACCTGTGGAACTTATCCACGCAATTTTCGCTGCCTCCTTTGACCTCCGCTGCAGATTCCTCCGGGTCGAGCTTCCCCGGGAGCCGCCGACTTACACGGACACAAACACACTCGCCCAACGGGAGCCTGACGGCTAGAGAAAGCCGGATCGGCGAGCAGGTGGGCCTCCAATGAAGCTCTCCCCTCCAAAGTCCCCCGTTGGCCAACAGCTTGGCGATACCGCGGAACTCCGGATCAGCTCCTTCTCTTTATTGGACGAGAGGCTTGTCAATCCGCCCCCATAACACACCCAACTCGCCTGCTTGCGGCTTCGAAGGGGTGGCTTAAGGAACGGCGGCTGCTGTGAGCTGTGCTAGGCGGCACGGCGGAGAAGAAAGTTTTTGCAACACTTGGGCACCTGACTCCGCATCTCTCGCCCGTGCGCTCTCTGGAGTGAGGCTGACCAAAGGGAAGCAGCCGAGTCTGGGAGCGGACAAAGCTTCGGACTCAAAAGTTTCTGCTTCTTTCCTGTGGCTTTTCTTGGATTGGTTTACAGCCGGGAAGATCCCAGCAACCGAATCAAGCTCTCGCCTTTACCTTTGCTTTTTGGCCGGAGGAGAAAATGTTCCTTGTCTGTGAAACAGGTCGCGCTTTAGATGGAAATTCGCTGACTTGAGACTCGACCCTTTTTTTTGCAGAAAGTGAGAGAAGGGTGTTTAATTACGCACCTAATTATTGACTTTTTCTTTCTTTCTTTCTTTTTTCTTTCTTTTTTCTTTCTTGTGCTGCCGCCTGCTCTTCTCCCACCCGGCTTCTTCTACCGGAGCCCCAGGTTTGGTTTTGGAGCTATATGGAGGGATCTCAGAATGGTTTGCAACAGGAAAACCAAAACTTTAGTGTCCACATGCGTGATTCTCAGCGGGATGACTAACATCATCTGCTTGCTCTACGTGGGCTGGGTAACCAACTACATTGCCACGGTTTCTGTGAAAGTTCAGGAGCCGATCTCGGAGAAAAAGTTAGAGGAAGACAAAGGAGACACTCTAAGGATTATAGAAAGGCTGGACCACTTGGAAAGTGTCATCAAGCAGCACATCCAAGGTACATCTCTCTCGCTTCCGCGGTCCCGTTTCTCTCCTTCGACAGACCGTCTTCCCCATTTTCCAAGTCTCTCTTACTCCCCTTTAAAAAAAAAAACCAAAAAACCCCCCAAAACCAAGCGTTGCACAGATTCCGTTTATGTGGAACATGGGTATTTTGAGGTCACATTCCTGCTGCCATAGGCGGGATGGTGGACTCTGGTCCGAGGGGAGGATGCGCGGGCAGGGAGCGGGGGGGTGGGGGGGAGAGAAAGAAAGAGCGGATAGTTAAAGAGGAAAAGAGATTCGTTGAGGAGAAGAATCGGGAGCTTTGTTAGGGACGGGCTCTCCTTGATCGGGCGAAGGTTCCTGCTTCCTGGCTGCCTCCTTCCCTCTCAGCTAAATCGCTGGGTGCCGCCGGCTAAGTCGCTGCCTGCCTGCTTGCCTGGCTGGCTGGAGCGAGAAACTGAGGCGGTGGGGGCAGCGCCCACCGCTTGCTAGTTTCCTTCCTCCGTGCGGCTCGGTAATTTTGGCGCCGCTCGATCGCAAAGGCGTTTGTCGAAGGGAATCCCGCTTGCCTTGAAGCCTTGTGGGGGTGGGGAGGGGGGACGACCGAACGAGCGACAGGCAATTCCTGACAGGAGGCGGTTTGACTGTGTGTGTGTGTGTGTGTGTGTGTATGTGTGTGTGTCCTCCATTTCCCGCCTTTCCGAGAGAACCGGCGATTGCGAAGAAGCGGCTGGTGCCTCCCAGGCAGAAGCTCTGCCGGTGGCTGTGGGTAATCTGGCGCTTGACAGCTGGCAGTTTCGCCCGAGGGAGGGAAGAGGATGTTGCTCGGCCAGAAGCCCGCTCCCGGTGGAGGATCTAACCCGATTCTCGGCGTCCGAGGAACGGCGTCTCCTGAGCGGGTGGGTTGGGCTCTCACTGCGTCCATCGGTGTAATAACAAGCCGGCTTTCGAGCCTGTTGAAGTTGCTCCGTCGAAAGATCTTCTCATGGGAAGATCTTGGCACGAATCGCTGGCATCGGATTAAGCGTCTGATCTTAGTTTTCGTTCCCACCAGCACTTCGGGTTGTGCTATGGCTATTTTTTTTAATGTGTCGTGTTCACGGTTCCCCCCCCCCCCCATCTCCATCTCTGCTCCTAAAAAAGGCTGGCCTAGTTGTGTTAATTGCCTTTGTATATATAGATTGCAGCTTACTTCGGCGTTTTGTTTCCTCGCTGCTCCGATTGGGAGGAGGATAGTTTGGGAAGACAATCTGAGTTGATTTCAATCTTGGTAATTGCATTTTAATTTGGTCGCTGTTTGACTGCTTCTGCTTTAGAAAGGGATGCTGGGGAAGAATAAGAAGCATCATTTCCTTGCCAGATGTGGTTCTGGACCATTTCCTCCTTTTTGCTTCTTAATATGTTATTAGTTACAGAAGGCATGATATATTGTCTTTGTTTATCCTCTGATGGAGATGGGAGAGGACCACATGCCTTCCAAATGTTTTAAGGGCTCATGGCCAAGTGGGGGTTACATTATTTCTGTCTTCCCTCTTTCCCATTTTTTAAAATGAATTTCCTGGAGGGGAAGCCCTTGGCACATTTTCAGATGCCACACTGCTTTTGTTTCTCAATATTTTGCACTGTTTTAATCAGATAAAGAGACCAGGTTCTGTTATTAGATTTGTGCAGAGTTTGTCCATAGGGCGATCACAATGAACAGTTTTATTATTTTTGTAATTGCGACGTCTTTTCTAAGGGGAAAAAAAGGTCTATGAAAAGTAAGAATGTTTGATAACTTTGGTTACCAATCTCTTGGGCTGAGGTCCTGCAGTATTCAACTCCGCCATCCATCCAGACAGAACTTAGTTAGTTTGCTACAGCTGGCAAATGGATTCCTTTTCTCCTAAATCAATTTTGCCAGTTTGACAGAATGCTCCAGTTAAAAGCATGAGCTTCAGTGGAAATATATTAAAGGCATACACAGCACACATTCATTAGCAGATTTCTATGTATAAAGGAGGCTTTCCGAAGCCCTTCTGGTCCTTTGGTGTAATATGAATGTAAATACAATGTAGACTTCTTCCTCTTCTGTCTATTTACTGGCTACACCAAAGAAAGGTATTTCTTTTTCAGAAGGTGGAGTAATATCAGTTCTAAACTCCTCCCCCCCCCAAATCCTGGAATATGGCCTTGTTATAGAACTTGTGCTACTAAAATGTTAAGCCCGCTGTAAGTATGATGTTTGTATTCTGGTTATGGCTGTTTAGAAGTAGAATTCATTCCTTGGCTTTCCCAGAAGAAGCCAAGTTAATGGAAGTTTTGGTGACATCTCAGTTTTCTCTCACCGTTGACCTGGCCTTTATTCAGCAGCACAAGTTGAAGTCATGATTTTTGATACCTTGTTTGTGCAAAGATTGGACAGACTCCATGATGGAAAAAGTGCTTTGTGTGTAAGATATTCAGCTCATGCTCTCAGGTGTTAAAGAATCTATTGACAACAAAATTGAGAGTTCCAGCCATAGCCTTAGAACTGCCCTGATTTTTATTTATTTATTAAACAAATATATATATAGCACATAATGTCATAAGGACACCTTATAAGTTATGTGCTATTGAAAATGTAGGAAAATATAAAATGGGCCTTTATTAAGATGAGCCCTAAATAAATATGTAATGAATAACTGCAGATCTCAAAGCAATAGCCATGTTGCTCTTGGCTTAAATTTATGAATGCGGATTAACTGATGACTTGACAAGCTTGGGTTGGAATTCAGACATGACATCTGATAACTGCTTAAATTCCTTTTGCCTAAATTCCTTTTTAAATGTGTCTTCTTAAGAGGGAATTGTTAAAATTAATTAGCTGAATATAATTTTTAAAAATTAAATCAAGAGAGATAACATTGTAGTGTGACTAAGTGGATGATCTTCAAATACTGCAAGTTTTTACTGTGAATTTGTTAAATACAGTAATTATAACTGTAGGCGACCACTTGTTAAAAAAGTGGTTTACTAAACAAAGTACAGCGGGCTTGGTTGTGCCACACCATTGAAATTGAAAGCAAGAATGACTAGGTTCACATGAAATACAAAATCATGTTTGGTTGTTTTCAGCTTAAGGAGGTGTACAAATCCATCTAGAGACTAGGTACTTCAATCTTCCTATTTGTAGAGTGAGGGTTATAAGATCTGGGCTTTGATTTTCATGATGTTAATAGAGTTAAAGCTGAGAGATAGCAACCTATCTATAGCTCTCTAGAGCAGCCAGTAATATGGTACCTTTCCAATATGGTGGTTGGGAATTCACCTGAAGAGCAGTGATTTAGGGGGAACTGATCTAGGGAATTGATAAGTGAGCTTGGTTTTTGTTTTGGTATGTGTGTACCTAACTTAAAAGATTATTGACAAGGGTTTTCAGTAGGCATTTATGCAAGTTGACTTCATTTAAGTCAGAGCGGAGATATGAAAGTTGGAGAAAATACTTTGATATTTAAGGATGAGTCAATGACCTTTCAATATTTTTTTTTAAATTATCCATAGGTTAGAATAAGGAACTGTCACCTTCATCTGCATCTGCTTCATTGTGGAACAAAAGTCTATGAACAAAGCAGGAATTTTATTTATTTATTTGTGTTCACTTTTATTTTTTTTAATAAATAACTCAATGTGGCAAACACACACAATACTCCTTCCTCCTCCTATTTTCCCTAAACAACAACAACCCTGTGATGTGTCTGGGCTGAGAGAGAATGACTGGCTCAAAATCACCCAGCCAGCTTTCATGCCTAAGGCAGGACTAGAATTTGTAATCCTGGTTTCTAGACTGGTCTTAACTGCTTTACCAAACTAGCTATGAATGAATGAATGAATGAATGAATGAATGAATGAATGAATGAATGAATGAATGTTAGATTCATCATGATACATTATCCTTGCCAAGGATGTCATTGCAATGCTTTAAAAAAATACTTTTACTTCTTTTAAGGCAGAGATATCAGGCTTAACCAAAGGTCTGAATAGCAGCTTCCAAATTATCCACCAAAGTTGTGCTTACTGAATCAGTGTAGTAGAGTATTGTAAAATAATTTAGTACTATTTAAAAAAAATAGTATGCTGTGTTCCATTTGTTTTCCTATATTTCCAAGTCATTGAAGAATGACTTGTCCCTGAGGGTGATCCAGCTTTGGTTCTTCTGTGCAGTGCAAAAGAAGGTTGATACAGCTAGTTGATCATTGCAGTTAACATTTTGAATTTTTGAACCACACTGCACATTCCTTTGCCTGGAATCAGATCAGAACTTGCTCTCTGCTTTGCTTGGATGGAGCTATCAGGCCTGTGTACTTTACAGAATAAAATCCCAAACCATGACTTACCTCTTCTTTCCAATTCTGTTGCCACCATCACTGCTGTTCTTTGTTCAGTCAGCAAAATAATGAGAAGAACAGAAAGTGGAAAAAGCAGCTGAGGGGAAAAAAATAAGCCAAAATAATTGTCACACCGCCCCCTGCACTCAAATTTGCTTGTTACTTCTTGGCCTTATGATTTGAGATTGAGAAACTACATTGAGTAGATAATACTATGGATGGATTCACTTTATCATGTAAAGCCATGATGCACTGAGTAGTATTTTGGATTAGCATGCTTGTTTAAACATGTAATTAGTTTGTAGGGCACTCAGTTACTAAAGTGGCTTTAGGCAAAGTATTATATATTAATACTTAAAAAGAACCCCTCCCCCCAGAAAAATAGAAAACTGATAAAAAACAGCATATTAAATTTTCAGGGAAAAAATGGGGTGGGTTCTGTTTACCTTTACTACCAGTTTACAACAGGGCTGCGTGCATGTGCAGAAGCTTCTGTGCATGCACAGAAACATTTTGATGACATTGGGGTGCACGGGCGGAGCCTCCTTCTGGTTTTACTACTGGTTCTATAGAATCAGTCCAAACTGGGGGCAACCCACCACTGGGAAAAATATGAATACCATGGAATTAGATTACCCAGTAAGAATATCAGTGAGATGAGTTGCGTCAAACCTGCTAATAAGATTTCTGAAACATAATTTATGGGTTTACTTATTTATTAATCAAATGTACATAGTGGCCCATCTCAATATATGACTAGGCAGCTCACAAACAATTAAAAACAATATAAAAACAGCAAACAGTACAATTTAAAAAATAAAAACAAAGTGAATCACAAAACCATACCGCAAAATTCACAGTCAAAGTGAGCACACCTATGTATAACAGACAATGCAGCCACTTCACAGGCCCTTCCACACTGCCTTTTGGCAAAACCATGTTTTCAGGGCTTTGTGAAAAGCCAACAGAGTGGGGCCACTTTCCTCTTCAGAGGGATGTTGTTCCAGAATGAGTGAGCCATGACAGGAAAGGCTCTCTTCCTGAACCCCTGTGAGATGGCACTCCTTGGCTGACAGGACCCAGAGCATGCTGCTCCAGCTGGACCTGATATAGAGGCAATAGGAGAGAGGCAGTCCCTCAAATGGAGTTAGTGTTGTGTGAACCTAGTCGGTGCCTTTTTTATATTCTCATGTAAAAGTGAAAATATTTTTGATTTTAATTTAAAAGTAGTTCCTCTATGTAATATGGGAAGGAATCAGCGGTGGGATTCAACCAGTGTAACAACCGGTTCACTGAGCTCTATAGGTGAGTATAGCACAGGAGCAGGTGGGGGGAGGGCACCTGATTGTCGGAGCGAACCCATTCACTCTCAGCTGATCATTGGAGCTACCGGTTTGCCTGAATCCCAGGCGAATAGTCTGAATCCCACCCCTGGAGGGAATCTATGGATTGAGGGGAGGAGGAGGAGACTATCATCAACTGACCTATTGAGGCAACCAAAGTGAAATTTATTCACAAGTGTCAGCAGCTTAAATCCATAGTAATGAATGACACAATAATTATCTGTTGGAGTTCTGAATAGCTATATTTTAAAGTAAAAGAAAACCAGAGTTTGATTTTTAAAATATCTGAAAGGAGATTTTCTATGATGAGCTTTGGTGAAGTTACCTAGTTTGATAATAAAACATCTGCAAGAAAACAAGTTCAGAGGGTACCAAGGATCCCACAGTTCAACTCTGAGCTCATATATTTTGATTCAAAGTAGAATTTAGTGATTATCAGTTGCCAAAAAGAAATTTTTTATTCAGATATAAATTATGTGAGCAAAGAAATAGGCTGGGGGCATGGTGTTCCTCATATAATGAAATGTATTTTATTGGTAGCTGTAAGTAATTATTGTTTGCTTATTTTGCTTTAATTTTCCCACTTTTATCTATTTTAAAAGCATTGCAGTTAAAGTAATATGTCATGGTGTGCAATTATGTACAAATACGGAGAAGAGAAAAAATAACAATCAGGCATCCAAGCTGTAAGCTTGAAAAGAAGAAAAGACTACTTGAACATGTTAATACTTAGCGTGTGCAAATGTTAAAACAGATGTAAATCTGTTTTGCAAAACAGATCTTTGATACAAATTAAAATGTGTTTGTAAGAAAAAGAGAGGAGAGTCCAGTTCCAGTGATACAAAATCAAAGGGATGCAAAATCTATGAAATTAATTATCCCTTCATAATAGAGGCTAATATAGTAGAGACTTCCAATGGTTTTCTGATGCTACTTAGCATGCTGATCTCTCTACTCCACTTTTCTCATTTCTCATTTTCCATTCTCCCGTAATAGCCACTGTGAATAGAGCAATGCCAAACCCAGTCTGTTTTTTAAAGACTGTGAATGCTGCTTATCAACCTTCCCATAGGGCTAGTGGACTTTAGCAAATTTGGAGGCTGGCAAAGGTCACCATGTCTTGAGGGAATCTACACTGTTCAATATATTCCAACTGTGATCTTTCCTATCTGAAATATTACTGGTCCTTTTAAAGCCTTCTGTGAGACTCTGCTTTTTCATAGTCTGACTTTTTTCCATAAAGCCTTTAATAGAATCCCCTATTTGTCATGTTCTCCATAACTGACTCTGTAACTAAGACTAAGGACATTTAACTGTCTCAATGGTGTATTATTTCATTGCTTCTATTTACATTTGCTTCCCCTGTTATATTTCTTGTGTCAAATGTTGGGATTGTAAGAGCCTAAGGAATACCTGTCCCTTCGTATTCTCTGGAAGTGCACCTTAACAGCATTCACAGAATAAAATAAACATGAGGTTGATCCAGTTGTGAAGCATCCTTTTATGAGTGATAAAATGTTGGAATTATTTTGTATATTAACTTGGAATGACTTGGATAAAAGGCTGCCTAATATACGAGCTGAAAAACAGTCCCCATTGGATTTCTTCAATTTTATTTGTTCTCCGTGCGGTATTAGTCTGTTTTTACTTCTAGCAGCAAAACTAGAATGTCAAGTGAAGTTTACAATCTAGTTAGAATTTTTACTCACAAGGGAGTTTTTCCCCACATTCTAAAGATGTAAAATGTCTCAACGTCTTTCTCTTCCCTCACACCTCACACTTCAACATTTTTAGGCAAGCAGGCAGATCAAGATTTCCTTTAATAACGTGAGGCACAATCCAGACAAAGATACTTTAGAACCTGATGGATTTCTCTGTGACAGAGGAGTGCCTGCCAGTAAAATAAATTATCTTAAAAATAAATTGCCTTTTTTGTTGCAGCTGCAGTAATGGAATCTAAATGTTATTACCTACCTGCAGGGATGTGAAATTCAAGGTATCTGTACATTAATGACATAAAAACCTTTTAGTGTTTTCACTGAGTACGTGTAGAAGAACTTTGTGTCAGAGCTAGGTCTGCAAGCTATGTTCAGCTGTTCTGTGTTGCATGTATGTGACTTTGAATTGACTCCCAGTGACTGCCTGGACTAGTCCCTGTAATTTTCTTGGCATGGTTTTTCAAAAGTGGTTTGTCAGTAGCTCCTTCCCAAGGCCGAGAAAGAGTGATTGGCCCAGAGACACCAAGCTGGCTTAGTGCTTAAGGCAGGACTAGCATTCTTAGCCAATTTACAACCTGGTACCTTAACTTCTACACCAAACTTGTTTTCTTTTTGCCTGTTAACATAAATTATTATACATTCTTTAAGCTGGTTTGCAAGTGTGAGGGATGCATTTGTTTAAAAAATGTATGACTTTATTAAAAGAAGAAATTGCTACAATGTTCCGTCAGATTTTCAGTGTTTTTGTGTTAGGTTTATGGGACAATTGAGAAAAAAGGGTATTTAGGCTATTTGTTTGAGATCAGAGCTTGGCAATTTGGTTGCAAACATTTCATCACTATTTGAGGAGTCATGGTCTGATTTCAGACATTTGATTGGTTGACTGTTGTTGCTGGGCTATAGTTAAGTACCATTTGTGTGATGCAGATTGGGATTAGTATTGTTATCTAATGTTTCTGAGTCATGGTCTGGTTTTGGCTTGTTTGATAGTTTGAGTGGCTGGCTGTTGTTACTGAGACATGGTTTGATCCACAGTCCAAAATCAGACCATCTCAGAAATATCCAAACAACATTCAGACTAATTTGCATCTCATTAAAAGGGATTTAAAGACCTGTGTTCTGATAGACAAGCACAATTCAAAACACACTGACGATGTCTCCTCGAATGGTGATGAAATATTTGCAACCAAATTGTCAAACTCGGAGCTCAAACTAACAGCCTAACTACCAATCCAAGCTATTAATATTCAAACACATTTCAGAAAAAGGTATATTTTTTATAAACTGTTCTCCTTGGTCAGTCCTTTTTGTCTTTATCTGAATCTCTTTGTTCCGAATAACTTGTCTTGTTAGGACATGACAGCCTAAATAAATTAAATGGCAACTATTAAATCCTAACCAGTTTGTTAACAAATGCTGATTAATCATGAACACTACTGCTACAAGTGTGTTCCCCCTGCCAGTAAGATTAAACAAACTCAGTTTTGTCTGTAGTTTACCTCATGCTATATATGAAAACTCTGGGGTGTTTTCAGGTTAATCTGAATCATGACAAATTTAGCTTTTGATTTTTTTGTTCAGTGGTTTGTTTTCTGATAGTTGACAATTTACTTGTGTGGAGAAATACTGATCTGAAAATACTTTTAATTTACCAGGTTTTGAATATTGGATGGATACATGTACAAATATTTTCCTGTGCTAGTATTTAACAATAAACCTTTGAGTCATGAAAAACCCAAAAGTATAATAGTGATTTCTAGCCATGTTTGCACGTCAGTGTAATCCATAGTTTAATAAACTGTGTGATTTATTATATTTAGCCAATTTTCTGAGTTTGACCTTTGACCTTTGAATTTTACACATACATTTCAAATATAGAATGCAGCTGACTAGTTTGTTGTTTCCTGTGAATCTAACTATGAATAGATTAACACTGAATAACAGGAAGACGGTTTGTTTAGGTTTTCATTTTATTTTTTTGCTTGCATACTGTGCTTTTAATAGCAATGTAAGAAGGATTTATGAAGCATTAATCTAGCAAAATGAACCGCCTGGTACAGAGACAACATAGTTTTCAAAGCTTTTCAACTAGTCTATCAAGTCATAACTTGTCATAGTCATGTAAGAAGATCTGGCAGTCCCAATATAAAAAGGATGTGTTCCCTTCTATCTTTAGCCTGGAAATATCCTTCAGACTCTGCCTGTGCACAGCAAATCAACAAATTGGCTCTCTTACCAATGTTTTACAAATATTTTATTAAATTTACGTGTCACCCATCTCACTGTTTGAGGAGACTCTTGATAGTGCATTCAGTATATTCAAGGAATACCAAATACTGAAGTAAATTCATATTACGCAATTCTTTTAGTGCTTCTTACAATTAGTCTGGCCAGCTTCTGTGTCTCTAACCAGTGTTTGTTATGCAAAAAGCAGGTATGAAAACATTTCTGGAAATGTAAACTTCATTACAGGTAGTCCTTGACTTACAATCACAATTGACCCCAAATTTCTGTTGTTAAGTGAGACATTTGTTAGGTGAGTTTTGCTCCATTTTTCAATCTTTCTAAGTGAATCACTGCAGCTGATAAGTTAGTAACCTGGTTGTTAAGTGAGTCTGGCTTTCCCCATAGACTTTGGTTGTCAGAAAGTTGCAAAAGTGATCACATGACCCCAGGACACAGCAACGGTCATAAATATGAACCAGTGCCCAAGCATCCAAATTTTGATCAAATGATCATAGGGATGCTGTAAAGATTGTAAATTTGAAAAACAGTCATAAGTCACATTTTGCAGTGCTGTTGTAACTTGAATGGTCACTAAATAAACTATTGTAAGTTGAGGAGTTCCTGTATCTTCTAATAGCTACATGGGGTGGCATAACCAATATAGACGGGCTGGTTCATAGGGTGAGAATGTTAAGTGGGCTGTTTATTTTTCTGCATTAAAGGCAACATACCATTTAGACATAGTCCCATGTCCTCCCATTACCTGTTATTTGTATCCTAATAACCATAAAATCATATGCTAACACAATAGACCAAGAACAGTCTAAGACAGCAGCGAAAGCTATGGAAAAGTAAAAATGTATTTAGGTAAATACCTTATTCAGTACAGGTAGTCCTCGACTTACAACCATTTGTTTAGTGACTGAAAAAAGAGACTTATTCACACTTATTACCATTGCACCAGGGGTGAAATGCTTCCAGTTCGGACTGGATTGCCCAATCTGATAGCGATGGCGGTGGGTGGTTCGGAGAACCGGTAGCAAAAATCCCTGTGCCCCCCCCACCATGCTCAACTGAGTTGCACGATCATCAGAGACTTTTTTTTTAAAAAGCATTTTTTCTACAACCTCTTCGGATGAAAAAACGCTTTTAAAAGTAAAAAAAAAAAGCCTCTGATGATCGCGCGGCTCAGCTGGGATCCTCAGAGGCTTTTCAAAGCATTTTTTTCTGCAATCTCTTGGTCAAGGAGGTGGTAAAAAAAATGCTTTGAAAAGTCTCTGACGATCCCAGCTGAGTTGCCTGATTGGCAGAGAGGTATTTTTTAAAAAGCCTCTCTGACGAACCCAGCTGAGTTGCCTGATCGCCAGAGGCTTTTCAAAGCATTAGAAAAAATGCTTTGAAAAGTTAAAAAAAAAAAAAAGTTGGCCACGCCCATCCAGTCACATTACCCCCCCCCAAGCCACGCCCACACAACCATATTAACCCATTTTACATTTCACCCCTGCATTGAACCATTCCTATGGTCTTGGGATCAAAATTTGGAGGTTTGACAACTGGCTCATAGTTATGATAGTTACAATGTCTTGGGGTCACGTGGTCCTCTTTTGTTCCCTTCTGACAAGAAAAGTCAATGGGAAGCCAGATTCACTTTGCAACCATGTTACTAACTGAACAACTGCAGCAATTCAATTACTGTAACTACTATGGCAAGAAAGGTCGTAAAATGGGACAAAACTCACTTAACAACTGAGCTTATTTTGGGCTCAATTGTGGTTGTACTTCGAGGACTATCTGTATCATGTTTTGGACAGCTTTCTAAAACAAGGATTTCTCCCCCCTCCCCCATTTTTCTCAGGAACAGTAGAAGCAAAATAGTTCTGATTAAGTTTTAGCTTAAAATTTGGATATTGTTGTCAGTCAAAATATGCTATCATTTGAAAATGTCTCAAATTTGGCAGGGCATGGAATCTTCTCTTTAATACAATGCCTTGGTTCATATACTCACAGCCATGTTTTGTTTAATTGTGGCATATTGAATAATGGACGAATACAAAAAATTATGGAGCATTTTAAGCCATAAACATGGTTTGGAAATTGAAGCTGCTGGATTCACCAAACATGCTAAAATCAAAGTCAAACAAATTAGAGTACTTTTGTTAGTTTATTGTATTTATGCTATAGATGGTTGTTTTGCCCATAATTAAGTAAATGGGTGAATGTTTGGGGATGAGATTGCTAAACAATTTGAAGAAGAAAAATAGCCCTATTTTGAGACAGTGCTAAACAGCATGTATTTAAAGAAAAGCAAATGTAATTATAACAATTCCAATTCTCTGCACACTAATATCGATATATTTTTGTTTTTGGACAATACGTAGAAAGTCTCATTTTTTTTAAAAAAGAAAAATGTAATTCCTTGCTATTTTTCTTCATTGTATTGATTAAAGCTTTTTTGCTTCATCTGAAGTAGTCAAGTAGAAATCCATCTGCTAAAAGCAGATGGCAGATTTCTGACAATTCTCTCTCTTAATATTAAAAAGAACAAAAATTATTTTCTAAACATCCTTCTTTTTGTTCTTGTTTTTCAAAGATCATTAAGGGTACAAAAACCTAGGATATTTCAGCTGTAGATATTGACATACAAAAAGCAGTGCAAGCAATAACACGGAGTTAAGAACTTTTTCTACAAATATTAGCACAGCCATCTCAACCTCTTTGTATTTATAGAAATACAACATCCACCATTACTATACAGTTTGGGCAACAGTCACACTTGATGGTATTGATGTAATGCAAGTATCTGGGCTGTACTAACATTTCTTCCTGAACAACCATTAAGAGTTGGGTCATCAGTTAAGATTAGTTCAGGGGCTATTTCCTTCAAGATCAAATTAATTGCTACTACTAAAAGATAAGCCTTAAGTGCTAATAGTTCCGTGTGAGAATAGAAGGTGATAAGTAGGAGTTTCTTTGATGGTAAAGGATAGGCCTATATTTCTTTGGTAAAAGCACTGGGCAGGCATCCATCAGTTCCTGGCATCTTCACTTTAATAAAATTTGGGGGAGCACCATTGCCAAACATCTTGTTATGCCATGGTTTAATTAAACCATGGTTGATTGGATTTGCATACCACACTAAATGGAACCAAACCACATTTCAGTTTATGGCCTGTGGATTGCAGACAATGCAACCCAATCCAGTTGAATTAGTGATTTAGGTGTTATAAAGTCATCTTTGCTCAGGAGTTGGTTTTCTCTCAGTCTATAGGAAAGGCCTTGTGGACAATTAAAATTTGCCCCCTATCCTGGGGTCAAAAATAACCCACATTGGAATTACACTACTTTTTTGGTGTACAATATTGAAATAGTTAGCATGGTGGGGTATTGGTGAAACAGATATTTAGGATGTTTTAAAAGCCAAAAATGCCAGTATGCTTAAGGGCAATAATAAGAGAGTATATGAGTAGATAGCACAGGAAATGGTGCTTGCTCTTTAAGAATAATTTTTCACTTTAGACCATGGCTGTCAAACTCCTGGCCCATGGGTCGGATGCGTCATGCGCTGGCCACACCCATGCCCGGTTTAGTGAAAGGGAAAAAAGTCCTGATACATGATATGACACCGCTGTAACAACATGAGTTTGACATCCCTGCTTTAGATCTCTCAGCCCTTCTTATCTCATAGGGAAATAAGGAGGAGGAAGGTATATTAGACATATTCACTGACTTGAATTAGTTATAAAAATAATAAAGGAGGGAAATGAATGAATCTAAAGATGGCTTGTTCATATTACAGTTGTATCCCATGAATTTAAATATTGGATCTGCTATTTTTTTTTTTCAAAAATCCTTTGGTAAAGGAGAATCAAGAGCTGAGTGTTTATAGGCAGCATAAATTCTCTTAAAGGAACTCACTTCTGAGAAAACAGGTGGAGAATCTGCTTAGAATGTTGGAGTGCTGCATAAAATTAGGATGCTTAAATTTTCTTAATTTCATTTCATGAAAATTAAATCTTACAACCTTTCTTGAATATAAAGCTGGGAGCTGGGATTTTTCACAAAATCATATTGCGAATAATGCTTTCATGATCCAGTATTGTCGAATAATGTAATGGAGACTTTCTGGAAAAGTAGATGGCTTAAAACCAGCTTGAAATATTTGTATGGTCACTTTAAAGGAACTATAAATATGTGTGTCAGAGATTGGAGAATGCCAGAGGCAGCTTTTTTTGTATGTTTGACATGTTTTGTAATTCTTGCTCTTCTGACTGTTAAATAACCTTATGTTTGCAACCTCCATTTAGTTCTTGCTGTGCCTCTGGGAACAGAGAAATTTCAGTCATTGGACAGCACTGCATAGCCTCTCTGTGACTGTTTGATTTAGTCAGGGCCAGGTTAAGATTCCATTATGTTCCTGGAGTGACTAAGTAGGCTGTCCACTTTGCAAATGATTTTCAGCACGGAAGCTACAATTCCAAGTGTCAGCATATATTCTGACTTTGTTAATGGGAAATGCATTTTCATTTCATTGGCATAGGTAAGAGTTGCATAACTCTTTCTGGTTTCTCTGATGAAAATTGGTGTTTGATGACAATGGAGTGGAATGGAGAACTCTCTCCTCAACTGGAGAGGAATTCTGAAAAAAAATATTAAAAGTACTCAGGGTAAATTACTAAAAATTTTCTTTATTTGGTGGACAATTTAGGGCTGGTTGATATATACTGTGTTTTCCCGAAAATAACACAGGGTCTTATTTTCTTTTGATGCCCCAAATAAGGGCTTGGCCTTATTATCGGGGGGGGGATTATTATTTTGTGGGTGCAGGAGGCAGTGAGCATGGGACTGGATGTCCTGTCACTGCCATCGCCTCCCCTCTCTGTTCTTCGTGCCAGCAAGCAGCCCAACACACCCCACCCCACCCAAATGGCAACAGCTGCTTCCCTTCCCCACCGTCCCTTTATCGAGAGGGCTGGCAGGTGGGGTGGGGGAGAAGCAAGACGCGTGGAGCGAGACATGGCTCCCCTTGCCATCTCTTCTCCCCTCCTTGCTGGGTATGACAGGGTTCCTTGCTTAGCCACCCACCCCCTTTAGGGATACAATTTAGGGGTGGCAGGTGGGGCAGGCAAGAAGTGGGATGCAGGTCTTAGCTTTGTCGCTTCCCTTGCCATTGGGTCCAGGGAAACACGCTGTAAAAGAAAACCTTCTCATGAGTTCAGTCAAACTTCTCAAAGAAATGGCAAGGGGTGCCACATCTCACACCACACATCTTGCTTCTCCCCTGCCCCACCTGCCACCCCTTTAGATAAAGAGACGGTGGGGAAGGAAAGCAGCCAGGCTGCTGTTGCCATTGGGGTGGGACTGGCTGCTCGGCCGGCACAAACAACAGGGAGGGCATTTCCCCCCTTCCCCCCCTCTGGCCTCACCTCCTCACATCATGTTGTTTGCATGGCAAGCAACCAGAGGAAATGGTCGGACCGGATGCACATGCATGTAAGTAATTGGTGGGGGGGGGGCTTATTTTGCAGGGGGGGTACTTATATTATCGCATGCACTGAAAAGCCAGATTGGGATTATTATCCGGACATGTCTTATTTTCAGGAAAGCACAGTAGAGATATAAAAATTAGGAGTTAAAGAAAATATACATCGTTTTCTGAAAAAACATACTATAGATCCTTTTCAAGAACATATGTGATTTAGATGTTAAAGAATGTGACTGATAAGGTTTCTGAAGACTTTTCAAATCCTGAGAGTTTGGTTTACCAACGGAAATCTAATTCTTTCAGATGAAGACTAAATGAAATATTGCTGTACCGGTAGAAAGAAGCAACAATGAAGGATCCTAAACAGAAATTCAATTTTTAAAGAAAAATAACTTAGGTAAAGCCACTGAATTTAAGAATGGTTTGGGATGTAAGTAAAGCTTTTATTAAAAGTTATTTTATACAGCATAATAGTGATCTTAGAAGAGTCAAGGGAAAATTATATGAAATAAAGAGAAAAGGAGAATTAAATTTGCAGAGAAAATAAATATTTCTCAACAAATCAAACTGTTATAACAACAAGTATTTATGTTGACAGTAAGAGAAATGGAAATAAAAATGAGTTATGTAAAGAAAAAAAATGAGTTTGGAAATAAATCAGGAAATTCCCAGCTTATAAATTACAAAAATAAAAATAAGAAAACAAGATGATATTGAAATTAGAAGAGGGAGATACTGTACTAATGGACAATGTGGCCATACAAAAAAGCATTTCATCCATATTAGGAAATGACTTCTATTTAGACAAAATAGATGAATATACTAAAAAACCACAAAAATGTACTTACAGATGAACAGAGAGAAATTATGACTTGATCTATAACAATAATGGTTGCTTCTGATGGCATAAAAAAAGATTAAATTAGGAAAGCTGCCTTGATGAGGTGGATTACCAGGTTGTTATTATTAATGTTTGAAGAACTTTTACCATCTTTATAAAACACAATGAAATGGATTCTACAGGGAGTGGCTAATAAAGCATTAATACCAAAAGAGGGCCAAGATTTTATTTTAACAAAAAACTATAGGTTAATACTATTATTGCATGATAACTAGTTGTTCACAATGAATCTAACTGAAAATAATTTTGCAAGAATTTATTCATGAGGATCAATGTGGAATTTTACCTAAAACACAGTTAAAGGTCAATATTAAAATGTTAAAAATGTGTTGGACATTTTGGAATATTTGGAACAACGTAATAAAAGCCAAGCTACTTTAGATCTTCTTAGATGCAGAGAAGGACATTGACAATGAACTCAACTTTCTTGTTCAAGGTATTGGAAGATACAAATTTTGGAGAGGATGTTATAAAATGGTAAGATTAATCTACACTTCACAGAAAGTTCAAATAACAGTTAATGGAGACTTCACAAAATCCTATGGGGTACAAAAAGGAACAAAATAAGGATATACATTTCTTGGGGGGGGAGTTGGTTCTTGAAATACTGAATAGAGATATAAGACAAGATGAGGGGATTGTGGAAGTAAAGATTAAAAACTCCTATGATAAATTAAATGCTTTTTGCAGATGACTTATATTGGTTCTAAAAGATCCTTTAAAGCAGGGGTTTAATCTACTTACCTTCCTTACTGGTTCGGAAGCGCATATGCCCACGCTTCACATGCATATGCAGACCTTCTGCACATGCGCAGAAGATAAAAAACACATTACTTCCTGGTTAAAACCAGGAAGTAATGACACCCGGGTGGGTGGGCGGAGCTTTGCTCCACCATCACTACTGGATCGCCGAACCACTGGCCAAGATCGCTACCGGGTCGGGCTATCCAGTCTGATCTGGGAGCATTTCACCCCTGCTTTAAAGGTAATTGTAATGTTAATGACAAATTATTATTTTTTTGATGCACTAGCAGGTTTCAGTATTAATAAACAAAAGTCAAAGATGTTAACAAAAATGTGACAATAGAAGATCAAAGAGAATTAATGAATAAAACAGGTTTTAAGATTGAGAAGCGGGTAAAATATCTAAGTCTCACTATGACAAATACGAATTGTATGTTATTTTAAATAATGATGTCAAGATATGGAATGCAGTTAAAAGATATGTTAAGATGAGTGAATTACAACTGCCATTGCAGAGGAGAATTTTTGTCATAAATATCTTGCCTAGAATGATGTGTTTATTTCAGACAATACCTGTTTTGACAATTGATGCAACATTTAAATAGTGGCAGAAAGATACATCTAAATTTGTGTGGCAGGGGGAAAAAAATCCAGAAATTAAATATTAGCTGTTACAAGATGCAAAGAAAGAGGAGGATTGTATTTACCTGATTTGAAATTGTATTTTGCAGCTTTCAACTACAAGAGGAAGTAGAGAGATAAACAGTAAATATATCTGTGATTAAACGTTATAATTAAGTAAGTCTTATCCAAATTTTTCAGTACTGGAGATAGTAGCAAGACAGAAGCGTTTGTATATTTTTAGTATAATCCAAACATTGTTATTTGTAAACTGAGACTTTGTTTTATTTCAAGTTTGGGATTATTTTTTGTTCTCTTTTGCAGTTTATTGGACCCTGGCTCAAGTGTATGTATTTTTAGTTTCTGCAGCTGCTCAGACCGAAGTTGAAGCAGACAGGATATTAAATATAGTCTGCTCTTCTTTTTGTGTCCCAAATCTTGAATGGTTGCCAGTGGTAAAATGCTACTGTTCTCCATATTGCTGGAAATAGTTGTGGCAGGAAAGCTTGTCCTGTGACAGTGGATTAAAAAAAATGTGGATGTGGTGCCCTGTGCGTTCTGCATCCAGGCTCTTTGGCTGATATGCTTTTTGTGTAGACAGTTGGGGTAAAAACGATCTAATGCAGCAAACAACAAGTTACATGTATGATGCAATATTTTATGAAATGGGATAATGCCTCGAGTTGTCCATTACCTCTTATAAATCCATCTAAATAATTTGCAATAAGATACGGAGTTATTCAAAAGATTGTAAACATGGTTAATGGAATCACCACGGTCTTCAGAAGAGTTCAATCAGTTTTAAACTATCCTGACAAGTAAAAATGGACATACATGCTGCTGAACTTGTATTCAATTACAGTAATGTAATTGCCTGACCTTCCCTGCTGCTTGATATAATATATCTAGGCTATACAAGGTCAGTTTAACGCAGAAGCCAGGGTACATGCAAAATATGTTGCATTATTAGTTCTTAAAAAGTTTTTGTAATTATGTCTGCAGTCGAAGTCGTTATACTTTGTACTGACTTTTGAATCTGGAATAATGAAAGATAAATTTCCATGCAGATTTCAAAGATCACAGAGTCTACCATTTTTCAAGAAAGATCCATCTTAGTGAGGCATCCGACCATATATATATGTTTCTTTAGTTTTCTTGGTTGCTTCCAAACAAAGTTTTAAACGGGCAATTTCCCTGACTCATGAATGGAATTTGATCAGAACTACAGACAATGTTATCTTCCATTTTTAGTATTTCAGTGTTTTCACCAGGATTAATGTCTTCATTAAGTATTCTGTTTTAAGAAGAAAGCTATCTTTCTCCAGCTCTCAGCCAGTTATTCAGGATTATCCGGGAATGAAGTACATGAACATAGTTGCATGGGTTCTGTTATTTTCCTCTCAGTTTTTGCAGATAGATCTACTTACAGGGTTTAGTGATAGAGTACTGTACCTTCATGTACAACATTGCCCTACTTGGCAAGGTAAACAGAGTTCAGCATCACACATCTGCTTTGGAAAATTAGACATAAGAGTAAAAGGTATGTGGAAATTCCAGGTCATTGGTGCTAAGTATAAGACATTGACACAATTTTTTCAGCCTTCCTTCCTTCCAGTATAAAAGAACTAATGCATTTTGGATTCAGAGCAATTCTACAGGAAAAAAAAATCATATATAAAATATCAGCAAAAGAAAACCTTTTGAAGATTTCCTGGCTGTCAGCAGCTTATTTTTCAGAAACTCAGAAGAGGACATTCTTCTCCATGGTATATTTTTATTTTTTTGTGTTTCATAAAACTTTATGTTTTAAAATTCTGTTTAAAATTCACCCAAACTGATTAGTAAAACAGAAAGTCTGATATAATTCATCTGATTTTATCTGTAACCATTTTTATGGTCATCCATAATATTTTTTTTCTTAAAAAGATGCCAATAGTATAAAGAATCTTTAATAGTTCTAGTTATATTAGCTTTCATGTATCGGGGCCAGATATTTAATTAAACCCCCATCTTTAAATTGAACCATGGAGTTCTGGATTTTATATTAACTTATTTATGTTTTTAAATTATATAGTTTCTATTTTTTATGATTGCATGTCACCCAGAGTTACCTTGAATGAATGAATGAATGAATGAATGAATGAATGTGAGAATGATTTGCTCTCAATCTAGTCAAGGCAATATGTTTTACCTTACAAAAGTAAGTGTTAATTTTGAATCATAATATATTGTTCACTATTAGGCAGAAGTTGTTTCTCTCAGCTTGCTCACCAAATCAGAATACTCAGACGAGAATAACGAGTCCAAAACAGGGTTACAGTCCAAACCAGGTTTATTCTTCGAGTCCAGTCTGGTGGAGTCAAGTTTGAGTGTTTGTAACAAACATGAAGTCGGCATTGGGAGTCACCTCCTCCCAACGCCCTTTAAATAACCCATGACACCCTTGCAGCCAATTGGCTTTATTTCCGGATTTCCATATCAGTTCGCTGCAGCGTCATCTGCTCCTCTCCTTGCCGTTCCCACTGAAGCAAAAGGATTCCTACTGCGAACGCCTATCTCGACTGCAGGTGACCGACCACCTAGATTAACACAGTACCCCCACCACCAACATGTAGCCCTCAACCCCCCTTCTCCAGCCGGCAATGGTTTCCCTGTGACATTGCCATGGCTGTATCTCTGATGCCCCGGCGATTTCCTATCCTCATCAGATGTGTTGAGTTGACGTGAGTTTCAGCTAATAGCTGTATTTTTGCTTATTTGGGATTTTTTTTTAAAATAAATGGTTGAACCTGAAAATTTGTATAAAATCCATATCCTGGAGAATTCTTGAAATTTAGTTATTTGTCTGAAGTGTGGGATGTTAGGCTGGGTTGATGAGGTGATAGTTATTTAATGTCAATCTAGATAGAGAAATTATTTAATATTATCAATGTTGTTCTTGCATTGGTATTTTATTGATAGCACCTTTCCCACATTTGGATCTTAAATGAGGGTCAAGTGCTTCTCCAGATGTTTTGAACTACAGCCTCCAACAATTTCACCATTGGCTGGGACTGCTGGCAATTGTCATTCAACAATCTCTGGAAGACAGTAGATTTCAGATTTACCCAGATTTATATTTAAAACATCTCTGTAGTATTCTTGGCTTTAATCCATCTTGCATTAAGTGATTTAGGAATACACTTGAGGATGAACTATGGTCTTGATTCTGATACGATCCTGAAAAGAAATCAAATTATTTTAGTTAAAAATGTAAGAGACTCATTTTCCCCACCAGTTTTTATATTAGAGCTATTACCGATACGTCATATTCTATGTAGATTTAAATGACACATGAGCTAAACTCTCCTAGGTTTGTTTAGAGTTTGGATTATTTTAGATGTTCACCTTCCCCTAATAAATTTACCTCTAGTTGTTGAAAATAAAACAGGTTTATAACTTATAGAAACAGTGATACAACCATTTGGCAGTTTACTGATTTGATGTAGCCAACAACAAAATCTTAATTGGTTCTCAAGAGACCTACCTGATTTTATATGACAAAGTTTAAAAAATTGCCGGAGCCTCAGTAACTATAGCTTAGCAAAGCATTTGTAGATTTCAACAAGAAAATGAAACATAATTTGTGTATAAGCCTTTCGATCCCTGAAGAAAAACATCACAAAAGAATAGATAGTATAGATTGTACTATATCTGGATGTTTAATCCATTACCGCTAGGAACCAAAAGAAGACCTTTAAATATCATTCATGAAAATGGTCTAAAACAGGGATGTTAAACTGGCAGCCCATGGGCTGGATGCGCAAAATGCAGGCCATGCCCACCCGAGCTCTGTGAAGGGAAAAATGCAGAGTTGACATCCAGCAGGTTCTGACAGATTCTGGAGAACTGGTAGCGGAAATTTTGAGCAGTTCAGAAAACCGGTAGCAGAAATTTTGAGTAGTTCGGAGAACAGGCAAATGCCACCTCTGGCTGGCCCCAGAGTATGGTGGGAATGGAGATTTTGCAATATCTTTTCCCCAGGAGCGGGGAGGGAATGGGAATTTTGCAGTATTCTTCCCTGGGAGTGGAGTGGGAATGGAGATTTTGCAGTATCCTTCCCCTGCCACGCCCAACAAGCCACACCATGTCCAATAAGCCACGCACACAGAATCAGTAGTAAAAAATTTGGATTTCACCACTGGGAAAACATCACAATAAATCATATGATGGCAATTTGACACCGCAAGTTTGACATCCATAATCTAAAATATTCTTTGGAAATAGTTATAGGAGACAATAATGTTGCATTGTTCAAGACTTGTAGATAGAATAACTTACTGTTGCAACAAGTGTACGAAAGCTTATTTTTCTGTACCATACTCCATGTCCCCCCACCCCCATCCCCGCACCCGATCCAACAATACCATGTTCTATCAGATAGATAATATTTGGAAAGAATAGAATCAGCAACAAGATATTTGATAGCATAAGAATTTACAGATATTTTACTTGGTAGAAGTGGAACAGCTGAAAAATGCTCACGTTCAGAGTATAGAACTTCATTGTATCCATTTCAGTAACTTGGAGGGAGTAGTATTTATTTTTGTTGGGTATCAAATCGGATAACTTTCTACATATGACATAGGGCACAGTTAAACTATCCTCTAGGAATCAGGTAGATGGATGGCCCTATTTGGTTCAATGTGATTAAAACAAGAGCTATGACTTCCTTCCATATTGATTTGTCTATCAATATTGTCTTCCCAATATTATTTATATTATTAATAATACAAATAAAAAAACGCACAAAATATAAAAACCTGCAAATAGAGGTAGAAAGACTATGGCAGAAAAAAACAAAGGTAGTTGCAATTTTAATTGGTGGCTTTGGTACAACCCCAAAACACCTGGAGTACCACTTGAATACTATTGGCATTGAGGAAATTTTGCTTGGAACAGTTTACATTCTGTGACAACACCTTTAAAACCATCGAACAAGCACATCTGCCTATCCCAGCTCTTTGGAAAGGATTTGATAGGTTGATGAAAATGCCAAATCCAATGTAAATCTCTGGCTGACTGTGTAACCAGCCATAAGTATATATTATAATATATATAATATAAATAAGTGTTTGAACATGCATAGATTTATATAAAATGCTGATCTAGAATGCTGGGCTTTATCTTACTTTTTATGAACTTAAAAGTATTTACTAGATTCACATATACAACCGATATTATATGTACATTGTAAAATGAGATTATCTGTCAGGTATGTTTGGCTGCTAGCGGTGATCCTGCTCACACGTTTGTAGTTTTCTTAAGCACAATTTGTTCACTAAGCCACAGTTGGCTTGGTTACTATACACACTTAAGCCAAAAATTAAGATTTAGTATGCTGTGTAAACTTTTTCCCTGTTGGCAAGCTCCAGCCATGCTTTCCAGAAATCCAGAGTTTTCATCAGAGAGATAGAAAAATATATCCCTTTAGAGCCATGGGCCAGTGAATGGCAATTATTAATCATAGTCTTCTGGTATTTTATAACTGGCACAAAAAGAAATGGTTCAATTATTTTAAACAAAACCCCAAGGTAGTATTTCTGCCTTAATCCTTCAGAGAAAATAACCTAGAATACATTCTTGTTTTCTCAGTAGCTGTGTCTCTCCAGGGCCAGCATTTCACAATGTAATGAATGAAAGAAAGAATGGAGGGGGGGGGGCTTTTGATGAAGCTTCATTGTATTTTCAAGGAAATTGAAATCATGCAGCCCAGATGTTTTTCAGTTGTGGAAGATACTAGTTTCTGTTCACTTGATTATGAACAGCGGTTTTACAACCTCATACTGAACATGATTGAGAGGCTATCAATTTTTTTCTCAGGTAGAACAGGTAAACCTTTGAACAAGAGAAAAAAGTTAGCATCCCATATGCTAATTCTGCATATCATTTTGCACTGTACATTGTATAGTTATTAGCAATAAAAATGTAGTGGTAAGTGGACCATTGAAGCAATCTTGACAAAAATATCTGAAAATAAAGAGCAAAACATACATCATATGGATTTATGAAAAAACTATCATAATATGGAAGTGTACATGGGCATTGATAGAACTTTGTATGAAATTAAACTTGCTGTAATATGCTGGGTAGGTTTATTTATTTATTTTATTTATTAATGAAGCTTATATGCCTCCCTCCCTCTGAAAAGGTTGTCTCAATGGTGCTTTTTCCAAAAGACAACTGGACTTTCTTGATTTTTTTATCTTTGAAAATTTTTCTGGACTGAAGAACTGAAGAAGCCTCTTAGACGAGAAGCAAAACATTTTCAAAGGAAAAAGAACACAAGAAAATCCAGTTGCATTCCGGATAAAGCACTTTTGAACGGGATGATTGACAATCTCCATAGATATCCTGTGTAGATGCCCCCACAAAGTACACAATCATGTATTTTGGATAGCTCAGCAGGCTAATAAGCAGACTAAAGCCTGTTATTAACATCCAGCTGTCTGCAATTGCACCAGTTTGGGTCTCACCAGACTCAAGGTTGACTCAGCCTTCCATCCTTTCTAAGGTAGGTAAATTGAGGACCCAGTTTGTGGGGGCAATAAGCTGACTTTGTATAAAATATACAAAAGTATGAAGGCTATTGCTTAACGCATTGTAAGCCGCCCTGAGTCTTCGGAAAAGGGCGGCATATAAATCTAATTTAAAAGAAAATCATTTCCATGCCTTATATCTAGTCCTGGAACACACCAGTAACTTCTACTGAGGTTTATTTTCTGCCCCTCCCCCTCCCCCTCCCATGCACTTTTGGGATAATAGTTGAATCCCACCTCTTGCTATGTTGGTTCACGACAGTTCCATTTTCTCTTGACACAACCTCCCATTTTCTCCTTTTAGCTAGCACTTGGGTGACGGCCTGATTTCCCTTTGATTTTTCAATATTATTTTTAGTTCCTTGACAGCATCATAACATCCAGGCGTCAGACATGGCATGCATTTACTGCTGTTTGTCTCTTGACAACTGCAATATCAAGTATCAGCTTTGGCTTGAGAATGATCTGTCAGAAAGATAAGCTTTGCATCTTCTGAAGAAAGAAGTTTGTGGAAGGGATGCACATATCCACAGTGCAATGTGCATATTGTCAGGCTTGATTTGTGTGACTCAAGTCCCCAATAGTCCTCTCAGATATTCATATTAGAGTGCTGTATCACAAAGAAAGCTGCATGTTCATTTCTGATCTGCATGCAGTTATCCCTGATTGTAAGTCTGCAATAAAATGCAAGATTCAGCTTTGAGCTAGCATCAATAATTTAAAATGTACTTGTTTAATGTCAGGAAATTCAAAAGTAAGAATAAAAGATGAGCATTATGGAATAAAGATATATGGTGAAAAGAATGTTAATTTTCGTAAAATGCAGGGTAGATGGGCTTTAGTTTTTACCTAGCATGTGATATGTGGGTGCAGGAACTGAGATCGTCATAGCTTAAGAAATCAGAAACCCTATTCACATGAGAGGAAAGGGATGGGGAGACTAAACGCAACTTGTTAGTTTAAATGCTATTTCTTGATAGCTTTGATTTATGGATCATTTTTGTACATGTTCTAATACAAAATTGTATTAGAATACATTTTTAAATGAAAACTCTGGAATATTTCGCATTTGGAATATTTGACTGTTTCTTGCAACATAAATTCATTTATCCGTTCCTGGTTATGATCCCAGTGCTTTAGCTATGGATCTACTTCTCTGCTATTCGTTTTTTTGGGTTTTAATGAGGATTTGAGGAGATCAAGGTCATACTTCTAATGATTTGTTCCATCAAAATACATTGTTGTTTTCTTTTGGCTGTTTTTTTTTTAATTTCAACCCGCATGTGGCTTTTAAAAATAATTTTCTTGAAAGGAAATGAAAAATGTTTTTAGGCAGTTCAACATGCGTACATATCAACAATGTGCCATCTTCTGGGAAGATTTTTTTTATCAATCAGTATGGTCAAGGCTGAAAAAGAAGAAAGAAATGATATGAAAAAGTTCACAGAGCAATTCATATTCATCAGATATCGGGAGATTATTTTAGTCCTTTTTATCAGGCACAATGCAAATCACATAGTAGCTCAGTTTGTCAAGAAACATACCTTATCCCAAAGCCCCATTAATGTGTAAACATTTCAATACAATATCTGTTGAGAAGCGTATACACTTTTACCTTCTGCTTTTTCTTAGCTAAACAGAGGATTGAAACTGGCTTGTCTCACTTGAAAAACATTTCCATTTCTTTTGAAAGATTAGCTGCGCGTATATATATATTTATGTTTTGAATGTGCTTCTTTGTGCCTTTAAAACTGCTGCAGTTCCAGACGAGGGTTCAGACTGTGCTTTTTCTTGCAACACAAGCCAAATGTGCCATCAGGTTCTCACTCCATTGCCGCCAAGCTGTAACAGAGGAAGAAGATCGAAAGCAGGACTGTTCCATCTGCATTTCTGAAAGATCATCTTGTTCAGATCCATCTTCTTTCTGAACTGTTTTCATTTAATTCATGTTTACCTATGGATGACAGCTAAACTGAGCTGCCTCACTGAAGACATACACAAGGGTCTAGCCCTCCCCTTCCTATTCAGATGAGTATGCATTTGAGAGCCTTTATGGTGCAGTGATTAGGGTGTTGGACAAGATCCAAGTCTGCAGTTCACTGCAGCCAAGGCAGTTTACTGAGTGACTTTGGGCCTGTGGTTCTCTCTCAGTCCAATAGGCAGTGGTGGGATTCACCGGTTGTAACCACTGGTTCGCTGCGTATGTGCTGTGTGCATGCACATTACACGCTTCTGTGCATGTACATTACGATCGAAAGTTACCTTCTACTGAATCCAGAGTGAGTAAAACAGCTGAGGCGCAGCAATCCGTTCTGCTGCGCCTACCAGCTGGGCTCAAAACAAAAGAAATATAGGTAGGTTATAGCGCATCTGATCGTCGGAGCGAACCGGTTCGCTCTCAGCTGATTGTCGGAGCTACTGGTATGCCTGAATTGATCAGAACCGGCTGAATCCCACCTCTGCCAAAAGGTCTTAGTTTTGCTGCTGTGGGAACAATTAGAAGGAGGGAGCACTATCTATTCAGCCTTGAGTTCCTGTAGAAAAGGCAGGATATAAATCTAATAAATAAATAATTATTCACATATCAAAAGTTTCATACAGCAAGAATCCCATGAGTAAGAGGGTTTCGGCTGCGTTGAACATCTTCAGCCCTATCTAGGTACATGCTATACACAGGTTCATAGGTGCAATGAACCTGTGGTTCATTGCACCTATGAACCTATTTAGGGCTTCTTAGTATAGCCTATTTCTGAGTTCTTTGTTTGAAATAATGCCTGAATAGTCTCTGGCCATAATAAGAGCCACTATGCAATTTAAGAACTTGTACTTAAATTTCCATTTCTTCCCTTTTTAATTTCTTGTTCCTTGTTTCTTTTGTGTTATGGCACAGTCTTTCTGCATCTGGCATTTTGGAGGTTGTATACATAATTCCCATGTCTATAAAACGTTAACTGTGAAATAAAACCTCAATAGATTGGCAAATGGGAGACAATAGAAATGCCAAACTATGAATTGAAAATTGCCAGCTTTTTGTGCACGTCTGAAAAATATGGCATTAGCTGCACTTCTTTCCCTTAACATTAACAAATACTGTACAGGTAGTAATATCTATTCTGTTCTGTTGAAAGCCTAATCTCTGTGTTGTTGCATTTCAGTCAAAGCCATAAAAACAATTATTGGCTGAAAACTTTGAAATGCCATTTAAACTATGCAGTGAGAAGAAATAAATGTCTTTTAAAAATCCAACATACTGTGCCCATTACATAGCATCACACTGACAGGTTCCCAGTTCCCAATATGGTACAGGCTGGAATTATTTTGAGTACAGCAGTTAGGCAATTTCACTCAGTCCACATGTTTTTCTTCCAATCTCATCTATGTTACGAAGTACCAACACTCTATTTAATCCTACATATTCAGAAAAGCATAGTTTGAGAGGGTGGTCATAGATTGTTTTTATTTAGGTTTGTCTAATATCTTGATAAAGAATAATATTTTTGTTACTCTTTAATATATCTGCAAACTATGCCTTCCTGGATTCTATAGGGTTGAATAGAAGAAAAATTATCTTTGTCAACTGAATATATTTGATTTTGGGATTATTTTGTACAGTTTACACACATACATACATATGTGTATGTGTGTACACAAATAAATTAGTGTCAAGTGCCTCTTTTGTCCCTCCTATTTCCATCTTAATTTTCTTAATTCAGGACAGAACCTGGAGTTTAGATTTATATGCCACACATCTCACTATTGAGAGCTTTAATATTTACCTTTGACAAACAAAGCATCTTTCTTCTGTAAGCCAGACTACACTTTCCTAATACAGATAGTCCTCGACTTACAACCGCAATTGAGCTCAAAATTTCTGTTCTTAAGTGAGACAGTTGTGAAGTGAATTTTGCCCCATTTTATGACCTTTATTGCCACAGTTGTTAAGTGAATCACTGCAGTTGATAAATTAATAACATGGTTGTTAAGTGAATCTAGCTTCCCCATTGACTTTGCTTGTCAGAAAGTCACAAAAGATGATCTCATGATCTTAAGACACTGCCACCGTCATAAATATGAACCAGTTGCCAAACATCTGAATTTTGATCACATGATCATGGGGATCCTGGAAAGATCGTAACTGTGAAAAATTATCATAAGACAACCAACTTTGAATGTTTATCAAATGAACTGTTGTAAATTGAGGACTACCTGTACATATTTTGACCATGGGAGAGAAGAATAAAAAAGAGAAGTTGAATCTTTTTTTTTTTTTTAAACCAGCGGCTGGAAACTTAGTCTATGGTTTCTAACCTCTTATTCAGGAGTTAGTGAATTGACAAATGATGATCAGCTTTAATTTGACATGCCACAGGTTGTGGCTGGTGTCTTCAAGACAGTTTGGACAGTTCCATTTGCATTTATTGGCATAGTCAAATCATTTAAAAGAATGCATCATAGCACATGAAAACATGAGTGATGCCCCCATCTCTGAATTGCTAAAGTAGCCCTGTTGTTATTCCAGGTCAAAATAGAAAGTGGTGAGAGGTACACTTAGATAAGTCACTGCTTAGAGTAGTGGTGGTTAACCTTTTTGCCATCGCGTGTCAGGAGGGGGGCGGGTTTCACATGTGTGCATACCCACACCCATAATCCTATGCACCCCACCCCGTGCATGTGCATGTGACCCCCCTCGCCCCCTCTCTAGGAGTCTCTGGAGGCTGGGAACAGCAAAAAACGTCATTTCCTGTCCAACCGGAAGTTGAGAAATGGGCTGTTTTGGGCCTCCGGAGGGCCTCCGAGCTGTTTTTACCTTCTCCAGATGCAGGATCTGGAGCCAGGTGAGAAAGAAAAATGTGCTTCCCCTCCCCAGGCCCTCTGGAGGCAGGAAACAGCCTGTTTCTCTACTTCTGATGGGCCCAGAAGGCTCAAAAATCAGCTGGCCGGCACGCACATGCGCGCCAGAACTGAACTGGCATGCCACTAATATGGCTACCTGTGCCACTTGTGGCACACATGCCATAGGTTCGCCACCACAGGTTTAGAGAATATTAAAAAATGTGTCAGCATAATAGCATAGTGTAGTTACATCTCTGCTAATCCCCTGCTTTTGTTAAGAAATTAATTATAGCTGCCATAATGAGCTGTGGAGCTGGAACACCAAGACTTATATAAGCCCACTTATATATAAGTATTAGATTCATAATGTATCACATTTGTAATAACTCAACAGGCTCAGGACAGGCTGCGATGCATAAAGTAGTATTATCCAAGTAAGCAAGAAGGATACTTCCATTCAGATTGGGAGTTATTAATTTGTATGCTTTTGCTCTAAAGAAGTAGAGCAAATGATTCTTTTACCAGTTGGGAATACGGAGCAATAAGCCATTATGAGCATACAAAAAGCAATTTATATGAATACTACACTTCTTGCCTTCTCTTTAAGCCCCTGGCTCTGTCGGGTATTGGAATATTAAATTGGTTTCATTCATTTAGTGAAGATTTCATTGAGTTCTTTTAGAGAACTGAAGCAGACCATATTCCCAGCATGTCCTTGTAAGTGTCTTGCATTTCCATGCAGAAAACTGGAAATGTGTGAATGGCATTGGAACAAATTATCTTTTCTTCATAATGCCAGAGGCTTGCTCAGTACATATACTAAAAAAATAAATAAAAATGCTATGCTTCTACAGCAGTTAGTGAAATGGAGGATGTAGTTTTGCATTGCAATTCTTATTGCTGAAACATCATTCAATTATGATTGAACATCATTCAATTTATCATCACCTATGATAAAAGGTCATACATGTGGGAAATTTCAGATACAGTATTGATGCACATTTTAAAATAATCACTATTACTACAAATCTATAACATTATTCTGTGGCAGGAAAGTCTGTGACTAGGGACCAGGAATTTTTCATCTTACGTATCTATCTGAAGTAGACAATAAAAAAAAAAAAGATGTTGAGACTTTGGAAAAAGTGCAAAGAAGAGCAACTAAGATGATTAAGGGCCTGGAGACAAAAACATATGAAGAATGGTTGCAGGATTTGGGTTTGGCTAGTCTAGAGAAAAGAAGGACTAGGGGGACATGATGACAGCATTCAGTATTGCCACAAAGAGGAGGGGGTCAACTTATTTTCCAAGAAGGCAAGCAAGAAACAATAGACGGAAACTAATCAAGGATAGAAGCAACCTGGAATTAAGGAGAAACTTCCTAACAGTGAGAACAGTTAACCAGTGGAACAGCTTAACACCAGAAGTTGTGGATATTTCATCACTGGAGGTTTTTAAGAAGAGACTGGACAGTCACTTGTCTGAAATGGTATAGGGCAGGGGTGTCAAACTCAAGGCGGGGGGCTGAATCCGACCTGTGGGGTGCTTAGATCTGGCCCGTGGGGCCACCCTAGAAACAGCAAAGGACCACCCTGCGGTGCATCTGCCAGTGGAAATGGAGCTTGGGGGGCACACACAGCCTCCCCAAATTCCATTTTCACTGGCAGAGGGTGGCAGGAAACTGTTGCAGCTGAAAATGGAGTTCTGGAGATTGTTTTCACTGGCAGAGCTCTTGGACCACCACAGATGCCCCCGACACGAGTGATGTCAAGCTGGTGACACCCAGCCTGGCCATGCCCATCCCAGCCCCCGAGGTCAAACACAACCCTGATGCAGCCCTCAATGAAATCGAGTTTGACACTCCTAGTATAGGGTCTCCTATTTGAGCAGGGGGTTGGACCAGAAGACCTTCCAGCTTTATTCTGATTGGTTAAAGAAGTGCCTACTTTAACAGAGAAAGTAGGGATTGGAAAATAGTAGTAGCTGAATTCCCTCTTCATTGGCTGGGCTACTGAGTGGTAGAATCCAAGAATCTCTGACAAATGGATGCTTTTAAATAAAGTCCTCCCTAAATTACGAAGTCCTCAAATTCTGTTTCTCTCTCTGTCTTTGTTTTACTGCAGAACTTTTCTCAGTGATAAATATTTGATTGATTAAGAAGATGAGAGTCTCAGCTGTAGATCTTGAACTGAATGTGGGGATATTTCAGTCCAAGAGGTCCAGACACATAAAGGGGAAAAGGAAAGTTAGCCAAATGGTCCAGGAGACTGGGAGGGCCAAATTGGGGCCCACTTCAAACTCATTGGGGAAATGAGTTTCTCTCCTAAGGCAGGCTTTGGGGGAAAAAAGAGGAGAGAGTAATCTTGATTTTATCTTTGTTGAGGTTTGAATTGTCTCCTAATTAACAAGAGGAGGGGAAAGGCCAGCAGCCACAGAGCTGGAATCCACAGATAGTCCAGTTGTTTATCAATCATTCAAAGAAGTAGCTGCAGGCTACTTCTGCTGACTGTCAGCTGCCAACAGTTTGGCAGTTCAAATCTCACCGGCTCAAGGTTGACTCATCCTTCCATCCTTCCGAGGTGGGTAAAATGGGGACCCAGATTGTTGAGGGCAGTATGCTAATTCTGTAAACCACTTAGAGAGGGCTGTAAAGCACTGTGAAGTGGTATATAGGTCTAAGTGCTACTGCTATTGTTAATGACGAAGTGATCACAACCACATGTTTGCCTAACAACCACTTAACCACTGCAAAAAAGAAACCAACAAAAGCTGGAAATATACTTCTGGTCTTGTGAATGCGTCCATTTATGACCATAATGACTTAGGACCATAATTCTGTGGTCAGTTACAGTCGTGTGTTGAGGACTAACTGCAATAATTTGGTCCGGAATTTAGGATTAATGAAATTAGTTGTGCCACAAATTCTGCTTTATTTCATGCACTGAGGTCTGGGCTGCATGCACTTATTTAGTGTGTTGCGTTTGTGAGACATCCTGGGACCATGAAAGCACATAGTCCCTGGCTGATCATGACTAAAATCAATTTCATCAGCAAACAATTGTTCCTTATTCTAGTCTTTTTTTTTAAAAAAAAAAACCCAACAACAACTTTCCTCTATCTGATTTATTATATGGAAGAAAGATTTAACTACAAGGGTGCTTATTTTGGAAAGGAATCTAGCCTTTATGTCTTCCTCCCAAGTCAGACTGTTGAAGGAAAGCCACTGCCACCTGCCTCTTTTTTGGAAAATAGGTGGCAGGGCCAGTTTTTCTGCAATGAAGGGCCTGATTAAAAGCTACTTTACTGTGTTTCCTTAAGTTTGATTTAGACTTGTCCACACAGTGGTGGGTTTCTACTGGATTGCACCAGTTTGGGTGAACTGGTAGAGGTAATTTGGCCTGGGTTACCAACCTGGTAGTGACTGCTGGCTGGCCACACCCCCAAACTGGTAGCCCGTTTGCCGCTCGCTTGCCCTGCCCACCTGCACGACTGCCGAGAAGTGGCTGGCAAGGAGGTGATGGCTTGGAGGCTTCTCGCAGTCTCATCGAAAAAGAAAAAGCCTCCCACAGGTTGCCGAAAACTACCGGAGGTCGCCAAAAAAGCTGCTGCCATTGCACTCTAATGACTGCTGCGTTGTGCTCAGACTGACACATCCCATTGCCTGCTGTGTCAGTCTGAGTGTGATGCAGCATGCAATGGGATGCGCATGTGTGGCTGGCGCGAAGAACAGGGCAGCGACAGCAGCGGCCTTATCGGCAACTTTGGTAGTTTTCAGCTGCCTGCGGCCAGCTGCCTCCTCTTTGAGAGCTGCTTCCCACCTGCTGCGGCGATGCAGCACGCAATGGGATGCGATGGCAGCAGCTTTTTCGGCACCCTCCGATAGTTTTCACCAGCCTGCGGGAGGCTTTTTCTTTTTCGATGCAACTGCGAGAAGCCTCCAAGCCACTGTCTCTTTGCCAGCCGCTTCCCAGCAGCAGTGGCTGTCTGAAGGCTGCTGAAAACTACTGGAGGTCAGCTTGCCTTCTGGACTCTGGACCAGCCACTGTGGGAGGAAGATAAGTAGCCCAAAGAAAAAGGCGGTGGTGGGTGTGGAAGCGGGGCTAGGGCTGGGGCCACTGAAGGAGTGGAAATGGGGTGACATGTGCGACTGGCGAAGGGAGGGCAGGGCAGCATGCAGGAGGAGGCCTTTGATAGATTAGGACAGGTCTGGGCAGAAAATAAGTAGGAAGGTAGAAATTCAAAAAAAATTTCCTACCTTTTTCTGGAGGCGTGGCTAGGTGGGGGTCATGTGACTGAGTGGCCGTGGCCATGAGTGATGTCAAGTTGGCCACACCCACTCAGTCACATGACCACCAAGCCACACCCATCAAGCAAGCCACGCCCACAAAACTGGTAGTAAAAATTTGAAACCCACCACTGTGTTCACAACTGTGTAGGCTTTGACACATACCTACAATGCAAAGGGATTGATGGTAAGTGTAGGCTTTAGATGGCTGCAGGTGGGCTGATATGCACACCTTCCAAATTTGTACATTGTGCAGAGATGCACATCTTCCAGCCTGACTGTTGATGTCTTCTATGTTTTCTGTGTTTTGTTGTTTGAGTGCACATTAAGACTGAGTACATGTTAACATTTGCAACAGCTATGTAACTGTCTCTGGATGACAGAAGCATTCATTCCCTGATATACAGTGACTTTGAAGTCTAAATCAAACTTTATGGGGAAGGTAATTTCCTACAGGTACAGTAGAACTGAGGACGCAAACTATGGGAAGCAGTGGAAGTCTCCAATGTACCATACTTCATGTATGAGTTCTCTGAAATTAAAAATCAGTCTAAAGATTTTGCAAAGGAAATTGTGATTAGGTTTTGGAATTATTGCTCTCACAATTTTCTCTGGGTTTCTTGGACATTGCCCAGCTTTCCATGTCCAATTTATACATTATCAAATTGCTGTTTGGTTCCTAGGATTTTATTGGAGTTTACAGGGAGGAATATTATATTGGTTCACTCCTGCAGATGGAAGCAATTCTCACCTTCAGTTAATGCAGAATTTCTCAGTTTATTCTTTCCTGGGTGAGTATGAAAATGCAAAGGCCAGATCCCCTCTTAACTAAATCCCAAGGACAAAGTAGCGCTGTAGTTAGAGAAGGCTTTAACAACTTGTTAAACGTAACATGCATATGAAAGTTTTAGGAACCTTAGTACACATATCATAAATTTAGGCCCTCTGCTATATAAATATGCTGACATAAAATGGCTTCACAGTGAAAGACACTGAAAAATTAATGTGTTGGCTTTTTTTTTGGATCAGAGGATTTCATTCTAAATTAAATAATCCTAGAAGATATAATACATTATAAAATGGATGAATTAAAATTTAATTAAATAGGTCTTGCTAGGGACCAATAGGATTTGACTAAGCAGCTGGAAGTTTTTGTAGAGCCTGAATATATACTGTGTTTCCCCAAAAATAAGACCCTGTCTTATATTTTTTTGAACCCTGAAATAAGCGCTGTGCCTTATTGCCATGTGCTCAAAAGCCCAATTGGATTTATTATCAGGGGATGTCTTATTCTGGGGAAAACAGGGTAGAATATGTGTCTTGCTGTAATTCCATGTTATCAACCCTGGTTATACTCAATGTTATTTCATTTTAATAAATTACCACTCAGGTTTCTGCTAATAGAAATAAACATTTAGGAAAAAACCCTATTGTCTGGTGGTGTACACTATTATGTTTGTTACTTTGTGAAATTTCAGATTGATATGTATATAGAGATATTTGTTACAACAAATAATGTAACATTTCTCATTAGACATCCATTTCTGTGCTTTGTATGACACAAAACACAATATTCTTTTGTGTGACACAGAACTAATCAGATGGACATTTTCTGTGAAAAGAATATACAGACCAAAATAGATGAATAGGACCTGAAATCAGAAACCAGGAAGCTGATAATAGTGTATGGTGCAAAGATAAACTGTAACTAAGAGTCAGTAAAGCCAGGATTTTGCATTCACATGTTGTGGAATTTGTGTTTAAATTCCTTGTTTGCAGTAATATTGAAAGTTATGATGTGGTTTGATGACTTCCAAGAAGTGTTTAGTTAGAGCTCCATAAGTTCATTGGTATGTTATATTTAGCTATTTTGAACAGTATTTGCATGCAGAGATGCTCACATTAGTTACGACTTAGAGCAGATTCATTTTCCCCCCCTGGGATTGCATGGCTACTTCTATAGGTGCAATACAATCCAGAAACAGATACACATGTTGTTTGTGGTCCTCAACAAATGTGTGCTCATATATGCTCTTAATTAGCTTGACAGCCATGTGTCAAATTAACATTATAAATCCAAATGGGGCATACGGGCTTTTGGCAGCTTAGTGTTGCACCTTACATTTCAAATACAGTTGCATCATTGATCTATATACTAGAGTTGTATTTTCAGTTAGGTTCCTAAAGACTCCTAGCTTGAAATTTGCCCTTGAACTTCTCTAAAATACAGTAGCTGCACTCTGGGCCATTTTCATTAAGCTATTTACTGTTCTGGGCAGGAATGATGGGAAAGTAAGTCTAATGCATCTGGAGGATTTCAGTTTAGGCAAAAGCTGATCAACTATTTGCTGTGATATACGATGTCATTTCGGCTTGAGTTGAGAAGGAGAGGTGCCTGGAAATTAGAGCCACTGTGCTATATAGTTAGAGACTCTTTAGAGGTGAAATAACTTACAGTTAGAAGTGCACAGAAGAATACAGGTAGTCTTCAATTTACATCAGTTTGTTTAGTGACCATCCGAAATTACAATGGCACTGAAAAAAAAGTGACTTCTTTCTTTCTTTCTTTCTTTCTTTCTTTCTTTCTTTCTTTCTTTCTTTCTTTCTTTCTTTCTTTCTTTCTTTCTTCCTTCCTTCCTTCCTTCCTTCCTTCCTTCCTTCCTTCCTTCCTTCCTTCCTTCTTTCTTTCTTTCTTTCTTTCTTTCTTTCTTAGTTCATATACCACCCTCCTCCAAAGACTCAGGGCGGCTTACAATGCACTTATAGCAATAGCCTTCATTCTTTTGTATATACCTGCTTATTGGGGCTTTTGGCCCCCCATAAGTGGTGTTTCTACAAAGCTAGCTTATTGCACTCACAATCCGGGTCCTCATTTTACCTACCTCGGAAGGATGGAAGACTGAGTCAACCTTGAACCTGGTGAGATTTGAACTTGAACTAATTGCAGGCAGCTGGCAGCTAAGTGCTACATAACAGCACTTAGTCTGCTGCACCACCAAAGCTCTTTTATGACCGTGTTTCACACTTTCACACCATTGCAGCATCCTCATGGTCACCTGATTAAAATTCAGGTGCTTGGCAACTGGTTCATATTTAAGACAGTTTTGGTGTTTCTGGGATCATGTGATAATCTTTTGTGACCTTCTGACAAGCGAAAGTCAAGTAAATTCACTTAACAACTGTGCTACTAACTGTGGTGATTTACCTAACAACTGTGGTAAAAAAGGTTGTAAAATGGGGGAAATCCACTTAACAAATGTGCCACTTAGCCACAGAAATTTTGGGCTCAGTTGTGGTCTTAAGTCAGTGGTGAAATGTAAAATTTGTTACTACTGGTTCTGTGGGCGTGGCTTGGTGGGGTGGTAATGTGACTGGGTGGGTGTGGCCAACTTTTTTTTCTTTTAAAAGCATTTTTTTCTACAGCTGAAGAGGTTGCAGAAAAAAATGCTTTGAAAAGCCTCTGACAATCCCAGCTGAGCCGTGTGATCATCAGAGGCTTTTTTTTTTAACTTTTAAAAGCATTTTTTTGGCCAAAGAGGTTGTAGAAAAAATGTTTTTAAAAGTAAAAAAAAAAAGCCTCTGATGATCACGTGGCTCAGCTGAGCATGGGCGTTGGGGGTGCAGGGATTTTTGCTACCGGTTCTCTAAACATCTGTCGTCATCGCTACCAGATCAGGTGATCCTGTCCGAACTGGGAGCATTTAACTCCTGTCTTAAGTCCAGGACTACTTATTTTGTTTAGATTGTTTAGATTGAAAGAGTCAGAATGGACTGTGCCAGCCATACTGGAACAAGTTCAGTTTCAAAATGGACTTTTCCAACTATAGATAGTCCACGACTTTCAAGGCCTGGCAGTTATGATCGTAAATTGTGATGGTTGTAAAGAAGGTGGCTAACCCAAATTTATTATCTGTTTTGTGGCCATCATTAATCAATCACCCGCGGTCATAAAGCAGACACTGCAGGTGTAAAGCAAACATTTTTAAGCAAATCCATTGTTTGCTATGGATGTTTATTTTCTAGAAACTGCAGGTAAATGCTGCTTCTCAGCAAAAATGTCATAAATTGCAGTCATATGACCATGGGATGCTGCAAATGGCTGCAACTGTAGACTGGTTGCCAAGCTCTCAAAATGCGGTCACATGACCATGGGGGGGGGAAGATGGTGGCCATTGCAACTTTGGACCTGGGACATAAGTACCTTTGTGGTGGTGGTGGGGATCCATCATAACTTTGAATGGTCAAGGACTATCTACATAAAACAGAGTTTGGAACAATCTGTTTCAAGGTTGGCCATGGAGCATTTCCAGAAAAGTCAGAATGATTGTTGAAATGTTGAAATACTGTTCCAAGATGCTTTGGATTTGATAATTTTTTACCTGAAAATATTTTGTATCGCGATGGAAATGGGATGAGACAAAAGAGGGGTTGGAGGAGGAGACTGGGGTCAGAGTTTCTTCCCATTCTTCTCCATCTCTGCATGTAAGATTTGCAAATGAACGCTAAAAATATTGGGACGCCAAAGTTACCGCCTGTCTTCTCCAAGGCTTTAGTTATTCTCTTCTCTGTAGGCAAAATGCCTAAAAACTGACAGCTTTTGAGATGCTGTAGTTACCTTATCTTTATAACATGATACAACACGAAGAAAAGGGGTTTTGCAGACAGATTAAACTGAACCATTTTACACAGTGGATTTTTCTGTGCTTTTATTTTTCCATTTTCCACCCGCCTGCATAATAATTAGAATGCCTTAGGCTAATGTGTCTGTGCGTGTGCACGCAATCACATGTGCATGCAGGCGAGAGGAAGGAAGAAAGCAGAAAGGAATTTTCTGCAGATTAATGCTTTTACCTTATCACTTTCCCCCTTACCTTCTGCTCGCCTCTTGTTACTTTCTAGCAGTTATTGCAGCAAAGTACTTGATGGCAAACCAAGTCTCAACTGTCGGAAAGTTAAAGACTTTGAGTTTCTCTACTGATATGAAAAAGGTGTCCTGCAGCTAAAAGACAAGCCAAGGTGAATTCTGTTTTGGGGTTCTTCTGAAGGAACAGGAACATCCTCCCTGTTCCCAAACTAGTCACCCTTTCTCAGCCCAATCACCTCAAAGGGTGGTGTGTATGGTGATTGATGTGGGAAAGAATAGGAGGAGGAAGGAGCATTAAATATGTTCACCCACTTGAGTTATTTATAAAAACCACAAAAGTGTGATTAAAAACATTTACTATTAAATATATTTTTAAAATATAAATATATTATTAAAAACTATTTTGTAGATGTTTTTTATAAAGTGGAACATACTGTCATACAATAATTAAATGCCCACTATTTGATGGTTTTCAGATTAAACAACTTGCAATTCATTCACCGGTAGAAGCAAACTTTCCAATATGAGACATTTTTAAAATACAGGTAGTCCTAACTTACCATCACAATTGAGCCTAAAATTTATGTTATTAACTGAAAGTTAACTAAAAAATTTCTTAAGTGAGTTTTGCCCCATTTTATGACTTTTCTCACCACATTTGTTAAGTGAATCACTGCAGTTCTTAAATCAGTAACATCAGTGATGGAATTCAATTTTTTTTTACTACCGGTTCTGTGGGCATGGCTTGGTGGGCGTGGCAGGGGAAGGATGCTGCAGAATCCCCATTTCCTCCCGATCAGCTGGGACTTGGGAGGCAAAGAATAGATGGGGGTGGGGCCAGTCAGAGGTGGTATTTACCGGTTCTCTGAACTACTCAAAATTTCGGCTACTGGTTCTCCAAACTGGTCAGAACCTGCTGAATACCACCTCTGAGTAACATGTTTGTTAAGTGAATCTGGTTTCCCCATTGACTTTCCTTGTCTGAAGGTCACTGCAACCGTCATAAATGTGAGCCTGTTGTCAAGCTTCCGAATGTAAATCACGTGACCATGGGGATGCTGCAAAATTCATAAGTGTGAAAAATGGTCATAAGTCATTTTTTTCAGTGCCATTGCAACTTCGAATGGTCACTAAATGAACTCTTGTAAATCAAGGACTACCTGTAATGCACACCAAGTTGAAAGTTCTTGTAAAAAAAAGAAGAAACAGTACATATACAGGTATATCCTGCATGATTTTTTTTTCAAGCGTGGCACATCAATCAAAATGATTGCATATTTTATATGGATTATTACTAAAGCAAGATAAATAAATACCAATTTCATTTAACTTTGGGATTGAAATTGTTTGTCTGGAAAATCTTTGTGGTTGCCTATATGAGAACATAATCCTGGGCAGATTACAACTCAGGCATCTGCAGGATACAGAAAATGCTAATTATAAATATTTGTCTGATTTTATCTAATTAACTCTAAAATTATACATTTTGGACTGTTTATTTTACTCATTAGCTTCTAAAATCCCATTGTAATGAAATCTCTTAAAACATATTTACTAAATTTCCTCAAATCCATAATCTTCCCCATCTGATCAGTTAGGGTTATCCATAGGGAAGGGTTAAAAAAAATCAAGATGGCTACCATAACCATGTGACCAAGCTCCTGATTCCCTTTATGTTTGCCATATACAAAAAGTTGGGTCTTTGTTAACATGGTTGTGGCTGCCATCTTGATTTTTTTTGTACTCTTCTTTTTGGATAAACTTGTGGTTTTCCATTGGACTACCATAATCATCTCCTTAGAAAAAAGCTGAGATAAACATTTATGAAAATTGGTCTGCATAAGTTGATGGTAAATATATTTAGAGCACATATAATCAAGTAACTCAAAAAAGGTGGGTTTTTTTTTTTAAAAAAACTTTTTTTAGAAAAGAAAAAAAGATTTATTTGCTCAAAAAAATTAAAAGTTAATGGTGGTGCAGAGAATGTTACCCAGGTTATCAGTAAGTTGGAGCAAGTCTCCTTATGTACTTAAAATATAAGAAAGTATATGATTGGAACTGGTAATAAGGGAGAAATAAAATACAGAGGAATTCATAACATTGGCATCCAGGACCATCCACTGAAATTAACTGGCAGGCTGTTCAAAGCAGATAAAGAAACCATTTTTCTCTGTATCTACTATGAAATGTAATGACTTTTAAGGAAGAACAAATTCA
Organism: Masticophis lateralis; assembly: GCA_030761175.1. Taxonomy (NCBI): domain Eukaryota; kingdom Metazoa; phylum Chordata; class Lepidosauria; order Squamata; family Colubridae; genus Masticophis; species Masticophis lateralis. The sequence continues at coordinate 259,261,702 of JAUDYJ010000001.1, read as the reverse complement.
TAGAGGATAGCATTGGTATTAATATGATAAATTCTCTCATGATAAAAGTTCTAAGAGGTAATATAGCATCTCTGTATTATCAGGGAAACTCTATATATTGTTTTGATCGGTGCCTTGGACAAATTAATAAATAATCAAGATTTGAAAGATTGTTCATCAATGAGTCCTTATCAAATAGGAGTGAGAGAGTGACTGGAAAGTTGCAAGATTCATCCCTGGTCATTCTACTTTTCAACATTTTTATTAGCTGGTGGGATGAAAAGGTGAAGGAATGCTTATTTCATTCAGGGGTACAAAATTGCACAGAAAAATTTATACCCAGAAGATAGAAATAAAATTCAGAAAGACCTTGATCAACTGCCATAACATCATGAATTTTAACTGAAACAGGTTCAAAATTCCTTTCTTAGGGAGCAAAGATCAAATGTTTAAATTAGTCTGGGGATTATATGAAAACAGCGCCTGGCAAGAGTAATTCATGGCAAATTAAATATAGGTTAGTTGAATAATAGGTCTCAAAAAAGGTACTTTTAGGCTGCAACAACAGAAGTATAATGTCCTAATCATAGGAAGTAAGAGTTCCCCTTTATTCTACTTTAATCAGATTCTACATCCAGATCTGGCCACCACATTTTTAAAACACTTTAGAAAACTGACAGGATGTTACAGAGTAGAAGCTCAGGATTTGTTTTTAATCATTCCAGAAGGCAAGGCATGGATTAATGGATTAAAATTACAGGAAGGCAGATTCTGATAGAATAATAGGGGGAAAAAAACAATTAACTTTTTTATTACGGTGAAACCAAGGAGCAAATGAAACAAAGGGCTCCAATGTACTGCATGTTTTCAAGTAGAGGCTAGACAGTGTATTTGGATTTAATTTGAATTCTTGCACTGACCAAGGGATTGGAATAGATCTAAATAGATCTCAGTTCTATAATATCATTTACTTCAGATTTCGGTGCCATATATTTTGACAATTAGACAAGTGCACAGAAGAAAATTTAGGGTGCATGACTATCCTGAAATGGGTTAAAACGATTTCCCAGGGGAAAAAAACCCCAAAGGAACATCTTGGATTTAAAAAAAATATGAATAAGCTTTTGTGATGAGAACTAATTTTAAAGAAACATTTATTAATTTGTTCATGTGTATTTCATGCAAAAGACAAAAAGGTGGCTCAGGTAAAAGGATGTGCATGTGGATAAGAGGTTACTGAGAAGCATGAATTAAAATGGAAAGTTGCAGTGAGAATAGAGTAGAGTAGAGTAGAGTAGAGTAGAGTAGAATAGAATAGAATAGAATAGAATAGAATAGAATAGAATAGAATAGAATAGAATAGAATAGAATAGAATAACTTTATTTGGCCAAGTGTGATTAGACACACAAGGAATTGTTTCTGATGCAGATGCTCTCAATCAGTGGTAGAATTTAGCCGGTTCTATCCGGCTTGGGCGAATTGGTAGCAGCGGCTGCGAGAGGCTCTGCTCACCTACCCAGACGTCATCACGTCTTGTTTTTGACAATCTGTGCATGTGCTGAAGGCCCATGCGTGCATGCTCACATTTGCGAATCGGTAGTGAGGGTAAGTGAATACCACCCCTTCTCTCAATGTACACGCAAAGCAACAGAATAATAATAATCATAATATGATCCCAGTAAGAGGGGGGAAGTAGAAAAGATTAGAAAGATAATAATACTACAGCCATACAACATGGGTAAATATACTTAGACAGAAAACAATACTGTGAGGATTAGATATTCAGTGGAGTAATGGCACAAGGGCAGTGGTGGGTTTCAAAATTTTTTACTACCGGTTCTGTAGGTGTGGCTTGGTGGGTGTGGCAGGGGAAGGATACTGTAAAATCTCCATTCCCACCCCACCCCAGGGGAAGATTACTGCAAAATCCCCACTCCCACCCAATTAGCTTGGACTTGAGAGGCAGAGAATAGATGGGGGTGGGGCCAGTCAGAATTTTTACTACCGGTTCTCCGAACTACTCAAAATTTACGTTACCGGTTCTCCAGAACTGGTCAGAACCTGCTGAAACCCACCTCTGCACAAGGAGAAAAAACTTCCTGTGTCTAATTGTTTTGGCATGCAATGCCAAAAGTTAAGAAGTGGGTTTCATTAGGATCTCAAGGCCAATAGGCAGGCATATTTGTGGATATTCTCCATTTTTCTAACCTCTTTAGGCTGTCGATTGAATTGAATCTTGGTTTTGCAAAGATGACTGGGGATAATCTACTATCAGGAATAACTGTCTTGTGTCTGTCTGCCCATTTCTTTTCAGATGTTCTGGAAAACAGCCAGCTGCGGTTTAAATAAAACATTAAAAATGCTTTGTGTCCCAGATCTAAAAGTTACCTTAACCACATTTTGGCAGTTCTCAACTGTTCAAATCAGATTTATAGTGAAGGAGAGGCATGACTAGACACTGATAATGTGATTATCATCTTGGTCTAGTTTGTTTGTTTGTTTGTTTGTTTGTTTGTTTGTTTGTTTGTTTGTTTATTTAATCATATTTCTATACTGCCCTTCTCCAGAAGGAATCAGGACAGTGTACAGCCAGGATAAAAACATAAATATGCAAACATTGATAAAATTACAGTTTCAAATTATTGTAAAATTCAGCCAAACAGAGTAAAACCCAAAATTAAAATGATAAATTTAAAAATCATTTAACTTTTAGCTCTGCCTGTTGGAACATCAGGATCTTGAGAGCACGGAGGAAAGCCCAAAGGTTGGGGATGTTACATATACCTGGGGGCAGTTCATTCCACAGGGCTGGAGCCCTCACAGAGAAGACTCTCCCCTTGGGGATCGCCAGTCGACATAGTTTGACTGACGGCACCCTGAGGATACCCTCTCTATGAGAGCGAACTGGTCTGTGGGAGGCTATTGGTGGCAGAAGATGGTCTCGCAGATACTCAGGTCCTAAGCCATGGAGCGCTTTAAAGGTGGTGACTAATACCTTGAATCACACTCGGAAGATCACTGGGAGCCATGTAGCTCGCGCAGGAGAGTTGTCACATGGGCACAATGAGCTGCGCCCATAATCACCCGCGCAGCCGCATTCTGGACCAGTTGGAGCCTCCGGGTGCTCCTCAAGGGGAGCCCCATGTAGAGAGCATTACAGTAGTCCAGACGGGAGGTGACGAGGGCATGAGTGACCATGTGCAAGGCGTCCCTAGTTATGTTGCTAGCCTGATATCTATCTGTTTGTTTATCTATGATCTGCCTATCTGCCATCTGTTTATGATTATATATACTTAGATATCATTTAGGGATGTGGGGTTTTTAGTTTTGTTTAATTGCTTAACTGGATTTAATTTTCTTTGTTGTTTTCTGCTCTTCACCTCCCTTCCCCCTCTTTATGTAGTTACCTTAAACTTTTTTCTCTTTTTCCACTATATTTTGTTATATAACATGCTAGAGTTTTTTTAAAACTCAAATGGAAAGATGCTCAGCTGTCCTGTTTAACATTATCTAGAGATTTTCTTAAATCCCAGGTATCCTGAATCCAGCTTTTAATTGGTAGATTTTGTGCCTTAACCACATCATATTCAAATTTGTTAGCAGAAAATAGACCATGTATCAAGCTGTTAAGATGCTGTTTTGTGTTTGGATTGTACTTGAATTGTTATAACTTATATTGCATTGGTCTTGGATCATAATAAAGAATAATGATAGTGATGATGGCAATGATGATAAAGAACAAAAAGGATACAAATATTCTCCACAAAGTAGAATATTGAGATAGCACAAATAATTGACATAAATAATTCATAAATCCTGAAGCTATAAATTTTAAGTTTAATACCACTATAATAGGCATATAGGTCTTACACAGATGAGCACACCCATGGAGTTTTAGGGGGAAGAACAATACCCTAATATGTTTCTCTCATTGTTTTTTTTTCCTTCCTGGAGAATGTGCATATGCCTGCACAGGAATTCTTATGAGTTTTTTCTAGTTTGATGAACATGTGTTAGCATGTTTTGCAGAAATAGCAGGAATGGGATAGCTATTGGCCAGATGTTTATACCTAACTTCTCTCTCAGAGATATTTATCAAATATAAAAACATCAGGTTGTCAAGAGGTCTTCTCAGAGATATTGTTTATTCCAAGAAATACCATAGCAATAACACTTAGATTTATATACCGCTTTACAATGCTTTACAGCCCTCTCTAAGTGGTTTACAGTGTCAGCATTTTACCCCAACAATCTGGGTCTTCATTTTTCTGATCTCAGAAGAATGGAAGGCTAAGTCAAACTTGTGCTGGTAAGCTTTGAACTGGCGAATTGCTGGCAGTCAGGAGAAGTAGCCCGCAGTATTGCATTCTAACCATTGTGCCACCACAGCTCATATAATGACCTCTTATCTCTAGCTGAGGAAACCAAGATGGCTTAAGAGTTGTTCTTTTAGTGTGCTTCTCATCTGGCCCAATTAAGAAAGTCCAATAAATTGTCTTTTTCAAAAATGTATTCTGACTTTGCAAAATATAAAATCAGTTATATCAAATACAGCAGTACGCAATCAAGAAGCATTACCAGTCCCTTCATTTGCAATCAAGAAGCATTACCAGTCCCTAATCAAGTAGCCGACATAACTTAAGTCCCTAACCCTAACCCTAACATTAGTTAGCCCCTTTTGTGAAAGTTATATTTTCTTGAATCATAACTTGCTTATGCTATATTTACAAAAGCAATCTAGCTGCATTTTTATTTTTATTTTATTTTTTTAATTTTGGGGACCCTTTCTGAGAAAGAAGCAGCGTGTTTGTTCTGGACTGGAATGTAAATGCTGGATATGAGTGCTTTAAATGTGTGCTCTTCCTTGGTGCATGCAGGTTACATTGCTGAAAAGTAAACAATAGTATCTGCTAAGTGTGGCTCGTGAGCAGGCTACGTCTCATTCCTTTTTTGCCAAACCTGTTCAACAGAACAGTCACTGTTGTATCCTTACTGTTGAACTGTCCAGATAAATGTTTATCTTTTGTTTTTGTTTGATACAGAAAAGAGAAACTTACATTTGCAAAACTGTTCTGAAATTGGACCTGAATAGCAGGCAGATGCAATAAACTTACATTGCAGAGCTATTGGCTTAGCCCTTTGAAGAGAAGGCTGCGGAAGAAACACATTTTCTTGGCTTTTCTATAATGGCCAGAGGCTTATTCTCATTAATGCTTGTGCAGAACTGGGAATTTCACAAACTGCAGAAATGCCATTTCCTGGATAAATATTAATGATCAGGAGCCCTGATCTTCTTTGCCTTTAGCCACCCTCTAACTCCCAATTCATGTCCCCCCATTTGTGTTTCATGTATATTTAAATCAAACCTCCCCCCCCTCCCCCGGTGGCTGGGTACCAATAATATACTTCTTTTTCCCAGCACAGTCTCATGATTTACAGAGCTGTATGGTAGATTTAGGTTGGGTTAGCAATGTAATATTTCATTATCCCATGTGGGTTTTTTTCCCCCCTAAAAAAAGACATTTGATTAAAAAGTATTAAATAAGACCTTGACATGCCTGCTGCAACACCAAAAATCTTAGTGGTTTGCAGGGATTTATTTATCTGCCTTCAGTAAGATCCCATTGAAATGACAGGGACCTAGTTTGACTTCTGGTAAATGAGTGGTTGGTGACTGGACTTGCATTCCATGACAGACATTGTGTGAATTGGCAACACACACCGATTGTTTTGTGAGTAGGGCCACCATCTGCTGTTCACTTTTCAAATCTGCCCCTGGCTCAGAAGGGTTGTCTATTATGTTTAGGCTGTTGGTTTGCAATAAATGGCAGTGTTCTTGCAGCAAAGGGACAAAGGGACAATAGCAGCTGCTACTGTAGCCTCCGTTCTCTTGCTCACCAGCCCTCTTTCATTTACCCTTTGGAAGACAAACAGGGCTATGAGAAAAAGTAGCCGATCGTACCCGTATTCTGTGGGACTAGAATGTGCAAGGAACGGCAAACCATCATGACTGCAGTGGTTCTTGCAAATTGAGCTTAAGTCATATATTGCAGATGGAGAAAGAGAAGGGGCCTAAAGGGAAAGAGCAGCTGCAGTTCGATAAGGGGAACTTGGATATGATGCACTTAATATGGTAGGACCTTTGCAGCAGGGGTGGGTTCTAAATTTTTTTACTATGGTTCTGTGGGTGTGGTTTATTTTTGGGGCGTGGCTTGGTGGGAGGGTAATGTGACTGAGTGGGCGTGGCCAACTTTTTTTTTAAATTCTTACTTTTAAAAGCATTTTTTCTACAACCTTAAGATGTGGCAAAAAAAAAATGCTTTCAGGAGCCTCTGACGATCAGGCAACTCAGCTGGGATCGCCAGAGGCTTTTAAAGGCATTTTTTTTTCTACAACCTCTTAAGGTTGCAGAAAAAATGCTTTCAGAAGCCTCTGACGATTCCAGCTGAGCTGCGTGATCATCAGAAGCTTTTTTTTTAACCTTTAAAAGCATTTTTTCAGCCTAAAAGGTTGTAGAAAAAATGCTTTTAAAAGGGGGGAAAAAAAGCCTCTGATGAGGTGGGTGGGGTAAGCGGGCGACGACCGGGCCGGGGACTGGTTCAGGGGCGTGGCCAGCCAATGTTATTACAAATTTTTACTACCAGTTCTTGCGAACCGGTGCGAACTGGGAGCAACCCACCACTGCTTTGCAGGTGTAACACTTTAGAGCTTGTATCCATCTAGTGATTATTCAATCTGCAGATCCAGAGTTGCGTGTATTCCCTTCCCCTCCCAGATAAGCTTTGGGTCTAGCCCATAATTTTTGTTTTTAATGTTACAATAGGAATATTATTAAATATATGAAGAACAATTTCATTGACTGTATTTTAATTTTGATTAACCTTAAATTAGGTTTGGTCTGTATCTTTTCCTTTTTGAATACTATTCTTGGCATACTATTCAAGGGGTAAGTTCTGAACAGCCAGAAAATTTCTGTAAAATTTCAAATATGTATTTAAAAGTGTGACCTTCCTTCAATCTGGCACCCATCAAATGTGTTGGATCGATGTGCGGATAATTCCCAATTAGTTCAGAAAATCTGGGAATAGTTGAACAATTTTGCAGATTCATGGAGGAACCTGGACTGAATTTCAGTGCTGTGGAAAGTTCTGGTTTATTTAACTACAGTTTATTAAATGAAGTATATCATCTGGGTTAACACAAACTAAAACATAAGCAATAATTTTCCAGCTGTAAAGATTATTCATATTACACATTTGGCAAAAACAAACAAACAAAATTAACAGGTTTCTCCTTCTCTTTTTACTGATATTACTGCAAGATAAGCTATTATCTGAGAACTTCTAAAAATTGAAATACAAGCCATCTAGTAGTAGAGTTCAGCCACAACTACTTATCAAGTGCAAGTTATTTATATCCTTAGAAAAAAATATACCTGATAATCTCAAGGAGGGCAATGTTAGATGAGGGCAAAGTATTTTTATTCATCAAAAGCCTTATCAAGATTCATGTTTGGAAAACAACAGTGAATGAATAGAGGTATGTTCTGCTAACTATATATTGTATTGTTGGCAGGCAATCAGTATACTGTATTATATTCACTTTCCAAATTTTGCTCTTTTCTAAACCGAATTTGGCAGGGCCGTCAGATGTAAAATACCGGGTAGGAAGTTATTGACACATCCCAGGTAGTGAAATTTGCTAAACCGTTAATACTGTTAAGTATTTATTTCCATTCTACATGTATAGTTACAGATTGGCAGTTATAACTACAAGTGTAAAAATATCCAGGGGAAAATATGTGGGTTCCCAGAAAAATGTGTAATTTTTCTGCAGTTAACTGTGGAGTTCCTTGCAACCAAAATAGATGATAGATGTGAAGGTTGAACAAGTAATGAGCCAACATACTGCAATATTGTTCAATTAGATATAGACAAGTTTGTAAAGTTCCATCAAATTTAGATGTAAAGAAAGAATCAAATGGAGTCCAAATCTGTATCCTTCAATCTGACTGAAAGTGCTTTGGGAGGATTTTAAATATTTTACTATACTTCTTTAACTCTGTTTACCAACTACTAAGGTTATTTATTTTATTTATTTATGTAGCGTATTGCATCTACACAGGTCATGTAATCACTGATATACAAATTTAGTTTAAATAGAGTGTTTCAGCATAGATAGATAGATAGATAGATAGATAGATAGATAGATAGATAGATAGATAGATAGGATAATACAATATAGGAGATAATATATTAAATTAAGATAAAACCATAATAAAATCACCATATTATGGAGCCACAGAATTACAATTGGAGAGATGCAGTGATGGGATTCAGCCAGTTCGCATCACTTCGGGAGAACTGGTTGTTCACTTTCTGAGCAGTTTGGTGAACTGGTTGTTGGAAGAAATCATTGGGGCAGACAACCGGTTGTTAAATTATTTGAATCCTACCACTGGAGAGATGTTCTAATTCAGTATCTAGGGAAGCTAACCATTAACTGCTTCTGATATGAATGCAATGAGATGTTCCCAGGTGCATTGAAATTTCCTGAGAGGACATTCTTGAATTATATGAGCCGTGGTGGCGCAATGGTTAGAGTGCAGTACTGCAGGCTACTTCTGCTGACTGCCGGCTGCCTGCAATTTGAATCTCACCAGGCTTAGACTCAGACTTCCATCCTTCTGAGGACCCAGATTGTCGGGGGCAATATGCTGACTCTGTAAACTGCTTAGAGAGGGTATATAAGTCTAAGTGCTATTGCTTTAGCAACTATAGTGTTATAGTTTGGTCACATATACTATGTCATATACTATGGTCCTATTAAATAATGTTAATTCAGAATTTTTTTGTACTATTATTTTTCAAACTGAAATTTAAGTTGTAAACCACATTATGAAGATACTGCCCCTGAAAAATAGGATCACATACTTTATCTATAAAATAATACATCTTAGTACAATTTATAGGTGTCCTTATAAGGAGTCACTACATCAACAAACTCTCCCCCCCCCCTTTGTTTAAATGCTCAGTTTGTCAATTTTTCTTCTCCACACTTTTCCCTTATCCCACAATGTTTCATTTCTTGGCTATCTGAGGAAGGTGATTCACTTTGGAAAAATAGAATATGAACCACAAAACATGTTCTTTTTTAATTTACATGCTAGAATGAGGCACTTCGATGATTTTTTTTTTATATTTTTGAACTTAATTTCACCCTTAAAACTGTCTGAACTGCTCTCTGTGGATAATTGGGATAATTAAATAAAATGGAACAGCAATGTTTTTCTCTAGGATCAATCTATGTTTTTCTTTAATCCTGCGTTATATCCAATCCCCTCCAAATCGCTTTTAAAAATCCTATAATTGTGAAATTTAAATTTATTTCACTTTAATACTATTTGACTTTTTATCAAATAGCACTAAGGACAAAATAAAATGCTGTCATTCTGCTCATGAAATTGCTTCCATTAATACAACCAAGAGCAGAATTCCTCCGATTTCGCTTGTTTTCAAATCTATTTTAGATGATTAAAGGACCCTGTAAATCAGATTTAAGTGAGGGATGCAGAGTTGCAGGAGAAAGTGAATGGAGGAGTCCATACAGCAGGGGTGTCAAACCTGTGTCGTCATAGTGTCGTCACGTGATGTATCACAACTTTCCCCCCCTTTGCTAAACTGGGCGTGGGCATGGCCAGAACGTGATGCATCCGGCCCGCAAACTGTGAGTTTGACACCCCTGCCATACAGTAATGGGTTCCATTTTGTTATTGATTCTAACTTATAAAGTTTCATCGTGCAAGATGGATTTCAACTTATGCTAGACTTTTTAAAACTTACATTATTTATTTCATAGTTCTGAAAACTTTAGGTTTTTTTTCACTATTAACTCTTAACATAATGAATTATATCTGCCACAGATAAATGCATCTTTGTGTATGTGTGAAATATCTCATCAATAGATCACATTTCAGCATTGGGATATTTTGATGAGAAAAAGTTCAAACAAATTCAAATTCAAATCTTTACTGTCAGTGCACAACATATTTCCAATGAGATTGGTTGAGCTTCTGGAAAGTAAGCTCCTCCTTACTGGAAATGTTCCAGTGTTGCAATCACTGAGGTTGGCTTTGCTGCGGTGAAGATCCAAAACCAATAGCACAAATTCTCCATCACCTCATGATCTATTGACTAAAAGGAAGTGATATGATAGTTAGGAATTTATTCTGTAACTCTTTGAGAAAATGCAGGCAGTGTGACGGACAATGAGACTGCTAATTTGAGGTCAGTTCCTTCTGACTTCCTTCCCAGGCTCACACACATGGAGTTTACATTCTTTGATCACTTTATGATAAGATGTAATCAGGGGCGGGTTTCAAGGCCCATCACTACTGGTTTGCTCATGGATGCTTGTGCGCTTGTGCGCTTACACTTGCGTGCAACACTTCTTCACATGCGCAGACGCTTCTAGGTGAGTGGGTGGAGCCTCCTGCCACCACCGCTACTGGTTCACCCAATCTGGGGTGAACCAGTAGCAACCCACCACTGGATGTAATTAGCTAGATGATAGGCATTGCCTTTCTGTAGCAGTTGTAACACCTGTTTCAATAATCCTTAATCAGGTTAGATTCCTGCTTTCAAGAATGTTCACATGGATACACAGACTATTTTGATACTCAGCATTAAAATATACCGGCAGAAATGGACTGGTCTGAATTTGAATCAAGTTTTCTGAAATTGCATGATAACATTTTGGAATCAGTTTGATTCAGACACAAAATATTTTGCATACCCCTAATGTGCACAGAATCTGAAGGAGCAAAACCTTCCTTCTTATATAATTTTTTTCCCTAAAATTTAGCATGGCACTTCCACATTTGTTTTTTCAACCTTTTATTAACATAAGTACAAATTGTGTTTAACAAGTCAGTCTATCAAGTTCTCACTATGAACAATAAATAAGTTTTTTTTTTAAAATTTGATTTATATGCCGCCCTTCTCTGGAGACTCAGGGCGGCTTACAATGCGTTAAGCAATAGCCTTCATACTTCTGTATATTTATACAAAGTCAGCTTATTGCCCCCACAACTGGGTCCTCAAGTTCAGAGTAGTATTAATGTTAAGATTCACAATTGCTACCTTGTTGATTTTATCTTATATCTTATTATTCTGGTTCTGTGAACATTCAGGGAAATAGAGAAAAAAGAAAAACAAATCATTAAAATCTCACACAAAGCTATGTTCCAGAGTTAGTCTTTCCAGAATATGTTAATAATTCTTGTGTATTGTATGTTCTGTCTTGCACCCTTGCTCTGTATTATTATATAAAACTGCTTTGAGGTATCTCTTAAAATAAATTTATTTTGACTGACAAAATGGGCACTAACAACAAAAGAAGAGTATAGATTTAGTGTGTTGCTACTTTTGTAATTTCTTCTAACAAGTTTCACATTGCTCATCGTTTTTCAAATATTCAGTGATTCAGAAAAAAACTAGTTAAATTCAACAAATTCATAATGCAAGCACACAATTGTAAACAGAATATCCAAAGCAGCCTCTATTACCAGAGTCTGAAGCAAAGACACTTATATACTGTACATATGTCAACAATTTGAAAACAGATTTATGTTGTGCAGTGCATTTGAGAAGGCTATATGAAATGCTGAAGGGAAACCCAAAAGTGATAGAAAATTAAATAATGCAGTGATTTTGCATAACTTTTTAGAAACCAGGGATTGTATTATTTTCTGAAATGGCTTCAAACAAGTGCTTTGCCCAAAAATCATTAAAGTGAATCACCTCTTTGAAGTTTTGACTACCCTAACTCATGTTATTCAAATATGACTGCAACATAAATTTGCATTATGGTATTTTATTCCATCCTTTCCCTAATGATCCCTAACATGGGATTTGCCTTTTTTATATAGCAATCACATTTTTGATATCCTAGACTGTGGTTGAGCTTTCATGGTAATTTATTAATTAATGAAGCTGAATTCCTTAGTAAACGTGGCCACCTTTCTGCTCACTCTAACCTCAGATCATTTGTAAATGTGCTAGTAAGTATTCCTCTAATTCTAGTCCTTGAGGAAATTAACTGGTTACACATTTCCACTGCTAGAGTTCATCATATATTCCCTTTCCCCATTTCCTGTTTGTTGAGTAGTTACTCAATCCATGAAAAAGAATATATTTATCACTAATTGCTTAATTTCCCAGGAATTTTAAGTCCAGAGACATTATTGAAAGCCTTCGAACTTCCAACTGTATATTCTCAGCCACTACAACTTGATGTTGATTGACTAATTAGATGCCATTGTGGGAAGCCCTCCCCCTAGAAGAATGAAATATTTTGAGGAATATTAAAAAGGCAGGATACTATATTTCCCCAAAGAGAGAAATGGAGAAAAAGGGAGAAAGAAAGGGAGAAAGAAACCAGCCCCAGTCTCCCTGCCCCCAAGCAAAAACTGAGGAGGCCAGCTTTTAGAAATGCAGATTTGGCAATCCATCCAAGACAGGATATTTTGAAAATCCTTGGCAGAATGGTAAAATGAGAAAGCAGCCCCTTACCCAAAATCCAACCCAGAACAAAAGCCATTAGCCACAATAGGAATTGCCCAACACCCTTTCAGAACACAAGCCCTTCATTGCATCACCCCCAGAACAGTCCAAACAGAAACCTATAAAGATCTATCCACTCATTCAACCATTTTGTCAGCCCAGAACCACATGTGATTGGTGGCTCTGTTTCATCAATAAACCCTTCTTTCCAATCAGCCTCCCTGTTTCCAGCGTCTTTCTCCCAGCTTGGAACTGAACCAAATGGATTTTCCTTCCAACACCATCAAATAATTTTCGGATACTAGTGACCACACAGATAGATTATACTTATTAACTAAGGGGTCTAAAATATTCTTCAGATAGCATCCAAATACTTTTCATCAAGGCTTGTCCTTCCATATGCTTTATATTTTAATATTTAATAGTGTTTTGCACTGTACTTTGTAAATAGCTGGTTCTCAATCTTTAAGTGTTACGACTTGCCTTCTCCCCACCTGTGCCTGCTTGATACATTTCAGAAGGCAAGTCAAGGAAGGTTTTATTTTCAGGTCAATGATCAGGCTGAAAAAGTTAACTGCATGCCTTTCTTGTTCTTTCCCATGTCCTCCTGGTGAAGTAATCTTTTAATAGTCAGCCTGTGAAGTGTCCTTAGAAAACCATAAGTCTCTGGGGGACAGCTAGAAAATAAGCTGCATGGACAGTACATCCTACTGAATATACTCTACTCCTGTATATGAAAAATACATATCTATTTAGAGAGAAAAGAAGACCAAAATCTCCTCTAGTGGAACACATTGTTCCAGGCCTGTTCTGAGGCATGTCTCTATTCAAAGGGTAGGCTGAATGCCAAAGAATTGAGGCCTTTGAACTATGGTACTGGAGAAGACTCCTGCGAGTCCCATGGACTGCAGGGCGATCAAATGGTCAGTCCTAGAAGAGATCAACCCTGACTGCTGTTTAGAAGGCCAGATCCTGAAGATGAAACTCAAATACTTAGGCCACCTAATGAGAAGGAAGGACTCACTGGAGGAGAGCCTAATGCTGGGAAAGATTGAGGACAAAAGAAGAATGGGACGGCAGAGAATGAGGTGGCTGGATGGAGTCACTGAAGCAGTAGGCGTGAGCTTAAATGGACTCCAGAGGATGGTAGAGGACAGGAAGACATGGAGGAATGTTGTCCATGGGGTTGTGATGAGTTGGACACGACTTCGCAACTAACAACAACAACAAAAGTAGCATTAGAGGGTTTGGACCACTGCTCTCCATTGTCAGCGATCACCACATGAGACTAATCTCTATTAATCAAAGGCATCTTTCCATTTTCCTATGGTAGCAATGCTGAGCTGCAATATACCTTCCTTTAAAGAATGTGTAGCTAAGAAATATTTTGTGGGTAGCTAATACAGAATGGGAAGCCTTGTCGAGTTTTTATCTGATCTTTTCTTTTATATAAAAAAAGTAAATTATTACTTTTGTTGTTGATCTTAGTTCAATTTTTTTATTTGTTTCCTGTGTGCCAGGAAAATGGCACACATCGTGATCCCTCCTCCTATTGAAAATGTGTTTGAAAATGGCACACATCGTGATCCCTCCTCCTATTTTCCCCATGACAGCACAAACATTGCCGCCTAAGGCAGTGATGGCTAACCTTTTTGCCATCATGTGCTAAAAACGGGGGGAGCAGGGCAGGTTGCGTGTGCGCATACCCATAGCCGTAATTCAATGCCCCCTGCATGCGTGTGTGACCCCCCCCACTCCCCCACTTTTGATATGCAAATGCAAAAAGGTGGGCCTGGTAGGCCTGTTTTTCACCCTCCTCAGGTTCCAGAGGCTTTCTTGGAACCTGGGGAGGGGGAAAATGGCCTCCCCCCCCCAGAGGCCCTCTAGAAGCTGAGAACACCCTCCCAGAGCCTCCGCGTGAGCCCTGTACTTACCTGGCATCCAAAACGGGCTGGAGACTCCTGGGAGGGGAGGGCGACATGGGTGGGGCCAGTCAAAAATCAGCTGGCTGGCGCACACATGCACGCTGGAACTGAGCTAAGGCAACAGCTTGCGTGCCCACAGATATGCCATAGGCTCGCCATCACGGGTCTAAGGGAACATTAGAACACAATTTCTACCCTGTTTTGCCCAAAATAAGACATCCCCTGATAATAAGCCCAATCGGGCTTTTGAGTGCATGGCAATAAGGCTAAGCGCTTATTTCAGGGTTCAAAAAAATATAAGACTGGGCCTTATTTTTGGGGATACACTGTAGTCCAGCACCTTAGTGGCTATATCAAACTGGCTCTCAATTTATATTTAACAAGCGGAAACAGATTTAAGATTGGTATGTGCGTATGTCTGAAGAATCTTCTTCTAGATGCTTCAAACCCTTCTACTGCCTTATAACCCCCAAAACACAGTGACTTTGTAGTCAGCTGCATTGTGACCGTAGCTCAGCTTTTCTTCATTCTGGGTTGGTTTCAATCTGTACTGTGTGGGTGGCAAGCTGAACTTGGCTGGCAGTGTGGTTTTGAAGGTGCTTTGAATTCCCAAGTAGCAGCGGTTGTTTGATCACTATTCTCGGCTCTCCTAGCCCAGCAGGACTCTTGGAATGTAGATTGGTGGGCCAGCATGCTGAAGAAGAACAAAATGTTGGCAGTGTTTTCTATGTGCTGTTAGCCTCTACCTCTGGATTCCTGCTCTGTGCCAATTCATGCATTTTAGTGGTAGTTGGAAAAATCATCTCCACTCCATGGGATAAGCTAAACAACAGAGCTGCTTTAAAATATGGCCACTTCCTGAAAAGCAGTTATTATTTTTTGTTTCACTGAAGACCGCACACTGGAAATTAGAAATACTGTTTGTTTTCTGATTTCATTTATAGTGTAGGCAGGTAGCCATATTCAACACCTCTAAAAAGAAATTAGGGATAATAAGGTGGGAAGCAGAGTGGGCCCAGGAAAAAGCATCTTTGCATGGGCTGCTCCATGTGCTCCAAACCCTGTAGCCGAGAATAGCAATCCAACAACCATTGCTACTTGGGAATTCAGATCCCAAGCACTGCACAGCCCTAGTTATAATATAAGCAAATTAAAGCTACCAGGAGCAAAGCCTAGCTGGTCTTGTGCTCCATTTGCTCTTGGCTCTCTTGGGCATTTGTGTCAGGAAAGCGAAGGCAGTTTTGAGAAGCTGTTGGTTTTATTGACAAGTTTCTGTGCTTCAATTATGACATTATAACTGCGCAGCAGCCAATTTCCCAAGCAGCGATGACACATGGAAATGGTAAGGCAAAATATACTGACAGTGAATTAAAAATAGTAAATGTCTTCCAAGATGCACGCTGACATAATTGGAAACACAAAAGCATTCACAGATTCATCTGGAATTTTACAGCCAAAATCTTAAATGCCGTGATTTTTTTTTTTTTGATGAGTTGACTTTGATGTTTTCTGGTACACAAAGATAGATGAATGTCAAATCTTATTTTTACTTTGGATCTGGAGGGTATTATTACAACTTTTTTGTCATGGGTCAATCAATTCCTGATTCAAATGCAATTGAGGTCCATCCATTACCTCTATAGTTCCAAGCCATTTGAAGGTCTGTCCCAGACTCCTTATGAATCAAAATGGTTTCCAGAAAGTATTTGGGAAATTCCCTCAAAACTTGAGGGATATATCAGTTGGAGGCCTAGTTCCTCATTGGCAACAAAAGACTACAATAAACCAGACCTTGATGGAATTACTTCTGAGCTCCCTCTCTGTAAGCAGCTAATCCTGGAGGACTCTTTGATCGACTGACGGAGTCTGGGAGATTAAACAGGAAAAGCAACACTTAGAGCATTGGTGAAGAAAGACAAAAAGTGAATAATTGTAGATACGTGCCATATTTGGGCTTACTCCATGGCAACAAGAGAGGCAAAGCATCTCACTACCTCCCTCTCCCCTCTCAGGAAGAGCTGACTACAAGAGCTCCCATTTGCTGCTGTGACTACATAATCTGAGTGCAGAAAGTCACTCAGATTTGCTTAAGTCTTGACTTTACAAAGGCAGGGCCAAAGAAGGGGAATGGGACATTCTTTTACCAGTATACTTGGGATTCTTTTTTGTTTTCTTCTTTGATCTGTGGCCTCTGATGGATAATGTGCCCACTAAAATGTGCTCTGCCTCCTGTTGGACAGATCTTTGTCACTCCTTGGTTCTTCAGGAAGTCAGGGGTAGGTGGGGTACAGACAGTGGAGGTATTCAGCTGGTTCTATCCGGTTCGGGTGAACCAGTAGCAGTGGCTGTGGGAGGCTCCGCCCACCCACCCAGACGTCATCACATCCTGTTTTTGATGCGTGGAAGGCCCTGGGCATGCATGGCAGTGGCGCATGTGAGTGAAGAGGGAGAGTACGCGCACTCACATTTGCAAACCAATAGCGAAGGTAAGTGAATATCATTCTTGGGTACAGAATGTTAATTTTCTAAATCTGAGAGAATGTTAATTGCCTCCTTAGGGGAGGAGGTATTTGTTTATTTATTTTTCATTTCAGTTTATAAAGATTCCAATCTTAAATATGTGTTTCTGGACAGCTCCCAGCAATTAAAAACAATAAAACAAAACAAAATGATGCATCCCCCCCCCTTAGCGTAAAAACAATAGAAAAATAATCATATAAAAAGTGGGCAGTGATACAGTCGATAGTTGCTAGCCTTCTAAAGGAAGTTATGGTGCTATTCTTCCTTAAGAGGCCTGGATCCAGAGATGATAGATGGACCCTCATCACTTCATCTCTAGCCTTCATTTTTGGAGAGAACATTGTGAATACAGTGGTGGGATCAATTAGAGAGCACTTTAGAGGAAATGGATGGGACATGTTGGCTCAGTGGCTAAGATGCTGAGCTTGTCGATCAAAAGATCAGCGGCTCAAATCCCTAGTGCCATGTAATGGGGTGAACTCCTGTTACTTGTCCCAGCTTCTGCCAACCTAGCAGTTCGAAAGCACGTAAAAAATGCAAGTAGAAAAATAGGGACCACCTTTGGTGGGAAGGTAACAGCGTTCCGTTTGGTGGTTAGTCATGCCGGCAGCATGACCACGGAGATGTCTTCGGACAGTGCGGGCTCTTTGGCTTTGAAATGGAGATGAGCACCGCCCCCTAGAGTCAGGAACAACTAGCACATATGTGCGAGGGGAACCTTCACCTTTTATTCAAAATGGATTGTCCGGACCCTCACTTTGGTTAGTACATGATTTGTATTAGATGAGAAGACTGTACTATCGACCATGGTATCCTTCTAAACATCTATGGGGGTTGGGGATTGGAGATACTATTTTGTAATAGCTCCACTCCTTCATCAGTGGAAGAGTCAGTTGCAGAGGGTGGATGAAAGGTTGGCCTGGCGGCTGCCCTTTTATAATAACAGAATGTTGCAAATCTGATCATTTTGTACCTCTCTTCCTTGTTTTGCTCCAGTAAATCATACAGGCATTTGCTGAAGCAGCTTACAAATATTATTTTGCTTTTGCATATTTTTGTCAAGATCACCCTTTTTACCCTCTAAACCTCCTCTCTACTCTTTAATATGAGGCAACTGGGAGAGATCATTCAATCATTCGGGGTTTAATACTATTGCAGCCATCCCAAGTTGTACTGGAGCTATGGTTGAAGTCTTGTCCTGATGCCTGGTGGCTTGAAGGTCAGGATAGAAGAAACTAGTCAAAAACTGAACGCTATGAAGACCAAGTGATGGTGACTGTCAAGGTTCTCTGTCTACTCCAGTAGTTTCTCTTGATGTAGAAGTACTGGATTGGAAGTCTTTCTGGATTTGTGGCTCTTCTGGAGCAGCAGGCAGAAGCTTCAAGGGATGGAGGGAGGCTGCCAGGTTTCAGCAGGCATGCCAGTTATGGCCCTAAAGTCTTTTGATTTCCTGCTGGGCTTCATATAAAAGCTTTAAATGCTGCTTCTCATAGTGGGATTTAATGAGTAAACTGTAGTTAAAGCTTGTAAAAAACCTATCTAGTTTTATTGATAGAAATCTTTATTTTTAAAATCTTCTTAAGCCGTCTTTTCTCAGAATTAAGTCAGTAGACCTCAAATATTGAAGTTCTCCTTATTGTTGTTGTAATTACAAGAAATTGGTTGCTTCTTCCTATTGCACTTGACCCCATAAATGAAGTGCTTCAAACTGAAGCCATTTGAAGAACATTTCAAGAAACTCTTCAGGTAATATATTCAATGTGCTGAAAATAGATACATGTGCATGTATAGTAATCAAGGGAATAAAACTATTTGAATGGGATTAAATTGACAGGAAGATAAAGTAACTGTTAACACTGGTACTATTCTCTCTTCCTAGTGTATTGAGACTCACTTGTAACAGTAATAGCTGAAGTTTGAGTATATTTGTCTAAGAAGACATTAAGAATGTGAGAAAAAAAATCATTTCCCTCCTCCTTCATAAATTAAGCTGCTGCATTTAAGTACATGAGGATGATAGCCATAATTTTTATGGGAAAAAAAACCAGAAGTAGTTTGGGAGTAATTGTATTCCTAGTGTTTCATGCAGTGGAAACCTGATTCAGGCTAGGTCTGTTCAATAGATCACGCATCTTAACTTCTGTGCTTGTCTCTGAACACATATTGGGACTTACTTGTTTTTCACGTTCAGGCTTTACATTCTCTCAAAGGAGTACCTCATATGTCTTTTCCAGCTTTCATGCATTCTTTTAGAGAAAGTTACAAGGAAAAACATTTTACAAGTTTTGTAATTTTGGCAGAATTCTAAATTAATTTCCGAGGTGTATTTCTGTTCTCTCCCCCCTCCTTCTCTCCCTGTATGTGTGAGCTGACATCTTCTCTACAGTTAAAGGATAATAGGATTGATGGCTTTTAATAGCATCTTGTCTTTTGCTTGCCCAAGTAATAAGTTTTCAAATTTTGGGGGAAATACTGACCTTGTAGAATTTTTTTGTTTGCATCCCAAACTGCATCCCACATTTGTTATTTTACAAATAACAAACGTGGGATGGCAGCAAATGTATCCAATACACCTTCCTCCTCCTAATTTCCCCACAACAACAACCCTCTCAGGTGGGTTGGGCTGAGACAATGTGAGTTGGCCAAATCACTCATTTGGCTTTCGTGACTAAGGTGGGACTTAAATTCACAGTCTCCTGCTTTCTAGCCTTGTTCCTAGACCAAACTGGCTGTACTTTAAATTATATGAAACACATGGAAATATTTAGAGTTGTCCTGGATTTTACATCTTCTTCTATACACCCCAGGCTTAGATTATTATTTCAGGATGATTCATTCATTGTATAACTGTCTTGCTGCATCCATTAATTTCCTAAAAGATATCCTTTTTGTCCAAAGGGGAGACTGGATCGATTTTAGTTGTTTGTTTGTTTGTTTGTTTATTTATTGGTTCGATTTATATGCCGCCCTTCTCTGGAGACTCAGGGCGGCTTACAATGCGTTAAGCAATAGCCTTCATACTTTTGTATATACCTGCTTAGTAGGGCTTTTGGCCCCCCCAAGCGGTGTTATTTTTTATTCAAAGTCATCTTATTGCCCCATAATCCGGGAGGATGGAAGGCTAAGTCAACCTTCAGCCTGATGAGATTTGAACTCGCAGTAATTGCAGGCAGCTGGCAGCTAAGTGCTACTTTAACAGCACTTTAGTCCGCTGCTCCACCAAGGCTCTTGGTAACCTAAGTTACCTAAGAATGTGTAAATCTTATGATTCAGATGTTGCTTTCCAAATGGAACAATGCAGAAAACAAAAACTCAGCTGGCTTGTTTTGCAAAATAGATATAGAGTTGGGTAGCTTAATCAGTCTTATTTTTTCAGGTGTTAATACTACAACCTCCTTTGGATCCATTGTGGTATAAAAAGTACTATAGTCTATTTTGTACTCTCTGTTACTGTAACCAGGATAATTTTTCTTCCTCTGTGTTCCAGTGCCTCAAGGCTTTCCTAAATGTTTTCTCTGATGTGAAGGCTACTTGATGGGTACTTGGGTAAGAATGTGAAGGAAAGTAATAGTGCTAGGTGATTGCAATTTAACAGGAGATTGACTTAGCTGACACACTACAATGAAGTCTTTTTGTGCTTATTAGGATTTCAATGGCCTGTAGTAGAAAACAAGAGTGGTAATCAATTTATAATTATACAAAGCATTGGGCAGCAAGAATTGGATAGTACATTCTGTAGAACATATTAACATTCTGAGGTTCATTGCAATTCTGCTAATATACTTCATTGCAAATAAGTTTTGAGGACATAAGGGATGTTCCACAGAAACTTGAAAGAAAAATAAAATCGCTAAGAGGTAATTTCTATGTTTCATCCTGGGTTGTCTCCAAGTTAAAAAATAGCATGCTCTGTGAAGAGATGAAATTTGTGTGGGCAATTTCTGTCAAAGTACAGCTGGAAGTAAAAGAAAATTCAAGGCAAATTTTAGAAGCCTATTACTCATAAGCCTAAATATTCTGCAATCATTCTGCAACTTGACAGGAATATGATGTAGATTCTATTCAGAATCTCCAGAAATGGACTCTGATATGGCCTGAGTTGCAAGTGGCTAGAATGATTCTTTCTGCTTTAAGTCCCTGGCACTCCATGACAATATGGAAAGGTAAGTGGTATGATTTGGTCTGCTGTTAAATATTTCAGTGTGTATGTTTGCCTGCAAGCTGGTGTCTTAAAGTTGATCAATTCTACTGGCTTAAAGGGGGAACAGTATACAAATATCAATTAGCATTAAAGTGCAATAATAAGATCAGGACCATGGCATGAGGACATACTGTATTTTTCAGTGTATAAGACGCACCTTCTCCCCCCCCAAAAAAGAGGGTGAAAATCTGGGTGTGTCTTATACTCTGAATGTAGCCCCACCCAGCTTCTCAAATGGAGGTTTCAGAGGCTGAAAAAAGCATCAGAAACGAAGCTTCAGAAAAAAGCCCCCAAACAGAGCTTCAGAGGCTTTTTTTCTGAAACTGTTTTGGAGGCTTCCAGAAGTAGGAAAAAAAGATTTTTCTGAAACAGTTTCAGAAGTTTCAGAGGCGGGGAAAAAAAAAAGCAAAAAAAAAAAAAAAAAAAAAAAACAAGGCACAAAGCTCACAACCAAGGAACCTGTTGCTAAAACTCACCTCCGGGTACAGCTGATTAGGGGTATTCCAGGAGGCTGATCCACCTGCCAATCGGCTTTTTTCTTATTTTCTTCCCCAAAAACTAAGGTGCATCTTATACTCCGGTACATTTTATACTCCAAAAAATATAGTATGTCATAGAATGATTGGTAGTTCCTTGATTAAGGTATTGTTTTCTGCATTGTCCTGTGTTAATCCCTGTTTATCACTGGATTTATAGATGTAAATAATGCTATGACATTGAATGAAGCCATCATATCATTATCATCATCATCATCATCATCTTCATCTTCATCTATTTTCAGGTCTGATTTTCTGGAGGCACTGTAATGGGGAGCCACCATTGCATTCCTATTAATGTGTATTCCCCATTGTGTGCCTGCTTGTGCACCTTTGTAATCCCTTTCTCTCCAAATAATGTACATACAGATATTAATTCCATTCTTACCAATTATCCCAGCACTGCCAGAGTGAGCATTCCAAAGGGTGGGGGAATGAAGAAATGGAAAGCAGAGTCATGGTCATATGATTTCCCACTTAGCAACCCTTTTAATAACAGAGCTGCAGGACACAATTGTGGTTGCTAAACAAAGACCACTTGTACTTTATTTAATTGCTTCTCTTTTTGTTCTGAAGCATTAGAAAAACTTAAAATGCTGCTATTTCTCTTTCATTATCAACAGTTCTACAAACTATTAGTTTGCTTGGCTTTAAGAAATAGAGGGGCTTAGTGATATTCTTTGCCTCATTCCTAGGTCAATGTGCAATTATCTAAACTTGAATGGCAACTGTAAGTAAACAATTCTTAAAATTCCTGTTTTACCTCCAGTTTGCTATGGGCTACGCAAGGAAGATTAAGTGCCTGAAATGAAATCTAACTGCCAAGTAAGAGCTTTCCATGTGCAGCTAAAAGAAATTAGGTTTACTCAGCTCACTCTCGGCATGCCACTGTGAATTCTAAATTTATGATTCAAATCTGCACAACTTTCCATCATGGTTTGCTTTCCTGTGCTGAAATTCTGTTTACTAATGGTTATAGTTAAAATGCAGAAAGTTCACTTTTGTCCTCAGTCCAAGAGTTTTCTCTTTTAAAACTTTTTATTAAAGTTGACATCTCCAGTGAACATTGGTATATATTTACTTCGTCAGGTGCATTTGGTCTGAAAGTGGGTTCTTGCACATCACATTTTGTGTTCCTTTGAGCTAAGTCTTCAACGCTTAATCAGTGTCACTTAATCAGTGTAAAGGTTTGCCTCCAAAAGTTGTGGAGGTGTAACGATCATTAGAGGTTTTCAAGAAGAGACTCAACAGCCACTTGTCCAGTACAGTATAGGGCAGGGGTGAAATGCTCCCGGTTCGGACCGGATCCCTGGATCCAGTAGCGATGGAGGCGGGTGGTTCAGAGAACCAGTAACAAAAATCCCTGCTCCCCCCTCCCCCATTGCCCAGCTGAGCCGTGCAATCATCAGAGGCTTTTTTTTAATTTTTAAAAGCATTTTTTCTACAACCTCTTTCGCCAAAAAAAATGCTTTTAAAAGTAAAAAAAAAACCTCTGATGATCGCGTGGCTCACTGGGATCATCACAGGCTTTAAAAAAAAGAAAGAAAGAAAGAAAGAAAGCCTCTGCCGATCAGGCAAGTCAGCTGGGATCATCAGAGGTTTTAAAAGCATTTTTTTTAACAACCTCTTCAGTCAAAGAGGGTGTAGAAAAAATGGTTTTAAAAGTAAAAAAAAAAGGTGGCCACGCCCACTCAGTCATATTACACCTCCCCAAGCCACGCCCACAGAACCGTAGTAACAAATTTTACCTTTCACCACTGGTATAGGGTCTCCTTCATGTGCAGGAAATTGGACTAGAACATCTCCAAGGTCTCTTCCAACTCTGTTATTCTATATTTTATGTTAACAATTTGGTGCCTTAGCAAATGATGGAAAATTCTGTTTTTATTTTGGAAGTTTTCAATCACAATGTGAACTTGAAAAAAAAAAAAGGTGATTCAGCAATTGAATCCCAAAGGGAGATTCAGAAGGTTGTCCATGGGCCCGCTGTCATAGATTATTCTTGAAATACTTTCACAGCCTGAAGCCAAGGGTTCAGTTCAACATACTTATTATATGACTTTCAGTCTGGAAACGTTCAGCTGTAATTGCCATCTGGAATCACATTTACTGTAGATACATGGCTGCAGACTGCATACTATGTAAATTAAAGATACACATGATGATGAAAGATCTAAGGAAAGTCTTATACCTTGAAAGATCACAAAGAAAGCTCCAAAGAGTAGTGATTTCTTACAGAACTTAAAACAAGTTCACAACTTACATTCAGAGGAATTATACAATACATTACAGATATTACTAAAATAGGGGCATTAGAGTCGTACATAAAATGCAGTAGCCTTGAAAAATGCAATAATGCAGCTAAATTTGGTGAAAAGAACACTAGTAT
The DNA here is from genome assembly GCA_030761175.1 of Masticophis lateralis. NCBI lineage: Eukaryota > Metazoa > Chordata > Lepidosauria > Squamata > Colubridae > Masticophis > Masticophis lateralis. Next base: position 259,237,588 of record JAUDYJ010000001.1, on the reverse strand, counting down.
TTGAGAGAACATTTGGGTAGAAATCTCTTGTCTATAGCAGGGGTCTGCAACCTTAAATACTCAAAGAGCCATTTGGACCTATTTCCCACAGAAAAGAAAACACCAGGAGCCACAAAACCTGGGTGGGCATGGCCAACTCCATGTCACTCACTTCCACCAATCACATGACCCCCCTAGCTACGCCTATCCAGCTGGTCATTAGGGCAGAGAACCAGTTGTTAAAAAACATCAGGAACCACAAAATTCTTTGACATCTCTCTCCCTCTCCCTCGTTCCTTCTCTTCCCCCCTCCCTCTCTCTGTATCTCTCTATGTCTCTCTCTCTCTCCCTCTCTCTCTGTATCTCTCTGTCTCTGCCCTGACTGCTTCTCCATCCCCCACCATCATCCTTTCCTTCTCAGGCCAGGCGAGGAGTGACTGGGAGGGCAAGGGGTGGACCAGCCAGTGGTGGGATCACCTGACGGAGCCACAGCAGAGGGCCCAAAGAGCCACCTGCAGCTCCAGAGCCGCAGGTTCCTGACCCCTGGTCTATAGCATTCCTAGTAACATTTTTCATCTGACTCCTTTTGAAAACCAAAGAGTTATGGAAAAGAGAATTGCAGAGCCAAGAAATGTCAAATTTTGGGAAAGAGATGAAAAAAAAAAAGAAAGCCTGGGAGTAACCTGCAAGTAGGATGGAGAAGAACAAAGGGAAAGAACTGAGAATAAATGTCAAAAGTAAGCCTCGGAAAAAATTGCAAATGTTTTGTTCATAGCAGAAACTTAAGAAAAAGTCACAGAGTTAATTTTATTTATAGGTCAATTAAGAAAAAAAAAGACTTTACTTTCAAATATACCTTGTTCTTGTTTGCTCATCTGGATCCAACCAAAGCTTTCTTAAGCTTCTGCTGATAAAAAAGGAAGAGAAAAGGGAGAGCGACTTATGAAGCAGTAAATGTGAAGATTACCTCTTGAATTAAGGTTATCAGATGTCCTGCAATAAGAGGACACATCCCGAAATAATCTCCTCCTCTTTGTCCTCTTATCCTCTGCCTAGTTGACTCAGCCTGAACATCAAATATTGTCCAGCATTTTGGGTGTCTTTTTAAAATGCTTTTATTTTGGACAGCTTTCACAACAGCGGTCGTTGAAACTTTCATGTATTGTGACCTTGTAAACTGTCTGCTTCTTTTTTCCCCTTGTCAGTTGTCAGCCTTGACAGCTTAGATTTATGTTATTTGATTTATTCCCCGATTCTGGCAATTGGCTTCAATCCAGCCCTTCCAATCACTGTAGTTTGTACATCATATGACTCGTCAAACATTTCAATGATGAAATTTAAAAAGTGCACCATGCATTCTATATTTTCGTTAGCATGTGTTCTTGAAAAAAAAAAAAGATTTGTTGGAAAAATATTGTGATTGACAACATACATCATCATCTCAGAGAGCGGCAAGGACTCCATGGACCGGAGCTCTCAAAGATTAGCATAATAGCAATAACAATAGCACTTAGACTTACATACCGCCCCATAATACTTTACAGCATTCTCTGGGCAGTTTACACTGTAAGTATATTGCCTCCAACAATCTGGATCCTCATTTTACTGACCTTGGAAGGAAGGAAGGTTTGAACTCCATCAGAATTGAACTCCAGGTTGTGGGCAGAGTTTGTCTGCAATGCTGCATTCTAACCACTGCTCCGCCTGGGCTCAGTTTATTATCATAAACAAAGGTGACCAGATTTGGATATATTAGATTTGGATATAAAAGACTGGATTTTAGAATAATAAACCATATTCTAATTTCTTAATATGTGATTTTTCAAATTGACTTCAGAAAAGTATAAAAATTATGGTTTTACACAAGAATGCACACACTTGTGTATACTACATAACATACAGAATAAAATTAACATATAACTTAAATGTTTGCTTAAATGTGAAATTTTCAATCAACATAGATATTAGGGGGGTATTTTTTATAGCTTTTACAGCCTTCCTGCACCAAAATACCCTCTACTCATCTTGAGTCAGCTGTAAGCTGTAGTGGTCTAAGACTTGTTATCACTGTTGCTATTCTTATCCTGCATTTATTTCTGTTTTGGCTTCTTGCCACATTGTGGTGATCTGCTTATACAGGTGCAAAGTGTCTCATTCAAGGTTAAAACATTCCTGGTTTTATTTACCATCAAGTGACACCATTGCCTGGCAGGACAATATCCATCAATGATGTGAGATGGGGTGGAAATGGGACTTGGGGATAGAGATCAGTTTTTAGAGATGGCTGATCCATCTTTCCTACTCTGTTGCATGCTGTAAATTCTGAAAAAATCTTTTAACTTGAAAACCAAGCAGATTCCTTTAGCATGTGGCACAACTGTTAGTACAATGCTATAAGTAATTGCCACACACTGAGTTTGCTGGTTTTTCTGACTACACTGGTGAGCTGAGGGAACTTTGCAGTAGAAGTCTGCTTGGCTTCTTGCAAAACTGAGTTGCCTAAACACTTACCAACATTAATCCACAGAATTCTAAACCTTCATTAACTTACTGGATTGTAAAATATAGTTTCATCCAGTAGGTTCATAATAAGAGATAAAGTCCTTTAAATCAGGGTTCCCCAACTCCCAGGCACCATGGCCTATTCAGAACTGGACCCCAGAAGTGGTGGGTGAGCGCACATGCATGCATACAGCTTTACTTGCATGTGCAGTGGGTGCTCGCACAGCTCCATTTGAGAGAGTGGTGAGCATGCATGCCTCCCACTTGTGCAAAGTGGTGAGCATGCATGCCTCCCACAGCGCACGCACGCTGTGTGTGCGTGTGCTTCCTGGCCACTCACACAGAACCGTCCACTCTCCCCCTCACCCCCGCCAGTCTGCAAAGCCAGAAAGTTTGGAGACTTCTGCCTTAAATACTCTGGCCTTACAATGTCAATATCTTAGGTCTTTTCGGCACCAAGTGCCCAAACCAGAACAAGCATCTATGTGCACGCACTGGAGTGCTGGAAACCCAAAGACCAGCTGGCCGGTGTGCTTGGGCGTGCTGGCCAATTGGTATTCGGGTTTCCGGCATGCACATGCGTGCAGGTCAGCTGGTTTTCACATGCACTGAAGCACCGGAACACCAGCTGGCATACACATTCCTGTTTTTTGGCCATTTTTGGCCATTTTCCAGGCTGTTTTTAGACCATTTTCAGGCCGTTTTGAGGCCATTTTCAGGCTGTTTTTCAGGCCATAAACAGCCTGAAAATGGCCGGGTAAACAGCTCAAAAACTGACCTGAAACCGGCCTGAAAACCAGCCAAAACCCACCCCCAAAAACAGTCCGGTTTTCACCAGCTGCTCTTCTGGTTTCCTGTTTTTGGGGTTCCTTTTTGGCACTCAAGTGCCCACAAAGATCAGCTGGCTGGCATGCTTGTTTGGGCCAGAAACCAGAGGAGCAGCTGGCGATGGTGCTTGTGCCCACAGAGAGGGCTCTGTGTGCCACCTCTGGCACGTGTGCCATAGGTTTTCCATCATGATCTTAGATGATGGCCTGTCAGCAAAAGGGCAATCAGTTCAGTTCTTTTGTATAGGCATCATCTGATTCCTGTATTTTACACCAAGTAATCGTTGGACTACCACAGTTGCACTATCTTACCACATTCAGACACTTTGCAAAGGTAGATTCTCTAGATCGTGTTTCATTTGCTGTGATGGCTGACCCAGGTTAGTAACAAATTGAAATTCATCAAGAATTGGAGAGCTTCCAGGTTCCTGACTTTACATAATTCATGACTTAAATTCCTATAAATACACCATCGTCTTACCGAAAAGCCCTAACCCCTTTTCTTTTAAGCTTCAATACTACTTCTGCAACCTTCCAGCATGCTTTTTATGGAGAAGTAAACTGATGTATCTGCTGTATTTGATAACGCGGATTGTGGCTGCATTTTGGGCCTTGATAAATGTAGGAAGAAATCGATGTAATAATTAGAATCTTGCTCAACTTTGTTTTTTATTATTTGTTTGTTTGTTTGCTTTTGTGCTCCTCTCTTCAATAACCTCTATTATGAGCTAACATACATGCTATACAATAACTTGGCAGACACTGAAAATGCCAACATAATAGCTCTTCCCCTTGTTATGTTGTCAACCTCACTATGTTCCTTTTTATCGCACAACACTTTGCATTGAGCAAAGAGATATTGCAACAATTCATACAGCAATTCATCTTGGCACTTCGGAAAAGAACTGGTAGTCCTCAACTTACAACCATTTGTTTAGCTACCAAGTTACAACAACACTGAGAAAGGTGACTTACGTTCAATCTTTGAACCTACAACCATGGCTGTATTTCTGCAGTCATATGATCAAAAATTGAGCACTTGGCAATATATCTACCCATGTTTCCCTGAAAATAAGACCGGGTCTTATATTAATTTTTGCTCCAAAAGACACATTAGGGCTTATTTTCTGGTTAGGTCTTATTTTTGGGGAAATACAGTGCTAAATGCACCCTTCTGGCTGACAATGTTAACTGGGGCTTATTTTGGAGGTAGGGTTTATATTATGAGCATCCTGAAAAATCATGCTAGGACTTATTATCCGGTTGGGTCTTATTTTCGGGGAAACGGGGTACAATGTTTACAGTGTCCGATGAACACCATTATGACATTCTCTGCCTGCTTCTGACAAGCAAAGTCAATGGGGGAAGCCAAATTCATTTAACAACCACAGCAAAAAGGTAATAAAAGTGGGCATGACTCTCTTAATGACCACCTTCCTTAGCTACAGAATTTCCTTATAATCATGGTTGTAAGTTAAGAAATGTGTTCCAGTTTTTTTCGCATCAAGTTATTTCCTTCATTTTTTTTTGTAAGGCTAATAAATTTATAATTGCTCCTTATGTAGTTATTATTTTGTCTTACTTTGGAATTCAGAATTTTATTTTTGTAAAAGGTAAGAGATATACAATTAGATGTAATGAATGGGTGGTTTGTACTTTTAACATTTTAAGTTTTAGCCCTCCAGTTGCAGTTTCTAAAAACTTGGAGTAAAATGGATATATCTGATCGAATTGTAGGAAAACATGGTGCTACAAGCATTTTGTGGTATATAGACATTTTCTCCTGCAAAGTTGCATTTGTGATTAATTGGAACTTGGAGTTTTTATTTGCAAATCTTGCATCCCTGAATATTGGTACCTCATAAATCAGACTGAGCTCTTTTCCAAATTCTAAGCCAGCGCTGATACTTCATGGACATCAGCAGCAATCAATCTGGATTTACACGCAAGCCTTATTGTAGTGTATAAATCTCTCTCTCTCTCTCTCTCTCTCCCTCCCTCCCTCCCCCCCTCTCTCCATCCCTCCCTCTGTCCCTCCCTCCCTCTCTCTTCACATGACAGAAAACGGCAGAGCAATCTGAAGTTTTTCACACCACTAATCTAGTATGACAGTGTCCCTGAGCTTTCCTTTATGAATCCCAGTGCTTTGAATTAATGGCTGTTACCTCTTTCCTTTATTGCTTGGTTTTCTTTCTATCTTAAAGTGCAATAATTTGCACTTGGAATTTGAAATGATGAAAAGAAATGATTGCAGGTATAAAGTCTTTTCTGAATGTGTAGGCATTACAGGTGTATACAGTTATGTATTTTATTTCATTTCATTTCACAGACATCTAACAATATTAATTCTGTCCTGATTGCTAACCCTGAGACATGCTACTTTCCCTATTAGTATTGATTTCTTTATCTATTAGGTCTAGGGGATCTGAAGAATGATGGAACTCAGCAATTCAGGATCCATATCACTCATGAGAAAGGAGAGTGTTCAGAAATAAAATGTACAAGGTTTTAGAAAGTAAGGGTAAATTACTGTTAGATTGCAAAAATGGGAAATTATAGTTTTTGCTTTTGGTCTGCATCTAAAAGTTGAATTCAAATTAGACATTTTTTTTTTTGTAACCAAAACAGATTCTTTCTTAATGCCACCCTAATCTAAAGGTAAAGGTAAAGGTTCCCCTTGCACATATAAGCTAGTCTTTCCCAACTCTAGGGGGCAGTGCTCATCTTCATTTCAAAGCCAAAGAGCCAGCACTGTCTTGTTACCTTTCCACCAAAGGTGGTCCCTGTTTTTCTACTTGCATTTTTTACGTGCTTTCGAACTGCTAGGTTGGGAAAAGCTGGGACAAGTAAAGGGAGCTCACCCCGTTACGCAGCACTAGGGATTTGAACCGCTGAACTGCCATTTCGATCGACAAGCTCAGCATCTTAGCCACTGAGCCACCATGTCCCTAATCTAGCATGGATTAATTTAGTAAATGTGATAAATCTAAAAATCTCTGGGTTAAATTACAACTCACTAACAGCTCATTAATTGATATACATTTTGAACCATGTGGATTTTTAAGCTTCATAGTTTACAGCAGCTTAAATGGAAGCAGGCTAAAGAATTGTCAGTTGCAAGTAATTACTTTTGCCTTAGTTTCTCAAAGCTACACATTATGCAATCCAATCCTATTTGATCAGAAAGCCTATCATTTCCTGGTCACCATAGTCAGACAGACTGTATTTTTCTAAAAGTGTGATCTTTTCTTTATGGAGAACATTATATCATTACACTTGTATTTGGTGGGGGTTTTTTTCCCCCTCAGATGGTGCACAGAATCCATCTAGGATATTACGTCTACTGTAAGATGTGATGATTGCATTGATGAGGATGTGATTTTGAAAGAGCCAGCACAATTTAGTTGTTGTAGCCTTCTCTAGAATTAACTGGTAGGACAAACTTGTTAGCTTGTCCATCAAATTGCCCTAACTGAGCACTTCTAAGGCACTTTGTACGTCAGGCCCTATCATTCAGAGCCACCATGGGAGGGGCTGAACCACAGCATAGGATGGGAAGATGGATGGTCTGAATTAGAAACTCCTGCTTAACTTGGTTTCATTTATTTAAGACTAGAAAATGATGAACTGCAGTGTGCTCCTAAATCAGCCTGTATCCCATTGCCTGCTGCAAGGGCTTTCTTGTGTGCCAATCCAATTGCTTATCCCTCAGATGCCCGTGCAAATGGATTAGACAGCAGGCAGATGGTGCTGATTCCACCCCCCCCCCCCCAAGGCAGACAAGATAAGCTCTATTTGTCAGCTAAACTTTTCTAGAGATAGCCGAGTTTCTGCTCAGGGAACACCACGGTACAAATTTCTGAATAGTTCATTGATCTTGATAAGTTACAATAACATCCTAGCCTTTCTTATATGCCGATATACTCTTGAGAGTCCTCACTATTCTGCCACCTTGGAAGAATAGCTGTAGGCTTTCCTTTTTTTTTTTAAAGAGGGGCGGCTGGTTAAAAAAAAACAATCACATCCCTGTGCATAGAAACATTTGCTTTGTTCTCCAATTCCATTCAGATACCACAGATGGTATCCAGATAGTTGAGTTTCCCTCCTGGTTTGGAAATATTTCAGTAATTCGCATCAAGTTGGCATTGATTTATTGTTTTCACCATGAAGAAGAGGGCTCCAGAGGAACCTGAGCAAACATCATTTGCTGCTCAAGGCTGGAAGGAAAATGTTTAACCCCTCTTTTCTGTTGATTCACAGAGCAGAACACAGGAATACCGTACTTGAAGTTGGTCTGATAGGAAAAGTGCATGAATTACAACCCTATTTCAGTTGACTATTCACATGTACATCAGTATGCTTTATATCAGTGTTTCTCAACCTTGGTAGCTTGAAGATGGGTGGACTTCAACTCCCAGAATCCCCCAACCAGCAGCGCTGGCTGGGGGGATTCTGGGAGTTGAAGTCCACCCGTCTTCAAGGTTCCAAGGTTGAGAAACACTGCTTTATATACCATAATATGGACATTGTGTATACAATATGCATACAAGATTGATGCATAGCACTGCCAGCTGTTAAGAAAACTTTACAAAACTATTGACTCAAACCCTCCCCTGAATCTTTTGTTGTTCAGTTCTTATTTTTGCTGTAAACTATACAATACTATGTGATTTTAATATTTGAGTATTTAATTGTTGTCTTTATTTGGTATTCTTCTACTATGATTTAATTTTTCTAAACAAAAATTTCTAAATTTAATTTTTCTAAAAAAAATTCTTAAGGTGCTATAGGAGGGTTATTGTTCTAAAATGAAACTAACATACTGTATATAATGTAATACTCGCAGCATTCAGTACTGGGATACTGAATATCAGTAGTATATCTTTAGCTCTTATCTGGTAGAATTAAAGAACCTAGAATCTGTATAAAATAGCATAAATATTTTTAAATATTTATTAATATTATATATTTGTTAAATATGTAAAACTGTGTTGTGGTCCGTCAGCAGCCTGTGGAGCTGGCAGTGGAGTCGGACAGTGAGGGGGCTGGGGAGGAACATGGGCCAGTCCTGGAGTCTGCGAAAGGCCTAGATGAGGGCTCTGTGTCAGAGGCAGAGATTGGGCCAAGTCCATCTGGGAGTGATGTGCGGACTCTGGAGCTCCCAGAGTCGGACAGCAGAGAGGCAGGGGAACAGGAGGAGCCTGTTCCTAGTGCACGCATGCGCAGAGCTGCCAGAAGGCAAGAGCAGCTAAAGCAAAAGGGACGACTTGGGAGTAAGGCCAGGAGATGATTGGCCCCTCCCATAAGATTAAAAGAGAAACAAAGGCACTTGGTCTTTTTGCAGGAAAGCAACGTTGCTAACTCTATTTCCAGTAGGCGTCTCTTGTTTGTTTCTGAACTTCGTGGGGCTTTGCCAAATAAGGCCTTTGGCAGGGTGTCAAAGAAAATAAAGGGTGGTGATTATCCCAAAGGACTTCTTACGAAGGACTTGTTTTGCAACTAATTGGGACTCAGCTGGGAATGAACATAATTCACAGCTGTTACAATAAAATAGGTTTATTTGGGACTAATTGTGTCTTGTATTGACTCAGTAAGCCTAGGTCACAACAAACTGGGTTGCTTGTGCTGGTGACCTACTGACCAAAAAGGCTCCCCCAAAAACAAGATTTGAAATCCTTTGTGATCAACCTCATGATGGCCAGTGGAGGTCCATATTTATGAGTGCAGCAGATACAGTAACGGCCATTTCATATAGAAGGTAGCAACTTTGACTAGAAGGAATGCATAATAAAGTGCATGGATTAACAATTTTTTTTTTAAAAAAAGCTATCCTGTGTGTTTAAGAAAAAGCAAAAGGATGTAATAGAGTTGAATGGAGTTGCCAACTCAATTATTAGAAAGCAAAAAAAGGGAAGTGAAGGGATTAACAGGCTGTGGTTGTTGAATGTGAATGCTCCTAATTAAAGAATCAGAGGCATGGAACAAACAGTCTGAATGAATGTAATACATTGTACATGGTATTACATTGTAGAAAAATTGTTCTACTGGATGATATGGATGAGTAGATTGGAGGAAGAAGATGGGACTGGATCATTTCAGAGAAAATAATAATGGCAGTTTGGTGAATATATGCTTAGAAATGAATACGTGATTCAAGAGTAACTCATTATTCATGTACAAGGAAGGAATAAAAACACGAGATATTTTATGATTTATGATGAGTGACTCAAGAATTAGGAGGACATAAGGGAGGCAAGGGTTTCTGAAGGCAGGGACATCATTTGCTAGTATCAAGAGATATGTATATAATTATATATATTACTAAAGTTATATAAATATAATGAGGTCGAACAGATTTGACTGTTGTATAAAGGTATGTAAGGTGTTCTGTCTTCTCCGGATTATAATATAAACACATAGTACAGGATATTAAGTTATTAGATTACTGCGTAGCGATACATTTGTTTTATGTTTTGTGTGGGTGGTTTATGGGCTTTTTCTCTTTATGTTATTTGTATGATGTTTTGTTTTTTCTTTTGTTTTTAACGGAAAATGTAAATAAAGATTTTTTTTAAAAAAAAGGATTTTGAAAAAAAAACGAATGAAAGAAAAATAAATTGAAAAAAAATAGAGTGTTTACTAATCCATATTATTTTTCTGAGTTTATCTTGAAAAGAAATAATGTGATTGGTGTAGCATATGATGATTTTATGTAAAAAAACACAGGTAATCTCTAAGCATTTACTCTTGAAAAGATTCAGTTTAATAAATCTGTCAATTTTTACAGAGACTCCAGAGTCCAGTCAGCCAGGATTCTTATCTCCTAATTTAATGATTCAACCTATGAGGAGAGAAGGCTGAAGAACTGTTTTTCTAGGAATCAATTGAAACCCTAACAAACAGAATATTGTATATAATTGGAGTGCTTTGTCAATGTAATCTATCTCTTCTTGAAAACATTTCTTTCTTTGAATTGACCTCTTAATTTGAGAATAAATGGATGTATATAACTTTGTGTGTGTGTATACGCCCACGCTCATATTCATGTGTGAACTTTGTTGACAGAAATTGCTTTCATGACTATTTTTAACTCCAATGAATGCAACAAGGAAGAAATTTAAGGTGCTGTGCCTTTATATCTCACCATATTGAATTATTATGTATCTGTGTATCATTTTCTCTATCACAAGAAAAGTTTTAAGTGATAGGTACCCTCAACAACGCACATGCGCTTTTACAATAGTTTGTGTGGGAATTATAATGTGAGTATTCTGGTCGGATAAGCATCAATAATGGCAGAGAGAGGGTCAAAAGTATCCTTTGTTTCTAAAGGGTTATTAATCAGTGTGTCAGGTAGAATCAGGAAGGGTCTCTCTGATGCACATTGGGGGTTTTAAGAGATTAGAGGCATGAAGAAGTGGAATGCCTCCAGAAGCTGTGCATGCTCCAACACTGGAGATTTTTAAGAAGAGATTGGGCAACCATTTAATCTGGTTTAATTGGTATTAGGGTTTCCTGTTTGAGCAGGGCTTGGATTAGAAGACCTCCAAGGTCCCTTCCAACTATGAGTGAGACATCTGTGGTCTTTCTGTTTCTTCTTAATTTGTCCCAGGCCATTTTCAGAAAGTGATATAATTGTATGGAATGACAAATTATGAGCCCTACGGACAGGGGTGGGCTTCAAAAATTTTAGCAACGGCTGCTCTGCCCAGTTGCTGGGTGGGCATGGCCATGGTGGGCATGGCCTAGTCGGCCACCTGCACCACAACAGGGGGGCATTTTTGCCTTCCACGGGCTCCAGAAGCTTTCCTCGAGTCTCCAGGAGGGTAAAAACAGCCTCCACAGGCTCCAGAGGCCTGTTTTTTGACCCGCCCCGAGCCTCCACACATGTCCTGCACTTACCTGCATCCAAAACATGCCGCTTGGGAACTCCTGGGAAGGGCAGGTTAGAGAGGGTGGGGCCAGCCAGGAATGGGATTTGTGGGTTCTCTGAACTGCACAGAATCTTAGCTAGAGGTTCTCCCGAACCCATGTGAACCCCCAGCATCCCACCCCTGCCTACCTATATGAATAGGCAGATATTTATGATACTTTCGTATTTTCTTTTTTTGTATCAGCTGTAGATTAAAAGTGAGAAACACTAGCAAGGTGTTACTCAGTTATCTTCAAGAATGGCTAGAAACACCACTTACTTTGCTTTGAGTTCCTTTTTAATCATTATAAATGTTTCTTATGCGTGGAATAAAGAAAAAAAGAGCCCTCTCTTATAAATATTACACTTGGCAAATGATAGGCTGCCATGCTAACTTTTAAAGGTAGAGATGTGACAGGATGACATCTGTATTAATAGCCTCTTTAAAAACAGTATATTTTAAAGAACTGGTGTAAAGAATATACTGCTGTCTATTCCAAAGCATTTGTAGGTTACAGAAAGTAGAGATAATGCCAGTTTTATATTATAAAAACTTTGAATTATCTTGCTACTATATCCGAGATTTCCAACGGAAATTAAAAAAAAAAGAAGTTGGTGCATAATTTGCATATTTATGGTCATATCTTTTTTATCTGAGCAAAGCCCAGCCTTTGATGTCAGCTAAACCTAAAGTTGGGTGACCTTTTGCTGAATATGATTCATACAGTAGGCAAAAATAAACATTTTAAGTAATACTTTGATTGCTGGCTCTAGAGTCCAAATCAAAGCTCTTAAATGTTTCTTTAATTTGAAGCGTACACGTTGTCATAGCAACAGCTGCAGGACGCTTATATGCACAGAGGGATGAGAATATGTTCAATTATTTTAAAGAACATTCTGTATACGGTCATGTCAAAGTGATTGCAGACAGCACTTTCTATCCAAGGCAGTGTCTCTTAAAGTTTCTACCATTAATAAACTTGTTTCATATACATTTAGATTAAGTGATGTAAGCTCTCCTCTTTTGTTGAGCTGTGATCTTTTGTTGATGGTACATATATATATATATATATATATATATATATATATATATATATATATATATATATATATATATATATATATATATATATATATATATATATATATAATGTGGGGAATAGGCAAAACGTCTCAAAAATCACAGAAGGAATACATATAATAGATGAAATTGCTATCAGAACAATCTTTTTCAATATACAGTACAGAAGCTTCATGCATTGTTCTTAGCCATAATGTAGCTTATTGTACAAATATTGTCACTGTGGTATATAAGCAATGATTTATGGTTGAACATTTGTGCAAATTCATCTAGCCTGGTTTATTCAGTACACCATAGCTTAGGGTGATACATGAATTCTAACACAATGTCAGTCTCAGTATGTTTCGTAATTGAATTTTCAAGTATCTGACCACTGGCCTTTAAATTTAGAGGGGAATAAGGATGAAGTAACCATTGCATCAAATCATTAGTGCACTTCCCCAGCCTTAAAGTTTCCCCCTACTTCAGCCTTTGTCAGCTTTGGAAGCCATATTAGCCCAGAAACTTCCATGCTGCCACCTTCTCATGTGTGGGAAAGTAAGAGGGAGGATTTACTAGAGGGGTTGTCTTTAGACATAATAGCATTCTTCCTGTCGGCCAAGGTTAGGCTGATCCTGCATCTGGAGAAGGAGTGGTCGGAGTGCTGTCTTGAGATGGGACGGCTGGTGATTGGAGCATGTGATCGACTGAGGAGTAAGGGGATGGTTTTGGGGTTTTTGATTTACTGAGGGAAAACCCAGACCTCTCAGATTTGGGTTTCCCTAGATGTGCCAGTTTACCTATTCTAGTAAATAGAACTTTGAAAAATGCTTGCCTCAGAGTTTTTACTTGGAGTTGGGGGGGTTTCTGGAACACTGACACCTTTCTCAGTCTGTGTACTCTGCTGATATGCTGTCCACAGGTCCTACACCTTGCAGTTACCACTGGGTGTCATTCATTTTGATACAAATAACAATAATGTTAAAAATACTTATCACATTAATCAAACATATATTAGTATTAATATGCATATTTGTATTAAGATATAATCCTTCATTATTTGGTTGTTTACTGTTTCAATGTGCCATTCTAATGCCAATCACAATATTATTTGAACATACATAGTAATACTCTCTTCCAACCTCTAATCTTCCCATCTTGTTATTACTTTTATTTTGTTATGTAAAAATGTGTATACTAATATTCCCCCATCTCTTATTTCTACCTCTATTCTAACTTAATGCTTCAATTCTTATTCTACTCAATTCTTATCTATCGACCTCTACATCTTTACTATTCAGTCTATATATTTCTCCCATCTCTCCCATCTTATACTGCCAGGCCTCTAGAGTGTCGGCCCAAGCACCTATCTCTCCTGTCTTCCTTTTGAAAGTATCACCCTGCTTATCCCAATCCATTTTTAAATCTCTTAAAATACTTTTTGCTTGCTTTATTTCATCAGTTATTTTTATCTTTATTGTCTTCTCCTTCTTGTCTTCTTGCTTTATTTGCTGACTTGTCTGTTCTGTCTTTTTCTCCATTCTTTCTGCTGTCTTCTCCCTTTCCTGGACATAGTGATCTTTATTCATTGTCACTTGTTAAATGTTTTCTATTTTCCCATCTTTATCTCTCTCTACAGTTTTTTGTCATAATGTTCTTAATGTTTTGAAACATTAATGCCATTTCTTCAAAAAATTCACTCATTTCCCCCTGATGGAGCATCTCATCTTGTTTTAGCACTTGCTCAATAGTCCAAAAACCATATATTCAGGCCTAACATTTATTCTCAGAGAGTACAGTAGTCATCATTCTTTGTAGCCCAGAGTTTATCAATCAATTCCATTTAAGTAGTCCAGAAAGCTCTCCAAATGTCTCCTTAAATCCACTTTATAAATTTAGTCATATGTCTTAAAATTCAAAGGTCACTTTAGTTAGATCTCTTCCTTGGTCTCACAGTTGAGCCTCCAATAGTCATAGAGTAGATAAATATAAAACTCTATCTCTACAGGTCTCCAGATAGATGTTGTTTATTTCTCTTATCAGAAATTTTCCTAAGCTTGTAGGGGTATGTTAAATTTTCCATTTAACAGTAGGTGGCACCCTCAGCTTAGGTTTCAGCATTGTCTCAATTCTAACTGGTATTTAATCCAATTTTATTTTGATTTATAGAAGCAAAGTCAGTTGTTTAAGTAAAAAATCCCAGCATTTTCAAATGCCTTTCCAAAAGAGCACCTACCCAGCTTAGAAGTCCAATTTTCTATAATTTATTTTATTTTAAAAGTTTTTGCTTTTCTCCCCTTAGTTTCTTTCTTTCAGGTCTGAGATTTTTCTCTGAATAATTGTTCACTGCCTTAACAAATAGTTCTAAGAGTCTCTTTCCGGGATATTTTTTCCTTTTAGGGTTACATTTTAGGTAGCAAAAGAATCATCTTGGTTCCAATCACTGTTCTTTTATACCACTTCTGCACTTTCTTTGTTGCTTCAGCTGTCCCGGCCTCACAGCAGCCATGATGGCTGCTTCTTCTCCTTGTCAAGAGTAAGAGAGCAGAATCCTGGATCAAGCAGGAGAGTTGCAACTCTCCCCGTGACCTACAGGGCACCCCTCTTTCCTTCATCACCCCTACAGGGTGGCTTTAGCTCCTTTTGGAAAGCTCCTTCCTCCAATGGGGAAAATTCAGAGCAGGATCATGGAGATCAGCTCCTCATGACCGATCTTGCTGCAACATCATCCAGAAGTCTCTGTTTACCTGCTTTACTTGTTTACCTCTGTTTACCAGCAACACATTATATCCAAAGTTTCTTGCCCACTGAATCATACAATGTTTCACATGTTCATTTCACATGTTCATTTTCCAAACTGAATTTCAGTAACATTAAACTCTATGTTTAATCCCTTTTTTTTAAAAAAAAAAAACCTTTCTTGTACCCTGGTCAGAGTCCATTATGACTGAGGTGGGCAATAAAGCTAGCTACATTTACAATTTCTTTCACACCTGATTATCCATCATGAACCTTCCCCTATATTGCATTGCTGTCCAGATACTGGTGGAGAGAGAAATCAGTACAGCCTACATATGCCTCATATATACTTTATAGAACACAGACAGTCTTTATAGAATGGCATCCTAAGTACACAATACAAACAGTGAAGACTGCTGGCAGCGTCTCTCTTTTTTCTTTAAATATCTGAACATTGTGAGAAGAAATAATCAGATAATGAAAGGTTACCTTTCTATAATCTTAAGTACTTAAAAATAAATATAGAAACACTACTTAATTTTTCTTAATCATACACCGTATGTACATCTATAAAAAGAAGTATTTTTAGGTCTCTGATCCAGACAGGTCAAACTCAGCTTTGTCCAAATTCATTTGAAGTTGTGGAGCAAATTATAGGTAACTAACTGGAGAATCTTTAATTGTAATGAGATTCATATGTGCTCCATTTTATTGGATTTGGGTGCCAACAGGTCTATAGCTGAGAGTACAAAACTACATAGTATTCCCTAAAATAAATTTTGTTTCTTTCTCATCAAAAGTTGAACTTCAAAATTCCTACAGGCTGGATACCAGTAGTAATGTAATAATAATAATAATAATAATAATAATAATAATAATAATAATAATAATAATAATAATAATAATACTCAGAGTCACCTATATGTAAGTTGGGCAAATATATGTATTTATAAAATGGAGTAAAATAAAATAAAGATAGATTTATACAATTCATTACTTACTACTTTAATACTTCTTTAAAGTATTGTAAACAGATGCCAATTTGTGCACATTTGGAAGCAACTTATGGAGAATGAAATCTGAAGAATTTCAGATCTTCCCTGGTGGAACAGGGCCTGTTGCTATCACACAAACCATGCTAAAGAAAAAAAACCCCTTACTTTGTGAGCATTTGGGGGGGGGGAACCTTTTGAGTAATGCACTACAAAGTTTTGAAATTCCCACTGAAATAGCAGATGATCACACTAGCACAATTTAAACGCAGCAGGCAACTATTACCTTTTAACTTCTTTCTTTAGGGTTTCAAATGAGGAAGATTCCAAATGTGCCAGAGATCAATGACAGAAGATGGACAGGAGAAGTGGCATTGTCTTATTTTGTCCTGTATCTGGATATTTTGACTGTCCCAATATTTAAATTTTGCCGCAATCTTCTGCCAAAAAAATAGCATACAAGGGAGTGCAGAATAAAGCACAAATTAAACACAAAATTTTATTTATTGATAATTCCTCACTCTTCTCTCCCAATGTATGATGTTCGAGGTAACATATGTAACAAACAAAAACAGTTTAGATTGACAGTAGATGGGGAATATAAAGGGAGTTAAATTTCCTTTGGCAGGGAAAGCTGGGAGTCAACAATGAAAAGGTCTTCTCCCATGACCTAACCAAGTCTGTTTCTATTGATAGTGAGCCTCTTCCAAGAATCTTAGCTCTCATGACAAGCTTATATGTGGGAATGCCAAAAAAGACCTGCATAGCATGGTCCCAAGGGCTTTGTAAATCAGAAGCAGCATTTTGAATTGGGCTTGGAAAAGATTTATAGTTGGTGAAGCTGTGTCTAGCAGGAGTTATATGTTGCCTATAACTGTGCCTAATTTATAATGATTCAACTGCAGCATTCTGGACCATCTGATATTTCCACATATTTTTCACAAGTAGTTCCACATAAAACATAATATGATAGTTCAAAAGAGGAGTGTAATTCCTGTAAGGCATGCGTTACTATGTTCTTATCGAATATATCAAGGAATGGGCACAATCTGAATTCTAGATAACTGTGCAAACATGTTGCTATCTGCTATCAAAACTTGAGAAACTTCAAGAATCAAACCAAATATGTGTGAAGGAGACTTTGGGGGAGAGTAAAGCTAGTTCCATCCAGCAAAGATTAAATCTAATTTTTCTGCATTACCTGCGTTCAATTGAGATGCACTTCTGTATTTTCTGGATTAACTTTCAATTCATTGCCCCATTTAGGTATCAGATATTGGGTTAGAACTTCTGTAGATTCAGAGTTTCTTTTCTTTTTCTTTTTTGAATTTTTTATTTTATAAACAAACAAACAAATATGCAATACATAATCGTTCAGTGCTTCATCTGAGTACAACTGATGCGACTTCTCTAATCAATGGTAAAATAGTCTCCATATCTTGATTCAGAGTTTCTGAAGACAAACATTTTTGTGAGACTGAATTCCTCAGATTTTGCCTGTGGTTTCATTTTTATGTAAATAGTATGAGGTGAGGGAGAAGTAAAAGAGCCTGTGTAGCGTAGGGGGCTAATGCCTCCTACTAAAGGCAGCAATTAACACCAGCTGCCTGTAATTTCTGTGAGTTCAATCCTAGCCAGGCTCAAGGTCGACTCAGCCTTCCATCCTTTCTAAGGTGGGTAAATTGAGGACTCAGTTTGTGGGGGCAATAAGCTGACTTTGTATAAATATACAAAAGTATGAAGGCTATTGCTTAACGCATTGTAAGCCGCCCTGAGTCTCCGGAGAAGGGCGGCATATAAATCAAATTAAAAAAAAAAAACAATCCTGAAAGCTGGTGGTCATATGACTCCATCAAATATGCCTTCTGAAATTATCTACCCATAATAGACCAGGTCCATCTTTGTCTTCTAAGCCCAAGTTAGATGAGACAGGTTATCATCTAATGAAAGTTGTCAGGAAAACCAACAGAAAAATGTTGCTTCTATTTATTTGCCACTATAGGTTATTGATGAAAATGGTCCAAATTAGGCTTCATGATAGGCTAAATGAAGACAGAAAATTCACCTGACATGGAAACCTTACAGCTGGGATGCTTCTACCTGCTCCTGTGGCTTGCTCAGAAATGGAGTATCAGCTGGAAATTATGCAATAAATTGGGTTTGGGTTATAAGCATAATTGAGCTGTCCTGCTCAGCTTAAATTTCCGAAGCACAAAACCGTTTCTTCAAAACAATTTCCTTGGGCTAATACAGGGTGATAAAAGCTTTTAGTAACATGCTGTGATTATTTGAAAGCGAAATACCCTGGACCTCTTCAGCAGGCAGTTCCAATACACAAAGTAATAAACCCCAACCGTTTCGTCTGGTAGAGCAGATCAAGTTGTTTAGTGTATGTGTTTCTTTTACAAACTGGGGGAAGGGGTGTAGTTAATAATTTATAGCCTTCCTGGCAGAGTGCCTCTTCTAAGCATTTCCCAATAAACCATACTTGGGATGAGAAGCAGTTTGGTAGAGCACAAGGCAAGAGACAGAGCCTGTGAGTCCTCATCCTGCCTTAGGCATAAAGCCAGCAGGGAGACCTTGGGCCAGTTGCTACCTCTCATCCCTAGAATGAAGGCAATGGCAAATCACTTTTGAAAATCTTCCCAAGAAAAACTGCAAAGAGTCGTCCAGGCAATGGCCAGGAAAATGGACACACAAGCACCTTCTGAAGACACACACCCATCATTGTGAACCTTCTGGCACATCCTGACCTGACTAACTAGAGAGGTTTTAGCATTTTCTCCAAGGATTTCTTTCCTGTCAGCTGAAGAAAAATTAGGAAAATACTTTGACCAATGACAGAACTTAAGAAATCTTTCCTCGTGCAAGCCTGCACATCTATTTCTTTTGTCAAACCCTTGTCAGCGCAGGAGGTAGCTGTGCAGTCATGCAGGCGTACACGAGGGAAAGGTTGAAGGAGAGATTTCCCCTTGTTAAACCGATGAAGCCAAATCTACCTGTATAAAAAGGAGGTAATTGGGAAACAAGGGGAAGCATAAGCACAGAATTCCAGACAAAACCAATACACTCAAAGGTAGTAAAGCAATTACTACAGCTCACTTGCCTGAGTTTTGTCGTAAGTTCATGGAACATTGGAAAGGATTCACCTATGTCTTCTGCTTGGATGTTAGTAAGCAGTCCTCCTTTTTATTTTCCTCAGATTTATAGAATGGATTAGCCAGTTTCTTTAGAGAGTCTGACTGTTGCCTTGCCTAAAGAAGAACAATGCATCTGTGATGTCCTGGGTCAAGCCAGAACAAAACACAGTGTTGGCTACACCGACTTTCCCTACATCTCCTGATGGAATTAAAAAGGAGGTTGTTTTTTAATCCTGGTTTTTCACCAGATTGAAGGTGGCGTTGATGATGGGGGAAACAAAAAATGGATTGCTTTTGTTCAGGTTTCTCTGCAGAGAAGTGATCAGACATTTTACAGGGTGGGGGCATGATTTTTCACACGTATGCCATCTGAGGATTTCTACATATGTCCTGAAGGTAGGTACCTTTTCATAAGCATTTCCAATGTGGCAATAAGTGCCTTTCTTGTGCTTTTGTGGCCTCTTGTATCTACACGGAGAGAATCAAAGGTGAATGGTAGAGATAGCAGAGTTCAGTTATTCTTAAGAAGAAATAAGAAAAGGTTAAAGGATAATGTTGTAACAGTACTAATAAAGAGGGTAGAAATGGCAAAAGACTAGGCTAATACACAAAGAGATGCCACTGGGATTTGAGAGCTCCTGGGAAGGGTTTAAGGGTTTATGCATGGCTCTCTGCTTCAATTAAAGTTGGCGAGATGGAAGTCAGGAGTCATCAACATCTCACAGAATGAGGTCTTTATTAGTGACTTCAGCTGGAAGTTGAAATAGCATCCCGTTATCTTTTCCTTTGCTTTCTGATCAGCTGTTATGCTTCTTCCGTGTACATTGGGCATACAGTTATGCTAAAATATGACTAAAAATGCAGCAGGGAATTTGTTTCTGGAAGAGCTTTGCTCTTTTAGATCTATTAATGATGATAATGCTTTCTGTATCCAATTCTTAGCAATTCTGTGGACCAGCTTCATCATTTGCTTGCTTCGTTCCATTAATGTCAACCATCAAAACCTCATGTTTGAGGTTTAACAGCAATACGTCTGTCATTTTGTTTGGCGTCAATTGCCTGGTGTATAACAAATACAGATGATAATAAGAGAAATTTAATAGGATGGACTATTGTGCTTCAGTATATAGGTAGTTCAGTTTTAATGGCAGCTGGTTGAAGAGGATTATTCAGGGTACTTCTACCTGATCTTTGGTTGATGTTGTAATGACATTCATGTCCCATCTTTTAAGAGGCTTGCAGGAGTACCTGCTAATATTCTAGAGCAGGAGTGTCAAACTCACAGTGACATCATGTGACGTTTTGGGACTTTTTCTCCCTTTGCTAAACTGGGCGTAGGTCACATCCAGCCCGTGGACCGGGAATTTGACAGCCCTGTTCTAGACCTTAATACCACCAGCTAACAGCAGAAGAAGGAGAACCCAAGATCATTCTTTCCTTGCTTTGGGTCATTTTCCCCCAAAGCCCTCTTCTTCATTCAGAATACAACCACCTCCATTTCTCCTTACACTGCCACTATTGTTTAAGGGAAAAGGAGGAAAGTAATGAGCATCTAATTTGGCTAGTTGCTGATTAGTGCTGGAGGTGGCTGTGGAAATGATAGGAGATATCTACATTTGTGTTTTCAACACCGAGAAGTTTGGGCACTTTCCATTTAATGTTGGAGCCTGAAAATCCTCAGGCTGTAACAGCAAACTGTCCTCAGATGGTCTTATTTGTTTTGCATTATTTTTGTTCTTGCTGAAAAGACCTTCTGGTAGTTTGGAAATCTACTCCTCCATGTTTCCATTCAGAAGCTTCCCCCTCTCCACCCCACCCCCATTACAATGCAGGTATATGCATTTTTGCTATACATTTCTATAGGATCGTTTAATATATGTCTTAGCAATGGTATTCATTTTCTAAGGTTTATCAATGAGCTCCTGTTAAGGGGATTTGAGAAATCTGAGGCAGGAAATGACCTTAGATTTCATATTCTTCTTCTCTATGTAGCAAAATTAACATACTGTAGCATTTGATCTGACATAAGCACTTTTCCCCCTTTGAGATTCCATGAGGTTTTTGCTGAGTTTTAGTAAGCAAGCCAGTAGGGTAGGAAGAACTGCCAATGGCAAAGTATGGTGATTCTTGATCCTTTGACCTGGCAGAAATCCTGAGGTAGAAGTCATCAATAGCCTCCAGCAGTGGAAATCTACTAGGGAGGAAAAATGCCCTTATTTAATGAAAAATAGTCTATAATGCTAACTTTGTATCAGAGTTACCATCCCACAATTTAAAATGCCCACTGTTTGGTACACTCTGTGCTGAGTTGAATAGGAATAACATACACATTAATTTTGGAAATGCTGAATTGTGTACTGTGTAATAGCTTAATGTCCTTGTATTTTATGCGGTTGGCATATTTAAAGCTGGTAGATGACTCACTACAATTGCTTCTGTTGAATAAGGTGGAGGAAATAAACCTTTATTTCAATACATGTGTGGGTTTTTTTTTCTTTTAAACAGCAGTGATTCTTAATATAATTTGTAACAGTGTGTGAAACATATAATTAAAATGGTCATATTCCTCTTACTTTCCACTTTGCCTTTTTGCTGCGAAGCTGCTACAGATAAATCCCTAAGTGATATTCTGTCCCCTTGTGCTTTGTTCTATGTGCCGGATAAAATATCTTTACTATTAATAGATTCTTGAACATACTTGGGAATGGCTACATCAGACTATTGTTTGTTTTAATTCCCAGTCCGGTAAGAATCTTTTTAGTCTACTTTCCATATTAAGATATATTCCAATATTCTTTAAAAAGATAAAGATATTCCTTAATGATCCTTTTAAATATTTCTGTCTAGACATTTCCTTCTTAATGCACATTTTAGGAGCATTTTTCCTTGAAATATGCAGCTTTTGTATTTTTTAAATTTAATTCAAGAAATGTATAAAAATAACATAGGTCCTTTAGTCTCTAATTATATGAGTACAATGTATGGATATAGTTCCTTTAATCTATAAACAAATAAAAGGATTTTCATGTACTAAAGTGCCAAATGGTTCTAAAATGTTATAATCTTACATTGACATTCACCCAGCTTTGTTAGTGCCATTAACAGGATTTGAAATTAGCACAAGGATTGCTTGCCAGATCAGTTGCATTTGCTGGAACATATTATGGTATTATTAAGTTTAATGGTATTATTTTCTTTCTTCCCGGAACTGCTCAGGATTAAGAGCATTTTGTTTTTTAAAGAGATGCCATCCAATTTCAAAGGGCATTAATGTGAAAGGCATGATAGAAGTAATTGTTAAACATTGACGCAAATAGAACTTTTGAATGTGTCCACAGAACTCAACATAGAGAGAAAGATAAGTGTTGTACCTGGCCAGAGATGTGAGTGGTAAAAACAGAAGTGGTTTTCAGAAGTTTAGATTATAAAAGACTAGGACAGACCCGGGAATGGATGGAGTTAAATGGAATCAAATTCCATCATTGTTGTAAACTGTGATACAATCATGTTCATAAACTTTATTCCCTTATGAATGACAGCATATACAAACCATATGAATTTTGATACATAATTATGACAGTTAAAATTTATTTATTTATTAGATTGATATTCTGTCTTTCATTCAGGAGCTCAGAGAGAGGCATTCACAGCAAAATTTTGGAGGGAGTTCTTGAGATTCCTGAGCTTCCAGGCCTGACAGGCAAACCCAAGAGTTATAGGTATAGGGAGATATGCCCTGCTGAGTTTTATGTGTGGTACTAACCACAACTCTGGGGCCACGGCAGGATTGTAATTATTGTCATCTGAGAAATTGACAGTTTCCATGGGCACATTTCATAAAATAGAACAATGAGGAGGAAAAAAAAAATAAGAGACTAACACAATAATGAGACCAACAAGGAACATTTTCAGAAGTTTCCTGAAGCTAATGGTTTTGGCTAATCATAATCTTCTGTGAATGATTTTGCAATTTCTGTAAAGGATTTTATAGTTTGTATCTAGATGAAAGGTTAAATCTACAAAATTGGCCGGGTTAAATATCTGTATCAAATTAGGTAGAACAACTGATGCATGTGTTGATCAATTGATTGAAATTAGAGGTGAATTGTGTTTGTGTCTGACACATATGGTTAGATGTTAATGCAAATTCACACACATGGGCAACTGGTATAAAGAAAAGGAGTTTGGAAAAGCAGTTGCCACTGGTATTCTAGCCTAGTCAGCTTCAACGTGGATGAATAAATGTGACAAAAGGACAAGCAGAAAATTGATTAGATTCATTCTGAGCTTCTGCTTCATTGTAGGGGAAAAAAGACGATAAATGAGGAAGTAGACATGCAGGAAAATTGTGTATTCAGCCTGGCAGATAGGTTTTGTCATCTCTTTGCAATTAGGTGATGGATGGATTTCAGACTTCCTTGCCTTGTCAACGAAGGCTGGTGTCTTTACAGTCTTTTTCTGGGCTTGTCAGTTTGCAGGCTTAACTCAGCCTGACTATACAATGTTCTTATTTCTAGCCAAACAGACCACATTAGTGTGAACCAGTCTGAAGGGATTTACTGAAGGACAATTGCCTCTGTTTCCTAAACTCAGCCCTATGTACATGGATGTTGCTTGTCAGGTGCATTTTGAAATGTTCTACGGTTAATGTTAATTTTGTGTCAGTACATTCATCGTTTAGTGGTGGTGTTCATTGAATTGGATAACATAGACTTCTACTGATTGTACAGCATCTCACATTCAAGTATGTATTCAGTACTGTAGCTTTATGTTTTGGCTTCTGTCAATAAATAATAGTAATGTTATTGTTAAGGAATGGCTATTGCCTAACTGGTTGGGTTGGCAATATATATAAACCATCAATGCATGTTTGCAGTCTAAATGTAATGTATAGCTTTAAGACTGTAATGCTGTATTGCATCATACTGTATTCTGATTGGCTAGCTCTGTAGCCAATGTACTTAAAAGGAAACTTGAATCATGGCTTATTTTCTCTTACTACATTATTATTACTACCTCTGCTCCTCTCTGCCTGTTCTCTCTGCATGATCACTTCTTGATCATTGCTACTTCTTGTTTTCTACTGTTTTACTGATTGTTTTACTGCTGTACTTGTTCCTGTTTGCAACTCCAAAACTGTTTTATTGCATGTGACTACAACAACTGGTAAGAAGACTTTGTTCTTGGAATATCCCTGGATTGACAATTTAACTAACTTTATCTGTGTATGACCTGGATTATTTATTGGATTTTGCTTTACTTTTTCCTAAAAGTAAAAGAATATCACAACTCAGTGTGCCTGTATTGACAGTGCTTATTCACAATCACTCTCAGCCATTTCTCATGTGCACAGCCTTGCTATTCAAGGATTACTCTGCGCATATTCCTTAACAATTATCCTCTTCCATTCATATGTTCCTGAAAGTCATTTAAACTAGATGTTGTGTGTAATGCAAGCTTTCAATGGTGAGCCTCAACTCACTCTAGTAACAAATCAATAAAGAGCCTTTGTGCATTTAACCACACTTGGAAACATCTTCTAAAATTGCCTCGTGCCAGTTCTAACTTTTCTTTTTGTTAGCTGTAGCATTAATTAGTTAAATGTTGGCATGGTCGCTGTATTCTACAAATATTTCATTCTTCTGAAGACTACCATTGAATTCCTGGATATTCCTTTGCATTTAGCAGCTCATGATCTAACCTGATATTGGCATTCTTTTGAAGGGTTATTTTCCTTCCTCTCTCTATCTAGAAATCTGTGGCTGGTTTAGGACTCCATAGATGGGTGTGTGTGTGTGTGTGAGAGAGAGAGAGAGAGAATGTGTACTTGTTTGTAAGGATAATTATCAGTTTGAATAAAATGTTTCACTTCTATGGAGTCCATTTTAACCTGGATAACAATGAAATAATCAGTTGTGGTGGTGGTGGTGGTGGGAGTAATTTGTTCCTATCTGTGTGAGAAATGGTGGGAGCTTGCCTTCCTCAGGGCAGGAATGTAGAGAATGTCAATAAGCAACTGTCTCTCAGTGCAGTTTGTGCTGTCTGGAACTTTGTGGAAAAGGTTTCAAAATTAAAGCCAAGAGGTCATGACATGGAGCAAGGGCAAGATTGTCAGAGTCAATCAATCATTGGAAAATACTTTAGTTCTGGTGTTACCATTAAAATTCATTCATAGTTTTTTTTTTCTTCCCTTTTTTTGGGGAAGGAAAACTTTGAATGCTTTTCTTAAAGACTCCCCCATTACCTGTTACATATTTATCCATTACTGTTGAAGTCTGGAATCAACCTGTTTCCTCTTCCCTTTCCTCTTCCCTTTCCTCCCACTGCCTCATCCCATATATTTAAATCATTCATCAGTTAAGCCACACCACACATCTGAAGAAGTGAGCTACAGCTCCCAAATTTTTATAGTAAAAATGTGTTAGACATCAAAGGTGCTACTAGACCCTTTCGATTTTTGGCTGTGGATTAACACAGCTCTTCTACAATGAAATCATATTGATGTATATGTGAGATCACTGCAAACTCTCATGTTGTGGGAATAAGTTCAGGCATGCACTGTTTCTGTTTGCTGAGCACAGCTGTACTTTGTTCCCTGATCAACTGGTGGATGGAGCTACATCCACCAACTAACAGCTCTATCTAGGCTTGAAAGTAGATAAGCATATTGGAAGTACAATGCAGTGAGAGTGAATAAAAAGAAGGCAAAGTGGAACAGAGGAATCTAGCTGGGTAGGGAGATGTTGAAATCATAATGAGATTTGTTGAAAGATACTGGTATTTGAGATTCATTGAAGACATTTTCATCATTTGGACCCATTAAGAGCCAAGGTGGCACAGTGGTTAGAGTGCTGATTATAGATGACTGCAGCTACTTCAGTTGACTGCTAGTTCAGCAGATCAGTGGATCAAATCTCACCGGCTCAAGATTGACTCAGCCTTCCATCTTCCAAAGTGGGTAAAATGAGGACCCAGATTGTTGGGGACAATATGCTATTTAGTATACTGTCTTTGTTGTAAGCCGCCCAGAGTCCTTGGAGAGTGGGTGGCATAGAAATACGTTAAATAAATAAATAAATAAATAAATAAATAAATAAATAAATAATAAATAATAAATAAATAAATAAATAAACAAACAAATAAATAAATATCTCATCCAATTCCATTATAAGTTCAACAACTTCAACCCCACCATCAACCTTAGTCTAGAACTATCTACAGAACAAATTCACCTTCTTGATGTCACTGTTAAACTACACAATGGATATTTTAAGTACCACGTAGTACAGGAAAGTTACAAATAAATTTGTATGGCAACATGTTTCCAGCTTTCAGTCAGAACACAACCTCATCTGTCATCTATAATCAGGCTCTACACTACAATTACATTTGTTTTGACCCATTTGACATAATGCTTAATTGAGAGATTAAACCAGGTATTCAGGAAACTGAACTACATACCCAATGAGATCAATAGACAAATCAATAATGCCAGATCGATTCCCAGAAGGGTCCTATTAGAAGACAGATCACAGAAAGAGAACAATAGTGACTGTCATTTACAGCTCAAACTGCTCAAAAGCATTGTAAATAAACTGAACAATGACATTGCATTTTCTCTAGCACTGGCAGGCCCATACTTTCATATAGCCAACCACCCAATCTGAAACAGATGCTCACAAGAAACAGCAGGGCACTGATACCAACTTGAAAATCAAACTCGACAACAAACCTATTTTACCTCCATATTTTATACCAACATTATAGGGCTCAGCAAGTACGCACACTGGATTATAGACAACTTCACACACCCTTCCTGCAATGTGATATATGCCATTATTTACCAACAAGGTTCTATACAGGACAAACAATGTGATATTTTTGTTCAAAAAGACCTAAAGGACACCCTTTTGATATCAGGACTCAAACCACAGAAAAACATAACATTTCAACCTCCCAGGACATTCTATGGCAGTTTTAGAAAAAAAAAAATAGGCTTTAACAAAATTGAGTAAGAGATTGTTGCATTTACACTCATCAACAAGTTTCAAGCAATCTCACAAAGTCTTGACAAGCACAATGGGTTTTTTTTAACACAATTGTCAATGGATTAGGTGCTGCAATCTGCATCACATTCATCAGCACCTGCATAACCAGAGACCTCTCCTTTTCCTGACACCCCCCACCTTATCCCAGTTTAAATTATAGTTCAATCACTTTGAACTATAAAGTGGCAAAAACCACTTTGCCAAAGTTGTTTAGGCACATCTCAAAAAATGTAAGCTGTTTAATCAAATGTGTTAGTCAGAAGAGGTGCTACCATACTCCTTACTTTACAGAAGGACACATCTTCACACAGAGAGAGGAATTTTGGCTTAAGATACACTGCTCTATTTCTAAATACTGTACTGTTTTATTTAGAGCTAAAAAGAGGCTAAATGAGACTGAGGTGGCTTTCTCTATCTCTCAGACTTTAGTAGCAGTTTTTAGTTGGTAGAATGAGGTCTTCTCCCTTTTCTGGCTCTTTAGAGGCCTCTCTACTGCCGAGTTTTATCCCACAGTATTTACAAGTTCTTCAGTGTATCTTCAGACCTTCCCAATCCTGAACACTTCAAGAATCTTTCCCTGGGATCAGGGCCGGATTTAGATGAAAAGAGGCCCTAGGCTATTCCACTTAGGAGGCCCTTTCACCTCCCATTTTTAAGTTTGTAAATTTTGCTAACAATTTGAATGTAGGCCTCTCTTGATCTTGAGGCCCTAGGCTGAAGCCTAGTTAGCCTATAGGAAAATCCGGCCCTGCCTGGGATCTCTTTGAGGACAGTGTTATCACTGCCCAATCCAATCATGATGGATCATCATTTTTTTTTCTAAAGCCAATATCAAATCTTTAGCAGCCAGTGCTAAATCTAGATCTGTCTGGAATTGTCAGCTATCATATCTCCTCTCCAGAGGTGGTATTCAGGCAGTTTGGGCCAGTTCACCCACACCAGTAGTGGAAATCACAGGTGGGCCTGCCCATTCGTTCCGCCTCTATGCCATCCTATTTAGGTAAATTTTTTAGGGCACATGCATGGAAGGTGAGTAAAGTGCATGCGCAGAAGGCTGGGCACATATGCGGAAGGTAGCCATGTGCGCAAACTGGACATGCAGGGGGCGAACTGGTAGTACCATAGTGTGAATCCCACCACTGCTCTTCTCTGTTCTTTCACTCCAGCAAACTTGTTTTTTTAAATCACTGCCTTCATTGCCAGCTCAGAAGCCAAGTTCTCTCTCCCTATGAGAAACATCATACTGGAAAACTGAGTTATATTTGTATTCAACAGTTAAAATTAGAGCATTGGGCTCCTTATGGATGTGTTTGAGGACATGACAGTTCTATCAGAAGTTTCAACTCCTATGTAGGTTAGATTTTAATGAACTTAGATGAGAAGTGAGGAGGGTAAATATGACTTGACATCCTAAAGAGCAAACAAGCTGGAGAGATCCTGAAATGAGATATTGAAAACACAGTAAAAAAAAAAAATCTTATGAAAAGGAAACAGGGGAAAGGTTTAAAGATGCTATCAAGATGAACAGTGAACAGAAAGAGATGTATAGGCAAATGGAAATAATGGCTGATCACTACAGAGGAACTATTATGATGATAGCTCAGTTCTGTATAGAAGGAGTCAGGAATGCTAAAACTCATAATGAGATGAGGCTGAAAAAGGATGCAAAACAGGATTAGAAGAGTCAAAGGAGGCAATTGGCTCACTGCAGAGGAAAAGTGGAGAAGGAATAAAGGTGAACAGGAAAAGGCCGACCTTCTGGAAGAATACTGAAAAATCTCCATTCTCTTCCCACTCTAGGGGAAGGTTACTGCAAAATCCCCATTTCCTCCCGATCAGCTGGGACTCGGGAAGCAGAGAATAGATGGGGGCAGGGCCAGTCAGAGATGGTATTTACCGGTTCTCTAAACTACTCAAAATTTCCACTACCAGTTCTCCAGAACTGGTCAAAACCTGCTGAATACCACCTCTGCCTATGACTTAAGTGTTGTAGTTATGATTCCTGACGAATGTATCTTGTCTTTTTATGTACACTGAGAGCATATGCACCAAAGGCAAATTCTTTGTGTATCCAATCACACTTGGCCAATAAAGAATTCTATTTATTTTATTCTATTCTTTGCATCTGCCTTCTCTCAAAAGAGGGAAGGACCCCTTTCTATTATGATTAAGAAAATGGTTCAGGGAACGCCTCCCAGGATTGATAAAGGCTTTAAGCAAAGTTTCCAGGAATAGCTACCAGATTTTGCCTTCACAAATCCAGATGACAATCAAGAGGACAGAAAAGAAATGCAGAAAGCTCTCAGCTCCTCAGCATCAATATAAAAACATCCAAATTTGTAGCCCAGATCTGACAGTCCCAGGTAAATTATCTTCCAAGGAATAGAATCATTAGCCATGATTTTCAAAAAATTTCAAACATCATTCTAACTGTTTTTAAAAAGATACCTGGGCAACTACAAATTTTCAGGTAAGAAGGTAGAACTTATTGTCAAACAGCAGGTTTGGCAAGAAACAAATTCTCCAATTATCAGGAGGCAGGATGGGTTTGTCAAGAACAACTTGTGTCAAACCAACTTTGTTTCTTTTTAAGATTAAGTGATTAATTGGATGGACTATATTGTTTTGGGAATGGTACGCTTTTGAACTTAGTAAAACAAAAGTCTCAAGCTCAATCAACATGAGGAACAGATCATTATTCTAAAGCCTGGAACTCTGAAGTCTTTTCATACATTGATATACAGTTTCCAGTGAATTAAAAATGAAGAAAACTGAGTATCATTATTTGTGTAGGGGAGTTCAGAGCTAACCTTGAAGAAGAAATGCAAGAACGGTTAGAAAAACATCCACTTAGCCCTGGGAAGAAGAGGCAGAAAATGAAACTTAAGATAACCCTGTTTTGATTTTCTTTAATATAACAGGGCACAGGGGAAACTCTGACAGGCTTTCAAGGTTCTCTTATTATATCCTGAAACAATAAAGTAGTCTTCCAGTGGTCCTTGTAGGGCTGATAGTATGTATTGTAAGGTAGTGATAGAAGTTAAAAAGCTTCTGATCTGCACACACACACACACACACACACCCCATTCCTTTTAACAGTCTTCTGATCTGGAGTCAGAGAAACCCTTCTCCATTCATAACATCTAATGTTTCCTTAAAGGTAATAGAACTCTGACAGGCAGCTCTGGAATTGATCCACGGCATGGGAATTTTAACATCTATGCCCATGTTCTTTACACATGTGTCTGGCCGGGAAGATCTTTTCTGATAAAGGAAATAACAAGCAAAATATTTCCTCTAATCATAAAAAGCCATGTGTTTCCTGCTTTTTCTTTCTCTGGTCATTTTACTCAGGCATGTCTTGGAATCATATTAAATCCCTGCTGGTGTACCAGTCTAAGGCCAGCTGCCTCAAAAGCAAACTTTGTATTGTTTTTGGACCAAATAAAGAAACCTTTTTTCCAATGGCTTGCTTCCGCATCTTAATGGCTTCCTAGCTTGGAAGAAAAGAACCTAGGGGAATTCTCTCAACAGTAGCAAATGTATGGATTGAATTTTTTTTTTTTTTTTGCCAAATTAAACTATTTTTTACCATTTCACTCTGGCTACTTATCTGGCAGCATTTTTCATTAATCAGGATACTAGTCAACAAGGTTGGGATAGCTAGTCAGTTCCTGCACTGAAATGAGGTTAGTGTGTATGTCAGGAATGTTCCTTACAGCTCCTATATTCTATAAAATAAGCAAGTGTTTTTTGTCAGGGCAACCTGGTCTACCCAATTATGGGATGGAGCATACTGCTTCCATTTTCACCTTTCAGCCCCAAACCAGGAGCCTTCACAGGCAGTTTTGTGACAAACTATTTTTTGTGTTGAATTGTCGATAAAACATAAATTCAATATAAAATAAGCAACATCAGTAACATTTATGACAACCAGATTGCAATCCTGATACTCATGTTCAGGAAGGGCCTTGTGCTGATGTGTTCTCAGATATGTCCATCATTGTCCCACCTGTCCTTTGTATTTTTAAAATTGCATTTAGTTTTAAATGAACTGGAATAATGCCAAACAAATCATGTGACCTGTTTTACAATAAAGTCCCTAGGGCTAGATCAGGGATGTCAAACTCGGGACAACACATTGTCACGTGACGTATCACAACTTCCACATCCAGCCTGCAGGCCGTGAGTTTGAGACCCCAGGGCTAGATAATTCCTACAAATACCTTAAAGGCATTTAAGATGAAGATGAATATTGAACAAGACTCAGAAGGTTAATGGGGAGCAACACGGGTCTTTTGTGACTGTTATTCAGCCTGCCACAGCACTAGGTTCAGACAACATATTTGCATAACATTTTGAATTTTTCAAATATGTCCACTGGCTTAAAAAATGTCAAGCTTTAAAAATCAAGTATAAGGAACAACACCGTTTTGTTCTGAATGTTTTCTGCACAAATACCACCCTCACAGGCAAAACAGGGAAACTAACAGGTCACATTGCTCTGCTATGACAAGTCATTGATTTTTAGAAGGTTAGCTAAAATAACCTTGTTTTTTTCTGGCTTCTGAGCTATCCTAAGACTTCTAATCTTTCACTGATCTGCCGTTTCCTTTGGTATGCACCATGCAAGAATCACTGGAGTGAACGAAAGCTGTTTATCTGACCTTTAAGTCTGATCTTGGAATATCATTTTTCCAAATCTAATTACCAAATACATTAAGGTTTCCTCTTTCTTGAGCACTTGCTGTGATCCGCTTAACAGTGAGCAGAGGACAAAGATCAGCTCTCTCTCTCTCTCTCCTTTCTTTTGACTTGATTTATACTTCAAAGCTGCCAAGGTGCTGACAGTTCAGGCTGTTTTCATTAAGTCAAAAGCTGTAGAAGAAGATCCGTGGTAATTACAGACAACATTATCTGATGGGAGATAAAACTATGTTTTTATTCTCTTCATAAAGATGAAAGAAAGTTGTCTTTTATTTCCTTTACTCTGCTGTCATTTTGGAAGACCATCTAGATCTGTTTCTTTCTTGGCTAAATTTATAGACTTCCCACATAAAGGACTGCAGGGAGAAACATGCCCATTGGCAATTTAAGGGCCTGATTTGGTAAGCCAGTCATTCCTTTGTAAATTTCCACAGTACAACTTCAGCAATGTAAATACTATCCAAAACCATAAGTCATTTTAAACAGTGGATTAAATATTGGCTAAAATTTCATATCACAAATATTGGTTCATAAGCTGCAATAACTTTGTTTATGTGTTGTATTCAGCCAAAACTACACCAATAAGTTAGCAAATGAATGCTTTGTGTGAGCGTGAGATTTGATGCAGATTTTCTCACAAAAGCATCTGTCGTGGATGCTTTTCCTACAGACATCAACTTTTTGAGTTTTAAGTCTAGTCAAGAAAAGATACCCCTGCAGGGAATCCAAGAGTGTCAACCGTGGAGGCCATCTTTCCCTTTGAATCTTCAGGGATGCCACATTTAGTTGTGCTGTGGAAAACTGGGAGAGGGGCTGCTTCAGTAATGGGTTACTCCTGGTTCGGACCGGTTTGCAAGAACTGATAATAAAACTGGCAGAAGGCCCCACCCACCACCCCAGATGTCATCATCAGCGATCTGCGCATGTGCAGAAGCTTCCCATTGTGAACCGGTAGTAAAGATAAGTAGAACCCACCCCTGGTCTGTTTGGAGTGCGTAGAGATAGATAGTCACAACAAAATTCTTTCTTTTTCTCAAGGACGTTCAGCCTGCACCTGGAGAGATGTGACTGAGAAATATCTCCAGATGGGATGGTGGATTGATTGGACCATGTGATGGACATGTGGGTGCAGGAGAAGGGACATTAACTTTCCTTTGGGTGGGGAAAACCCAGGGGCTTTCAAGTTCGGGTTTTCCCAGATGTGCCAATATGACATTTCTGATAAAATGGAACTTTGAGGAATTGCCTGTCTCGGAGTCTTACTTGGTTGGGGGTGTTACTTGGAACCATGACAGCTAATTTATTAACAGAATAATAACATTATTAATAGAACCTTGAAAACCTCTCCAAATTCATTATTCATGCCCCCTGTTCAAGGACAACAAGGTGGGATGTTCTGATTCTTTTTCTCACACCTTTATTTCCCCAGTACGGAACAACCCTTCATCTCTTTCTCAAGGATACACCTAGAGCGAAGTTGCTAGGCTGTAGACTCATTTTGCCAAAAGGAGGGTAAAAGATTCTTTGTACACTGCCTAATCTAACTTCTCTGAGCATGAAATCAAACAGATCTTGGGTGCCTGTCTACTGGTCTATGAATAGGGCTCATTTCATTTGAGCCCCTAGCGATATAATTACAGTGAATTTAACTTCCCTTGTAGCTTTAGCGCAAGCTGCCTATAATTACAGTTTTACAACGCTGTAGTTTATTCATACATTTTAACATCTTAAAACATAATGCTCTCTGGTTACAAACCCCTAAATGAGGACGGAGTAGTCTTTTTACTTTCATTCCTTAGGCAGTGATGGTTGGAAAGAGTATCTGCTGTCTAGGTAGACCAAGATGAACAAGCATCGTAGCCTTTACGCTTCTTTTGCTTCATTTATCCTGTACAGTTAGTCCTCAACTAACAACAATTCATTTAGTGAATGTTCAAAGTTACAATGGCACTGAAAAAAGTGACTTATGACAATTTTTCACAATTATGACTGCTACAGCATCCCCATGGTCATGTGATCAAAAGTCAGATGCTTGGCAACTGACTCATATTTATGACAGTTGCAGTGTCCCGGGGTCAGTTTTTGCTACCTTCTGACCAGCAAAGTCAATGGGGAAATCCAGGTTCCCTTAACTAACCAGTGGTGAAATCCAATTTTTTTTACTACTGGTTCTGTGGGCGTGGCTTTGTCGGCATGGCTTGGTGGGCGTGGCAGGGAAAGGATAGTGCAAAATGTCAATTCCCACCCCACTCTGGGGCCAGCCAGAGGTGGTATTTGCCAGTTCTCTGAACTACTCAAAATTTCCGCTGCTGATTCTCCGAACTGCTCTAAATTTCCACTACCAGTTCTCCAGAACCTGTCAGAACCTGCTGGATTTCACCCCTGCCTGTTACTAACTTAACATATGCAATAATTCACTTAATAACTGTGTCAAGAAATGGGGCAAACTCAATTAATTAATGTTTCACTTAGTAGCATAAATGCTGGGCTCAATTGTCGTCATAAGTCAAGGACTACCTGTATTATATTCCTGTAATATTCCACACAATTTCCTCTTGCATGTACTGAGCAATCGCTCACCCTGAAGAATTGAAGAGTTATTTACTCATGGAACTTTGTAGCTTTGTGTCTCAAGTATAGGTGCTCATGTACCATCCTTGGATCATGGGGAGTAATAACAGGCAGGCACTCATGCTGAACCATAAATGGCAAATGAAAGAGAGGCTCCCCAAGCTGTTCCTGGTCTCAGGGTGGATATGTGGCTTTATTGAATACTAAACATTAGTTATCTGCTGGCTCTGGGCATTGCTTGATACTAATAGTCATTTCAGGGCCTTTACTGGAATCTGTTCCGTTTATAGCCTTCTTTCCCCGATTTATCAATATTAATTTGCTAACTTGGTTTGTGATAATCTGCTAATGAGATGGAATTGGAATGAGAAGTTAATTTATTAAAATCTGACTTTGGGCCAGTCCTTCTTTCTCAACCCCACTAACCTCACAGCAGTGGTGGGATTCAAGTAATTTAACAACCGGTTCTCTGCCCTAATGATTTCTTCCAACAGCCAGTTTGCCAAACTGCTCAGAAAGTTAACAACAGGTTCTCCCGAAGTGGTGCGAACTGGCTGAATCCCACCATTGCTTCACAGGGTTGTTGTGGGGTAAATAAGAGGAAAAAACATATTTGATATTATTATTACATATATTTATTGCTTTGAATTATTAATAAAAGCAGTAAAGGTGAGATTTTTTTTTAAAGTGCGATTCTAGTTCCTAGGTCGACAGGAAATTGGGAACATGTTACTTGTTAGTTCTGCCAATGATGATTGAAGGTACACAGAAATCTTATTAGTGATTAGTGCAGTTTCTTACCTAAAGCCTGATTATGTTTTGAAATGTATAATTAAATCATGCTGTATAAGGTGATACTAAAAGTCATGCTGAGCACTCTGCTATTGAAGAGTGCACTAACAAAAATATTTTGTAACAGCTCCACAATAAAGATG
Organism: Masticophis lateralis; assembly: GCA_030761175.1. NCBI lineage: Eukaryota > Metazoa > Chordata > Lepidosauria > Squamata > Colubridae > Masticophis > Masticophis lateralis. Next base: position 259,202,176 of record JAUDYJ010000001.1, on the reverse strand, counting down.
CCTATTCAACCACAAATGATGTTATCTATGATTCTCACACTTTTATCAAGCTGTGATGTCATGTGTTATTTTACATTAATTGTAGGATTTGGGCATAATGCTTAATCTTGCTTGTGAAAGCAAACCAAGGTAAACCTGAGGTGTCCTGCTATTGAATTCAAGTACAAAAATGGTATGACTTGGTTCCAGGGGTGAAATCTACTTATCTTCCTTACCGGTTTGGAAGTGCGTGCGCATGCTTAACATTCATGTACAGACCTTCTGCGCATGCACAGAAGATAAAAAACCATTACTTCCTGGTTAAAACCAGGAAGTAATGACACCAGGGTGGGTGGGCGGAGCTTTGCTCCACCATCACTATTGGATCACCCAATCCAATCCAAACTGCGAGCATTTCACCCCTGCTTGGTTCCCATTTCATACTAAAATAGTTCATTTAACCAGAGTCTACTAAACAAATGATATTCAGTTGAGCTCCCACAACAGTGGTAGGCTTGTTTCAGTATGCTGAACTGGAACTTTGACTGTGTTCAGTATGCTGAAGTACACTATGTCAGTAAATGGTGAATCATGCATGTGTCTCTAGCTTTGGAATTGGACAACTTGCCACACTCAGCTTGCTGTGGCCAACTTGCCATGGTCAACTCACCATGGCCAATTTGCCGCAGCCAAGTCACCATGGCCAATTCACTGCAAGACAATTTTACAATTCTATTGAATTATTTAAAATAAATAAAAAAATATTAAATAAATTAAATAAAAAAATAAAATTTAAAAAAAATTGCCATTCACATTTCCTTCTGTGCTCCCGTTTGCATCCTTTCTTTAATGATTCTATTCCATTATTTCTTTGATATTAGTATAACTCTTGTCCCATAGCAAGTTGTCCTGCAACGAGTTGGCTGTGGTGAGTTGTCCTGCACTGAGTTGGCCACGGCAAGTTAGCTGTGGCAAGTTGGCTCTGGTGAGTTGGACATGGCAAATTGTCATAGACCCCTCTAGCTTTAGTTGATTTTCAAATTCAAAGTTAAACATATTATCTTAGTTGCGGAATAAGTACTATTTGAATTTAGGTGGTTGGAAATGCAGAGAAACAGTAGATATGTCCAAAAAAAAAAAAAAAAAAATCAAACTACCTATGGACTTTCCAGTTGTGTCTGTGTCAGAGGTGGTATTTAGCAGGTTCTGACCAGTTCTGGAGACCTGGTAGTGGAAATTTTGAGTAGTTCAGAGAACTAGTAAATGCCACCTCTGACTGGTCCCGCCCCCATCTATTCTCTGCCTCCCGAGTCCCAGCTGATCGGGATTAAATGGGATTTTGCAGTAACCTTCCCCTGGATTGGGGAGGGAATGGATATTTTACAGTATCCTTCCTCTGGAGTGGGGTGGGAATGGAGATTTTACAGTATCCTTCCCCTGCCACGCCCACAGAACCGGTAGTAAAAATTTTTGAATCCCACCACTGGTCTGTGTGTTCAATAAGATAATATTGTGTATATTACATAATCTCTTTTTATTTTGTAATAGCTTCTTCATTAGAAATCATTGGTCAATGTTATATCAGAGGCATACAGCCTTTGTGCCAGTTACTGAAAAGCTAAACAACTGCTCACACACAATTGCTTCGCTATAACCAGGCAATGATCAGTTTAAGATAGGATGATTTGAATATGTCACTTTAAAGAAGTGGGCAATACTGTGGTCCATTTTAACAATAAACTCAATTCGATATGTGGAAGAAAAATGCTATAAAAGCAAGGAAATTAAGTGATAATTAAATCCTGAAGGCAGATAGGGCAATTAAAGCAATCAGAGGCTTTCAAAAAAAAAATCTTAATTGATAATCACAAAACACAGTTCACGTTAAAGTCTACCAGTTCATTCTAGAATAATGGCTCTTAGTAATAAAGTTTGATCCTCACAGAATCAAAGCATTTTTCAGAACAGGAACTGGTTACTGTTCATTCTTGTTACTTGGATTTTTGAAGGATTAATCCTAGATCACAAGTGGGTATGTCAAGCAGACTCCTGCCTGCAAGGTTTCCTACAGTTTCTACAGTAGTTTTTTAAAAAAAATACATAAATTGAGTGGCTGCATAAAAACCAACCAACAGGAGATGCCCCATGTAAGGAAGTTGGGACAATTTAGCTGGTACCCCAAAACAGGAGATGGGTCCAGAGCAGGGATCTCCAACCTTGGCAACTTTAAGCCTGGAGGACTTCAACTCCCAGAATTCCCTTTTCCCAGCTTTGTTGTATGAAGACCTTGGGGAGAAGAAATTTGAAGACTTCCATCCTTCTTCTCTATAATTTCAAATCGTTCTGTTACAGTCATTTGAGATTCGTGGAGAATACAGTACCAGAGGCAGTCAATTATTTTTCCTGTCTAATCTTTCTTGTTTGGAAGGGATAGAAGGAGAATTATATTAAATTCAAAGTTGTTTTACTTTCTGGTAAATATATTATTTCTAGTAGTATACGGGAGAGAAAGAGATGCTTGCATACTTCTTCTGGCAATTGATGATAAATTTGTTTCTATTTTCAGAATGATAGCTATGGGGTGCCTGGCTGTGAGCTTCCTGCCTGATTTGAAATTTCTCATGCCTTTACAGCCTCTTGTATCTGCTAGAAAATCCACCTGTGAGACTCAGAACACCTTTTGAGAGGCTTCCACTCAGAATAAGTAGAAGTTGCAGTGGGAAGGAAAAAGAGGGTGAATTCCTTTGTGCTTGTACATAGTCATACAGAACTTTGAATTTTTAGTCATGGAAACTATTCTCCTTATAAAATTTAAGGAGTCTTTTTCTGAATTAACTAGCCTAATTAAACTGGTATCTTTGATTGCTAACAAGTGCAATCCAATTGAAACTTCAGTTGTATATGGATCTTCTTAGTGGAAGGAGCACAATAGCCTAACGGTTAAGATGCTGGGTTTGTCAACTGGAAGTTGGCAGTTCAAGACCCAAGCACTGTGTGATGGGATGAACTCCCATTCTTGCCCCAGCTCCTGCCAACCTAGTAGTTCGAAAGCATGCCAATGCAAGTAGATAAATAGGTACCACTTTGGTGGGAAGGACAAGAGCATTCCATGGGCCTTGGTGTACACTCATGCTGGCCTCATGATCAGGGAAACATCTTCAGACAAACAACGCTGGCTCTCAGCTAGGAAATGGAGATGAGCACCCCTTACTAGAGTTGGACATGACTGGACAAGAAACCTTTTCGGTAGGAATAATTTTGTTAGCATTTTTTCCTTCATTCTGCCAGGACTATCTATTCTATGAGCTTTAAAGACTGAATGCAATATTGTCACCTTTAAAATATCATAAAAACATTAATGTCAATAACTTTGCCCAACCTGGCTCAGTGTTAGGATGGCTAGGATTTATAAGAATTGGAGTCCATCTTATTTGGGAGACACCTAATTGGAAAAGGTTGTGTTAAAAACTAGGGGGGGCGGGGTAGGATATTTTTGATGTTTGTAGGATGGTATCTTAGGTCAAGTTTTGTTTCTGTCTTCCATTTCTGCTGATAGCAGCTGTTCGGTGCCAAAAAAAACATTTGGAGATAGAGCTGGCTTTTCATATTCCTGATGCTTTCTGACAGTTTGTATGTGGGACGCATACAACATATTTCAATTAGCTGGTCCATCTGCGGTGTCAGTCCTCGAGAAGATTGCTTTAGCATTTTGCCATATTTTTCAAAAGCACAATTCATTTTAAGGCCTATTTTGCCAAAGCGATGATGTCATAAGCCTGCTGAAAGCTCCCCAGGTGACAAGAGAGGTGTCTGGATGTGAAAAATGTTCAGATATGAAAAGACCCTTTGTGGAGATCACGATGTTCTGGGGTAAGAAGATAAAACATTTAAAAGACAACACTCCATTTTAAGGGGCAAGACAGCTGGAGTTGCAGTGTTTCTGCGGTTACATTTATAAATATGACATTTTAGGAAACTTAACGAACCTGAAGGGGAAGAGAAATCTGTCACTGTTTGTATGGTAATGAAATACACCCTTCCTTTCTGAAGAGTGTATGAAGTAAATACAAAATAATTCACGGAAGGGGAAGGAACAATTGTTAATGTTTCTTTTGAACACTCTGCCCGAGTTCATATCCTGTACTGAGTTTCAAACTAGCTTGCTATATTTTACTCTAAATCACTGTTTCTCAACCTTAGCAACTTTAAGCTGTGCGGACTTCAGCTCCCAGAATTCTAGAAGCGGAAGTCCAGACAGCTTAAAGTTGCCAAGATTGAGAAACACTGCTCTAACCTGTTGCTAAACTCAGACATTGTTATGGTTATGGATATATCTGTACAATCCATGACCCAAGAAACGGCTGAATACATTTTATGTATTTACTTACTTACTTACTTACTTACTTACTTACTTACTTACTTACTTACTTACTTATTTATTGGTTCGATTTATATGCTGCCCTTCTCCAGAGACTCAGGGCGGCTTATAATGCGTTAAGCAATAGTCTTCATACTTTGGTATATACCTGCTTAGTAGGGCTTTCGGCGTCCCCTAAGTGGTGTTCTTTTTTATAGAAAGTCAGCTTATTGCTCCCACAATCCGGGTCCTCATTTTACCTACCTCAGAAGGATGGAAGGCTGAGTCAACCTTGAGCCTGGTGAGATTTGAACTTGCAGTAATTGCAGGCAGTTGGCAGTTAAGTGCTACTTTAACAGCACTTAGTCCACTGTGTCACCTTTGATTTTGATCTTTTATTTTATGTACATTGAGAGCATATGCACCAAGACAAATTCCTTGTGTGTCCAATCACACTTGGCCAATAAAAATGCTGTTCTATTTTATTCTATCTGGCATACAGTGCAGATCTAGGCTATTTGGTTAGTTTGTGGTACAGCATGTTGGGCAAACTTGGGTTCAAGAAATCATAAGCAAGTCATAATAACACTACATAATAACAGTATCTCTACAATGTAATTCTACTATACTTCAACTTTTCTTTGGATTATTTAGAATACATTGGTGCTTTCCTTTTCTTATTTTTTAAAGGTATGAAATATGTTTATGTATATACAACCATATGTACACACCGTGTTCCCCTTATAGGTGTCAAAAACTGTGTAAAGAGCATCTAAAGAATTGTTTAAAATCATTTTCTGTGCACCATGTTCCAAACACCATGTTCCAAATATTTAAAAACCCAATTAATGGATTCTGTAATATGACTGGCATAAGGCAATATGTTTAGCATTCAAGATGAGAATTTGGACTTGTGAACATTGCCTGCAACACTTTTTCTTAAAACAGAAACAGTGTTTAAATAAAAGTAAACTGAAGGTAGCTTCTGATCTGAGATTGTGGTAATACAGGAATTCTGACAGAACCTTTTTTTCAAATATGAACCTTATACAGTTAGTCCTCAACTTATGATCAACATCTCCTGGGGTGGTGCGGTTCCCGCAGCTTTGCCCCACAGGGAAAGCTTCAGTTGAGTGGTATGCCTGGGTGCCGGCTCTTTGGGCCAGGCACCCAGCTGTCGGTCCACTTCTGCAGCATCTGCTGCCTTCACTACAGCTTTGGAAGGAAAATAGATGGTTTCGACATAAACCATAGAAGGGTTTATGTGGTTCCCTTTGTGGTTGCTTTGTCTTTCTCCATCTTCCCTGAGTCTTCACGCTGCCTGGTGTCAGGTTGATGTTTGGGGCTCAGGACCCTGGACAGCACCCTGGAGTCTGGGGAGCTGATTGAAGTCTTAAAGCAGATTTGGGTTAATGTCAGGGTTCCAAGTAACATCTCCAATGAAAGAAGACTCTGAAGTTCCTCAAAGTTCCATTTTATTAGAGATGTCATATTGACACATCTGGGAAAACCTGAATCTGAAAGCTTCCAGGTTTTCCTCACCCATAGAAAAGTCCAAGTATCTGCCCAGCACCCACATGTCCATCACATGGCCCAATCAATGCACTGTCCCAACTGGAGATGCCTCTCAGTCACAGCCCTCCAGGCTCAGGGCAAGATGTCCTTGAGTCTCAGAGAAAGGAATGTTATTTTTACTATATATCTCCCCTGCTCCATATAATCCCCCCTCCCAGTGTCCATTTTTGCATGGGCTCTTCAGGCCTGCTAACAAAAACATGACATGTTTTGTCAGCCCAACATTCCACTAGGTACAAATTTTTCTAAGGGACTTGGCTATTCCATTTTCCTGGGCTTTTCCAGGAGTTGCCTGTTACTGTATATCCTGGGTGGGAATAGCTGCCAGGCAATGGTGGCAGAAATGGCCAAGCGAGCATGCTGTCTTTACCCACAGCTACTGAAAGCTAATGAACACCATTATCTCTTCCCACTGCCCTACTCTCTGGGTCTCCTCCCTAACAGCCATGCACCATGTGCAGCATGGACTCCTTTCTGACTGTCTTTGTGTTCTGCAGGTGTTGTGTTCCCTGCCTATTTTTTAACCCTTCTGGTAACCCAAAGCTTAAGGTACCAACTTCACCCCTTGCGATCCATAAAAAAAGGCCAAACCCTCCTGCCAGATATTTGCTTTGGACATAGTGTGGTTAGATAATCCCAGCCCCCTGTTGAATTTTCATCCCAAATTAAAAAAAAAATCTGGGATAAAGAATAACCAGACTACATCTCTCTTTGACCATGCATCATACAGATTCCAGGTAAGAGGCATGGTGGCGCAGTGGTTCGAATACAGCATTGCAGGTTAATTCTGCCAACTGCCAGGAGTTCGATTCTGACCACCTCAAGGTTGACTCAGCCCTCCACCCTTCTGAGGTCATTAAAATGAGGAGCCAGATTGTTGGGGGTAATATGTTGACTCTGTAACCCGCTTAGAGAGGGCTGTAAAGCACTATGAAGCCGTATATAAGTCTAAGTGCTACTGCTTTTGCTATATGCCTCTTTTCCATATTAACTGTATGCCATACGCAAAATGAGATACTTTCTGTTTCTTAGGAGTTGGGTCTCTGCAGGCATATTCTCCTTGCCCACCTGCCTGTCAACCCTTCCAGTCACCCAGAAATTTGCAAGCAACTTCCAATTTGCATGCACATCTCCAGGAGGGCACAACCCACATTTAGAGAACCTCTGCATTGTACCAGAATCAGATCCTTTTGCTATTAAGCGGTACAACTGCCATAGAGCCTCTTCTTCCAATTAAAGTTCTACACCATGCATTGTGTAAAAATTTATGTACGGTAATCAGGCTATGCTTTGGAAATATTTGAATGCATAAAGCGTTATGCACACCAGATACACAATTACATGATTTTTTTCCCCCCTACATCATGGAAATTAGGCCAAAAGAATAAAGTGTACTTCTACTTAATGAAAAGTGCAAGGTAAAGTGAGCACAACAGAAAACAAATTGCACTTTTGTGTTTTTACCTTGGTGAAGCTAGAGGAGCAATTAAATACGGCAGATGCAATGTTTATACAATTGTTGGAGTGCTTCCTGTTTGCCACTGTAGATTACAATGTCTGCTAAAGTAAAGAGTCTATATAAGGGAAAGACTAATTTCAAGCATGTTGCAGAAACCATTTAGAGGAATGCATCCTCGGTGTTATGTGAGTTGCTTTTTTTTTCAGAAATTAAACTATAGTGGAAGAGATGTTAATTTATCCTGTGATGGCAGTTTTGTCAAGGATCTGAGAAGTCTAAAATGGATGTTCAGCCAGACATAGCTGCAACAGCTGTCAAGGTTATAGCTGAAGGAAAATATTCTAGCCTCATTTAGATGCACCCCCAAGGAATTATCATTTCTTTCTCTTAATGTTATGTATTTCCTTAGATATTTGCCCTATTTTATTTATTTATTTATTTATTTATTAAATTTCTATACCGCCCTTCTCCTTCCGGACCCAGGGCGGTGAACAGCCAATTAAAACCAATACAATACAATAAGTTAAAACGTACTAAAATCAATATAAATTTAGGCTGAAGATACAAACCGAATAAAAACTCTAAAACTCTAAAAATTTAAAATAATTTAAAATATTTAAAAATAGGAGGGATCAGGCAAGTCCGGCAAGTTGGAAGAGATGAGTCTTCAAAGCCCGACGAAAGGTCCGGAGGTCAGTGATAGTTCTCAGATCTGGAGGGAGATCGTTCCAGAGGGTGGGGGCTACCACAGAGAATGCTCTCCCCCTGGGGGTCGCCAGCCGGCACTGTCTGGCTGACGGCACCCTGAGGAGGCCCTCTCTGTGGGAGCGAACGGGCCGGTGGGAGGCAATAGGTGGCAGAAGGCGGTCCCGTAAGTACCCTGGTCCTAAGCCATGGAGCGCTTTAAAGGTGATTACCAACACCTTGAAACGCACCCGGAAATCAACCGGCAACCAATGCAGCTCACGCAGGAGAGGTGTCACATGGGAGCGCCCTGTCGCTCCCATAATCCCCCGCGCGGCCGCATTCTGTACCAGCTGAAGCCTCCGGATGCATCCCAAGGGGAGCCCCATGTAGAGAGCATTACAGTAGTCCAAGCGAGACGTGACGAGCGCCTGAGTGACTGTGCGTAGGGAGTCCCGATCTAGAAAGGGCCGCAATTGGCGTATCAGGCGGACCTGATAAAAAGCTCCCCTGGCCACAGCTGTCGTATGCTCCTCTAAAGACAGCCGTGGATCCAGGAGGACGCCCAAGTTGCGCACCCTTTCCGTGGGGGCCAATGATTCGCCCCCAATAACCAACGATGGAGTCAATTGGCTATATCGGGACGCCGGCAGCCACAGCCACTCAGTCTTGGAGGGGTTGAGTCGAAGCCTGTTTCTCCCCATCCAGACCCGCACAGCTTCAAGGCACTGGGACATCACTTCCACGGCATCGTTGGGGTGGTTTGGGGTGGAAATGTACAGCTGAGTGTCATCAGCGTACTGATGGAATTCCACCCCAAAACCACGGATGATCTCACCCAGCGGCTTTACATAGATGTTGAACAGAAGGGGCGAGAGGACCGACCCTTGTGGCACCCCACACACTAGGCGCCTCGGGGTCGACCGCTGCCCCCCTGTCAACACCGATTGCGACCGGTCGGAGAGGTAGGAGGAGAACCACCGCAGAACGGTGCCCCCCACCCCCAGTCCCTCCAACCGGCGCAACATGATACCATGGTCGATGGTATCAAAAGCCGCTGAGAGGTCTAACAGCACCAGGATAGAGGAGTACCCCCTACCCCGGGCCCTCCAGAGATCATCCACCAACGCGACCAATGCCGTTTCGGTGCTGTAACCAGACCTGAAGCCGGACTGGAGCGGGTCTAAATAGACAGCTTCATCCAGGTACCGGGGGAGCTGCCGCGCCACCACACTCTCAACAACCTTCGCTAGAAAGGGAAGGTTGGAGACAGGACGATAATTTACCAAAACAGCCGGGTCCAGGGAGGGCTTCTTGAGGAGGGGCCTCACCACTGCCTCCTTCAAGGCAGGCGGAAGGACACCCTCACTCAAAGAAGCATTTATAATCTCCTGGAGCCAGCCTCGTGTAACCTCCCGGGAGGCCAGCACCAACCAGGAGGGACACGGGTCCAATAAACATGTGGTAGCGTTCAGTCTACCCAGGATCCTGTCCACGTCCTCGGGAGCCACAGGATCGAACTCAGCCCAGATAACACTCTCAAGACTGGGCTCAGTCACCTCGCCCGAACTAACCCAGTCAGTGGCCAGCTCATCCCGAATCTGAGTTATTTTATCATCCAGATATTGAACAAAATCCTCAGCACGTCCCTGCAAGGGATCCTCCCGCGCTCCCAGGTGAAGGAGGGAGCGGGTCACCCTAAACAGGGCGGCTGGGCGATTATCTGATGACGCAATAAGAGCGGTGAAATAATTAGATTTCGCTGCTTTTATTGCCACTAAGTAAGTCTTAATATGAGCTCTTACTAGTGTCAAGTCAGATTCAGAGCGACTAGCCCTCCAACCACTCTCTAGGCGTCTTTTCCGGCGCTTCATCTCCCTCTGCTCCTCGGTGAACCAAGGAGATAAGTGAGTTCGGCACCGGGTCAGAGGCCGCAAAGGCGCGACCCGGTCCAAGGCCCCACCGGCTGCCCTATCCCAGGCAGCCACCAGGTCCTCAGTCGAGTCGCGTGTCAGTGTCTCAGGAAATGGCCCAAGCTCCATCTGGAACCTATCAGGATCCATCAGGCGCCTGGGGCGGAACCACCTAGTTGGTTCCGCCTCCCTGCGATGAGGTGTAATGGTCAGAAAGTCGAGACGAAGGAGCGAGTGGTCAGTCCATGACAAGGGTTCAACACCTATATCCCCAATATCATGACCACTCAACCACTGACCAGAGACAAAAACTAAGTCCAGGGTGTGTCCACCAATGTGAGTCGGGCCCTGAATTACCTGGGTCAGGTCCATGGCCGTCATGGAAGCCATGAACTCCCGAGCCATCTCAGATGTTTCACCGATAGATGGCAGGTTGAAATCCCCCATGACTATAAGCTTGGGGGTATCAACTGCCACCTCGGCTATAACATTGAGAAGCTCGGACAGGGTCGTTGCCACGTGGCAGGGAGCCAGGTACGTGACTAACAGACCCATCTGCGCACCAGGGCCCCATCTCACAAAGGCGGACTCACACCCGGCTATCTGAGGTACAGTGGCCTCCCTCGGACCCAGGCCTTCCTTAATAATGACCGCTACTCCCCCACCCCTGCCCTGGGCTCTCGGCTGGTGGAATGCAAAGAAACCCGGTGGACACATCTCCACGAGGGGAACCCCCCCTCGTGGCCCAACCAGGTCTCGGTAATGCCGGCCAGGTCCGCACCCCCCTCTTCAAGAAGATCACATATGAGGGGGGCCTTGTTTACCACGGACCTCGCATTGCACAGCAACAGCCGGAGCCTCGGGTCCTGAGACTCTAAACAACCCGGGGAACAGGAATAGCTCCGGGGACCGGGGCGCGCAATCGCTCGAAGACAGCGAGTGCGTGCCCCCAGCACATGATATGGTCCCCTGCTCTCGCCATATCTGCCCCTCCCACATAACGTAGTTATCACACCACCCTCAACAGAGGGCTCGTTGAGAGCCCTCTTGCCTCCAGAAACTAAGCCCCCCGTGGCATCAAAGACTGTCGGGCCTGTCCCTTTCCCCCCCGGGTTTCCCCCCAAACCCACACCCTCCCCCACCCCAGAACCCCCTAAAACACCCCTTAAAAAAGTCCTTAAAAAACCCCTCAATCCCCTTTTCGTGACATGCCACCTCTCGGGGTCCCAAAACCCGTCATTAAGGTAGGCCCTCGATAGTGTGGAGGGCCAAACCCGCGAGAGGGGGGAATCTCGCAGGGCAAGAAGCGTCGACCTAGGAAGCATCCAACAGAAGTGGGCCAGAAATAGTGGCATGGCAAAGGTCCATGATCATAGTTCAGATAATGTCCTGAGACAGGAACCAGATCAGTCAGGAGAAAAACGCCACTACCCTCTCACGGTAGCGGCCAAAGAGTCTCTGCATTCTGTCTCAAGAGAGGGAATGTCCAGACCACCCTCTCACGGTGGTCCAATCAGCAGGCACGTTGGAAAGTCCAAGGCCACTCTCTCACCGTGGCCCGGCGAATTCATCCTGCGATGTGACACCCCCTCAAGGTGGAAATATCAGAATCGGCTCCATAGGTCCTCCCGTGAGCTGGCCTTTCTTCTAATGGCCAGCCAGCGGACGATGGAATGTTGCTAGAAAGATGGTAAAAAAGGCCAGGAGTCCAGGCACAGGCAGCTGATGGAGAAACAGCATGATTTAAAGGGCCAGCGGAGGGCAAACTAGCAGAAGGATGGAATGCTGCTAGAAAAGGCTAAGGGCAGCCGGAGTCCAGGCCCAAATAGCTGGTGAATAGGCGTAGGTTAGAGGGCCAGCGGAAGACAAGCGGGATGGGGGGGGATGCTGAGGGCTTCACCACGTCTACCAGCGCCCTCAGCCCACCACCAACTGCCAACGCCCTCTCACCGCCGTCGCCGCTCGCCACTCGGTCCTCCTTGTTCCTCGCCGCACCGCCATCTTTCGCAGCGCCGCCCAGCGCCGCCCAGCTGTTCTTGGGCGGCGGGAACCTCCGGAGGCCTGCTAGGGCCTACTGGGGCCTGCTGAGGGCTTCGCAGCGGCTGCCCTCTCACCGCAGCCGCCGCTAGCCGCTCGCCGCCATTTCGTCGAGTTTCGCCGCTCCGCGCCGCTCCCCCACCGCGCCGCCATCTCCGCAGCGCCTCTCAGCTGTTTAGAGGCCCGGAAACGGCGAAAGCGGCGGGGACCTTTAGAGACACGCTGGCGGGCTACAAACCCACCAGCGTGTTGGCAAAATGCTCCGCTGGCTGGGCGGGGGTCGCCGATGGTCCGCAGCCCCCCCGGACCCTCTAAAGCCAGCCAAACAACCCATCGTCAAAACGGAGCCCTAGATGCAGTCGCCATCTTGGGCATGCGCAGAAGAGTCTTGTATATGTATATACAAGACTACATATATTATATGAAATATATTCATATTTATATATATTTATATATATATATATTTCTAAATCAGGTTTAGATTTGATTTGATTTAGGTTTAGGGATTGGGAATTGTAGTGGGTGGGAGTGTGTTTGGGGATTGTTATGTGTGTTGGACCTGGTCTTTGGGTGTTAAGTGAATTTTGTTGTATGGGTATACTGTGTATACTGTGTATACGCGTACAATGACAATAAAGTTATTATTATCAGATACGAAACTGAATACAGGTGGTCCGTTTATGTGACCGTTCAAAGTTATGTCCCTGAAAAAAGTGACTTACGACCATTTTTCATACTTACTACCCTTGCAGCATCCCCATGCCATATTATCAAAATTTGGATGCTGGGCAACTGGTTCATATTTATGATGGATGCAGTATTCCTGGGATCATGTGATCATTTTTTGTGAACTTCTGACAAGCAAAGTCAATGGGGAAACCCGAATCCCTTAACAACCCTGTTACTAACGTAACAACTGCGGCTATTCACTTAACAACTGTGGCAAGAAAGGTCATATAATGGGGGCAAAATTAACTTAAATGTCTCACTTAGCAACCAAAATGTTGTCCTCCATTGTGGTCGTAAGCCGAGGACTACCTGTATTCACTTTCGTATGTGATTTATTGGCTTGAGTGGAAGAACTGAAATTGGCATTGTGCTTGTGATCTAAATCAGCCTTCTCCAACCTACTGTGCTTGATATGTTGACCCTCATCTTATGTGGACCCCAGCCAATATATGTCTTATCCAAGATCTCAAGCACTGCTGCCCATTGGCTAAATGATCTAAATATCCGGCCATAGGTTTAGCCACCCCAGCAGCCGCTTATACATAATTTAATTTCATTCATAATCTTATTCATCACCCATCCTGTGTGTTTTTAAAATGGTTCACTGCTCTGATGTTTTATATTTTGATACACATTATATATCCAGTGTTGGCGAACATTTTCAGCAGTGAGTGCTGAAATGGGAGCCACGCTCACAGGGAAAGCACAGGTAAATGGAAGAGCAGTTCCCCAGTGCGGATGCACAGGAATACCAGAAACTGGAAGAGTAGCTCCCCGGTGTGCACATGTGGGCGCGCCAGAAACCAGAAGAGCAGTTTCCCAGCATGCATGTGTGCGCCAGGAAGCTGAGCTTCCAGTTTCTGACATGTGGTCGCCAATCAGCTGCTTTTCTGGTTTCCGGTGCTCTGGCACGTGCAAAGACCATCTGGAACCCAGAAGAGCAACAGGTGATGGCTCGCATGCCCAGAGGGATGGCTTTGCATGCTACTTCTGGCATGCATGCCATAGGTTCACCATCATGGGTATATGCTCTTTTTGTGAGCTTTTATGCATTAATCCTGTAGTAATTCATAATGTGTTTTAATCTATCATTCATCTTAGTTCTATAGTAAAAGTAGCAGCATAATTAGTTTGATAACCAATTATTACAAGCAAGCTAATTATCAGCATAAAGGAACTAAAGAGAGGCATCCGCAGCCATCCAAGATTACATGCAGTGAAATCGTAACACATTCTCTACTATTAAGTACTTGTGTCCCATCTTCCGATGTAAATTATAGTTTTGGTGTTATGACACTATGACACATCCCCGCCTTCCATATTATGATGCCTGTGGCTGGTGCACTGATCTTATATTTTTGCATTTATATATCTAGAACAAATTTACTATATAAATATCAAGTCATTAATTCAGAACTAAATTAAACCCAAAATCTACCTAAAGGAACAGTCATTGATTCCACTGAAGGTTGCAAATAATGTAATAGGTAGTTCTATATTAGTCTGGGATTCTGCAGTCCAGATGGGCCCCTCAAAAGACTTTTGAGCCAAAGACAAGTAGGCATTTCAAGCAGAAAAACGCCCACATCTTAAATGCAGGAAACAATAACAGATACCTGAATGAATCACATGCTCTTTTGGGATGTGCACTTAATGATGAGACTAGAAAGCAAGCTTATCGCAGGTCCGGGATCCTCACTAAAGATTCTCAATCTTTAATTGGATCAAATACTCAGCTGCCTGCAACTTGCACTTTGTAAAATACTTGTACTGAAAATGAGATGCAGCACAGGGCAGAGGTGCTGAAGGAATGACTGGTTGCTTCATCACCTAATGTTTTTATTCTGCACGCTGGGTGACTGTTTGCACCTGGAAGGAAAAAATAAAGAAGAAATGCCAAGGAGGAGGTAATGAACGTATCGGCACAGTGGTTGCTGGGTAACAGCAGGTAGTCTGGGCAATATGGAGAGTCACTGGGGAAGGAGAACTAGAAAGCACTTTGCTGAAGTCCTTCAGACCTGGCAATCCCTCTGAAGATATACATTTTTCTGTCAAATATTTAACAAGCTTCATCTTGCATTATACCTTTGGTGTACAGAAGTCTTGGAAAGGAAACAGGGCGTGAGATGGGGAGAAGAATTAGAATGCAGAAGAAAAGCTATTGTGTTCATTAGTTTAATACACATAAATATAAATTCTACCGTAAGGGCTATTAATTTGGTGGTTACATTACTCTTCCCTTTCTAATTTTCCTTTGACAATTTGCATTCTTATTATCTCATGTAAAAATGAGGCAGCAAAGAACCTTTGCAGCACCTTTCATCTTGTGGAGAGCCTCACCGGTAAAATAAACTTCAGTTATTCCAGAAGCATTCAAATGCTGGTCACATGAGACATAACATCCCTTCAGATCCTGCAAGATGAATGCAGTCAAATATATTTTTCGGTTGCCAGATGCACAACGATGCAGCTTCCCTTCCAGGGTGAATCTGGCAGCATCTGATACTTGACTTCTGGAATCATCAAAATCCCATTCAAATCTGCTGAAACATTCCTGCAGCTTTTAATGGATCTTGGATTCGGCTCTTGGCAGTTGGACTGCAATTCATAACTTATCCTGCTGCCTCTTGGTTTAGTAGCGGTTTGCTCCAAGCCTGAGACAGCCATGTCCTCTGGACAAACAATGTCAGTTGTGTTCCTCTTCTCCCATTCACTAGCAGCATTTTGTGCTGAGTGCCCATCCTCAGAACATATGTTGATTTACTATTGACATGCATGGCGGAGATCGACTGTAACACAAGGAGAACTGACTACATACCCTGAGTAAGCACCAGCTTGGTAAATTCTCCATAAACATTTAATGAGGTTCATCCAGAGTAGTGCCTGTTCTCCAACAGAGCAGGATGGAAATAAGCTTCATGTTATTTCTGTGCTTGAATTCCTCCAAATTACTGTAAATAATGACTTGCCATCTTGACTTGCAGTTGGCATATTAAAAGTCAACTTTATTAAGGGCTTATTATATCAGTCGTCATCAAATCTCTCCGTTTTTGGTAATTTCCCCCCTATCAGTTTGCCTCTATAGAAGCAGAAGTGTTCTAAAGCCGCCTTCTGTTTTCCCCAGCGATGGCCACTAACCTTGAAGGTAATATATAGGTTTCCGGGAACACATAGAAAAAAGTCCTGTGATGTATAAATAAAGTAGATTTTGTAATTTTATACTATTTCTTTGAATGTGCTGTGGACAGAGGATGTGAGCTTTGTGCTTTTGCTTATTGACATTAGACTATTTCTAGGTGAACATTTCCCAGAAAGGCTTGCTAGATACTACAGTTTGCCTTATGAATAAACATAGATAATATTGCATACATGAGAGTTTTGAGGGTCATCTAATCCAACCCCTTCACAGGCAGGAAATGGAGAATAGAGAACCTGCCCCAAAATAGTTGACAAGGAGAGCTCTTTGTATTATGTTACTCACATTATCAAGAATCTTTTTATTGTGAATTGAAATCTAACCTCATTGGGTTTCTTTCAATGTTCAGGCTTACACAGAAAGAATTTTCATCCTTCCACTTCCACCTTTTAACAGTGACCTTCCAGAAAAAGATCTGGGAACATGTAAGACATATCATGGATTCATTTGGGAGGGGTTTAGACTTTTTGACCCCACTGTTCTTCACTCCAAAACAAACTCAATCCACATCATTTATTCTCACCCAGCAAAAGCTGCAAAAAAATCAAATGCGCAAATATAAAGAAGTAGCGATGGCATTAATTGCATACAAATAACAGTAGCAACTTTTTAAAATAGAAGCTCTCATTACATGCCAGTTTTAAAGGACATTGCAAGTCAAAGAACAAGTATCAACCCTAAAACATAAAGAACTGATAAGAACTGATCATCATCAGATGAACAACCATCAGAACTGATGAAACTTCTTGGATAAGAACCAAAGCATTTTTCTTCTTCCTCTTTAAGGAAAAAAAAAAACAGTTGCCTTTTGAAGAAAAAAGCACTTTGAGAAAACTATGACCTCTGGGTGACTGAGAATCTCCACAAGCATAAAGGTCCCAGGCTATTTTTGATTAGAATTACACAAGTTAGTGACAGATGCAGACATGATGTTGGTTAAAATACAAGCCAGTATATACTTGTTAAAAAAAACAACAGCAAAGTTAAACAATCTGTAAAAAAAAAAAGTCTCTTAAGGAAACTGTATGGATTTGAATATTGCCTGACTAATGCAGACAAGGCAATGGCCAGAAATTTTACTGAACCACATATCCCCTAGGAAGGCACTGACAAAAACCACTTCTGAAAAACCTTGCCAAGAAAACTGCTGGGACTTGTCCAGGCAGTCTTGGAGAATCAGACGTGATTAAATGGAATAAAAAAACAACACACTGCATCCTCTAGATTTCTCGCAGCATTTCTCAACCTCATTATTTTTAGGACATGTGGACTTCCAGAATTCCCCAGCCAGCATGAAAAACTGTAATAGTGTAAAGCAGGGGTGTCAAAACACAAGGCCCGCGGCCAGGTCCAGCCTGCAATGTGGTCAGATCCGGCACATGGGATCATCTTGGAAAATGTAAGGGGCTGGTCCACATTGCTTTGCCCCAGTGCGAAGAGGAAAGATCGGGCCAGCAGTTTGGGAAATGGCGTCAAGTTGGCCACACCCACCCAGTTGGTCACATCAACCCAGTTATCCATGCCCAGTGAGTGGAGTCAAGCTAGCCACGCCCACTCAGTTGGCCACACCAATCCATACCTGCACGGCCCCGAGGTTAACCACAGCCCTGATGCGGCTCTCAATGAAATTGAGTTTGATACCCCTGGTGTAAAGTTTCCTATTCCAGTCTGTTCATTCTTCTGGCAGTTGAATATAATGGATCTAGGTCACTGATGATTAGATTCAAATCCAGTTGTACCTCTAGAAAAGGACTTGGCAAGATAGACATAACCTGTCGGTGGAATGGAATATTGCATTCACTGCTTTGTGACCTTACTTTCTTCCTGGAATGGTCATCTTCTCAGTCTGTTAAAATAATTATTGAAGTGGTTCACAGAAAACTGAGTTCTTTGTAAGGTTTTAGATGTTGGCTTTCTGTTTTCATATGCTGCTCCACTGTATTTGTGAAGCAGGACACATGGATTAAAAATAACAATAGAATGTGCACATGGACATATAAGCCTGTGGACCTTGTGGTTTTGAAGAATACAAGTGAATGAAAATTAATTTGAGCTTCTGTTGTAAGAGAAGGATTTACCTTACTTTTTTAAAATTTGCTTTGGCTAATACCCATAATAACTCACAGTTTTTTTCCCCATACAAATAACCAATTTGAATTGTTTTATCACTGGTTGTGCCAAAGCATTGTAAAGACTTTTTCTACATCATTGTAATATGAATTAAACAGAAGGAACTGATTAAAAGTTCCTTCTTAGTAGCAATTATTCTTTAGGTAATTATTTTAATTAACTACTTAGATGATAGGTACAAGCAGAACATAATCCTCCCTTTAAAAGTGGCTAGAATTATTTTACAAAGGAACTGTTTAACACTGGATGACTGGTTGATTCAATAGGTAAATAAATCTGGACCCATTCTGGGTCTGCAAATAGTGTGGTTTGGTTCAAGAAAAGTCCACTTTGTGTGTGCGCGTGTGTATGTGTGTGTGTAGGAGAACAGTCACAGACATTTTCCATCAGTAAAGACAACAGTTCACGGAGAACATAAAATTGACTTACAATACAGCTTGTAACTTTAATTATGCCATCTGCTTTGAGTACACACTAGGTTCTTATAGCCTATGACTTTAGGATTATTTTCCCAGGACAACCAAAGTTTGATATATTGAGTAAATTGTAGTTCATAAAATAGCAAAAACACAAAAAATGCAGTACGTATTTCATAAACAGACTTTTGTTTCCATTTGCTAGTATTTTAGTACTGTGAATAGCTACATCTTGTAATTATCCGTATATACTCGAGTATAAGCCGACCAGAATATAAGCCAAGGCACCTAATTTTACCACAAAAAAACTGGAAAAACTTATTGACTCAAATATAAGCCTAGGGTGAGAAATGCAGCAGCTACTGGTAAATTTCAAAATAAAAATAGATACCAATAAAATTACATTAATTGAGGCATCAGTAGGTTAAAAGTTTTTGAATATTTATTTCAAAGAAAAACAGTAAACTAGCTCTGTAAGTGGAAAAGAGGATCAACATGCCTCCTACTAAGGCAGTAGTTAACATCCAGCTGCCTGCAATTACTGCGAGTTCAATCCTAGCCAGGCTCAAGGTCGATTTAGCCTTCCATCCTTTCTAAGGTGGGTAAATTGAGGACCCAGTTTGTGGGGGCAATAAGCTGACTTTGTATAAATATACAAAAGTATGAAGGCTATTGCTTAATGCATTGTAAGCCGCCCTGAGTCTCCAGAGAAGGGCGGCATATAAATCAAATTAAAAAAACAATATGGTATCAGCAATAACTTTAAAAATACAACCTTTAAAACCTTAGCTTAATCAGCAACCAAGCTAAAACACAAGAGTTAAAATCCTTCAAAACTGGATTCCTCTTCATCATCTGTATCTCCAAACAGAGCTTCAGGTGATCTAATTTCAGGCAAGTTCAAGCCTCTGTTAAGAGATACCTGCATTCTCTCTCTCTCTCTTTCTCTCTGTCTCTCTGTCTCTGTCTCTGTCTCTCTGTCTCTCTGTCTCTCTCTCTCTCCCTTCCTTTTTCTTTTTCTTTCTTTCTTTGTCTCTTTCTTTCTTCTCTCTCTTTCTTTCTTTCTCCCTCCCTTTCTCCTTTCTCCCTTTCTGTGAAGAACCCCAGAAGGTCTTTGGTAGGAGGAAGAAAAGCCAGACATTTTGAAACATTTTGTAACTTACCCTGAGCAAGAATAGCTAGTGCAGGCACTTACAATAAGCTCTTAACTCAAGCTCAGTGCACGTAGAGATCCTCAAAAGTGAGGATGAAGTGTGAGTAAAAGGGTTTACTCTTTCCTCCCTCCCCACCCTCTCTCTTTCTTTCTCCGTCCCTTTCTCCTCATTTGGCATTCTTAGAGCTCCACTATTGATTAGCTTAGCCCAAGCAAGTATAGCTAGCAGCCAATTACAATAAGCTCTCAATCAAGCTCAGTGCACCTGGGGATCTCCCTAAACAGTGAGGATTTCTTTGTTTCTTTCTCCCTTGAAGCTCCCCCTCCCCCTGCAGCCCGTTTTTGCTTCCAGGGGGCTGCAGGGAGTCTTCCTAGGCACCCCCTCATGTCCCATTTTGGCCTTAGCAAGCCTCCCTGCAGACCCTAGAAGCCAAAATGGGGTGCAGGGGGGGCACCATACCCCCCATGCTCCATTTTGGCCTTAGCAAGACCCCCTGCAGTCCCTGGGAGCCAAAATGGGTTGCAGGAAAAAAGGCATTTTTCTCTCACTCAAGTATAAGCCGAGGGTGGTGGGGTGGGTTTCAGCATTAAAAATGTGCTGGAAAACTCGGCCTATACTCGAGTATATACAGTAAAAAGTTAACTCACCTATTCCTCCTCCTTTTTTAAGATTAAATGATCTAGCTCAGCATTTTAAAGTACAGCAAATCAAATTCTGGGTACAACTGAAATGGCACAATTGAAGCATAACAATTTTCTCCTTCATTGTACCATCTTACCAAGTGTTGCAGAGCTTCACAATCATTTTGTGTTGTTGTTGTTGTTTATTTGTTTCCTCACAATTTAGTTAGAAACCAACTTAGGTAGAGGTAGTATTTTACAATTTTGTAAAAGAAATATATGACATTGCCCATTCTCTGCAACTCTAAATCAAGTCATCAGGAGTGCCCTTTCTCTGTCTTCTGGCCAAGATCATAACTGTTCGCAGAGAATACGTGCTCGTTAACCTAATCATTTCTTTCCATGTTATATTGTTGGCATTCAGTGAAGATTTTGTTTTGTTTATAGGTGGTGACTCACCCAGAGCTCCGGTCTGTTGAGCCTGGGGTTCATGGGAATTCACACCCAGAAAGCACAAGATCAGAAATGAAGTATAGGCAGGATCTTGTATTGCTCATGTCTGTGTTCTACAAAACGTTTTTCATCCTCCACTGAAAGAATATTCTAGGGCAGAATTAATGTAGCACTTTAAGGATGATCTTAACTTTAAAATAGCCACTTTGAGATTAATTTGAGTTTTTTAATGGAAGATGAGAAGGCATTTGGGACCAAAACTGTCAAAACACTGTCAATAATTGTAGAAAGTACACCATTGCATTTTTTCTAAAATAACATAGTGGACAATTTTTTGATCCAGGATTGGGCATATTAAACAACACTGTACTCTCACTTAACAAACTATTTTTGACAAGTCATTGCTCTGCAGTGAGTTTACACAAACTCTTCTGACCAAAAAGGGAACTGTTTGCATAAGACAGCAGTTGTTTGAAATGTGGGACTTCAGAACAGATAGAATGGAAAGGCGTGTATATGTGGTTAAGCCGTTTCACATATCTAAAATCAGAAGGAGAATCTATTTGAAAAAAGAAGCACACCCCTTAGAAACCTGACCTAGGCTCAGACAATTTGAATAAAATTGAGGTCAAATGAAAACAGCAGACATGAGAACTATTATTATAGGTCCATTTGATTAGTATAGAAGAGGAAATTTCACGTGAATCTTTTACCATTCATGGAAAGCTTATGCAGTGATATGCCACAGGCCTGTAAGTTCTTTTAACATTTATTATAAGGTTTTGAGCACCAATAGGAAACATTGTGTGTAATATATTCCTTTCACTTACTTGCATGTATGAATTTATTACACACCACATCAGTCTTCAGGGCACTAGATGATCTCAAATTTCTTCTCTTAAATTTTAATAAGATAGAGGAGGGGATGTGAATATTATTTTATTTTTATTGTCTTTACACTGTAAAATAACTAATCCATGGGTGGGTAGGTTCAGAAATATGCATCATTAGGTTTGATAGCAAACTCACTTAAAGTTGTTTTGAGCTAGACAACTCTTGCCCCATTGGATCATCATTTCGGAGATGATGATGATGATGATGATGATGATGATGATGATGATGATGATGATTTTGCCTAAAAAGACAAACTGAATGACCAAGGGTGGGCAAAAAAATACTAGGGATGACTTATGGCTTCCTGCTGGTTTTCCTATTGGGTTTCCTTGTGGTAAGTTGGCACAGGGCATCAGGAATCTTCCTTCTTGCTCCCTCCCTTCTCCTTCTTTCTTTCCCTTCTTCCCTATTCCTCTCTCCCTTCTCTCTCCTTTCTTAGGAAAGAGCAACAAGATCTGGACCACACAGATCTTATTATTCTAGGTTATTCTAGTTATTCTAGAGGTAAGAAGCTTTCATAGAAATGACACACTTCTGGAGTCCTGTAGGATAGGATTTCTTTCAGTAATAGGACCTGGAGCTGGTCCACCATGGCAAATCTTACCAGATGAGCAGAAATAATTAAGAGTATTCCTGGAGACCCACACATATCACATTGATTTTTTTAAACCAGTTGTAAACCAGACAAAACATGGCATGTCCAGTTTTTATTAAAATATAAAGCCTTTGCATGTAGAAATCCATGTGAAGAACTACAGATGTGGAAGCCAAACAGTATTGTATGTATTGTCCATTGATCAATGCTGTAATCTGCTTTTGGCTCAATCTTGAAAAATCCTGTTCCTTTGACAGAAACTACATCATAGCTTGTTGCCCAGTTGACATTCTGCCATAACATATAAAATTATTGGTTGTGTTTCAGTTTATCTCAGTGTAAGCATTATTTTTTTAAAGTTTTGTTTTCTCTACTTATATATCATCTGGTGTATATATTCTGACATGCCAGATGTCAAATATTTATTAGCTAGAGCATCTGAAATTGGCTCAGAAGAAAGTTATCTTCTACTTTTGAGTAGATTAATTGTTTATTTATATACTTTGTTGGAAATAATACAGTTCTATTTCTTTGTTGTTGCTTTCTTGCTCAAAAATATCCTGTTACAGGAAGAGGAAGAACCAATGCTTTTCAGATGTAGTTGAACAATAGTTCCCAGCAATTCTACCCATTATGAGCAACAGTAAAAAAAAACACTAGGTGTTGCAATTATGCAACCTATAAAGGGTCACAGATTCTCCAATATTTCAGTTTCTTTACAATGATATTAAATAGCTAGACATTTACTGTATGGTAAGGTGGTTCTGAGAAAAACCAACAGGTTTTGTATAATACCAGATAAATGAGAGGGCTACTGAGTGTTGGAGAAAGAAAAGCCATCTTAGTCAGGTTTCAGCACTAGAGAAAGTTTCCTAAATTGAAAGATTTAAATTTCTTTAAACAAATATTATTTAAATATAACATACGTTTCAAAATTATTAGTTGTAATAATCTCCATATCAGATCACTGTTAAAGAAATAAAAAGAATATTGGCTAAAGTTCCTTCTTTTATAGAGGAATAGCTAATTATTATTTGTTTCATGTTTTTGCGTGAGCATCATAAATATTCTTTGTCATTGTAGGGAATTTTATGCAGCTTTTGTAAGCATTAAAATTCACCCATGTAGTATCTGTGGATGTATGGCCTTGTTGAAATTGCTAGAATTTGCTACTTGTCAAACAGTGTTATAGTTACAAAGATACCTTTATTGTCATTGTTAGGCAATCTACAAATATTCTGAATTTTTACAAGAGTTTTGTGACTGCCAATTTTAATTAAAGTTGTTTTTCTCTTCATGGAGCATTTTTTTTTTTTGATATCCACTGCTGATGGAAGTATCAGCAGGAGGCCAATATGATGGCACCTTGCAGTTTCCATGTTGCTTGGACTTCTTTTCATGATAAACATGCTTGTCTGAGAGTTCCATCTGTTTGCTCCCTGTGAAATGGGTATTATGATAGAAAATTGTGAGTTTATGTTTTCAGATGTTCATTTTTTAAAAAAATTATTCCTATCACATGAGAATTGACATCTGGAGAAAGAAGTGGATTTTTGGTATCTTACTTACAGCTAAAAGATTTAGTGTTCAGCACTAGAAGGACAAACAATATATGGATCCAACTGTTCAGTAATCTGCAGAATTGATGCTATCAGCAATTTACAGATGTTGCTTTTTTTAGCCTGACTAGTTTGTCTTCTGGCAAAGTAATACTTGCTGACCAGCCACACTCACTTGGTGATTGGGAAGTCAAGTCCTTAGCACTTACCACTAATTTTGTAAAAGTGTCTAGATAAGTGCTCAAGAGCCCTAATATACTAGACACCACCAAATGGTTAACACTGTTCTACTACATGGTAAATAAGGGGATGCGGTGGCTCAGTGGCTAAGACACCGAGCTTGTCAATCAGAAAGGTCAGTAGTTTGGCAGTTCGAATCCCTAGCACTGCATAACGGAGTGAATTCCCATTACTTTCCCCAGCTTCTGCCAACCTAGCAGTTCGAAAGCATGTAAAAATGCAAGTAGAAAAATAGGGACCACCTTGGTGGGAAGGTAACAGTGTTCTATGCACCTTCAGCATTTAGCCACATTACCACGGAATTGTCCTCAGACAGTGCCGGTTCTTCAACTTAGAAACGGAGATGAGCACCGAGTCAGAAACGACTAGCACGTATGTGCAAGGGGAACCTTTACCTTTTACTACATGGTATTTACTTCTTCTGGTTGAGCATCTAAAAATATGAAGCCAAACTATTTACCAGGATCACATGTCTCTAGCGGCCTGGTGCAGGAGTAAAAGTCAGAGAGGCGGTTATAGTGAAAGTAGCACAAGCAGAAATCTACTCTTGCAAAAATCAATTCACCCTTGAGCTTAGTGACTATGGATATATTTGTGTAGCTTGCTTGGCAACAATGTGGAAGTGGGTTACCTTTGCAAGTGTATTGTCTTCTGGGATCATATTTGATTTTTCAGTCTAGCCTGCAGCCCTGGAGGAATCTTATCCATGTACAGGCTTGTCACAATCAAACTTAGGTATCTGGAACAACTAAGTTTACCTCCTGATGAGAGTCTGCATCTCTCTTCATCTGATACAAGTATATTAGTTAAAATTCTTCCACCCTGATATCATGAGCAATATTACTTCATTTGTCTTTCTTGCTCCCCATCATGCTTATGAACCAGGTCCTGCCACAAGTTGGGATACTTACATCTTGGGGTATGTGTATCACCTGATGCAGGGATGTCAAAATTGAGGCCCACAGGCCAGATGCGTCATGCGCTGGCCACGCCCACCCGTTTTAGCGAAGGGGGAAAAGTTGTGATACATGATACATCACGTGATGACAACATGATGCTGCGAGTTTGACAACCCTGATCTAATGATTAATTAATCTGATCACCCCTGATATAATTAATCACCCCTGATCTAATGATTAATCCTAAGGATTAATCCTCAACTGAATTTTTAAACAGTTGTGCAGTTTTAATCTAAGCCCCAGATTCATCCTCCACTTCTTTTTCTGAAAAAAGTTGTCTTTTTTGTACATAGTAGGAAGTGAAGGGTTAGATAATTAAAGAATTATTCCTACTATGTACGAATGAGTTTATATGTTAGGTTTCATTGATGGACATGCTGTAACTGTAGATGTAGAGATGAAAAGATTTATAGGAATCTATTTACTTCTGTAGGACTTTGGACATAAAACATCAATCCAGTTCTAAACAGAAGTAGGACCAATTAATTTAGGATTGTAGCTGATGCCTCTTAACTGGTACAGGCTTTACATATGCTTTAATTAACTAACCATGTGCCATATAGCAATATTAAAAAGAAAGGAAGCTAAATAAAGGAAAACGGTAACTGTACATAACTTTCATTATCCATGCTCAAGAGGGATATTAAGTCATTCCTCCTTATGTTTCCAGTTTTCTGAATAAAGCAACCAGGACCACATTTTCCAATCCTTTATTATCAACAAACAACCATCTAACTGAAGATAATGCTTTATATTGGAAGGGTTTCTTCCTGTTTTGCCATAGTGTTGTGAACACCATTGAAATGGCATCAAAACACTCTTTTTTAAATCTTTGTTGAAATGATTTGGCATTTTAAAGACCCATTGGCATGCCTGCTTAACTACTTCAATATTTCTTATTTGAAGGGCTAATATGATAGTTATTTTGGTAACAATGGCAATACCTCTGCTCCAAATCATTGTGCCATTTTCTTTTCTTTCTTTTTTTAAAATAATTTTTATTCAACATTTACATCTTTAACATCCTTGTTACATTTTTACAGCTTTCCGATACTGGCATCTTTGATAATATCTATAACCAAGTATATATACATACATTTTATATATTACTTACTAATTTCTATATTCTCTACAATTTATACCTATCTATTACACAATAACTATTTCGTTACTATTTTGTGTCATTTTCTTTCCTACTGAAATTCCCGGCAGCTTTTTTTTTTTCCTTTAAGAGATAATTCTTGGATTTGCACAGAACTGCAGAAATGGGAGTTAATTTGGGAATTTGGTGGAAGCATCACACTGTTTATCAATCTGGCTGAAACAAATTTCTGTGGAGAAGAGGTTAAAGGTCTATCACAAATTTGGGGGTATAATTTTCTTAATTCTTTGTTACCAGCCATGCTAGTCCATACCACACATATCTCAATTAAATCAACCTGGTTAGGCACAGTGAACTATAATGTTGAATGTAGAATGTAGAATGTAGAAGGTCTCTTTAATACACATTTATGATATATGGTACTCAAATAGTAATAAGAGGTTAGCAGGAAAAAATCATTAGACACATCAATACATACATACATACATACATACATACATACATACATACATACATACATACCAGTGTGTGTGTGTGTGTGTGTGTGTGTGTGTGTGTGTGTGTGTTTGGGTTTGTGTGTGTGTGTGTGTGTTTGTGTGTAATCCAAAAAAAATTTATGTTTACCCAAAAGAAAAAAAGAAAAATCCATACGAATATTGACAAGACCTTTTAATTTTGATTTATTGAATAAGCTACAGTGGCTACATTTGAACATAATACTAAATCATAACATAATGGATAATGTTATGAGGTGATTCAGATATAATTTGCTAATCTAAAATCAAGTAATTTTATGTCTTGATACTGAGGAGCAATTAAAAAAGAATTGGATCTACCATTGTTGGGACTTAGTAGTCAGCTATGGCTACTATATCTTGCCTGCAAAAATCCATATAATACAAAAATCCAGAGAATACAAAAGAGAATTCAGAAAACTTGCATTCTTTTCTGCCATCCAGTAACAATTTGGATTTTCACTGCCCAGATACAGTAACCTTTTAAAACATGTATTGAATGTTAAGCTTCCATTAAAATTTCTTCCTTCCTTCCTTCCTTCCTTCCTTCCTTCCTTCCTTCCTTCCTTCCTTCCTTTCATTTGATTTATGTGCCGCACATCTCATAAAGAGGCGATTAATTGCTGACTGAGAGCTACATTTTATGTAGAAAGTTTGGGCTGATAGAAGGATATACTTGCAGTCCATTTGGTGAAAAAGCCAAATTTTAAAAAGTGACATAAAACAATAAATGATACAGACATTTTCCCTGCTAGGAAATGTGGTTATTAACCACTCTCTGTTACTAACCTGTCTTGTGTCTTCAGATTCTGATTCCGTGGCATCTTGACTTTTGTGTGGCGATATGTGAATTGAGAATGTCATCTGTCAGATCAAAATTCTGAGAATTACATGACCTTTGGCATTTCCTATTCTAATTAATGTTGTGCCTATAAAAAAATTATAAGAATGATTAAGGAAGGGTTAATTGTTATTTACTAATATTTTCCCTAATTTTCCTTTAAAAAAGAAAGGTATTTGACAGCCTGTATTAATTTTCAAATTACCTGAAGGCTTCAGATGCTTAAAATGCCACAGTATTTTTAGCTACAGCTGTCAGACAAAAATAAATGTCTTGAACTTTAGCATCTGTGTATACATTTATAAGAACAACTCTGCTTCAGTTGTTTCCCTAAGGATTAGAATATCAGGTACTCTCAGCTATTCCTAGTTTCTTTTGAAAGATGCAACAGAAAACCAGCCTTATGGAATAAGAAACTGAGTAACTGGTCAAATCATGACAAGGTTGCGTAATCCATTCACATAATTGGTATTGCATGGTAGAGAGCATTTATTGATAAAAGGATGCAAACTGATATGAATTCAACTAAAAATAATAATAATAAAAAAAACAACCTTCATATAGATAGTCCTCGACTTTAGGACCACAATTGAGCCCAAATTTTTTTTTGCTAAGTGAGATGTTAAGAGAATGTTTTTCCATCTTACGAGCTTTCTTGCCACAGTTAAGTGAAACACTGCAGTTATGAAGTTAGTAACATAGTTGTTAAGTGAATCTGGCTTCCCCATTGACTTTGCTTGTCAGAAAGTTGCAAAATGTGATCCCATGACCCTGGGACACTGCAACTGTCTTAAATATGAGTCAGTTGCCAAGCATCTGAATTTTGATCATGTGACCATGGGGATGCTTCAATGGTTGTAAGTGTGAAAAATGGACATAAGTCACTTTTTCCAGTGCTGTTGCAACTTCAAATGGTCATTAAATGAACCTGTATGGTTAATTTCATGGACCCCAGGTTTCTGAAAAGTAAACAAGTAGCATTCCATAATTAAAATGAAATGAAGTAAACTCTATTGGAGGTGTTCAGAATGCAGACTTGAACACCGCAAGTAAAATAGGAGTGACAGAGTACCCCAAAATTCTTTCATGTCTTGGAAACATTTGACATTATTACTATTGCTGACCATAGCTACAAGTGGCTCATTTTGTTGTATTTTTTTTTAAATTACAGCTATAACACAGTAGGAATAAACCAAAGAGGGAAGCTCTGAACATATAACTAGCCATTGATTTCCTCTGATTTATTTCAACCTGGATTTATTCCTCATGTTTCTTTATCTACTATTAATTCAATAAGATAGATAGTAAAATCAAATTGCAAGTGGTGTCTTCTGGGGTAGTATAATTTACATGAAATATTCTGCCTGGGCATTAAGTATCTGGTTTAGTTTTTTTTTTTCTTGGAGTGAATATTATCAGAGAATCATACAAAAATCATGATGAGTATATTAGCAGATAATGAAGATCAATCAGAATGATTCAGAATGTAGATAACTTGTGGGAACCAATTATATTTGTGCTCCCAAAGAATTACAGTATCTGTCAATCTCATTTTGCATCAATGATTGCTTATTCTTTTGAATGATCCTCCAAATGCAGCTCAAAGAAGTGTTTGTAAATGCTTTCCACAAGTTTATTATTGATATTGAATATATTATGATGATTGGTTATATAGTCAGTCAGATGTTTAGACTGTATTTGGCAGTTTTATCCAGTTACTGATGCCTTCCCAAAGACCTGTGATAGGCAGATGTTGTTTGATGGTATTGTTGCAAGATGTAAGCTGTTGCAAGTACAGTTGCTTTTTTGCAATTGACTGATGGTGATTTTGTCAATGCCGATGGCATTCAAATGGTGCTCCAGATATTTTGGGATTTCACCTAAGCAGTCTATTACTATTGATACTATCTTTGCTTTCTTTTGCCACAGTCATTCGATTTCTATTTGGTATTTTATGAGGTTCTTCATTCCTTTAAAAGATGAAATGAATAGCTAAAGTTTAACAATATTACGTGTAAAAGAATGATCGAAAGAAAACCTCTGAAGTACAGGTAGTCCATTATAACCATTCATTTAGCAACCATTCAAAGTTATAACAACACTGAAAAAAGTGACTTATGATTCATCTCTATCCTTAAAGCGAACACAACATTCTCATAGTCAATGATCAAAATTGAGGAGCTTTGCAACTGGCATGTATTTACAGCCGTTGTGGCATCCTGGAGTCAGATGATCATCCCCTACAAGACTGACTGCTGCCACCGATAGCCTCCCATCAGCCGGTACACTCCCACAGAGAGGGCCTCCTTAGGGTTCCATCGGTCAAATTATGTTGACTGGCGACCCCCAGGGGGAGAGCCTTCTCTGTGGGGGCCCCTGCCCTATGGAACAAATTGCCCCCGGAAATACGTAGGATCCCCGACCTTCGTGACCTTTGCCGTGCCCTTAAGACCCTACTATTCCAACAAGCTGGTCTGATGGAATGAGGAATTTTAATGGGTATTTTAGTCTTGGAGTTTTAATAATTCGGCCAAACCCTCAACCCAATTGAGGACCCAGTTTGTGGGGGCAATAAGCTGACTTTGTATAAATATATACAAAAGTATGAAGGCTATTGCTTAATGCATTGTAAGCCGCCCTGAGTCTCCGGAGAAGGGCGGCATATAAATCAAATTAAAAATAAAATAAATAAATAAAATAAAATAAACCATTGAATGTTTTAAATTGTTTTAACTTTTGTGTCTAGGTTGGTTTTATTATTGGCTGTACACCGTTCTGAGTCCCTCGGGAGAAGGACGGTATAAAATAAATTAAATAAATAAATAAATAAATAATAAATTCATGACCTTCCTAGCCAGCTTGTGAGAAGCAAAATTAAAGGAGGAAGCAGGATTTACTTAATGATCACAGGATTCATTTAACTGCAGTGATCCGCTTAACAACCCTAGCCCCCCCCCTCACCCCAAAAAAAGATTGTAAAATCAGGCAGGATTCTCTTAGCAGCTGCCTTGCTTAGCAACAGAAATTCTGGTTTCAACTATGGTCGTAAACCAAGGATTACCTGTAAACAGAAGCATCAGACAAAGATAGAACTATTTGCAATTCTGTTTGTCTTTCTCTGTTGACCAAGGAAGAAACATGCTGGTAAGCATCAAAGGGAAGCTCCGGGAAAGCTTTTAAAAGCCTTCCTATGTGAGTTTGTATTGCATTAGTCTCTGCATGAATTATCAGTAAGCCTTGGAAGGAGGGCAGTGACAGGTGAAGAAAATTGTTACAGCTACTGCACAGTAGGAACCTATTAAGCTGCCTTGTCTGTAATTACCTCTGGTTTCTCCACAGTATTGGTCTTGTATAATACAGCGCTGTAATATTACCGCAGCTGCTGCTTGGATGATTTAAAGAAAATACATCAAAAGTTTTTTTAAAATAAATAAATAAATATAAAGGGTTTTCCCCCCATGACTTTCCCTCTTGATATGCAGATTACTTTAGTTGATAATAAACTCCATTTGGCAAACTTGTTATTTGCCCTGGAGTTCAAAGGCTTTACACAGCAAGACAATGATACCAGCATTGTAGAGAATGACACTGAGCAAATGTTACATGGTTTGAACTAACTGGGAAAAAAAAAACTCGGACATTAATAATATTGCAAGAGTGTTCATTAAACCTGGGAAATGCTTAAGTAAAGAAATCTTTAATTGAAAGTGCCAAAGGTGGCCCAGGTTTGCGTTACAGTTTTCTTATCCATTGATTGTTTCTTCTGCAATTTATTGAATAAACTACAATACAGTCAGGCCTTTTACCACTAAAAACATAAGTGCTTCTATTAACAAAAGTCATCCTACTTGGAAAGCTCGGGATCCATTCTTATTTTGTTTTAATTTTATATAATAGCAATTGGAGAGTCATGATGCAAGTTACAAGTGCCTTTGTTTTCCCAATTCACATCTGGAGCTAGTGTAGGAAGAAATATCCTTCTGAGTTCAGCTCCAAGTGGGGAAAAAGACACTGGAAACATGGAGACTGCTTGGAAAGATGGTTTAATGGTGGACAGGATCACAGAAAAGGGACGAGATACAGCGAGTCCCCGGGTTTTATGCTTTCTCTGGCTTTGAACTTCCGGGACCCCAAAAGAGTATCCTGATTGGTTGTCAGACTCCCAGATGGTGGGGGTCTTAGCTAGCCTTGCTGGCGGTTATAATCTTTCCCAGGTGCCATGTGGTGAGTTTCTGTTCTAGATGGGTCCCATTGTGTTAGTTTCTGTTGTTATTGTGTTGCAGATGGGTCCTATTGTCAAAGATTGAGTTTCCAACTCTGGCCCATTAACAAAGGGGGGGGGGAGGCAGGAAGGTGGGAGTTGCTTTGTCTTTAAAACATGTTTCTCCATTTCTCAACCAGGGAAACATAATATTCTGCCTTTTTAATATTTCCTAAAATATTTCATTCTTCCAGGAAAGGGGTGGGTGCTAACTTTCTACAATAGCTTATCCAGTTAGCTTTCTTTTTTTTTTTTTAAAAAAAAAACTTTTTAAATTAATTTTACAACAACACAACACAACATACAAAACACAAAAACACAACATGTGTTTCTTTTTATGTATCAGTTTCGTTCCTCTTACTTTCTACTTTCTACATTCCCCATTTTACTCATTCATTATTATTTTTATCTTTATCGTCCCTTTATTTCTAGTTTTATTCACTTACAGTATTTTACACATTTGTCCCATCATTTATTCACTTTTACTTTCCTTAGACTCGAGCCAATCATACCATTTAGTCCATATTTGATAATATTCTTTCTGGTTGGTACTGGCAGCTGCTAGATCTGCTTGGAGCTCCCAAAACCTAACTCTGTGTGGAGCAATCAAGCATTAGGGTAGCACTAATCCTTCAGAAGTTGGGCTCAACTCATCCCATGTAGAATTCTTCCATACAGGGTTTCTAAAGCATTTCAAAAGCAGCTCTGCGTCTTTGACTTTGCACAATATCAGAAATGCTGGGAGAGCTGGTCTGATCCATTTTCAGCTTAACCGTGGTGTAATTGAAACTAAGCTTCTATTCTTCTTGTTGAGATGGGCCATTTGTGATGGGCAAGACAACCTTTGTCTTCCTGGCTGTTGAACTTCAAGCCAGGTAAGGAAATTTCTAAGATGACAAAGTTAAGCAGGACTAAAATTACTATAGAATGTGGATAAAATCAAATTTCTTCGCACTGCACCAAGAAGACTATAAAGTACTTAACACCAGGTTACATTTTTCTTTCTTTGCTTTTTTGCATGGATGCGATAATTTTTGTTTTAGAAAATTATCATAGAATCATATTATCATATCTGCCATAGAAGCAGATTCAGTAATTTTGGACTCGTTTTCAGCATCTCAAATTGTCAGAAGTAAAAGATAATTATAAAATGCTACCCAACTAATTCTGCAAATTGGAGAGTGACAGTCTAGTATGGAAACTCCCAAGCTAAAGATGTGCAGCTTTTTGAGGATGAGAATTTGATCTTTAGCATCAGGGGTGGGGGCTGAACTCCCAGAAAAGAACAAAAACAATGGGAAGGTCCTGGGCAAATACTACATTTGATTTAATTTTTAATAAATTTCAATTAACTGAATATTATTAATAAGATTACTATCAAGTCCCATATAGCTGGCAAGATAGTAACGATGATCTGGACCTCAGGAAAATGTCTTTAATGCAGTAAGAGCAGAATCTTAAAAACTGAAAGCATAAAAACCCAGGAAGCAACTAAATTAAGCCAGCCTCTTGGAAAACATCTGTATTAACAGAGTCTCACATCTGAACTGTGTTGTCTCTTCTTACCAGTGGTGGGTTCCTCCTGGTTCTGCCCCCGGTTCTGCCGAGCCAGTAGCGGTGATGATATGATATCACCGAACTGGTTATTCCCTTCAGCCCGTGTTATTCTTACCTTTTATTTGGCCCCACCCCCAATCTATTGCTGCCTCCTGAGTCCCAGCTGATGGGCTATAAGGAAAAACTGTTTAAACTCTAAAGTGCCGTCTTACAGCTGATCAGTGGTAAAAGGCAGTTTAGTGGACCGGTGCCTCCAGAAACAAATGAGTAGACCAGTGCCTGCAAAAATAAATGGGTAGAGCAGTGCCTGCAAAAATAAATGGGTAGACTGGTACAGCTCTGCAAGCAATTAAAAACCTGGTAGACCAGTACCTCTGCTAAATCCTAAAGAATTGTCATATGACCATCAAGCCATGCCCACAAAATAAGCCACGCCCACAGAACCGGTAGTAAAAACTTTTAGAACCTACCCCTGCTTCTTACATAAATGTTGTTCAACATTTTCTTCCCGCAGATTCTTCCTATAATGTACTCCCTACTATAGCACCACAATGTTCTCCACATAGTCTTTAAAGAATTCAGGGCAGTATTCGTAACCTTGGT
Source organism: Masticophis lateralis (assembly GCA_030761175.1). Taxonomy (NCBI): domain Eukaryota; kingdom Metazoa; phylum Chordata; class Lepidosauria; order Squamata; family Colubridae; genus Masticophis; species Masticophis lateralis. The sequence goes on along the minus strand of JAUDYJ010000001.1, from coordinate 259,168,348 downwards.
TTTCTTAAACTCCATCTGTGGATACATTAGTGGAAAGTATCAGAAGTGTTAGTTTTCCTAGCTGCCTGATTTTATCCACTACATTTTAGTAGTGCATTCTGCTCAGAGTATGGTTCAAGCTTCTTTGTTAACCTGAATTAAACATGTGTAGAATTTAATTATATTCTATTTGAAACCATTTCATTTTTAAAATTAACATGCTTTCGCTCACCTGCGGTGGTTAATTTTTGATGAAAATTTTAAAAATGAATTAATCTACATGTGAAAGAAACAAGTATATCTAATTCTTCTTTGATCCTTTAGAATTCAGAAGGTTGTACCCACATAATTCCCCAGAAATAAGGTCGACTCAAGGGAGTCTGTTTCTTATTTAGCAATATGCGGATTTCATAGATTGTATTAAGTCGTAACTTCTTAACTAGTATTTTGCTGAATAAGGAATTATCAGCTGGATTTAACACAGTAAAGTAAAACCAAATTCCTCTGGGACTTAAAGAGCGGTGTTGAAGCAGGTTAGGAGACTAACCTGCTTCACTAGAATGCCTGACTAGGTGGCTCAGTGGCTAAAACACTGAGCTTGTCGATCAGAAAGGTCAGCAGTTCGGCGGTTCGAATCCCTAGTACAGATCTCCTGCGTGAGTAGGGGGTTGGACTAGATGACCTCCAAGATCCCTTCCAACTCTGTTACTGTTCTGAGACTGTGATTGCCACATCATCAGATGTCAGTGATTCTGGGCGAAGAGTAGCAAATGATGAAAGCAACATTGTGATGCAAATTCTGCCCTTTTCATACATGCATCACAATGTCACACATACCCTGGAAAGGGGTGGAGCTTGCACTACGTTTGTCATTTTAAGAAAAAGCTGGAGCTTGTGGACACCCCTGGTTCAGCCTGAAACATTCAGATAGAGAATGCTTCTATTCTTTTATTGGAAAGCAAATACTTCATATGATCCTGAATGGAGCCTTCAGGATCATATGAAGTATTTGCTTTCCAATAAAAGAATAGGCTGCTTTTAGGAAAGTGCAATTGGGATTATACTAACAAAATAAATATGCTGTGTTAGTGTGTTGTTCATCCTTTGATTTTAATCAAGATGTTTTATGATTAGTGAAAGCATTTTGTTGTACTTTGTGATGAGCTTTAAATATCAATCTCTCAGTTTTTAATAGAAACGCCTGTGAAAATTTGAAGCTATCGAAAAACGCATTTCTTCTGTTGCCCCCTCCTCTTTACACATGGACTCAAGCTCTTTCCCATCTTAATTTATACAAATACTGTAATTTTGATTTAGAAATGGCTTGAAGGTCAGAAAAAAGCCTTCAAAATCATTGTAATATTTTCTGAAAAGAACATAGCTAACTCAAATTGGTTCTGATTTTCCATAGTTAACAGATTCTTCTGAATGAAGTTGGAAAGCAAAGATACCAAGTGTTTTCCTTAATTTAAACACATATAGATAATTATTTAAAAATAAAACATTGTGAACAGAATGGGAATTTCCTCCATTTCAAGGCGCCAAATGGGAAAGTTTCTTCCAGGAAACATGATTATTAGAAGAACAGCCGATTGAAATTAGATTTTCTCTAGATTAAAAACCTATAAAATTATCCACTGTTTTGTTGATCTGATACAACTCTAATGGAGGCTTCACTATTCAGAAATCGAGGTCAGGTCCCCTGCACATTTCTTGCTATTTTCAAGCTGAGTAATTCTCAACTTGGAGAAAATAGCTGTAATCAAACAACAGTTGAAAGAGAAATACACAAGTGGAGTTTCTTTGTATTAGAAAGGTCAGCAGTGCTAAAAACTGAAATGCAACCAGAAATTAAACCTCCCCCTTCAAAAAAAAATTTTTTAAAAATTAAAAAGACTGTTAATATTTTAATGAAATTATTTGTTAGAATTAAATTTTGCTCTGAAAAAAATACCCAGGATTGCTTTAGTTATACCCTGTTCTTTTGCAAATTATATTGGCAAGTTGCCTCAGCAATTTCCACTTGAAATGTGGGATCCTATCTACCCATATGACCACCTTATATTTTGATCCTTTTTTTTAAATGGATCCAATCTAACTTGGTTTCTATCTGCTTTGTCTAATTTGAACCAAGTTCACTTTTCTGTTCTATCCATCCTTTGCCTGGTGTACCGTTTCAAACTGTGGTGGCTTCACTTACAGTATTGCACTACTCCAAGATGTAGGATACTTGATTTTAACTTTTGGTGGCTCTGTGAATCCAGCCAAGTTTGTGTGAACTCAGCTGATATTAATAAATTGAGGTTAAACCGTTAAACCACCCTTTGTTAGGTATGAACAACCAGGCCCACACCTGCAGTGTTTGAGCGATCTATTATATTCTACCTGTAATACAGGAATCTCCTTTGTCTATAGCCTACTTTTGGGAATAGTTGGTTAAGGCTCCAAGGAAGGGGAGGTTTCACCCTTTTTCAGATACATAGTCAGCTAGATCTGTCCTTGATCCTTCCTTCCTGCCTGTGTTCTTCCCAAACACACTTATCTTAATAGTTTGTGATCTTTATTATTAAAAAATTTCAAGTGTTGATAATTCCACTTGTGGGGATTTGTGGGGATAATATGATTTGATTGCTTTGAGTTTAATGGTCAACCTAACCACTGTGATTTTAAACTATCATTTATAGCCTTGTGTGTTATGGAAATTCAGCCAGTTGTGGCTTATTTAGTAAATTCTTTGTGTGTGTTTAACTGTTAAAGTATGCTTCACTTTCCTTAGGCATCTTGTCTTTATGTGTTACACAATATATAATTAAACTTGAGCAATGCAGTTCAACGTATCTGAAGAGCACGGGGATAGGATAGCAGACTGAGTCACCTAAAGAGAAAGAATATGGTAAAACAAAAATACTTTGAAATGTATAATTAATAGTTGGTAGTACGCATAGTTGCATTCAGCATCTTGAGTAAATGAGTGCCCAGAATAATTTTTTAAATTTTGCAAATCCTTGAAGTATCTTGAAGTATTTTCTGCAGCCTCTTTTTGACCGATGAGATTCTTGTTCACTATTCATTTGGAGGACACTAAAGCAAATGTGCTCCACAGGGAAGGACAGGATAGTTTGGAAAAGCTAAGGGAACTCTCAGCTTAGGCTGAAAAAGTTGCATGGAATCACAGAGTAATAACTAAACCACCCATTTTTATAATACCATGGCAATACGATTTGATAAATTCCCATTATCAAAAGACCAGAAAGCTTATTAGAGAATACAGAAAGGCTATATAGCCCAGTAGCAGAATGCATAGTGTACATTTAGCAATTTCCTCTCTGGATTCTTGCTATTCCTGGCAAACTCTGCCGGTCAGATAAATGTTACCATGTTCCCTGATAATAAGACTTCCCCCGACAATAAGCCCTCCCCCAAAAATATTTAAACGCATGCGCAGCCAGTCCCCGCCATTTCCTCTGGTTAGGGTTAGGAAGACAGAGCTGGAAATCAGGTAAGATGGCAAGAGGATCCCCGTCTCGTTCCATGTGCCCCAAAATAATAAGACCTCCCCGAAAATAAGGCCAAGCGCTTATTTTGGGATTCAAAAAAATATAGGAAAACACGATAGACCAATGACTTGATCCAGTAGAGTCTTCAATTTACAACCACTTGTTTAGTGATCATTTGAAGTGATGACAGTGCTGAAAAAAGTGAATTAGAAACAGTCCTCACACAACCATTGCAGTGTCGCAATGCAATTTTTCTAGCTGGCTTCTGACCAGCAAAATCTATAGGTGAAGCCAGATTCACTTAATAACCATGTGATTCACTTAACAACCATGGCAAAAGTCATAAAATCTGGTGAGACTCATTTAACTGCCTTGCTTAACAAACGAAGTTCTGGTCCCAATTGTGGTTTTAAGTTGAAGAACCTGTACTGTATGGAAGTTTCTTATGTTCCAATTTAGAGAATGGAGGGCAGATCCCTCCTTGTCTATTCAATGCTACATGGGAATTGTCCAAACATGCTCAATCGTAATAGCACTAGCACTTAGCAATAGCACTTAGACTTATATACCACTTCAGTGCTTTACAGCGCTCTCTAAGCAGTTTACTGACTTGCTCCAGCAATCTGGGTTCTCATTTTACTGACCTCGGAAGGATGGAAGACTGAGTCAACCTTGATCTGGTCAGGATCGAACTCCTGGCATGGGCAGAGTTAGCCTGCAATACTGCATTCTAACTGCTGTAACACCACAGTTCTAAATGTAAATGTAATATAAAATTAAGTACATTAAATGATTTAGGAACCATATTTATAAACCAGAAATCAGATCATTAACTTTGATAATTCCCCATTTTCTTTTTACTCTTGTTCTGCAGATTGAACCATAATACCATTTGGGGTAATTCAGGAGGCTGCACAGATAGAAAAAGTGCATAAGATATTCTAGCATTACTAGGCTTCTTTAACTTAGGCCAAAGGAACCCATGTGCTTTTCTTAGTTTCTTGTGGCTCTGAGCCTAATTTCCAAAACCCTCTTCAAGCAATCAGTTCAGGCTCTTGACAAGAACCATATGTCCTCATTTGGCAGGGAGGAAGAGAAAAGGTTTGCAAAAAGTCAGGCTCCAGCAATTTACAGTCTTCTGAGAGACTATGTTCCTCAGTAAGGATTCCTTGCTCCTGCTGTAAGTGATTGGAATGGTGTTATATTCAATCACAGCTTCTTCTTCTTCTTCTTCTTCTTCTTCTTCTTCTTCTTCTTCTTCTTCTTCTTCTTCTTCTTCTTCTTCTTCTTCTTCTTCTTCTTCTTCTCTCCTCCTCCTCCTCCTCCTCCTCCTCCTCCTCCTCCTCCTCCTCCTCCTCCTCCTCCTCCTCCTCCTTCTCCTCTTTCTCCTTCTCCTTCTTCTTTGATTTCCAGGAAAACTTAGTCTAGTGATTAAAACACCAGGCTGTAAACTAGGAGAGAATGAGTTCTAGTCTTACCTTAGGCATGAAAACTGCCTGGGTGTCTTTGGGCCAGTTACTTTCTCTTATCCCAACCCACCTTTCAGGGTTATTTGCTTGGAGGGAAATAGGAGGAAAAAGGTATGTATGATTCCTTCTGTTATTTTTCAAGTCATAAGACAGGTTTTTTTTAAAAAAAATCCCTTTCTTCCTGAAATCCACATTTCATGACACCTAATTATTTAATTTGAGAAAGAGTCTCTTTTTCTGGATTGTTATGGGTGAAGTCAGCTATGCATTGCAGACAAATACTGAGAACATATTAATTTATTCTCAGAGCTAGTTGAGGTTCATCAAGGTTCTGTTGAAATACCAAACAAATCTGAGGCAATTAAAAAGAGCTAAAATAGTTCAGCCCCCTTTTAAAACCATTGATTGCTGTTGCCAGAGCAATGAAAGGTGATATTTCAGGCATTTTTGGTTCTGTAAAGTTTTGCAGACGTTCAACGGGAATGCTTCTTAGAGCAAATGATTGCATTATTTCAACTTGTGGTGCTTCATTCCACTTTGCAGCCTCCTGTGGCATCTGAAGTAGCCAGAAGAGGCTTCCAAATGTGTCAGTGTCTGTGTAGAAACCTCTTTCGACAATGCCAATCAGTGAGGCAAAACCTGTTTTATTTCTCCTAAAATTAATACCTCCACCGCTGCCACACTATCGTTATTGCTGCTGCTTCTCAGCCTAATCTTGAAACCACTCAATAATTGAACTGCTGTGGATATTTTATTAGTTAGCTTTGACAGACTGGTACTGTTTTTCCTACGATATCTTTTTTTTTTTGTTTATCATATGTGTTGTGCTCTTTTTGAATTATGATTTTTCATATTGTATGCTCTGTGCTTTGAGCAAAGTATTGAATTATGGTAATATATATATATATAGTAAAGCTTCCAGTTATGGCTCTCTTTCCTGGCAGGTCTTGGCATAACCTGAAAACTGTTCATACCAAATGAAAAATTGTTGTAATCAAGATAATAGTCTTATGATAGATGATAGATAGATAGATAGATAGATAGATAGATAGATAGATAGATAGATAGATAGATAGATATAGATAGAATGTACAGTATATGAAATTACACACACACACACACACACACACACAAATTTATATTTCGCTGATAAAGAAATAAAGGGAGACTAATATAGATCTATTTCTATACTAGTATACTATTTCTATATACTATAGTATACTATTTCTAGTATAGAAATAAAGGGAAACTAGTATAGATCTATTTCAAGCTATTTAGCTTTCATCAACTAGCCTCATCAACAAAGCCAAATACCCTTACTTGGATTTGAACTTGGGCTGCCCGCATGTTAGGCAGTTGTATTAACCTCTGAGCCACAAGTTCTCCTTTCATCAGCTTGAGCCAGGGGAGAGAATAATTGTTTTTCTATCATGAATGCGACTGCTTGGGGACTCCTAGATTGGAGCTGAAAGGCAAAAGATACAGTATGCTCCTTCCCACATCACATGCTGGGGTAGACCAGGTGTCTCAATAGAAAAACATTTTATACACACACACACACACACACACACACACACACATATATATATACACATATATATACACATATATATACATACATACATACACATATACACGTACACATACACATATGCATATACACATGTACGTGCACGTACACGAATGTGTACACATACATGTACACATTCACATACATATACATATATGTATTTCTTTTCAGCTGGGTATTTTCCTATGTAAACCAAGATTTTCAAAATGCAGCCGTAGCTCAATGAAATCCCATCCACTAGTTCTAGGCTTTATCAGACAGCAAATAAGCAGTTTGCTGCCTTTTGGGAGATTAATATAGATCTATTTCAGACTAATCAGTCCTCATCAGTTAGCCACACCCTAATCACATGTTTCCTCCCCGTAGAGGGCAAGTATTTGTTTTCTTCTCTTATCGTAGAAAATATTATCTATTCAATCTTCCAATAGTAGAGAATTTACGTTCCTTAGGGTTAAATTATTAGGTTATTGGTGTTCTCTGAGTTTATTTTCCCTTAGGTATTTAATTACTAGGCTAAGTTAATTCATTCTACTCTCCCATGCACTGATGATGTTGCCAAGATCCCAACTGTTCTTTACAACATTTTTAAAAGATTAAGACCCTTGTATTATCTAGCCCTAACTAAAAGGCAGGAAGACTGAATTTATGACTGACAGCATTTTTTGTTCTGTTTGGGCCTTTCAGTGCTATAGCTTCTAGTGTGCAGGCAGTCTTTGTTTAGCGACCGACTCATCTAGCTGTTCAATGGTATATCAATGATTAAAAAGTAACTTTACAACCGTCACAAAACAAAGGAAAGCCGAGGTAAAATTGTGATGTTTCATTTAGCAATTGCTTTGTTTAATGGCCAAGTTGGTAATCTCCAAAATTATGGTTACTAAACAAGAAATACCTGTAATTCACTTTATGCTGAAAGCTTTTTAATGAAATTGTTACTAAACATGGTAATGGCCCAAAGAAAATCTCCTTGAGGCTTTATGTGATCAGAAAGATATTAAGTAATTCTTTTAAAATGCAATGAAATGCAATGTAGAGGGTACAAATATTTTTGGAGGAATGGCAGAAAGAAAGTTCTGCTTGTATAGTTTATGTTTAATCACATTACTTACCCTTTCTGAAAGAGAAATGCTGGGGTGACATCATTGCTAGCCAGGATCTCTCTCCACAGCTGTTTTCAGTTCTAGACTGGCTAAAATTTTCCTCTGTGAATAGGCATTACCAAAAGAGGACCAGCATTCTGGTAAATGATCAACTATTTTATGTATGTTGCTGCAAAATACATTTGTAAAACATACCTATGTGCACATTCTGAAACAATACAATTTAAATAGAAATGCAGTTAGTTTCACCTTAAATTAAAATGAGATTAAACATTCCCAGGAAATCAATGTCTCTGGGAAATGCAAAGTAAAATAATCATTCACAACCATGGGACACTTGAATTCCAAACTGTTGCAAATTAAATAATGAAAAATCAATGCCTCTCGTCCCTTGCTCCTCCAGGAACAATTCATAAACATAAACACAAAAATAGAATGACAGGAAGTCTAAAAAACAAAGTACTCTGAGAAGTACCACTGGTAAAAAAAAAAAAAAAAAAACCCATGAAGGAAACATATTCCATTTAAACTGTCTGTACCCTAGCTTGAATTAGTAGCCTAATTTAACAGAACAAGCAGTACAATTAAGTATGCAAGCAGACACCATGGAAGGAAAATCTTTAGGTTACCTGATTTAAGATTCTACTGATAAAATTTTTTATGTAAATTATTTCCCTTCTGGCCTCTGGAAGCTGGCTAAGCTAAAAGTAAATAAGAAATCTATTTTTCTTTAGCATTTAAATGTTCTGCACTCTTAACATCTCCTTTATTCTCTGGCTGCTCTCTGCAGTGGGCTTCCTCCTCGGCAGTAACCAAGTATTATTGCTAGAAAACAGCACCCCCAACCAATTGCATTGTGGATGGAAAGAGGGTCGAAATTAAGAGAAGAGAATTTCATCTCCCAGAATGCAGTTCAGTCTCCATCTGTACCTCGTTATTATTGCCTTGGTATACTTTATACCACATCATCATCCCAATAAGCAATTGCTGCGTTTTGGAGAACAAGTAAGGAATTGTATATAAAAGCAGACATGACTATAAATAGAGGGCCATTCTGGTGTACCTGGAGCCAGCCTGTTCAGTTTCAGAATTGCAGAATTGAGTTATGCTTGTTTTCTTGGTAGTTGAGAGTTCAAGCTGATGAAAGGAAATATATAGATTGATTTAATTCAGTTTGGATGTCCTCCAATAGATCCTACTTTTCAAACATTCTTCACCTTGGAAGCATACAAGCATATATCTGTGAGTAAAAGTTTATCACGATATGTAGCTATATCTATTTCTGGCATCTCATTGGCCGCAAAATACAAGGACTTGCTTCTCCCCTCTCCCCACCCCAAATACTGTATTTTTAACCTTATGAAGATTGAGAAGCTTGGCTGTGAGAAAAATAAAGAGTCATTCATCAAGTTGAGTTAGAATAAAATATTTTTCATGTTTCAATTCTCAGATCAAATCTCCATAGCTCTCAAATCAAATATTTCAGACTGTTTATTTGAAATAAATCTAGCCCCACCTTAAAGATAGGAGCTGCCCAAGGCATCTTCCAATGAATTATTTCATTTACCTCAAAGGTGCTTTTTTCTTCAAAAGGTAACTGGACTGATTTTTCCTTGAGAAAGAAAAAAATATTTCACTTCTCATCCAAGAAGCTTCATCAGTTCTGATGGCAGGAGGAAGGATGAAAGCATACAATAGATCAAAAAGCAAACACAGAGAAAGCTCACAAACTCAAAACAGTTTAAACAGCTTGCCATAGTCTTAAACTCAAGCACATGTCAGGGAAGGCTACAGAAAATAAATTGATGCCGGGAGCTTTTTAATAATATTGCAAAGACAGAGCCTTCAGGATTCAAGATAGCAACTTATTTCACGCCACTAAGGAAAACATCCTTTATTTTGTATCAGTCATCTTAATCACAAAGAAGGGCAGACAAATTGATGAATGCTAAGGTCTGTACAGTATATCCCACTGATTTAATACATTTCACTAACTAAAGTTGGATAAATTGGCCAGAAATTGTGCCAAAGGGCTGAACAGGCAACCTCTTTTTGTATCTATATTTGAAATATGCATATTTTGATGATTGAAGCTTCACACAGCCCCCTAAAAATCACCTCCAAGTAACATCTCTGTTTGCTTTCTGGCAGTGCTAATTGGAGAGCTATTGAATATGACTGTTTCCATTTTATAGCTAAAGATTATGATTTGCATTTTTCTTGGTAAAAGGCAAAAACAAAAAGCAGAAAGCCAATTTCTGCTAGCTTACCAAGTTTTATTTGTTCTTTGGTTTTTAGCATTTGGTTACTATTGTGAAAGGCCCATTTGGCTAATCAATGTGAAAGATGCCCTTCTCTTAACACAAAATTCTTCAGAAAATGTATACAATAAGCAATCTAGGACAGCAGACAGGTGCACCACACAGATATTGCTATAAAGGCAGTGGGAAGATACCTTCTTTTATGCAACTGTTTAGCTGCAGTGTCAAAAAGTTCCGTGCAATCCTTTAAAGAGCTTGATGATTGTAAGTTTAATTTTGAAGGCTTTGTTATCAGAACAAATCTGTGCTGCTCTAAATTTAAAAGTCCGTTTGTAAGAGAAATGCAAAAATCAGTCCTATCGTGTTGTGAAATGGGCTGCTCACTCTTAACTAACTTAGAGATAAACAGTCCACTCTCTTACAGTCCATTAACAGATAGCTTTTTAAAATACCAAAATTCTCATAAGATTTCTAAGGGACCCGTGTACTGAACTGTTAAATGCAACAAGGAAGTTATAATTGTATGCATTTATTGTACAATCAGCATAACAATACAGACTCCCTTAATATGGACCCATATTGATCCAATAGTTGTTTTTAAGTTTGTACCTCACACATTTGACTATCCCCATTTTATAGTCAATTGGTGGCAGCAGGTTCCATCAAACATGGTGTGAAGTAATTCTAGAATGTCACGTATCATTTTATAAATCTCTATAATGTCTCTTATATCTTTACTTTTTAAAGCCACAAGTGTTATGACTTCTACTCCTGTGATTGGGCTCAAGGCTTCTTGATTCTTTTGTTTGCCTATTTCATTTTTTTTCTGTAGCTGACTGTGTATGTGTTGTGGGTGGGTGTATTTGAGAGAGAGAGAGAGAGAGAAAGACAGAGGGGGGGGGGAGAGAGAGAGAATTAAGACTGAAACTAGATGTGGTATTACTAAGGTGGGGACATTTAGATTGTGTAAAGGCATTATAATATGGACAGTTTGGTTTACAGTCTGTTTTGTTATATGCCATCAAGCCAGGTATCATTATGATGCCTTATTTGCCATTTTATTCTCTGGGGACACTTCATGTTTATTTTCTGTTTATCACCTCTCGTAATTTGATGCTAGCAAGAGTCTTGGCCCTCCCTCTAAATGTATCTCTTTGACATAAAAAAAGGGTTATAAAAGTTCTGTGGGAAAGTTTCTCCATTCAGAGAACAATCCCCTTAGTCTTAAACTGTTTCCCTTCCTTTAGGCAATCTAAAGAGTTGGTAGCTGCTTTAGTCTTTTGTAGCAAAATAACAAAGACTCCTCTAGAACCTTAATGACTAATGCATTTATTATCTCATAAACTTTTGTTGATCACAGTCCATCCCATTAGAGCATGTCCCAAATACCACCAATCACATATTGCTCCAGAATTTCACTTCCAGAAAGTCCTTGCATTATCCTAGAAAGGCCAGGACCTGGAATAAAAGTAGAATATTCTGGTTTTCCTAGTATGTTATCTTCCTGGGCATATTTACATCTTTTTTGTACATACTTATATCCAATAAGGTAACTTATGATCCATAAAAGCTTCCATGATGGCACAGAAAATTGTTTCTTAAATGGAGGATCATTCTTTTTATTATATAATTGCTACATTTTCTCAAGAACTTGAAAGAGTTTCTGAAGGAAAAAAATGCTACATGAAACATAATGAATTCATCTACCATTAGAAGTATAATAAAATATACACAACTGTCTTCAGAATGTATGTGCTTGAGTGAAATATAATGTGATATCATAGTGAGACCTAATGAAGAAATATATTGATAGACTTTATACTATATTCTCATGAAGATATGAAAAAATTCTGAAAAGCTCAAAACAAATGAAATTGGATTTTTCTGATTCTGCCATCCAGTTAAACAATGCAATTATTTGAACCTGAAACATGCTTTGAATAGGTCTGTACTAAAATTCTCCGAGCTTGGAAATTAAATCCCTCTTGCTGTTAATACTGGGCGATCTGAAGCTTCTAAAACTCATGCTGAATGAACACTTTCAAATCTTCTGAACTAAAAATGAAATATTTGTTCAGGTTTATGAAGTCATTAATTCATAACCCCTCTTCAGGCAACAGGATATCTATTATTAACGCATTGTAAGCCGCCCTGAGTCTCTGAGAAGGGGGGCATATAAATTAATTTTTTTAAAAAAAATTATGCTTGGATCCTTCTCACAATGCTAAATGTTAAATTTTCATTGCAGACTTATTCTGTTGCCTTAGGCCTCCATTTTCTTTCAATGTTTTGGCTACCCAAATGTCTGAATCAGGCTACCGTAGTTCAAAGGAATCACAAGGCTTTCACTGCTCCTTTCTAGCTGTTAAGAATATATGAATCTACTTAGTCTGCCAGGCATTTCTAATCTGTAAAGAGAGGAAGAAGACATCAAAAGGTATCTTTGAATATCATCTCCAATTGAAAACAGCATGGACACGTTGCTCAGAATAGTGAGGACATGGTGATAGACAAGAATAAGTCCTTTATTTTTACTATATAAATTAAATTATCTTTGACACAATTTGACTGTTCCTAAATGTTCATGCTGTACCTCCTTCTTCAGTGTAGTATCTATGATTCCCCAATTTACTGCATAGCAAAACTCATTTATTCATTCTTTACTGACCATTAAAACGAAGGTTTTGTATGTTCAATTTGATGATTAATCTGTGGAAGTATTTTAATCTGAGCAGTAAATCTTTTGTGGAATTAGGCAATATTGTATTGCCTCTGAAATTCAACATCGTACTACTCAAATGTATTCTAGGAAACAATTGTTGCATATGCTGTTTCCATTTAAAGCTTTTATTGTATAATTGCCCTTGATTATTAATGGAATTTTACAGGATGAGGACAGTCCTAATATTGTCTTTCATTTGTAGCCATCTTGTGCTTAACTATTATTTTTTTATCGTGTATGTCTCTGTATGTGTGAAAGAGGGGGGGGGGAGAGAATCCACTAATGAAAAAAATATAGAATAAATCATCAATATCTTATGAATGAATGTCTTAGGAGTTGTTTAGATACAATCTCCTACAGGGTCTCTTGCCTCTATATATCACAGTCCTATTCTTTCTGGATTGTAAAAACTTTCTGTTTGGTGAAATATTTACTGGATATTTTTCTGAATTTACAGTTAGGACACCTGACAGTGCAACATTTTCCTTTCCTCTCATTTTTTTTTGGGGGGGGGGGGATTTTTATTAAATACCTTCTTCTGCCTAAACATTTTTTCTGTTATACTCTAAATTTTGTTTCAGTCTGCCTTGGCCTATAGGGGTTGAGTTTAGGTTAGGATAATAGATGAAAATAGTTAAGAAAAGCTGTGTGGTTATTCAAGTCCAGGTTCAAATGAAACAGGTTGAAAAATAAACCAGATAAAATCGTCAAGTCCAGGCAAGGATCAGATTCTGTGGGTCTGAAGTTGCTAGGAAACACAGCAATGGAACACCCAAGACAGGCTGTAATGGGAAGATATTTCAGTGGCAAATAATCTCTGATATATAAAATATCATATTTTAAGATATAGGTAGTCCTCGACTTATGGTCACAATTGAGCCCAGAATTTCTATTACTAAGTGAAACATTTGTAAAGTGAATTTTGCCCCATTTTATAATCTTTCTTGCCACAGTTGTTAAGTGAATCACTGCAGTTAGTATAAGTTAGTATCATAGTTAAGCGAATCTGGCTTCCCCATTGACTGTGCTTGTAAGAAAGTCACAAAATGTGATCATATGACCTTGACATACTGCAACCATCATAAATACATTTGGAGTTGCCAGATTTTGATTATGTGACTATGGGGATGCTGCAGTGGTTGCAGGTCTGAAAAATGGTCATAATTTTTGATGGTCACTAAATGAACTGTTGTAAGTCAAAGATTCCCTATGTTCTTCTCCCTCTCCCCTTGTCATTGAAAAATCATGAATTATTCCTAAAACTGGAATTTGCTAGCAAATTTGTCCATTGACAATAGAGAAAAAAGCTAAATATCCGTCATTTTGTCATACAGAAGTTACTAAAAATACAAGGTCTTGTTTTCATTATGGTTTTGTGTATTTAATTTTCTAGCTAGTTACTGTACCGCCAGACATAAACATATAAATTGCCCTTTATTCCAAAGTACTATATATGGAATTAAAGTAGTTTCCAGATGATCTAATTCAGAATGTATAATTCATTTTCAATTTTCTTTACTTTTAAACAAAATCTCCTCTTTTTATCTTTCCCATCAAGTCATCATGAAAGAAATTCTGTTTTCTGCATGAGTTCGGGGAAAGATGTGCCCAGAGGAGGCTTATATGATAATGAAGCTCCAGAAATGGAATTTTATTCCTGTTCCTTGGAAAATCTCAACAATTATTAAAAGGAAAAGAAAGGTCTCAGTTTAACTGTCAGGCAGAGCATCTCTGAGGGATTGCAGTTTTATTGAGTGTTAAATGTCAGCATCGATGTAATAAAGATGTTACATGGTAAGTAATAAGTGGTTTTCAGATGAAGAATTGCTTTCCATGAGTTGGTAACCTGTTGAGTGTTGTAAATTATTAAAAGAAAGAAAGAAAGAAAGAAAGAAAGAAAGAAAGAAAGAAAGAAAGAAGGAAGGAAGGAAGGAAGGAAGGAAGGAAGGAAGGAAGACATGGGAGCAGATGGGATCCATTCCTAGGCATTTAACATTAACAAAAGGAATGCAGATCCCCCCCCCCCCCCATATGCCTATTTGCTATTTTCTCAGAATCTTATATTTTATAGTTTAATACTTGAATCGGCAATCACAAGATAGAGACTAAGCTAAGACTAAGAAGCTTGGGGGGAAAAAAGCTTTCTGGAAAAAGACAGTAGTAAACTCACTTTCATATTAATACCAGAAACTCCTCCATGGAACTGTCTGAGCTCAAATGAGATTTTATCATTACTTTTTTTTTCTGCTAGTGTCTTGGCAAGCTCTAAAGTTTTTAATAAGTTCCCGGTGTTCCTCTAACACTAAAAATCCGCTTGTTTCCATCAACAAAGGTTTACCCAAAATATGTTCAAGTACGAGCAGATTACCAGTACTTTATATATCATTCTGGCATGGTTTATTGTATACATTGATGTAAGTGTAAGTAATTTTAAACTGAGAGAGCCTTAAAATAAAATCTGTGAATAAACATACTGGCAATTTAGCAGACTGCTATGCCAAGCATTTTAATTATTCTCAAAGAATCATTCTCAAAGGCCTTTGCAATGGCAGCTTATTAATTTTTTTTCAGAACATGTCTTGCAAATCTTTTCATAAAATGGACCAATAATTTAAAACAGTGAAAGATCTATGCTATTCCAGATGTTTCCTGACACTAGTTCTATCAATTACAGCCAGGATGGCCAAGTTATCATGAATTATGGGAATTATTCCTAGATATCAATGTATAAATATGCATTCCCCACAAGTTTTACTCAAACGTTTCTATCAAAGTTTATTCTGCATTCTTCCTTGAGTACAGTGTAACAGCTTTACTTAGCAGATGGTATCAGCTTGGCTTTGGACCTTGGAGATGCTGGAGAATCATGATATAAGACTTTCTTTTTTATGATCTTGCCAGACTGTAGTGGCCATGGAACAACAGTTTCCTTGTTCCTGAAATGTGTAATCAAGGCCCTTTCTGTTCTTATTTTGCAGAAGTCCTCCATATAGACCATTCAGCAAACACAGACTTCTTTCAGATTTAGCTTTGATCAAAATAAAGTGCCAGAAATCTGTGATTTCTTCTTTCAAGTGTAATACGAGTAGCATGTTGTGTAGATCAGATCAGAATCTTTGTGGCTTCCAGGAGATGGGGATAATAAAGAGGGGAGAGGAAATCACTCCTTAAAAGCCCTGAACCTCTAGTCAAGGTGGGCCCTGGCCAACTCCATTTTGTAGTATAACTCTTGACATGCCATATTAAGCCTTATATTCAGTCAAAAGAGATTCTGATGCTTCTGATGTAGCTGTTATAGCAAAGACTTTCCTGTGTTATGAAGTTTTTCATATCTTGAACTTGTGAAAAGAAAATGTTTGCTACTATGTTTTGAGCCTGCATCATTTAGAGTTATCATTCACTATATAGTCTCTATAGATTTGGGTATGTCTACGAAAAGTGGCATTGAATATCTAGTGGTACATTAGACTTCATCTTTTTCTTCCATCTTATGTGTGTGTTTGTATATAATTAGAACTTCATACCAGATATGGCCATTCATTGATTTTTATGTACTCCCTATAATTGTTTATTTTTGAAATGCATTTAATTTAAAGATCTGGAGCCCTCATGGCCCCTAGAAAACTCTGGGAGCTTATAAAAGATAAAATAAAAGTTCAAATAATAATAAAATATCAAATAAAATAAACAATAATCTTCTTAATAATAAGTTGCTGCATTTCTTGACAAACATTGGGACTTCGATTCAAAAGATTATGTAGCTATGCCTTCCTTCTTTTTCTTAACTGATTCTTCTTTTTCTCGTAAATAAAGACTAGTGCAGTAATGGGAAAATATGAGAAAGTCACAAGTGGAAGATTAAATCTAAAGGAGATAACTTTGTGAGAAAACCTTCAATGAAGTATCAAAATTGAGATCTACAACAGCAAGATGCATTAAGGCTGTCTGAAACAACAATGATTTGCTACAGTGAATTGAATTGGACTGTGAAAGCAACATGATTCACTCAGGTAAAGAGGCCATCTGCTTTACCTTAGTGAAACAATCCAGGTGGTTTTGAATCACTTCAGGCCATCAATCAATACTGTGGGAGCTTTTCTCGGCGTTCAGGTCTCTGAATTGATGAATGGCTTCCAAGATCAATAACCTTGGGATTGTTCACCAAAGCTAATTTGATTCACCAAAACTACATATGTTGATGTTGTTGTAGGCTGGACATTCTAGCATCTACTCCAAGGAATCCTATATTGTTTGCTGTGCCTGTTCAGACCTGAACAGGGGCCTTAAGTTCAGATTGTCATAAGTGCTACATGAATATTAGTTCATTATCCTAAAGGTCACAACCCTGAAGCTTTTGCATGCGTCAGTACAAAAGTCCCTGGCAAGTTAAAAGAAAAAGTCTAGATCAATTTATTATTATTATTTTTTAAAAAACCACTTTACTCTGCAGCTACCTTTTCACCATGTCACTTATCTCACAGTATTTTTTGTTAATTAGAACACCAATATTTGATGAATATTGGTGAAGTTATTTTCATCAAAATAACTTCAAACTCTTGAACGTAATCATCTGAAACTTGGCAAGGTTTATCCCTCAGAAGGATCAACTATGTTTGAAAATTATTTCCAATTCTGCCAAGAAATAAAAATTACATTGGCAGTCCTTTGGGATGACAAAAATCTGATTTTCCCCCTTTCATTTGGCATGTGTTGTCCTCTCATTTCTGCAGATTTTAATGGGAAGCAGGCTAAAATGATTAAATAAGTACAATTTGTCACACAGAAAAATATGGGTAGCCATCTGTTGTATTCCTGTCATAATTAACTGGGAGACATGGAGATTTGGGAACTAGAATCAAGTTTAAGAATTGATCCAGTCTTTGTTCCATCCAAATCATCAAACTCCAATCATCTGATACACTTCCTTAGATATTTAGACACTTGTATCCAGCTGTGGTGTTATATACTGAATTCAGTAGGATTGATTTAATGTTTATAGAGTCCGATATGTATAATACACTATTTAGTTTATTAAATTTTTATCCTGCCTTTATAACAGTCCTTTATAGGTAAATCAAGGTGGTGAATTTATAATACTTCCCCCTCCTATTTTCCCTAAAAGGAAAATATTTCCCTATTTTTCCTAAAAGGACAATCCTGTGAGGCGGTTTTGGGCTGAGAGAGAATAACTGGCCCAAGGGCACCCAGCTGGCTTTCAGGCATAAGGCAGGACTAGAATTCAGAGTTTTCTGGTTTCCAGCCTGGTACCTTAACCACTGGACCAAATATGACTTATGTCATATTTATTTTATTAAAAATATTTATCAGGAATTTGAAGGGAATTTGAATTTATTTACAGTGAGAAATGAAAAATAATGGAGCAGGAAAATCCTTGATTTTGGTTTGTAAAATCCATCATAGTGACGATTTTTTGTATTGCTGATGGTAAAGAGCTTTCTAAAAAACCAAGAAAGTTGCATAATAGGAATTGAGAAAGGAAGAGGGTTTTTTTTGAATCGCCATTTTGCCCTTCAACAGATCAAGAATAAACAGAAGTACATCTAAAATTAAAATCTGTGTGACTGATGGAAACAAAAAGCGGCGGGAGAAGGAGGCTGCCCCTCTGGGCTCCTAGAACAATAGAAAATCCTTCCCTGCATATTCAGCAGGATAATAACTGCTTGAACAAAGATTTCAGCTTCCAACCTTACCAGCCACTGAGGAATGTATATATGTATGTATGTATGTATGTATGTATGTATGTGTATGTATGTATGTATGTGTGTGTGTGTGTGTTTGTGGAGATATATATAAACCTCAGAAAACAGTGTGTGTGTGTGTGTGTGTGTGTGTGTGTGTGTGTGTGTGTGTGTTTTCCTTTAGATCTATCTTTGACTCCCAATGGGCAGCAGAGGGTCTGCTGGCTGCCAGAAAAAAAGCCTAGAAACTAGTGGATTGTGATTTCACTGAACTAGGGTTGCATAAAAATCTGGCTAAGAAGAAATACACATAAAGCCTACAAAAAGGAAAGAACACACACACACACACACACACACACACACTAGCCTAGACCTATTTCAAGCTATTTAGCTCTCAGATATATATATATATATCTCCCTCTCTCCTTCCCTCCCTTCTCTCTTTCTCCCTCCCCCCTCCCACTCTCCCTCTGTCTCATCTGAGTTTGTGTAGTGGTGAAGGTATCAGGTTAGGAACTGACAGACTGAATTCTAGCCCCACTTTGGACACAAAACCAGTTGGGTGACCTCAAGCCAGTCACTTTCTTTTACCCCTAGGAAAGAGAAATGGCAAACCACTTCTGAAAAATCTTAACAAGAAATCTGCAGGAACTTGTTCAGGCAGTTTCCAAGGATTGGACACAATTGAACAGAAAGGATATAAATGTAATATAAATATAATATTATTAAGATTTGTTGTAATAGTAACATAAAAATTAAATTTAAAAAAATGAAAAGTGCAAGGAAGAAAAAGGGAAGAAAGTGAAAAGAAATATCTAAAAACATATCCATAAAACATCATTTCTTCAGTCCTGGTAACAGCAAAAGTCCATAAAGTATCCAGAATTAACAGCATTTTTTTAACTTTGATCAAATAAACCAACCTTCTATTTCTTCCTTTTATTTCTAACAGTCTTAATTTCAGTTTATTGAAATATTGTCATAAAATTTTAATTCTCTTCATTTCTTCTTTGTCTCATCACATAGAATTAATTCTTCATGACTTTGACAAGCCTTTTTTTTAATAAAACCAATAGTAAAAAATTATCAAGGTCACACTCTTGGTTTGTCAGTTGTAATTCCCTTTTAAATTTTAAAACTTCAGCAAGTTTCTTTTGTAAATCCTTTTGAAACATCCTCTTCTAAGAAATTCTCTTGACCTATCACTTGTAAATCCTGAATCAATACCAGCTCTATTTTGTCAGGGGAAAAAATTCTACATCTGTCATTTCTTCAATGACATATTTTGGATATAATCTCTCTAATCTCTCTAATTAGCAAACATCATTAGTGATACTGTTGATATTGTGGCTACTATATTCTGTTACCATTCTTCAAAACTCTCCTTCAGTATTTTATTGTTACAATGGTTTGCATTATTTTACAGGCTTGTAAATCTTTCCTTTATTTAAAATAATTAGTCTTCTTTAGTATCTCATTCTGAAATCAAGCAATTGATTTTTATATTGTACTATGGAAAACTGCTCTTTTATAGTCTCTTCATCAGGATCAATCATCCAGAGCACATGTGGGCAATCCCCTGTCCATCTCCTTGTCTGAAGAGATTCCAAAGAATGCTTCACTGGTTCCTTGGTCTTTGCCACAGTTGTTGGTCCCACTTTCGGAGAGCCATCTTTACTTCCTTCAGAAGCCACCAAGCACTAAGGATTTTATGCTGAAATGTAAGGACTATTGGTCTGAGTAAGACAGGCCAAAAGACATGTGCACTCTTAGGCCAGTGGTATAGTTATGTCTGTGCCTTCCACTGAGACCATCACCATCATCACCATAGATCCTTGTTTCAGTGACTTTAGAATAAGAATTATGACTGCAAATCTGGATGAGATAAGCAAAGTAGCTTTTCTCCTAGACTTTCATTGAAGCATTTCATAGCCAGGGTAGTGGCCTATCAAGATGTTTCTGGTAGGTGGTAGGAATATGGTCCTGGTGTGAGACTGGCTGTTATGGGGTCTCAATGGTCAGAAAGAAGTCTAGCTGCCTTCAACTTTCCTCATTGAAGTATGAAGCTAATCTTTTGTTCTATAAAGATCCTTAGTGATAGAAAGTCAAAAGGATATGCTTGAAGAAAAGAGAGAAGATTCATTGCCAATAAAATGAATTGAAATATTGCTTAAGCCCAGAAAAGGGAGGAGGGAGATGAAAGCATCTCAGACACACAGAGAGATATGCAGGAAGAGGGAGAGACAGAGGGAGGGAAAGGAATTAGAGCCTTTATAGCTGTAGTGAAATCTAATGCTCCCCAGTACGTTCATAGAGGAAACTTTGTTCTGGTGTAGGTAGTTTATAGAGGCTTATAGAATTTTCCTAACTATCCCAGGAATAACAACAATAATAATGAAAAAAATACAGCTTGACTCTTAGTGATTTTGGTGGTTCAATGAATACCACTGCTATTATTCAGTGAGGTGAAATATTATTTTACTCCTGATAGTATTTCTTAAATATTTGACAGATTTCCTTTCCCGTCTTCTTTTTTTTTTTAAATTAGATTTATATGCCACCCTTCTCCTGAGACTCAGGGCGGCTTACAAGGTGTAAAGCAATAGCCTTCATACTTATGTATATTTTTTTAATACAAAGTCAGCTTATTGCCTCCACAAACTGGGCTCTCAATTTACCTACCTAAGAAAGGATGGAAGGCTGAGTCAATCTTGAACCTTGAACTGGTGTAATTGCAGACAGCTGGATGTTAATAACAGGCTATTCAGCCTGCTGAGCTATCTGAGGCTCTTTTTCTAAGGGATTTTCTAACAAATTTTATTCCACATGGTCTTTTTTTTTTCTTGCAGCACAGGGTGTTTACAAGAGCAGGTTAGGTGCTATAAATATTAACCTTACTGTGGTGGTTTTCAGAAACAAAACTTTAACTGTAAAAATGGAGAAGAAGATGGTTACTAAACAGTGAATTTATGATTTAGTGTAGGGTAAATCTAAAATGAGGACGCTAATGCTGGCATTAACTAAAAAGACACAGGGTGTGAATATAGTCCTATATTCTGATCATTGTGACATCACTTGAGAGCACTGAATAAATTGCTGGAATATAATATCTTTAGGTTGATAGATGCATCAGAGGGCTGATCCAGACATTACCTTTGATGGAAGGTATTGCTTTATAGTTAAAGGAAAAGATCCGGCCAATCTCAGTAAAATGGTCCCAGTGTAAATGACCCACACAACACAGTTCTATTAAAACGGTTCCTGTGCCAGAATATGGTATTTCTTTTCAGCACTGTAGCTAAACAGGTGGCTTGCACAGCCTGACAGCAATACTAGAATAGTGATAGCTAAGCAGGGGGGTTGACAGCACTGCAGGGACTGCACAACATGACTTACTGACACAACAGCCATGTTAATTTCCCTCATGGCAGTTTGGGACAATTAAAATAGTGGCCAAATCAGGAGCCAGGTGCTTGGAGCCAGCATTCAGGGACTAAAATTCGAAACATTGAAATGACCCACTGTCAGTTCCTGCCTTGCAGTCTTTGCTGAGTAGACTGGATGCCAGTTCCAAGCCTATGGGAAGAAATTATTGGCTGCAGTATGACAGTTTATTATTAGCATGTAAGCAAGGAAGATTCAGTTCATATTTGGGATTCAATATTCAAGGGCAATTAGGTTCAATTTGAACCAATTTCAAGGTTCAATTCATTTTTTAAAAAAATCCCATAGGTTACAATGGGGAAGCTTTTGAATGCTTGCAGTTGTTCCCTTTTTGACAGAATGGGATGAAAATGGTAGAAATGGTGAAACTATTTAGAAGATATTAACCCAGAAAAAATTTCAGTCAAATAGCTTCTTGGGTATCCTAGCAGTACATTTTTTTCCCTTTAAAGCAAAGATAGCAAGGTTAAGGAAAAGAGAACACAAGCAGCTTTCAATTTGTGCAGTAAAAAGTCGCTGAAGAAGCTGAGCAGAGCCAGTTCAGAGAACATCCAACTCCAACCTAAAAACTTCGAAAAACTGTTTAAGAAGTAAGCTCTTGCTAGATACAAAAGATCTATCATCCTGCGATCACTTGTTTGTCAGAGCTCGTAATCCTCTAGTGGGGCTGAGGAAGTGGGGAAGTCTGTCATACGAATGAAGCTTAATCAGTTGCTTCTGTAACAGGATGTTATCTGCCAAAAAAATATCAAAGGTGTGTATTAGCATTGTTACATACCTGTTATAGAAATATATCAGGTATAAATAACAATGTAAAGAAATATGTGTTACATCCAGTCCTCTAACGCCAATTATGCTGTCTCAATCTGCTTACCCAACAAAGAAGAAGCACTGAATGCATTACTCAAGGCAAGGCAAGGCAAGGTAGAGCCAAAGTGGTAACAGAAAGAAAACAGGATATGTTTTAATAAAAAGGGACAATATGGAGAAAGAGAAGACACTGAAGGGGTACTAAAATAGCTAAGAAGTGCACATAGTAAAATAAGGACCAACAGGGATCATATCATGGGTCAGAGTTGATAGACTGAGACAATAGAATAGAATAGAATAGAATAGAATAGAATAGAATAGAATAGAATAGAATAGAATAGAATAGAATAGAATAGAATAGAATAGAATAGAATAGAATAGCATAGCATAGCATAGCATAGCATAGCATTCTTCATTGGCCAAGTGTGATTGGACACATAAGGAATTTGTCTTTGGTGCATATGTTGTCAGTATATTAGTATAGAAAATATACTAATGAAGGATAAGAATATATACAGTATTAGCATGTGGATTTTGAGAAATTTCTCACCCCCAAGCACTCTGATAGGATTGGTGAAGTCGATAAAGCCTATTGGCCAGATCCTGATATAAATATCAGAGAGCCGACACAAGTCAGTAAATTCTCAGCTCTCTCCAAATATAGAAGGAAAGGTGTAATTTTGAAAGGAAACTCTACAAAGTGGAAAAGACTTCCCAGTCTCTGAGTTGCCTTCAGTTAACTTCAGAGATGTAGTTTGAATGTGAGGTTCAAACTACTTTCATCCAGGAAAGATAGCTTCAAAATTTAAACACCTCAAAATCCATAATCCTCATGGCAATCCCAAGAGGTTGTCAGACTCTTGTCTGCAGCCCTTTTTGGCCTGGTTTGAAGTAGAACTAATTGAGACTGACTGTCCTTGGAAGCTACTAATTCCATTAATGGCATAAGTTTCTTTTTATTATTATTATTATGAAAATTAGATAGGCAGGAAATACATAGGAAAAGCTTAACCTTGAAAGCCTCCCTCCTCCTTTATGGTGAGATCTCTCCCTCCTTCGAGCGGGGTTGAACTATCTGTGCCAACAGGTCTTCTGTTGTACAGATTTATCAGCAGATTTACCAGTCGGGAAGATTGTTTTCTTGGACACGTTCCAGTTAATTTCTCCTACGTCTTTGTGCCAGCATCTCTTCTCTGCAATTTGGTTACACTGTGCTTCATGATTCAGAGAGAGCGATGATTAGAAGCTGAGCAGAAGCAACGTAGGTAGTAATATATGCTTCCCCCTCCACACACACACGGTACCATAGCAGTAGCTATACATTTAAAAGGCAAAAAATGTCAATAACAGTTCCTCAAAGCATTTTTCCAGTGTGTCACAATTATTTTTTATTCCATACCATCCTTTTTGCAAGAAGTCTTGAGGTAGCTGAGTGACTATTAATAGGCACTGCTGAGTTTTCAAACCTGCCTGCTATTCAGGCGGGTAGATTAAATTTGACACTAACCAAATCAGATGTATGGTCTCATTTAGTAATCTTTCCCACTAGGCAAAGTGAAGTAGCAGATTTTAGAAATCACTAGAACAAATGGTCATCTCTCAGCTATCTCTCTGTGTGTATCTTCCAGTTGGAAATATCATTTGGAGTTTGCTACTCCCAGGGAAATTAGGCATAGGTAGTCCTCGAGTTACAACTACAGTTGGAATAAGGATTGCTGCTGCTAAAGGATGTGGTCATAAAGCATCATGTTACGTATGACCACATCATTTGATGATGGCAATCTAGGCAATCATAACCCAAGATGTATTGACTCTTGTGCAGGAAATGGAGGGAGTCCCAGGTAAGACATACACAGGTACTGCAGAAGGGTGGGGAGGCCTGGTGCAGGACATGTGTGAGTTGGAGGTGTGCTGCTGCAGTGCGATGTAGGCTTGGGAAAGAGGGAGCTGGTGGGTACCTGACTATATGCGTGTGGGAGAGAGATTTCAGGGAGGCCAGGGGAAGAGGCCATGCTGTGCGTGTGATTACAGTGAGGTAATGGGTGGGTATAATTGCCAAAGGCCAAGAAAAGAGAGTGCCGAATATGTGTGAGCAAAGAGGGGAAGGAAAGCATGTTGCATGGCAGAAAAGAAAGGCCAGGATATTTACCCAAGTGACTTGCAACCTTCCTTGATGGCTTTCCCATTAGTTTTGCTTGTGAAAGCTGACATAAGCTGAAGATTGAAAATGGCGATCCAGCAGAATGCTGCAAATGCAAGCAGATTGCAAGTACCCAAGTTTTGTTCATGCGATGGTGGGGGTGCTGCAGTGGCCAAACCTTCAAGGACCAATAGTAAGTCTCTTCATTCAGCACTTGTAATTTTGAAAAGTCTCTAAACAAATGGTCATTACTTGAGGATTATCTGTACAATATTTGAAAGTAGCTTGATGAACAGCTACGATTGTCTGTTGACATGAGGTTGGGTCAACTAATCTAGGAAAGCTTCCTGTTTATCTCCTGCCTTTTCTTCTGGCACAGGTACAAAGAGTTTGAAAACCTCCACTTTAATTTTAGAGTAACCACAATGGGCCATGTTATCCAATGACTGGGGATAAGAGAAGGTTAAAACTCATTCTCAAAATACTAAAACATTATCAATCCATTGTACTTATAATTTAGGCCAATATTGTTATTGTTTGGTAAGTCTTAAGGCGTCCTTGGTGTGCTCAGAGCTTGGATGTTTGCTTGCAGACCTTTCATTACCAAACTAGGTAACATCATCCATACTACTGAGTCCTCCATCAACAATGGCAAGGCAAACAAACAGGGAGCACCTGAATTTTGATCATGTGACTGCAGGGATGCTGCAATAGTAGTAAGTGTAATGATCCATGATAAGTCATTGCTAATAAGTAATAAGTCATTTTTTCACTGGTGATGTCACTTTGAACAATCATTAAACAAACGTTTGTAAGTTGAGCACTACTTTTATATCCCTTTTTTACTTTCCTCAGGAATCTCAGTATGGGGCAGGATGGGAAAAAAATCAAGGGCTGATTGTATGTCACTGGATATTTTCTGCAACTTCTCAAACCTGAGTCTAGAGTCTCATGGGTTTCCTTATGAATTCTATTAAAAAGCAGAATAGATTATGTAACGAAGCTCACAGAAAATGCATTTTACAATATGCATAAATCATGTTTACTTTAACAGAGCCCCCCAAGGATGCCTTCTCTTTTTCACTTGTACTCCATTTCAATTCTTAGCATGTCTGGCTTACATAAATATAATGCTTGGTGAGCATCACAGCAATCCGTAATCCCTGTGGAAGATCATCTGGGAGGTCAATGGACATAGAACTGAACTGTTCTGCAAGCAGAGAGGAATCCTTGCTAGCAAGGGAGTGAGTCTTCAAATGTCTCCTGGCACACTTATGGCAAGATTCATAGTCAGCTCATTTCCCTAATGTTTTCATGGACTGGATTTCCCAAATTGTACCAGATGGTACAATTTAGTGTCAGTTGATAGAAAAAAAATGTTCAAATAAAACAAAATTTTCTTCTGGCTGCAGTGATCTACCCAACTTATTCTTTATGATATAAACCAATGTGTCAGGGTTCCAAGTAACAGCCCCAACGAAAGAAGACTCTGAAGCTTGAAGTTCCTCAAAGTTCCATTTTATTAGAGATGTCGTATTGGCACATCTGGGAAAACCTGAATCTGAAAGCTTCCAGATTTTCCCCACCCAAAGGAAAGTTGAAGTCCCTGACCAGCACGCACATGTCCATCACATGGTCCAATCAAAACACAGCCCCAACTGGGGATGCTTGCCCTGCACCTGCCTTGACTTGTCCTTGACTCTCAGAGAAAGGAATGTTATTGTGACTATATATCACCTATGCTTCTTACAATCCCCCCTCCCAATATCCCACAGTAGTAAATGTGGCAGGCCAATGCAAAAGATGGCTTCCAGATCTGACACAATGATTGTATAAAAAGGGTCTAATTTCAGATATGATGAAGCACATTTTTTAAATCCCTCAAGTCACAATTTCTTCTTTCCAAGGGTTTGCAAATTCAACTCCAGTATTGAATAATAAATTTCAGTATGAGAAATTCAACTGCTAAAAATCTGCTAACCTCACCCAGTTCTTCTGGGAACCAGTTCAGGTCAGATGTGTATGGAATTCATGAAACTGAAGGATTGATTAATACCTCTTTATTAGAAATCATCCTAAACAGATTTACTCCAGATTGCACTGTAGCCAGTGGAGCTAATTTTCTTCTGTTCACATACAATAACTCAGCTCCAGTGCTGTCAAATTTGTTTCCAAAAAAAGCCTGCCAGGTCTAAATATAACACCTATCGGCAACTTGCTAAAACTGCTTTGCCTGTGGAAAAACTGTGGAAAAAATTCTTGATTCAAAAAATATGACTTCAGCAACAGAGTGGTCAGTGCCTGGAATGCACTACCTGACTCTGTGATTTCTTCCCCAAACCCCCAAAACTTTAACCTTAGACTGTCTACTATTGATCTCACCCCATTCCTAAGCGGTCTGTAAGGGGCGTGCATAAGTGCATCAGTGTGCCTACCATCCCTGTCCTAATATTCCTTTTTACTCTTACTCTTTTAATGTATTCAAATTATGTTTATACTTTTACCTGTTATCTTATATATGCTTAACAAATTAAAAATAAATAAATAAATAGCTGCTTAAAGAGTTGTTGCATTCATGATTGTTATG
Source organism: Masticophis lateralis (assembly GCA_030761175.1). Taxonomy (NCBI): domain Eukaryota; kingdom Metazoa; phylum Chordata; class Lepidosauria; order Squamata; family Colubridae; genus Masticophis; species Masticophis lateralis. The sequence goes on along the minus strand of JAUDYJ010000001.1, from coordinate 259,141,070 downwards.
AACCACCATATTGGAACTGAACTTAAGCGCTGCATAGCTTTATTAACTTCTATGGGAAAAGCCCAACAAAATTTACTTCAGGGTAAATTTATTTCTGCACAAATGCACTAACACCAATTAGGCCAAGATTTCACATACTTCCCCCTCCCCAAAGCTATAGATGTCAAATAGATTTTTCTTATTTTGAAGGATGTAGCATTTCAATGTGTTCATTGTGGATTTTTTTTTTAATAATGGACCATTAAAATACTCGTAGAGCCTTAATGGTATTTTAAGAAATCAATCTAATGGAGTTGCAGGAGAAGTGTGGGAAATCAATATAAACATCTTTTCTTAAAAGATTTAAAGTCCTCCAGCAGATCTGTATACCCATGTTGCATAACTGTCTGGGGTAGCTGGCAAAGTACACCTAAATGGACATACTTTGTTTATAGCTGTTGTGTAAGTGCTTTATTCCATAGCAATTCCTTGGCAATAAAAAAAAAAAACTACAAATGACTTTAAATTGCTTACAATAACTAGTAAGTGCGGCTGTGTTGTGGTAGTAAAGCTTTCTAAACCATTTAAAATGCTTTGACTGCTTTGGTAGCACCGCTCTTTTAACTCTTAATGAAAGTCCATTTGTGGAGGCCAAGCTAGAAACACAACTTTCTTAAGATGAGTGTATGGTACAAACAGATGTACTTAAAAATAATACTATTAGGATGTTTTAAACAATGAAAGCATCACTAAAATTCTGAATCTGTGCCTTAGTACTAGTATTATTCCTAGTATTATTAATAATAATGGCAGTAATGATGAGAATGAGGATGGTTTTCAGCATTTTCAGAAAATGCTAAGAGATGGACTTATTAATTCATGAATGTCTATGTAGTGCTGAAACTCTTGTGTCTGTAGCCTTTGATTGGGCAAAGCCAGGGGTGAAATCCAACAGGTTCTGACAGGTTCTGAAGAACCAGTAGCGGAAATTTTGAGTAATTCAGAGAATTGGCAAATACCACCTCTGGCTGGCCCCAGAGTGCAGTGGGAATGGAGATTTTGCAATGTCCCTCCCCTGGAGTGGGGAGGAAATGGAGATTTTGCAGTATCCTTCCCCTGCCGTGCCCACCAAGCCACACCACGCCCACCCAGTCACACCCACAGAACCGATAGTAAAAAAATTTAGATTTCACCACTGTGCAAAGCAATGCATCACCGGGCAATAATTTTTGAAACAAGGTACCTATGGTCCCTATAGAGGGGGAGGTGGTGTAATAGACTACAGTGAAGCATCTATAGACTATAGTGAAGCATTCCCAGGAAGGAAGGAAAACATTCCAGAAAGGGGAGGGAGACAAAAGGCAACACTGCCCAGAGCTGGATAGGAGACAGAAGAAGAGAGTTAGGATAGCCATTCCTTAGAATCTTCCTGGGTATATCCATTAGTAGTAAAAGTTTAATCTGGCAAGATTCTGTCTATTGACTATAAGCAAATTAAGCACTAAACTTTGGTTGGATTGTTCTGTGGTGTTCTTGGACTGGGCCCAACAGTACCTCAAATGTGATAACATAGAATGCCTTCCAAATCCAGGATCTATAAATCCTGTGGGATTAAAATTTGGCAAATTTGTGGTTGCTTCAGTGCTGCTGTACTGGTGCCCAAAGATTCAACAGACCCCCTAGTCTAGTGGCCAGGTGGACCAATTCCTCTTTTGGCTGCTTTAAGTTCAGGTAGACTAGCCCCTTAGAGATTGGTAGATCAGTCCCACCATTGGCTGCCAGAAGAAATGCAAATTAAGTTCATAGCAGCCTTAAACAAGTTGCCTCTTAAAGTTCATAGTACGCCCTAAACTCCTAACCTGGCCCACTTATATAATGAACATAGCTCAGCATTCATTTGAGTGAGGCTTCCCAATGTACTAGAAATCTCCGTTTATCATCCTCGGTCAACATAGGCAGAAGCTATTGTTCTTGGGGATGAAAGAGTTTTCCCCAAGCTGTATGAAAGAGATACTACTTTGGGAAGGTGAAAAGATTGTGAAAAAGGTAAGATGTTAAGCAACACTATGAAGAGTGACCGTACCTAATAAATATCGATCATGACAGAAGGAACTGAGGCGACATAGAACGGTAACTGTAACATTTATTGAACTAACAGCTAATAGGCATAGCAACAACAACTCCCGCACTTGACAGCTCCTTTTATACCCCGAGCTGTCAACGTTTCAACCAATCAGAACTCAGGGAATTTCAACCAATCAGAACTCAGGCCACTAGGGGCCACCGTCAGCGTAACTTGGTATGCAACTTGGGGAACTTTTTGTTTTTTTACTGGAAAAGAACACAGTGTAGACTTACCCATGGTCCTAATTAAGAGAAACTAAAACTATTTCTCCATAGGTTAGAAACACGGTTCTATTATTTCACCCTGCTTTTTTGCTTCCCCCCCCCCCCATTCCCTGTCCCTGAGCACCTAGAAATAAATAGGACTTGATGGAAGGTTGGGTGTGGGAGGTAAATGGATGCTATCACTCTTCTGAAAAGTGATGATTATTAGCAAATTGAAATTCAGATGCCGTCGCACAATAACACTGAAAGAGAAATGACTTGAAATAGAATTCTTTTGGGGGGAAAAAGGATATAATCTCATTTAGTTATCTTTCTGCTTCTTTCAGGCAGCTGCATTTTCAATAAGCAAGCAGAAATGTGCATTCACCAAACAGATCTTTGTTGAAAACATTTTTCATTCTCAAATAATTAGTTTTATTTGGGAAAATTATGCTATTAGACAAACAACCGAACTTTAGTTCACTGCAGATGTAGATCATCATGAGAAACTGAAGAAAATGTATTGAAGCCACAAAGTCACTAACAATTACATGGGACAAGTCAATAGTAATAAAGAATAAAGAACACAAGCAATATTATATTAGGGCAAATGGAACATGGCTTCCTTAAATAATTCTCTTACTCCCTCAGCAATGCTCTTCAGTTCATGAAAAATAAAATCTGTATTATATATTTTGGAATGGTACTTTTCAGTCCTTCAGATCTGGAAGGAGCCTGATCAATCCAAATGCTGATGCTTGTTATAGGATGTCAAATTTTGGTCCTTGTTAAAGAATTCTGGAGCCTTGGAAAGTCAGACTTGTAGAGGAGAGAAGAAGTGAAAGAAGTCAATTGCAGGATGAGGGAATGATCCACTAGGTTAGAGTGAATGGTTAGAGTGAATTGATGAGGCACTTGCTTTCATGGAGGTGAGTTGCTGTTTTTCAACAATTATTGACTGAACCAAAGCAGTACAACAATTCTGGCAATTAGAAGCAAAATGCTACTTTACTATACAGTTTCACTTCAAAAGGGCACTTTGATTGATGCTTCAATGAACTGAAGCATTTCTTCTACACCAGACAATTTGAATGTGTTTGGTGAGGGAAATACATTATTGGGAATGTCCGAGAGGTGCTTTTTCAAGAGGCAACTGGACTTTCTTTGTTTTTCCTTGAAGACATTTTGCTTCTCATCCAAGAAGCTTCTTTATTTCAGTCTGATTGAAAGACTGCCTTTGAGACAATCATGACCTGATTGACTGAAAATCTCTATAGATGTCGTTGGGAATGAATTTACATAATGGTAAGAGAAAAATAGCAACACAAAGTGAGAGTTTAGGATAATGAGATTATTTAGGAGCTTCCTGTACAATAGCAAAGAAATTACGGGCTGAAGTGGAAATCTAAAATCAGCAGAGTATTTGAATACATTATATTAGAGCAGTAACAATGTAAGTAATAGCAGGTATGAATATGCTGTAGTAAACATGTCCTCAGTTAATTGTCATATTAGGGAGGTAAAAGAATTCGGTATTACCTGCAATATTTTAATTACAATGCTGGGCTCAGTGCAGTTATATTTCATTTATGGCTTATTTTGTTAGGAGAACTTAATCACATGCACATAATTCATAAAACTAGTTACTTTAAATGGAAATAGGATTAATTTTTAAAGGTAGAATTTGCTAAAGAGTAGAAAATGGAAGGAGAAGGAAGGACTCACTGGAGAAGAGCCTAATGCTGGGAAAGATTGAGGGCAAAAGAAGGGGATGACAGAGAATGAGGTGGCTGGATGGAGTCACTGAAGCAGTCGGCGTGACCTTAAATGGACTACAGAGGATGGTAGAGGACAGGAAGACCTGGAGGAACGTTGTCAAGGGGGTCGCGATGGGTCGGACATGACTTTGCAACTAACAACAACAAGAAGAAAATGGAATTATAGTGTTCTAAGTTGCTAGGACACAGCATATAACAAAAAACAAAGCAAATAAATACAGTTAAAATTTTCTTTTTCTGATCAAAAGTATTGATCTAGTTTTCCTAAATTGGTACTGTCTGAATATGTTAAAACCTTAATTCGCCACATTCTCTTCTTTTACGAACTAGATACATTTTGACTCCAAAACATTAAGTTGATTGGACCATTGTTTATTTAACTTAACTACTACACCAAGTTGGTAATAAATTACAATAAAATCATACATGTTTGCACGTGGGTTGTCTTCAGACTATCAAGGGATATGTGTTTGCTATTGGCATTGATTACTGGGTTTTCAAGATTGTCTTTAAAAATCAAATTACACTTTGTCAACTGAGAGTGCTGCATATATAAAGCTTTTATATATAAAATGAGAAATCCAGTTACATTTTTTTTACTCATTAAAGTGTCTATAGCACAATGAAATATACCCATCCTTCTTCCACTAGGTTTATTTTACTTCCTTGGCAATAATTTTTTTCACCTAGTCTTCTTCTGAAGCTTTTCAAGTAGATGGCGCCCCCATCAAATTATCTAAATAATTGATCAATTTTATGTGGGTGGGTGGGTGAAGAATGTATGCATGTCTTTCTTGATGGGGTTATTGATTATTATATGACAGTTTTTAAATTAAGACTTCATGTTTTACTTTTTAACCATCATTAACATCTCCATTCATGAACAACGTATTAGGCAACATTAATGATGTGTGTGCTAAATTTACAATTCCCTTGTCAAAGAAGATAATGTTATATCTACTTATCCTTCACAAGATTGTAAGTTCTGTCAGAAAGAATCATCCCCATGGAAGGTGAGGAGCAGGGGTGAAATCCAGAAGGTACTAACAGGTTCTGGAGAACCAGTAGCGGAAATTTTGAGAAGTTCAGAGAACCAGCAAATACCACCTCTGGCTGGCCCCAGGGTGGGGTGGTAGGGATGGGGATTTTGCAGTATCCTTCCCCTGGAGTGGGGTGCAATATCCTTCCCCTGCCACGCCTACCAAGCCACGCCCACAGAACTGGTAAGGAAAAATTTTGGATTTCACCCCTGGTGAGGAGCATTGTACGTCACTTGAAAATGCAAAGCAAGTTTTTACATTTTAAAACATTTTCTTTTCAGCAGTCACTCTTTAGACCACTATATATTTTGACAAATGGCAAAATATAAAATTGACCTATTTTCCAAAGTGGTTGATGAATTTATTGTTATATGAGAAAGCTGAAAGTAAAGCCCCTTAAACTCAGGACCTATTTGGAATATGTTTCTAAAAAAAGATTAGGAATATTTAGAAAAATTGAGAAATTATAGTGTCACAATGATAATAAGATGACATCACAATTTCTAGCCTCATGTTAGTAAAGATATGACATGACTATGTGTGTGTGTGTGTATGAGCTTTTATATATATGCTGAAATCAGTTCATAATTAAAATGTAGCATGTCCACTTTAATATATTTTCAGTTTCTTCTGTATTATACTTACTATGTGAAAGGATAATATGCCTTATATAATGGAAGTTCCATGCTATTAAAAAAAATTACAGTAATTTATCAATAAAAAGTAATCTCCAAGTTAATCTCAACTCTGATGACTTCATGGAAGACTTCATAGGTTTACTATTTTCTTTTTTCTGGGTTTTATCTCTGTGTGTTCCCAGTCTAGCCAATGGTTCTAGGCTTTCCTGTTGATCTCTCACCCATCTTGCTAGTTTTTTCAAGAGCAGCTAAGGCAGGGGATGAATTGTCACCTAGTTGTACAATTAATCAGGGTAGTATAGTTCAACCCTGAGCTCCATATGTTCTCCACTAGTTAACATCAATAACCAATGCAACAACTTTTTGACACTGAATTTGCAGATGAGGAAGAAGCCAGTTCTTCTAATTTATCTGATATAGGCAAATATTGCATTTTAGATTAAACTAAAACCGAACAGGGTAGCTCTGGTTCATGGCATTGTGGGAATTTAGCCATTGTCTGAGCATAATTTTTGATCTCGTTCATCACATTAAATTGTAATACAGCTGGGGGTTTTTTGTTGTTGTTGTTTTTTAATGATAGCCTGATATGTGATTGTAGGAACGTATTTGTTGTTCAAATCTATCCGCTTCTTCTTAATTTCTCCTTCCCTGCCTGGAAGATACAAAAAGGATGCCATTAAAACTAACAAAATTGAGCAAGCCAAGAGGTATTTTCAAATAATTGTCAGATGGGAGGTGTGACAAATAAAAGTCATGTTCATATCCAGGGAATTTCTTCAAGATAGGATAGATGAAAATTATCCGGCTTCCTTGTGGAGAGAATAGTAAAGGAGCACATAACTCAAGGAGCCCACAAGGTCATCATATCCCTACCAGACCCTGATAGAACAATAGAAAGCAATGTATCCAGTCTGGCCAAGGCAATGGCTTGATGAAATGTCAAAACAGTGATGGAAGAGAGATAGGAAGCTGGCACATAGTTGGTTGAAAAAGCCCCACAAACTGCAAGACTGAAAACTAGACTTAGATTGATTTGAAGTTCAATATCTCAGATGTAGTGCTGTTGGCATTTTAAAAACCTAATAGGCACAGACTTTTCAATGAGAATCCTAGGCAGTGAAGCTTGCCAGCAACTTCTTTGAGACACATTGACTCAAAGTAGCCTCTACTTTAAGAGCCAATAAGGCCGGACCCATTAGGGAAAAATAAACTCTAGCCAAGAGTTGATTGTTCGTTTGGGGTTTTTTTAAGTATCAAGCTCTAGCTTCCATAGAGGCCAAGCCCATTCTAAATGTAACATAGTTTATTTGTCTTGGAACGGCAAGAATAACTGCAGTATACATAGACTGAATAGTTTCAAGTATGTCAAGTTTTTAAGCACAGGCTTTGATACCTTAGAGGAGCCCAGAAATGACTCTGGTTATAAAGGTCATGCAAGATGCAGGAATAAAATGATACATTCATTTATATATTTCTCTATCATTTATGTAACATTTGCCTTGTGATTTAACAAAACAATAGAGTTGGAAAGGACCTTGGAGGTCTTCTGGTCCAACCCCTTACTCAAGCATTTACCATTTCAAACAAATGATTGTCCAATCTCTTCCTAAATCTTCTAAAGTTGGAGCGCCCACATCTTCCAGAGACAAGTATTCCATTGATTAATTTGGGAGATATGAAATCACAGGGCCTTTTTACTTGTCTCTTCTCCCCGTGGACCCTAGAAATCTGGACCCTGGAAATCTGGCAATGCTTACAATATGATGGAATTAAAATAAATTTAGCATTATAGATGTCAGAGCAAGAATTACAGTGACTTGTGGATAAGGAGGCTATTTTAGTAGTGTCTTCAAAATCACAGTAAAAGTCATGTTTCAGTTTGTATCTGCGCCTGTATTCCATAAAACAACTTTATATTGGAGCATCTTTATATTGGAGCATCTTTCAAACTTATACCTGTCTGTATGAAGGCACTCTCAAAGATTCCAGGGTTTGGAGGTTATGAACACACAGAGATTAATATAAATCATTGGGACATACATCTGCAAGTCAGCGATGGTGATTTAAAGCAGCTATAGGTACTGGATATAATATACATACATACATTCACAATATAAAAGGTTGCAACTTAATTTAATAAGCAAAATTTGGCTCCTATCTCTCAGAGGCAAACATCTGAATAGTCACCAGATGGCAGGAAAAGGATATAGGAAACAAAGGATATCCTTTGCTGTCATTTAGTAGTGGTCTGGATTTTTTTGCAACTATGGTAACTTTAGGGCAGTGATGGTGAAACTATGGCATGTGTGCCTAAAGTGGCATGCAAAGCTATGTTGCCTGGCCTGCGCGGCCTTGCCTGTTTGTCTTTCAGGATTCTGATGTGCATGCACACACAACGATCAGCTGTCCTTCGCATGCATGGCAGTGACGAAAGCTGGCCTATGCATACATGCCGGTCAGCTGATTGTCAGGCATGCAAGCTCAGTAGAACCCAGAAGTTTGGCTTTTCCAGAGCGTGGCCCCAACGAGCCTGTGTGTGATGTTTTCGCATGACCTTTTCGGCACTGAGGTTCATCATCACTGCTTTAGGAGTTTCTGTGTCTGCATCTGAAATTTTTCCCCTCAATTTTTTCCCCAGGGTTCTATATTTTAATCCTTGCTGTAAGCAGTAATCAGTAGCTGGACTGGCAAGTGAATTGTCATTGTGAATTGGTCTGCAGGGAACTATTCATTTAGCCAGGAATGCAGAACTGGAAGTGATAACTTGGTTTGATTGAGAAACAAGATAGGCAAAACTTTATTTGTTCATTTGGCTACTCAGGGGAATGTAAGGCTGAAGATCCGTCAGATTGTTTGCCAGATCATATTGTGTAAGACATGACCCCTGCGATGTCACATCCTTTTATCTAACATCCTTTCAGGTTCTTGTCTACTGCTTCCTAAACTAAACTGATGATGAAAGGTGTCCTAGAAACTTTTTTAAAAGCTCTGTAAATTGTTTGGTTCCACAGTCAGGAAGATTTTGTGTTCTCTTATTTTTTATTTCAAGGAGAGTTATAAGGATTTCTTGATTTCTTTTCTCATTTATATGTATACATCTTATGAATTAGTAAAAACAGACTCTTCCTATATAACATTGTTGTACTATATTTAATTTTGAATTCAGATTGCACTGGTTTTGAATAAGTTAGTTATTTTCCATTCTTCCCCATGCTTGCTTATCTATTTCCTTCTGAATATTAAAAAAAAATAAGTAGGAAAGAGAGATGACTTGTATTGCAGGCATCATTAAGTCAGATGTTTTGAGTATATGTTCAAGTAAAAACCCCAGAAATATGCTTTGGACATTCGTGATCTGTATGGATCCCTTTATATGTCTTACAGAACATAATTTAGTGCTTTTAAAAGAGGAAATGTGTAGCAATGGTTTTTTTCACTGCTTTTGATTTTGCATATTGCATACTAAAATCCTCAATAGGAATGGCAAAGGAAAAGTCGGGACAATAACTGATAAGGGAAAATGAGATATAAATCAAGTGTTCAAAGGGAAACAAGGAAATGCTTGTGGGCGCAGTTCAGGGGTGGGTTCTATTTACCTTTACTACCGGTTCGCCATGGGAGCGCACACACAGAAGCTTCTGCGCATGCGCAGATCGTCAATTATGACATCCGGGCAGGTAGGCAGAGCCTCCCACCACTTTTACTACCGGTTGTAAAGAACCAGACAGAACCGGGAGCAACCCACCACTGGTACAGTTGAAATTCTCTCGCCCTCTCTCTCTCTCTCTCTGTCTCTCTGTCTCTCTCTCTCTCCATCCATCCATCATTCATCCATCTATCATCTATCTATCTATCTATCTATCTATCTATCTATCTATCTATCTATCTATCTATCTATCTATCATCTATCTATCGATCGATCTATCTATCTCTATCATCTACCTACCTACCCATCTATCATCTATCTACCTATCTCAAATACAGCTACTATATAATGAATAAACCAAGAATTTTAGGTGCCAAAATGCACCCAAAAATTGGGTTTGACTTATCCAATGCTGGACTTATTCCAAGTCACTTGCAAATGATCCTCTCAACAGATAACTCTTGAATTTTTTTGATCAAAATACTCTGAAACTGGATAATCTAAACTGGATTACCCGTGGATAAGCCAATTGTGAAAATTAAAGGCTCAACGTATCCATGGGTAGTGTATTTTTCTAGGTATTTTGATTGAAAATTTGAGGGTTGATGTTTCTCTCTCTCTCTCGTTGCTATCCACGTATTTCTAGCAAAACCAACCTAACGTTGTTGTTTTTCTTTTATCGTTGTATGTCACCCAGAGTTCCTTTTTGTGAGCTGGGCATGCAATATAAATTTGATTAATAAATACAAATACATCACAAAATGACTGAGATGGTAGGTGTGGCCACTTAAAGAAATACCTATTTATTATGAGATAAACAGATGGGGCTACTCCCAGGTGCCCCAAAATACCATTTACAGGTCATGTAATTTTGGGCAAAGCACATCCTTCTAGGCCACAGCTATTCCTGATTTTTGTAGAGTGGGGGGGGGTGTCAAACTCTCATTGTGATGTCATCACATGACTTATCGTGACTTTTTTCCCCTTCGCTAAATTGGAGGTGGACGTGGTCAGCAATTGACGCATCCGGCCCATGGACCGTGAGTTTGTCATTCCTGCCGTAGACTGAAATAGTAAATTAGTAAATATTTGGTGCAGAGAGATTGTTCACCTTGCATCAAGGACCCTTCATCATGTATTAGTCTTCCTTGGTTTGGACTATCTGGGGAAAAAAACATAGCCTTTAGTGCAGCAGTAGATGCTGTCATGTTTGATTTTATGCTGCTCACTTTACTCTTTACAATCACGGTACACAAGAACTCCCCTTTGATCCACAGTGTATCTTTCTGCTGCCCTGCAATCCTGTTTAAGTAAGTTCTTCACTCCTTTCCTTGATTCAGTTAGACATGGAAAGGGGGACAGAGATATAGAAGAAAGGATCAACTCTTTGCAAATCAGTGGTGGGTTGCTACCGGTTCACCCCCGTTTGGGCGAACCGGTAGTAGCGGCGATGGGAGGCTCTGCCGACCCATCCGGACATCATTAAATATGTTCTGCACATGTGCAGAGCTTCAGTGAACCTGTAAGTGAGTGAACCAGTAGCAAAGGTAAGTGATACTCACCATTTTGCCCTGCATTCATCTTATCATAGTACTCCCATCAATATAGATTTGCCAGGTTACAATGGCATTTTGTTCTTGACAGCAATTACTTAAGTGAGTGAAAGGGCAGGAAAATATTTTGTAACTGATTGTAATTATTATGGGGTGTGAGGAGGTAGAAAAGTAACAGCTATGCTGGGAAGTGGGATGTCTTAAGTACCATTCTTTACCTGAGGTAAAATGGCATCTCTTATAACAAAACACATTCAAGCTTCGAAAGAAGTGTTTTGTGTAGTGTGATGCTGACAATATCTCTAGTCGTGATCGTTGCCTTTGACATCTCTTAGCCTGCTTTAAGAGATACTGGTGACTTTAAGCACTGCGCCCTGGTCATGCAGTGGTTAGAATGCAGTGTTGCAGGCAAACTTTGCCCGCATCCTGGAGTTCGATCCTGATGGAGCTCAAATTTGACTCAGCCTTCCATCCTTCCAAGGTCGGTAAAGTGAGGACCCAGATTGTTGGGGGCAATATGCAAATAATGCTTACATTGTAAATCACCATTTACTATATTGTAAATATAGTATATAAGTCTAAATGCTATTGCTATGCTATACCGCAGGGCTATCAAACTCCTGGCCCACGAGCCGGATGCATCATGTGCTGGCCATCCTCACATCCAGTTTAATGAAGTGTGGGGAAAGTCCCAATATATCATGTAATGCCACTGTGACGACATGAGTTTGACACCCCTGCTATACTCTATGTGTGCCTTGGTTATATTCAAAGCCACTGAAGAAAGCTGTAAGCCTCAATATGTCAACTGTGAACAAAATTGAACCATTGTCTCTCATTGCATGCTCTAGTTATGCCTGCAGAGAAAGCCTTATGCCAAAAAATGATGCTAGGATAAAAATGTGTTGACAATTTGTTACATTGTCATTTATTATCAATCCACTTAATCATATTGTTTCTTTCCCATAGTATAGCTTGCATAGACACAGAGATTAAAAAAAAGAAGAAGAAGTTGGAGGGAAGGCCAGCATTTTCTTTCCTGCTAGCTATTCCAGAAGTATAGGCTAGTTTATGTATGAGTTTTGTCCCCAAAGTTTCAAGATAACTTACGCACAAACTAGCCTCCACTACTGATCTACTTGGTTTATTTAATAGTGGGTCTATTTTATGGGTAAACTAGGATTAACTAGGTAATACTTTGGATTAACTCAGTTGTACAGAAGTTATTTTGATAAAGAAGAGTTTTAAAAATAAGCTTGCTTCATCTCAAAGTATTTCTTACTAGTTTATTCATTGTAAATATTTGCTCCATTATTTGCTCCATTTCATCCATTTAGCATGACTGATGCTAAAATTCCACAGTGATTAGAGATTTTCGTTGAATTCTTGGTAAAAGAATTCTTGGTAAAAGTGGATGAAATTGAGATTATTAATTTATGCAGTGTCCAGAATAATGAGCTTGAATGTTCTGTCCTAATAAAAAAACAAATTGAGATTTGTTTTAAATAATATAAAATTACTTTCCTAAGATCTTAAAGTGAAGTTAATGAAACAAAATCAATTACTTGTATAGTTGGTACTTCAATAAATGTTTTATAATGTCTGGTTGCAATTGCCTTGCTTTTGGAAATGAAATTCAGGAGTTGAAACATTAAGTCATATAGTGTTGATTTGTCCTATTATTGGCAGATTTTGGGGGTAAAATCTTAATAATATCATAGATCTATGTTTGTTAAAGATATGTATTTCTTATTAGCTACAGTACATCAGTAGTATTTGGAACCTATCTTTGTATCAAGAACTTCAGAGTTTTGAGACATGGAAGCTGGCTAAAATTATTACTGTACATCAGATGAAAGAAAAACCTGCCTATCACTTGTAACAGTAGATTGTTGACAAATGGATAAGTTTGAAGACTTTTGAGAAATAGTTAAATTTGGTTATATTTGGTTATTATGTAATTTTTCAAACATTGTTTCTTTTTATTGTCTGTCATTTGTACCTCTATAGCTATCTGGTTTGGTACAGAAATCAAACAGGATAGATACATACTTCAACAGATAAAACTATAGAAAAAATACTTGCAACCACCCTGTCTTCCATTAAGGACCTGTATATTGCCTAGGTCAGAAGGAAGCTTGAGAAAATATCTACAGACCCTTCACATCTTGGACTCCTCTCCTTGGGATGCTGCTACAGGATGTTGCATGTCAAAGCAACTAGATACAAATATAGTTTTTTATCCCCATGCCAACTCCCACAGCACTGTTTTATGTTTAAGGATATTTACCCATGTAGTAGGGCTGTATTATTAATATCCTTCTAATCTTTCCTAGTACCTTCTCCTATTGGTATCTTATGTTTATATTACTTTGTTGTTTGTATGTACACTGAGAGCTTATGCACCGAAGACAAATTCCTCAGACTTGGCCAATAAAGAATATTCTATTCTATTCTATTCTATTCTATTCTATTCTATTCTATTCTATTCTATTCTATTCTATTCTATTCTATTCTATTCTATTCTATTCTATTCTATTCTAAATATTAATGTTAGGTATATTCATATTATTGTATGTCTGTGTATTTTTTCTTCTGATCCTTTGATTGATTTTCACACACACACACACACACACACACACACACACACACACACACACAGGTGGGTGGAGGGAGAGAGGGAGAAATTAGATGAACTTGACATTAATTTGGCCCTCATATAAAATTAGAGAAAAAGGAAGCAGTGATCATGACATAAAAAGATTGAATGTTCTTAAATCAGAGTCTTTGAGGGAGAAATAATTTCTGCTTCTCCAAATTACTATTATGAAATGAAAATCCTATAATTGTTTTTGAATCTCATTTCCAACATCTAATAGCAGTTTTCTAGACAAGAGCAGAGACAACTTAACATTTTCTGAGAAAATTGGAGGTTCCCTTTGTGAAGTAAAGAAAGCAAACTAATTTTCTCCTCCCCATCTCCTTTTATGTTAAAAGCTCAGTATTTATGTGATTTCCTTTGTTCTCTGAGACAAGTACACTGAAAGAAATACATGTTAAAGAGGAAATATAAATACAAAGATAGTATTTATAGAACTCATAAGACAGGATGAGGTCTAGAGATGGGAAGCCATGGTGATGAGAGGCCTGGTGGAAAAGAAAATGTAGGAGAAACAGTTGGAAGTATTAGGTACATTTACCCTGGAGAAGAGAAGATTATAGAAAGATACGATAGTTGTCTTCAAGTATTCAAAGATTGTCAAGTAGGGAAGGTGAAGAATTATTAAGAGTTCTTTCAGAAGTAGAACATTTTGTAAGATACCTCCACAAAATCTATTTCTTTAAATGCTAACACAGCTGTTTAGTAATGGATTTTCCTCTGTAAGCACTTAGCACTTAGACTTGAATACCACTTCACATTGCTTTTACAGCCATCTCTAAGCGGTTTACAGAGTCAGTATATTGCTCCCAACAATCTGGGTCCTCATTTTACTGGCCTCAGAAGGATGGAAGGTTGAGTCAACCTTGAGCCTGGTGAGATTTGAACTGCCAAACTGCAGCTAGCAGTCAGCTGAAGTAGCCTGCAGTGCTACACTCTAACCACTGCACCACCTCGGTAGAGCTGCGGTGGCGCAGTAGTTAGAGTGCCGTACTGCAAGCTACTTCTGCTGATCACTGACTGCCAGCAGTTTGGCAGATCGAATCTTACCAGGCTTAAGGTTGACTCAGCCTTCCATCCTTCCAAGGTTGGTAAAATGAGGACCAGATTGTTGGGGGCCATATGCTGACATTTGTAAACTGCTCAGAGAGTGCTGTAAAACCCTATGGAGTGGTATATAAACCTAAGTGCTGTTGTTAATCTGAAGGAGCCAAGTTGATTAGAGCATTTCAGAAGGAAATATTGGCTGTTACTGTAGAAAAATAAAGAAGTTCTTCAACCTGATGAATCAATTTAGCCAATTTAATATACACAGAGAAAAATGATACACTGTGCAATTTAAGCAAATAAATAAGAACATTCTAAAAGAAAAGTAATTAACAAGTTCGAGTGTTTACAAAGCACAAAGCCAAAAGCTGTGAGAGATTTTGAACTTGCTTGCTCAATGCTGTTTATTCAAGGTTCTATCTGCAGTTTCTTTAAGTAGCAATTTCTTTACTATGTTATAATGATAGGATCTGGAGTTTCATGCTAATAAATCACAAATTGTGTATAAGAAATTATCAACATATGTGTCATTTTAGCTGTTCGTATTACTGCTTACTCTCACACCCTTTCACCATATTCTTTCTATCCTGTGATTGAGAACGGCCTACAAAAGCATTTTTTGTAAAAACTTAAAGACCACTCAATATAAATGGTTATTGGGTCACCATGTTTACAGTACTTTGTTAACAATTAGGAAGAGTAAAAGCTTTCCTAAGGGTGTGGTAAGAAGGTAGGCTAGCCTGTTTCAAATCCAACATACTGGACAAGCAATTCTAAAACCTGTAATCCAATATATCTGCATTGAGCCAAACTAGATGCAGTCTCTCTTCCCAAGACTGCTGATAGAGATCTCTCTAAGTAAAACCCATGCATGTCAACTTTGTGGTATGAAATATGTAGGAGTATTTCTTTACAAAATGATTACAATGCTTGTGAATTCTGAACACATCACTGCTATCCTTGCTTCAACAGACAGGATTTTTTTCATTGCCTAGAGTGTATTTGCCTGGGCACTGAACAGAAAATTGAGAGTGGAATGCCGATTTAAATATTCCATCTCACATTCCAAAGCAACAACTATAGACTTGAGATGGAAAATTGAAACTAGCATGAACTACTCATGAATGCAGTGCAGGCTAGAGAGTGGAATTCAAATTTCGGCAACCATATTCTGCAACAAAGATGTCAAAGTCTATGAAAGCCTATGGTTGTGTTATAAGTATATATGCTAAGATAAGTATAAGTAATATCTTATAGGACCAGTCCTTATTTTAAATCAAACTTAGATGCAAGGGAGGATATTGTTCTGACCTAGGCTTCCCAAGAGCATGAAGCAGACTCCTTGTCACAACAAAAAACCCCTTTTTATTAAGTTGCTGTGAATTCTTCTCATTCACATCCAGCAAAGTCTTTCAAGGGAGAATTTACAATCACAGACCTTATCTGGCTTGGAGGGCTGCCAGACCAATATCTTCAAAACTTGACAAGGAGTCATGAACCAATTAAGAGAACTAATTGTCTCCTGCAAGCTCCACTCCTCTTTCGCTTCTCTTTTATTCCCTCTGGGAGTGGCCATTCATCGTCCACCTGTGGCCTTACTCCCAAGTTGACCCTTGTTCTTTAGCTCTTCCCTTCTTCTGGCAATTCTGCACATGCGCACACTGGGATAGGCTCCAGCTGTTTGCCTGCCTCACTGATGTCTGACTCCGAAGGCAGCTGATAACTGACATACGGCCCTGGGCCCCTCTCTGCAGCCAATGCAGAGCCCTCATCAGAGCCTTCCCCAGACTCCAGGACTGGCCCATGTTCCTCCCCAATCTCCTCATTGTCCGAATGTGCTGTCAGCTCTGCTGGCGGGCCACAACAGATATTTAGATCTATAAATCTAGGTGAGATAGGAGGCACATAAATTTAATAAATAAATAAAAAGAGAATGAAGTTTTTTCAAGTTTGTCTTGATCCAAATAGGGAACCATATAGCAATAAATCTGGTCTGTCTGTCTGTCTGTCTGTCTGTCTGTCTGTCTGTCTGTCTGTCTATCTATCTATCTATCTATCTATCTATCTATCTATCTATCTATCTATCTATCTATCATCTATCTATCTATCTATCTATCATCTATCTATCTTTGCAATTTTCCAAAATAAAATGTTTTTTTTCTTAATCTGAGGCAGTATATTTTTAAGTACTAACTATTGGGACAGTTAGGGTTGTTATTATCTTTGCATCCTGTTTAAAGATTGGCCAACTTGTGGGAATAGGAAACTAGTTTATGTCGATCTTTGCTCTCATCTAATAAAATTATTTATAAAGATCAGATGTGTTTTTCCTTGCAGAAGGCAGACTGTATGCATGCAGCATAGTAACGCAGAAAAATAATAAGATTTATGTGTATTACACTGCTGGTGTTGGGCAAACAGTGCTAGAATTAGTTAGAGCCTTTCAGTGTTTCTGTCAATTGTTTGCAACTCCACCTTGAATAATGTCTGTATAATTTTTTTTAAAAAAAGAATCTGAAAAATCCTGAAAAATAACAATTCTCTGCCAGCTAATGCTTTCTGCAGAGTCAGAGATCATCTCGTCTTGGGGTAATAGGAATTAGAGTACATAGTTTACAAACCAAATTGAGGTGGAGGGCATAACTTAAGTTACTGTTTCTGGTTGTTACAGACTCAGGCAGAAATATCAGGTTAAGGAAGGCTCAGGTTAAATATTGTCCCTCAAAGTCTATCTCTAGTACTGAATGACCCTACTGAATGTTGGGTATATGTAAGTGATGCCCACTTGAGAGCATTTGTCTGAAATGGTACAGAATCCCCTACTTGAGCAGGGGGTTGAATTAGAAGTCCTGCAAGGTCCCTTCCACCTTTGTTCTTGTGTTAAGGCAATGATCAAACTAAGAATTAGCCAATGCTGAACACTTTTAGAAGTTTTTCCAAAGGCTTGAGACATTTTAAAAATACTAAAAATCCCCATGTGCTTGTCTTTCTATTTGTTTCATGTAAGCAAGTGTTTCTCAACCTTGGTGACTTTAAGATGGGTAGACTTCATGTCCCAAAATTGAACAGTTGAAGTTCACCCATCTTTTAAGTCGCCAAGGTTGAGAAACAGTGACAGGAAAGCTACATTTTAGACTGGTTATTTCAGAAAAGACAGCTCAAATGCCCAGATGCTGAAGGGTGGGCAAAATATGCTTCAAAGACTTTTTTTTTCTTCTTAAAATGAAAATTGAAAATGAAAATGAAAATTGAAGCAGGAAAATTATTATCACAATTTTTAAGATTCTGTATTTACCTGAAACTAACATTAAGTAAACTTGACTATAATTCATTTTGTTCTTGCTCTCTCGGTCCTTCCAATCAAATAGGATCTTATCTACCCATTGGCTCACTTTATTCTGGTATAACATACCCTTTCAATGAAAGAAAAAGTGAGGTGGCTTTTCTGTTTGACATAGATTTCACAATAACAAAGTCATAACAAGAATTGGAACAATCTGCTCTGAGAGTTTGTCAGTTCTTTAAGATTAGTTAGTTTAAACCTAGCTTGCACGAGGATTAATTGTACCAAGGGTTTATGAGTTATGCTAGGAATGGTAATCTCCAAATAAAATGCTCATTTAAAGGAGCCTATTAGAAACATATGTAAAGCAACACCATTTAAAAGCAGCCATTATGGCTTATATATGGCACTCTAAGCATTGCTAGTTGTTTAAAAAAGCAAATGTTGACTTTTTCAGTGGGCTTTGCTGAAACCCACTTCATGTTCATAACCCAGTGATTTCCATGTAATTTGCAGTCCTTATGGATACACAACAGCAACAAATCTATCTTTTTCTTCAACATTGATTATCCTAACAATATTGGCAGAACAGATAATGAAGCAAAACAAACAGAACTCTCCCTGACAAAACAGATTTAATTGTTATACCCTTTGCACAAACACCAGTGCTTATTTGAGTTGACTAGTTTCCATGGGGGGAAAAAATTTAAAAGACACCATCCAAAACAGTGTTGGTGAATCCAGGGGTGGGTCCTACTTACCTTTACTACCGGTTTGCAACGGGGCCGCGCGTACACGCTCGCTTCGCTTGTGTGCGCATGCACTCTTCTGCACATGTGTAGAAACTTCTGTGCATGCGCAGAAGCGTTCTGATGATGTCAGCATCAGCGGGCGGAGCCTCCCACCAATTTTACTATTGGTTCTATAGAACTGGTGCAAACGGGGGGCAACCCACTACTGGGTGAATCTTTTCAGCACTAAATGCTGAAACAGGAGCGCATGCACACCTGGAAGAGCAGCTGCCTAGGACCCGCATGCTTACCAGGTGGCTGTTCTTCCAGTTTCTGGCACTCCTGTGCACGTGAAGACTAACTGGCCGGTGGACCGGAACCTGGAAGAGCAACAGGCGACAGCTCTCATGCCCGGAGAGATGGCTCTGCATGCCACTTCCAGCACATATGCCATAGGTTCATCATCACGGGTCTAAAACCATTTTTCAGAGCTTAAAGTTCAGATTGATGCAATCTCTCTTTATAAACGTCAGTGTTAGAATAGAAATGATCAGTTTAATGGCGCAGCTTCCAAAATACTTTTTTAAAGCTTTGAAATTTTTCGTATAGTTTTTGCAGTCTATCTCTCTTATGTTCATTTAAAGAAATTTTTTGAATTCATTGCAAAAAATGCTGAAGGATCAATTGTGTTACTAAGCTTAACAGTGCCACCTTTTAGACATATTAACACCAATCCTATATCTCTCTGGAGAATATTCTTGTCACTTTTTCTACTACTGGGATTTATTTTTCTATAGAATTGCCCAGTTAATATCTTCATGATTGGCATTTGACTTCTGTAGAAATGTAGTAATATAAACTTCTCTTGCTAAAACAGTGGAATAGATTGAGCCAAGTTTTATATAACTTCCTGTGTTGTAGACCACCTTTGTTTATGCCACTTAAAGTAGATTTATTGCTAAATAAATTTATTCCTTGGATGCTGTCTAATATGCACTCCTGTATAACAGCAGTGCCTCCTTTTGGAAGTTTTATTGATCAGTCTTTGACCTCAAGTAACTTGCAACATAGCTGGTTTGAAGAATCAGTGCTGGATTTGTTTTATAAATCAGAATGTTTGGCTGAAAATGTCTGCTTTGGGAGTAAAAAAGAGAGAGAAAGATGTCTGTTTCATAAAGATGAATGTTGTCTGAAGCAAAAATGGGAAGTGAAAGGATATGCAATATGGTTGACAGCTTCAGCCTATTTGTTTAAACTCTCTTCTTTTCACAATACATGTGAATACCTACATTTTATGTTTTCTGGACTGTTTTTAAACACAGGTCTAATTTCAGAATCAGAATCAGAACAGAGCTGGAAGGGACCTTAGAGATCTTCTAGTCCAGCCCCCTGCTCAACCTCCTATAACATTTCAGAAAAATGACTGTCCAGTCTCTTCTTAAAAACCTCCAGTTATGAAGCACTCACAACGTTGAAGACAAGCTGTTCCACTGGTTGATTATCCTCACTGTTAGGAAGTTTCACCTTTAATCTCAGTTGCTTCTCTCCTTGTTTAGTTTCCATCCATTGTTTCTTGTTCTGCCTTCTGGTGCTTTGGAAAATAAATTGACTCCCCTCCTTATTGTGGCACCCTCTCAAATACTGGAATGCTACTATCGTGTCCCTCCTAGTCCTTCTTTTCTCTAGACAAGCCAAACCCAAATCCTGCAACCATTCTTCATTTGTCTTAGTCTCCAGGCCTTTAATCATCTTAGTTGCTCTTCTTTGCACTTTTTCCAAAGTCTTAAATGTATAGATGGAGTAAAGAACTTACTTGAGCTGGCTAGTGTGATGGCAATTCCGTGCCCAATGAAAAGAGGAGGCCAACAGGTAAAGGGAACATTTATTTATCAATGTTCATTGGATCCATCCTGCAGAAACAGATATCAGCATTGTTTATAATATTTATACACATATATAGCACAATGTGTCCATTGCTTACTGGTTTAATGCACATTTTCCCTCTATATAGATAAAGTTTTATTTTATTTTATTTTATTTTTTGGCCTCTCCCATTATTACTATTATTATCTTTCTGATTGGTCACACAGTGACCAATTTAGACTGGATTTGCATTTTTATCCACCTATTGAGTCCTAATCAAGGACTTGGGATAGGCAAATATTGTTGGTATCATCACAGCTATTCCAAGTAACACTGCCTTTTGCAATTGATTAATGGGAGTTTGGTTAATGCTGATGATATTCAAGTGGTACTCCAGATGTTTTGGGATTACACCCAAAACACCCATTATTGGTACTATCTTGCTTTCTTTTGCCATAATCTTCTACTTCTATTTGCAGGTTTTTCTATTTTGTGATTTTGTCCAGTTCTTTCTGTTCGCCTCTGCTATCTTCAGGTCCACTATTCAGACATTTTTGTCTTTCTTATCAACAATTGTTAAGTTTAAGGTGTCATGTGACAGGTGCTTCTCTGTTTGAATTCTAAAGTCCCAGAGCATTTTAGCATATTTATTTTCCATTACCTTTTCTATTTTATGGTTCCACCAGTTCTTGCTTCCAGGCAAATATTATTTCTTGCAAATATCCCAGTTTACCGTTGTTACTCCTTTATCATGTGGTTATCCCAAAGGTTCTTGTTTCAAGAGGCAATTGGACTTTCTGGTTCTTCTTTGAAGATGTTTCACTTCTCATCCAAGAAGCTTCTTTAGCTCTGATGGATAGTGGGAAATTTATATTCCTTGCAGATAGCTGGTCATTTGCCTTCTTTTAGCAAGTTGTTAAGGCCACCTGGAGGTTTATCTGTGTTGTCAGGATCACCTGAGTGGTGAAAATAGGCATGGAGCATTCTTGGAACTGTAGACTGGAGATAGATGATACCATATCCCTTCCCCGCTGTTGAGAGAGAGATGTTCAATTTTGATATAGATGGCCTCTTTGATCCCTCTTTCAAACCAGTGGTCCTCTCTGTCCAAACTGTGGACTTTCCTGTCTACAACAGAATGTCCTTTGTCTTTTAAATGCAGATGGACTGCTGATTCTTGTCCTGATGGGTTTGTTCTCCTATGTTGTGTCATGCATTTATGAAGTGGTTGTTTTGTTTCCCCAATCTACAGATTTGCACATGGCTCACTGCATTGTACTGCATATACCACTTTGCTCAGTTTATGTCTGGGTGTTTTACCCTTGGGATGGACAAGCTTCTGCCTTAATGTATTCTTGGGTTTAAAGTATGCATGTATGTTGTGTTGACAAAATGCTCCTGAGTTTCTCCGCTATTCCTGCAACATATAGAATGATGACATTGGTCCTTTTATTGTTCTCTGTGTTGTTTGTTATGGAGGACTCTAGACTCTTTTCTGAGATTTGATGACGGCCCACTTAAGATAGCCACACATTCTGATGACCAGCTGTCTGCAAGGAGAATAAATCCTTCTATTTCCCACCATCCAGTCAGAGCTGAGGAAGCTTCTTGGATGAGAAGCGAAGCGTCTTCAAAGAAAAATCAGAAAGTCCAGTTGCCTCTTGAAAAAAACACCTTCGGGACAGTGATGATCTGGATGACTGAGAATTTCCGGAGACATTTATCATGCAGTTGTTTATAGTCATCTTCTTGCAGCAGCTGACTACTGTAGATGGTCCAATGTTTCTTCAGCTTCTTTGCAGAGGCAGCATTTGCTATCTGTTGCTTTCTTTTCAATTCTAGATTGGTATGCATTTGTTCTTAAGGCTTGGTCTTCTGCAACCAGAATTAGCCCCTCTTATTGCTTTCTTCATCTTTCCTACTCTTGCCCATTGCCAGTTCTTTTTATTATCTGCTTTGCCAGCTACTTTTTGTATGTATTGTCCATGTAATATTTTGCCTTGCCATGTCTCTTTTCTCTTCTTCATTTTCATTTCTTTTTTTCCCCTTTTCCATCTCCTTTATCCAAGCTGCATTTTATTGTATTTCTTTGTGATATCCCATAGGTATACCTAAAATTGCATTGTTTCTTCTTTATCAGTGTTGGCTGATTCATTGCAGTCTCTCCATTGATGGATACGTAGAAACATTTCTGGTCTGGCTGAAATTGGAGATTCTGCCAATAATGTGCAATTCGATCTTAATAGCTACTGATTTTCTTGGCTATGAGTGGTTACTTTTCTGTTTTCCAGTGCTGCAAGTTATTATTTCCAGAACTAGTTCATTCTTTTTTAGATATTCTCTTCTTGTTGGACTTGATCTTTAATAACAGATCATTATTGTTTTCGATCCCTGTATATTTGTGACAAATAGTTTCCAGTAGTTCTGCAGCTGCTGACTCTGTTTGTTCAGCCAACAGTTGTGAGTTCTGTAACCCATTTGTCTCCTGATGTTCAGAAACTCCAACTCCTAGTACAGTACTTGTTGACCTGAACAATGATTTGATTGCACACAATCCATCCATCCATTTATCCATCAATCAACTAATCAGTATTGTCTAGTACAGTTGACTGATTGGTCTGCTAAGATATAAAAAATGACTAAGTAATACAATATATGTGTGGCATGGACTGTTATTTGCACACCTGGATCAGCATACATTACACCTCTGCTCTCTGAGTTTCATTGGTTGCCAGTTTACTTCTGGGTTCAGTTCAGGATGCTTGTTATGATCTATAAAGCTGAGCACAATATGAAGCCAAGTTATTTGAAGGACTGCTTCTCCCCAGTTACATCTATTCATCCCACCATGTCTGTCAGAAAATGCATGTTATGGATACTGTCTACCAAAAAATGTCACCCAACAAGTCTCTTTCTGTTGCAGCATCCATCATTTAGAACAGGGGTGTCAAACTCAAGGCCCGGGGGCCAAATCCACCTGTGGAGTGCTTAGATATGGCCCACAGGGCCACCGTAGAAATAGCAAAAGATCAGCCTGCAGTGCCTCTGCCAGCAAAAATGGAGTTCGGGGAGGGGGGCATATTTGCTGGCAGAGGGTTGCAGGAAGACGTCAAAGCTGAAAATGGAGCTCAGGAGCCTGTTTTCGCTGGAAGAGCACGTAAGCCACCACAGACACCTCCGACACAAGCTGGCCAAACCCACTCTGGCCCCCCAAAGTCAATCAGAGGGCCCCTCATGTAGACCTCAATGAAATCGAGTTTGACGCCCCTGATTTAGAATATCATTCTTCCTGAAGTACAGTAGCTCCTGCCCTGCTAGATTTTGGAAG
This sequence comes from Masticophis lateralis, assembly GCA_030761175.1. NCBI lineage: Eukaryota > Metazoa > Chordata > Lepidosauria > Squamata > Colubridae > Masticophis > Masticophis lateralis. The sequence continues at coordinate 259,117,194 of JAUDYJ010000001.1, read as the reverse complement.
GCCCTTAGCGCATAGTTTTGACATTGCACTTTGAGATCCATGGAGTATGTCAGTTCTATTGTTAGCAATAGTATAGGCTGTACTCTGCTGCAAGTTAAGTGTGATGGATTTATAATATTTTGATCATTTTTAATGGTTTTTATTGTAGTTGCTTACTTTTTAGTATATATTTTGTTTTGTTTTTTATTGCGAGAGCCGCCGTAAGTCATGTATGTGAGATCGGCAGCTGTATCAGTAGTGGGTTCCACTTACTTTCACTACCAGTTCAGAACTGTGAGTGCACACACGGTGCTTCTGCGCATGCACAGAACCTTCTGCGCATGCGCAGAGTATCCATGATGATGTCTGGATGGGTGGGCGGAGCCTCCCACCACTGCCACTACCAGTTTGCCTGAACCCAGGAGGCACCCACCACTGTGCTGTATAGATCAATTAAAAATGTATTTATGGTCATTATTTGTGATAGCCATGCCTCTGAAGAATTCAGAAGCATACATAGAAACATATCAGAGAGTTTTATTCAAAGAAGAAATGGAATGAAATATACTTTGCTTTCATACTTTGAATGAAAAAGCAGAACATACTGTAGGAGAGAATGAATTAGCCTGAGTCACTTGGGAAGAAGCCATCATCTTATCTAATACGCTTTCTGCTTGCTGACCTTATTCTGTGGGCAGGAATGAGGAATGGATACAAATATTAAACTGCACTGCAAGCTTAGGACTGTTAGAGTTAGTTCAGCATTTTCAGAGTCACTTTATGGTATGAATACTTTGTTAGTGATCTATAGCATCGGTACAATTTGACCTGAATCGACCTGGATATTGATGAGCCATTCAAACTTTGCAATAGTACATAGTTTTTGTTGAAAACTATTTCTTTGACAAAGGGTTTGACACACAGGATTTTGGCCCCAGTGCATTATTTGTGTGCAAATTGGAATGTGTGACTGTCCTATGTTTACTGTGATCTTTTCCTGAAGCAAGAGGAGAAGTATGTGAATTGTTGATTTCTAGACTTGATTTAATATGAGGGATGTGGCGGCTCAGTGGCTAAGATGCTGAGCTTGTCGATTGAAAGGTCGGCAGTTCAGCAGTTCAAATCCCTCAAAAGGGGTGAGCTCCCATTACTTGTCCTAGCTTCTGCCAACCTATCAGTTCAAAAGCACGTAAAAAATGCAAGTAGAAAAATAGAGACCACCTTTGGTGGGAAGATAACAGTGTTCCGTGGGCCTTTGACATTTAGTCATGCCAGCCACATGACCACGGAGATGTCTTCAGACAGCGCTGTCTCTTTGGCTTTGAAACAGAGATGAGCACAGCCCACTAGAGTCGGGAATGACTAGCACATATGTGTGAGGGGAACCTTTACCTTTACCTTTAGACTTGATTTCTTCTGCAAATGTAAAGTACCAATTTAGCAGAGAATTGTAGGGAATTTGGAGGACATCTAGTCAGACTCTCTGCTTAGTGCTTGCTATGAACTGAAGAGTGCAACTGATTAAAAACACCTCCAAACTAGATATCTTGGTTGTCTTTCCCTGAATATAGTCAAGTTTTTAATGTCAATCTACAATGTGTTCCTTATATTACACGAGCAAATATTTTTGAAAATTCTAATGCATAAAAAGCAGTAGATAAAGAATACTTCTTATATAAATCAAGAAAGAGGGAAGCTTGGAAGGAGGAGAATTTGCCAATAAAAGTTAAACCATTGCTTTGGAATTGCATTCCTGGCCAATGCAATATAAAAGATTCTATACTTTTTTTTATTTAACAAACTAGATGGTGCAGACAGTTCAGTATAGATATAGTTTGTATGAACAATATCTGCACTAAGCTAAAGTGAGATAACCTTGGCTGAATATATCTGCTCCGTATTAAAATCAAAGAGGCTGTGAAAGAGAAGCTGGTTAGCTGTGGAATTGCTTATCTTGCTTGGAACGGCCGTCAAAGCACGCTGGTGTTTTATGTGCTACATTGCATTTACAATGCATGCTTTCATTTTCAAAACAGCAGGCATTTTTCTGTGTACTTTCCTAAATAAATTCATTATCAGCATCATAGTCATCATCATTTTGATGTGCCTGTCGAATAGGCCAGCCTGGTTAACTTCCTGCCCCCAGTTTTCATCCAGAAGTGAAATGGAGCTGATCTTCATAGCAGAATTCCACAACAAATTAAGCAGTGCTACCAATTTAGGACAACTGAAAGCCAACATATTAGTCTCTTGTTGGAGGTGTGGGTGGGAGGATGAAGGAACCCCTGCAGAAGTGCCATTAGGATTCATTTAAAATGAAACAAAAAAGATTAAAAAGCAGACTAAGTCAACATTTGTGAACCATGATGGCAAAACATGTTTTCTTCATTTTTATTTTTTATTTTCTATTTATTTATAATGTGAATCTGTTGTTTGGACCTATGGATGAATTGCTAGGGGAAGCAGAGAAGATCTAAAGATTCCACAAAAAGATGAAATATGAAAATATTTCACATTTTCAGACACAATGTAGAATTAGTAAAACTGGCTATTTTGTCTGTGCCAGAGAAGAGCTTGCTAATATTTGGTGACCTCTTGAGTTTTGTATTTTCTTGGGAGAAATGCATAAACATATGTATAAGGATAGTTTGGGAGGCAGTGAGCATGTTTGGAGTTTTGACAGTATACCACGTGCTGTCACAAAATGCCTTTTCTGAGGGAGAGTTTCCTGATATGCAAATTACTGCTGTTACCATTGATAAAATGGTCCATTACCCAAAAGGCAAATTGCTGAAGTTGCTCCTTGTTATTGGCTCTAGCTTCTCTATCAAAGCTGTGCAAAGCAATCAAAAGAGGAGCTTTGTCAAGCATTTGAGGACAAAAGTCGCTGTGGCTGCCATCTTGATTTTTTTAATTCCTCTCCGAACATCTCTAGGTCTTTGGCTGCCTCCATATATACATACAGGTAATCTTCAACCCAGTGGTGAAATTCAAATTCTTTTACTACTGGTTCTGTGGGTGTGGCTTGGTGGGTGTGGCTGAGGGAGGATACTGCAAAATCTCCATTCACACCCCACTCTGGGGCCAGCCAGAGGTGGTATTTGCCAGTTCTCTGAACTATTTAAAATTTCTGCTACCGGTTCTCCAGAACCTGTCAGAACCTGCTGGATTTCACCCCTGCTTCAACCTAAAACTACAATTGAGCCTAAAATTTCCATTCTTGCTTAGCAAGAGAAATGTTAAGTGAATTTGACTCATTTTATGACCTTCCTCGCCACAGTTGTTAAGTGAATCACTAAACTTGTTAAGTGAATAACATGGCTGTTATATGAATCTGGCTCCCCCATTGACTTTGCTTGTCAGAAGGTTGCAAAAGCTGATCACATGACTTCCGGGATACTGTAACCATCATAAATATGAATCAGTTGCCAAGTATCTGGATTTTGATCATATGACCACAGGGATGCTGTGACAGCCGTAAATGTGAAAAATTGTGATTTTCTTCATTGCGGTTGCAACTTCAAACATCACTCAACGTATGATTATAAGTTGAGGACTACCTGTATTACAGAAAGTCTCTGGTCATCTTTTTTTGTCTTAATTGTACTTGAGATGTGTGAATTTAGGGTATTTGCAAGGAGCTGAAGCCTTTATACTGTATCTTGTGTATTGTTTTTCGTCTCTGCAGTTGGGAAAATTAGGCTGTTTCTTTTAGAATATATACCCCATGGAAGATTTATAAAGATCCTTCAAGTGGCTTACACCATAGCATTAGACCACGAATCCACAATAAATAAAATTGAAAGCCCCTTAACACAGCATGGCCATTCCAAAGAGCAAACCACAACACAACAATGAAAAGAAAAACAATGTACAAGCAGCAGGTAGTGTAGCAATTAAAAGCCCATCATATCTCCGCAAATGTTTGCTGGAATGAGAAATAGAAGAGAACTGCTGCTTCTAATATAGAGCAGAAGAGATAGCTGATCAAGGTGGCAATTTCCAAACACCAGTATTGCTCTGTTGGGAATGTTATTCTTTGTCCCTTTGACAAGGTGTACAAACAAATGAGATAACCTGATGACTGAACATCTTGAAAAATTAAATGCTTGCTGTGATTAGAGTCACAGCTCTAATTTGAATCTTGATGTGTTTGATGTCTAGGTCCAAAAATGCTGTCTGTGAGCATTATGATAAGACCTGGGAAATCTGAAGAACTATTTAAATAAATTAATTTCTGCTGCAGTCCGAAAAAACTTGAGAAATTTCTGAATGGAACTACACGCATCTTCTCTCATTCATTATTTATTGACAGCTCCGGTTTTATACCCTGTCTCCGCAGCACTGGCCTCATCTTATCCTCAGGCTGCTATTGAGGCAACCTTATCCTGTTGTTTTCCAACACCTGCCAGCTAGAAAAACAACGCAGAGGGAGCCTATCAAGCTCATAATTATGCTGGCAGCTTTTATATCACCATAACAGAGGCTGGATTGTACTAAGGATTGCTCTTTGAAAGAGCTCTACATGAGTCCCAACCCACCACTGGATGGCCATCTTAACAGTGGGTTACACTTCTGGGCTGCAATATTTTATTCTCTCAACAACCTCTTGACCTGTACAACTGCCTTGCTGCATGTTTTCATGCTGCATAACAATCCCTTTATTTATGGAGAAACTATAAACACCTGTTAACATACTGAAAGATTTAGTAGTGGTCTAGGATGTGTGCTTCTGGATTAAACCAACAAGCAGCAACAGAACAATATCTGTCTTAATAAAAATTAGTGTTGAGAGTGGGAAAGAGAAGAAAACACAGTTTAGAGCCCCATTTTCCCACCACCGTCACCGGTGAGTTTCACATGTTGTTACCACTGGTTTGCCGTGTGTCTGTGTATGTGCACGCCTCCCATTCATGCGCCGGGCCTTCCATGCATGTACCCAGCCTCAAAAACATGCCTAAATAGGACAGCATAGAGCCGGGATTGGTGGGCGGGTAGGCAGAGCCACTTGTGATTTCCGCTACCAGCTTGCCTGAGCTGGTCTGAACTGTCTGAATAACACCTCTGGCCACTGTGGTCATTGTGATAACTATAACCCTTCCTAAAAGAGTTTCCCCATCCTTGGGGATGGGCTGTAGGTTCCTCTGTGCGAGGTGCTGTGTGGTTCAAGAGTTTCCTTGATTGTATTCAATACCTACATTAAGGCACTTGGTGATGTTATTTACCAACATGAGATCAAGTGTTGCCAGTGTTTTAGATGTCAACCAGGGTTGATAAAATGATGATGTTAAAATGTGCTTGGAGGCAGAGGTGTGTTTCAGCAGGTTCTGACCAGTTCTGGAGAACTGGTAGCAGAAACTTTGAGTAGTTCAGAGAACCGGTAAATCCCATCTCTGACTGGCCCCGCCCACATCTATTCTCTGCCTCCCGAGTCCCAACTGATTGGGAGGAAATTGGGATTTGCAGTAACCTTCCCCTGGAGAAGGGGAGGAATGGAGATTTTGCAGTATCCTTCCCCTGCCATGCCCACCAAGCCACACCCACCAAGCCATGGCATGGCCACCAAGCCACACCCACAGAACTGGTAGTAAAAATTTTTGAAACCCACCACTGCTTGGAGGATGTTTGGGCCTGAAGGAAGAGGAGCAGGCTGAGCCTTAATCCCAGCAAGACGAATTAGCTTCATGTAGTGGTATGTGTGAATGACCTTGGGAGGCAGGAAGAAGACTTGCATTTTAGGCAACAGTCTAATAAGAGGCTGGAGGTGAGGAAAAAGCATGAAAAGTGTTTATGAATGTTTTCTGGACTCTCTCTGGTTTTCCAGAAAATAAAGAGAAAGATCGGGGAGGCATACTTTCAGTGTTGCAAGATTCTGTTAATGTAATCTTATAGTAAAGTAGGATTAATTCATCTGGATATGCTTCTTTTCTGGTCTGCTTCACAAGGCTGACCATAAACTATCAGATTCTGGGGTAAAACTGTCTTTAGTTCTGGATGGATTGCATTTATTTTTTTATATTCTTACATTAATTTAGTTTCTAGTTGAAATTTATGAAGATGGAGTAATGCTGTGCCATTGAGTTGGTGTCTATTGGAGGTTTGCCCATGTAGTAGCCAGGAGTCAAAATTGATTCAAAGGTACCTCAAGAACTCCACCCTTTAATTAATGTTTTGGTTTTTTTCAATATTTATACTTTCTTCATCAACTTACATCAGGTAATAAGTAGCACCTACCCCAGTGATGGCTAACCTTTTCCAGACAAAGTGCCCAAAGCGCGTACTTGCATGTCAAATGTAGGAATGCATGCCCAAACCCCAAAAATGTAATGCACGGCCAGCCCCCATGCATGCATGTGTGCCCCTACATATGCCTCCCACACATGTGCATGCGGCCCCCACATGCAGCCCCCATGTGTGCCCCACCTCCATGCATGCATGCGTGCACCCCCCACATGCACCCTGCACATGCGCAGCAGAGACCCAAAGACCAGCTGGCCAGCGGGAGGTATATACACATGTGTGGCGAAGCTGAACTGGGGTGAGGGTACTGCGTGCCACCTCTGTCACGCGTGCCATAGGTTCGCCATCATGGACCTAGCCGATGGCTGATCTCAGAAAAGTGGGACAGAATCATGAACTGGAGACCACAATGAAATTAGACCCAAATATTTCCTTGAAGAATGCAATGGGTACTCGGTCCTATATTGTTGTCAGAAAACTACATGGATGTTATTCATAGATTTGCAAGGGTTGAAGCTATGTGGCAAGAACTAGTGGCCATCAGATCAAAGAGAACCATTGCATAAACATTAAGCAAGTACTTCAGCCTCAAGGCTGAGAAAAGAATATATGACTCATTCTGCTGACTCAGAAAGGCTGGAAGAAAAAATCTTAGGAATTGAGTGTGTGTGTGTGCATGCTTGTATGGGTTTGTACACATGACTTGATCTTTTCCGAAATAATAATAAACTGATAATTATCTATATAAAATAAAGGGCATTTGCTTTGAATGAATCCACTTGTATTTAATCCCAGCAGAAATAAAATATTGTAGTTCTCATTTCTGTCTTCCATGGATATAACTTCTCAGTGTGAATGTTAAAATGACCTATCTGGATGGTAAACAAGCTCTTGATCCATTTTACTTTGGGTCTCTTCTTGGTCGTCTCTTGAGTGTTTTTTAGGCCCCAACAGCTCTTCAGTCAATATGCCAAACAATCATAATTAACAGGATCAGACTTCCTGGAGTAGGTTGTTTGCTTGCTGCACTTACTAAAAATCATTATGTGATGTCACTTTATAAAAATCAGCTTAGCTAAGTATAGACAGATGTAGATTTCTACTGAAGTGTTTTTGTGCTAATTAACATGAGATTGATTGCATCACCAGCAATGTCCACATATACGCTTGCAGTATGTTGATACAGTATGTCAAAAGATCTTACAGTTCTTGAAATAAATTATGAGGAATGAGTCAACTTGTGACATGTGAAGTCATAATAAAGCCTTGAATCTGAATAACATCTCAGTGATTATCCATGACCTGACACAGATTTTGCATTTCAAGCCCCTTCCACACTCCTGCCTTTTTAAAAATATATCAACCCTTTCTGATAGTTCATCCACAGGGGATTGAAACATACATTTTTTTTCTCATCTTTTACAGTGAAATGCACGGAGGGAAGAGTTTAGAAGGTGATAATATCTGCTTATATAATTTACTTTTTGAAATAATAGTTTTATAATTTTATAAAATTAGGTATCTTGGGTCTTTATTCAGCAGTGGAAAATGTAGTGTGGAAGCAAAACTCCTCTGAATTTTCCTTATTAGAGAAGACTTCAAAGGGAATGTAAATTGTACCTGCTTTTGCTTCTCAAATACTCTAATCTAATAATTGATCTTGTGAATATATAACACTGTGGATATTTCTTTATTCTGAATTGATTGGTCATGCCATCCAGCAGTGAGTCTTTTATCTTTTCTTGCCTTGCTTATTTTTCCAGTTATTTTGCTTCTCTTCAAATACCTTTCATCAAAATCACCTCCGTTTTAAAAATGGACATCAATGTATCTTTTTAAAAGAGAAAAGTGCCTACATTATTGCATTTCATGAAATCTTTCTTAAGAAAATCTATGGGATTTCTGGAAAATTAAAATTTTATCCCATATTGAATATTAATTACCTACATTCCCTGGTTAAATTAAAAAGTATCTGAGTGGTTATCTTCAGATTGCGAGACAATTTTAACACTAAGATTGCTACAGCATTATAAACCACAGCCTGAGTGTTCATATAATGATTACTGATCCATAATGGATTGATCGATTGATTGATCGATCGATTACATAGCACCTATATTATCAGTATCCTAAAATTACAGTGATACAGGGAAATATAAGGAACTAAAATGCAATACCAAAATCAATGCAGGGATTTTAAGGAATGCAGAATGGAAAAGGCAGTATGGTGAAAAAACACAGAAATAATTAACCTGATAAAATCTGACACGAATAAACCAGAATATTCAGATTAATGAATTAATAAAATAAAACAGCTGTAAACTTGTAGTTGAATTTGGTTTAGTTTGCCTAGCTAGAGTGGCAATTTGTAACTGATATTGGCTATCTCAGAAAGCTTGATTGCCATATGTTATATATGCTGTTCAGATCCAAAGAAGAAAAAATGCTTTGGGATACATGGACATGCTTGCTACACATGTTTAACAACTTTTAAAGAAATTGGACCTTTCCCTGGCAATTGCTTGATTCCTTGAAAATATACCTTTATGTTAAGGAACCTCTGAAAAGATACAATTACATTTCATCAGTTAGATTCTCCTTAAAGAAGCTACATATTTTCTGGCTAACACAGTAATGACTTTGAAATAAAATACCTCCTTGCTTGCTCCAATTTACTCTGAATTCTTCCCCTTTTTGGAATCTCCTTAACTTCACACATGAATATTTCTTGGTATTGTTCAGCTGAAATACAGGTTCTCTAAGAAGGTTCAGAGAGGTATGGTGGGAGTACTCTAGATCAGGGGTGAAATCCAGTAGGTTCTGACAGGTTCTGGAGAACCGGTAGTGGAAATTTTGAGTAGTTTGGAGAACTGGCAAATACCACCTCTGGCTGGCCCCAGAGTGGGGTGGGAATGGAGATTTTGCAATATCTTTCCCCCAGGAGTGGGGAGGGAATGGGGATTTTGCAGTATCCTTCCCTGCCATGTGCACCAAGCCACGCCCACCAAGCCTCACCATGCCCACCAAGCCACGCTCACAGAACCTGTAGTACAAAAAAATTGGATTTCACCCCTGCTCTAGATCCAAGATTCACCTTGTGGCAAGATGCTGCAAAATAATAAATAAATAAATAAATAAACAAACAAACAAATAAATAAATAATAAATAAATAAATGCAATAGTAATAGCACTTAGACTTATATACTGCTCCATACTGTTTTACAGAACCCTCTGAATATGTCAGCATATTGTCACCAACAATCTGGGTCCTCATTTTACCGACCTCGGAAGGATGGAAGGCTGAGTCAACCTAGATCCGGTCAGGATCAAAGTCCTAGAAGTGGGCAGAGTTAGCCTGCAATATTGCCTTCTAACCAGTGGTGAGATTCAAGTAATTTAACAACTGGTTCTCTGCCCTAATAATTTCTTCCAAAAACCAGTTTGCCAAACTGCTCGGAAAGTTAACAACCGGTTCTCCCAAAGTGGTGCAAATGGACTGAATCCCACCACTGCTTCTAACCCTTGGGCCACCATGGCTCATAATAACATACAACACATTCCTAGTAAACCATAAAATTTGCACTAAGTAACCATTTTAAATTCTGACTAAAATGGACTTCTTTACATCAATGCATTTGTTTTTGTTTTTTACAGAAGCACCATTGAAACCAGAAGAAAATCCTGCAGATGCATTCATTGATTCATCCCTCTTTGCTCACTGGGGCCAGGATTTGAGCCCCGAGAACCAACGAACTGCCCTTAAACAGTTCCAGTATTATGGTTATAATGCTTATCTGAGTGATCGCTTGCCACTTGACAGACCCTTGCCTGACTTTAGACCTACTGGGTAAGGAGCAACTTTTGGAAATCACTTGATGTATTTTATCTAAAGAAGGAGGTAAAAATGGACTAGATAACATTCTATTTTAATGGAAATTTATGAAGAATTGCAGGTATGAGCTAGTCAAAATGTATTGTGTTTGGAAACTATGGCTTTCAGAAAACTAAATGTATGAAATTTGGTGTAATGAAATTAGCATTATTAAAAGCTAATTATGTTTATTTCCTGAAGTAAATGCAATAATAAGTGCTAGCAGAACTGGTAGTTTGCTTTTTCTTCTTCTTTTTAAAATATTACACATCATCCGTCAAAGTTGAAGAAGGATATTTCCAGGGCTTTTGAAAATGGTTTATTTTTTTAAAAAAAGTCTAAAACAATGATAAAAACATCTTTTTAGTTTTAGTGACCACTATATGGTGATTCTGATTAAAAACTACCAAGCCATGGGTTAGTGAAGCAAGTTTTTTTGTATTCAGGTAGAATGATACAAACTGATAGAAGACATTTTATAATCTCTAAGCTTTGATCTTCTAGAATATGTGCAATCCTTTTTAAAGACAAGAAATGATAAATAATATAATGACAGCAATTCTTTCCTGTTTGAGCAGATCTTCAGGTTTTGGCTCTCAGACAAGCATTAAATCATTAGTCCTCCTCCTCCTCCTCCTCCTCCTCCTCCTCCTCCTCCTCTTCCTCCTCCTCCCCCCCTCCTTTTGTATTTGATAAAATGGAGAGGTAGAGTGACACCTTATTAGCATACTGATGACACTAAAACTCTGGATGGTTTCACTCAGCTATTTTGTGAAGTTATCATTTTGGAATAAAATAGAATCTTGTGTGGAATTCCACAGTATAAATGCCACAGAGCTGAACAGAAATCTCATCTTTTGGGAGAAAGCTTTCTAAATTGAAACATTGCAAAGTTCTTCCATCCGCACCTAATTTAGACAGTCTCTCCAAAAAGATAACTATGGACAAGGTACTGAAAGCTGCTGAGAGCAGTAGAAGAATCATAAAGAAGTAAAATTTTCCACCTCTTAAGTTCAAGCACAATGTGACTATGCAAATAGAATAATACATTATAATTAATCAAAACCAAAAATAAAATTCTATACTTCATAGGAAAATAGAAATATATCAACCCAAAGCTTCCTTAGAATATTAATGTAAAGCGCTTGTGAATAAAACTTAACTTCTAATAACTGCGTGGACACATAGATTAGTGTGTCTACTAGTCTATGTAGACTAGACTAGACTAGACTAGACTAGACTAGACTAGACTAGACTAGACTAGACTAGACTAGACTAGCATAGAATAGAATTCTTTATTGGCCAACTGTGATTGGACACACAAGGAATTTGTCTTTGGTGCATGTGCTCTCAGTGTACATAAAAAGATAAAATACACTTGTCAAGAATCACAAGGCGCAACGTCCAGTGACATCCAGGGACAATTGGCTTGCTATTGCCTTCTTAAAGCTATCTATGGTAAAGAGTTTCTAACATGGCTCTCTTCCTTTATGGAAAGAGAGTGACTTAGTCAGAACTTGATCCATGCAGGTCAGAGATAATAGAGTAAAGACAAGAACTTAACTGAAATGAAACATAAATGGTGGTAGCCCAGTCTAGAAGACATATTATATATAGGATGGATCTTTCATGTAGTGTATCTCTTTTAAATGAGGAAGGAAGAGCAGAGTCTTTCAGATACCTCCATATCTATTGTCTTAGTGGTCAGCAGATATCTTGGTGCAGGAAAGTTTTATTCTAACACATCTTACCACCAGCATTTGTAGCAAGTAGCTATTTTTAGATAGTTTGATTTTTCTGTTCATTTTTTAAAAAATGAAATAAGAAGTAAAGTACCGTAGGTATGTTCAGCTCTCTCTGCAAAAAAAGCTTGAATATACTGACCCTATTCTCTTCAGTGGCATAATCCTTCATTGTCCGACAATCCTTGGAGGTCTTAACAATATGCATTCTTCTCACCCATAACTAGCTCTCCAGCTTATAATTAATTATAATGTTGAATTCATGTCTATGTTTTTCTATTAAAAGTTACTGCTGCAGTTCTGGTATCCTTTTCTTTCTGAGAGAATTCTAAAAATTCTAGAATGCAATGAAACTGAAATACTTTGGCCACTTGGTGAGAAGGAAGGACTCACTAGAGAAGAGCCTAATGCTGAGAACGATTGAGGGCAAAAGTAGAAAGGGACGGCAGAGAATGAGGTGGCTGGATGGAGTCAGTGAAGCAGTCAGCGTGAGTTTAAATGGTCTCCGGGGGATGGTAGAGAACATGAAGTCCATGGGGTCGTGATGGGTCAGACACGACTTCACAACTAACAACAACAATTGCACTATTAAAAAATCTTTTTTTAGTAGTAGCCCATCTTATCTCAAAAAGTTAATTTTTGATTTAAAAATATCAACATCTTTTTACATTAGTTTACAGTGCGGCTAAAAGGATATTTCCTCTTGATATCCCAGATCTAGCTGATACAGTGTTTTAATTGTTAATAAGTTCATACTCTTTAACTGTGCTAAATCTCTTATTAATATATCTGTTTCATATACACATGTAAAAAACTGATACCTTATATGATGAAAAATACAACTTAATGGGTGTTGCAAATGAAAGTTTCTGTGTCCATGAAGGGCAATAATGAGAAAGTGAATTCCTGGTGGGCACTTGTGCCGATCTAGATCAAATCTACTCTCTCACCATTGCTCTTCATTCTCTGTTTGGACCTGTGACCAGAAACTATCAATGATAACACATATGGATGCTAGTATAATCAATCTTGAGGAACTAATATAGGAATCGAAGATGTGTCTTAATGATGTTATAATGAAGCTCGATATAATGAAGACTAAATACCTTGAATGTAGTGTCAAGACATATGGTTCAGTCTAAACTGAAGTCAAATAAGATGAAGTACTGAGTCAAATAAGATGATCCAGTTCAAATACCCATTCATGACTTCTAATCTCTGCTGGATGCCCAAATATGGGTCAATATTAGTGCCTGGATGGAATGGCACTAGGCAAAATAACAACTGTCTGCATCTGAAATTTCAGGTCTGTTGAAAAGTCATCTGATCTAAAACAATGCATGAAGTGGAATGTTGGCTAGTGCTGAAGATCACATGAATGTTGGCTAGTGAAGATTACATGAGTAGGGTTTCTGGTCACATAACCAGTACTAAATCATGTGGCAAATGAGGATATATAGCAAACTTTTAGTTTTGCTTCATAGTTGAGAAAAATGCAATAATCATGCCTAGCAGCAACAATTCCATAGCAAAAAAAAAAATCTTCTATTAAGTGTAGAAAATTGCTGGCCAAAAAAACAACCAAAACTGTGCTAATGTGACTGATTAAAAGATGATGCATGCTTTGTGAAGCTCAACTGTAGAGACGCTGCAGGCTGTGTGAAATGACATGCAGTCTGGAAATGAGCAGATGTGTAATCAAGAAGGACAAACCCTAAGAGGAAATAGAAGACAATGACAACTTTGTTTCAGTGATTATCACACTATGGAATTGAGAAGAATCTGTGTATCTAATGCATGCAGTAGTATTGCTTCTGTTATATAGGTAAAATCATTGAAAGAAACTATCTTTTGTTCAAGGGTGAGCTGTGCTCATATCTCAAGTAAAGTAGAAGTATTGGTCTACTTGAGAATAGATTAAAAGAAAAGATATTTGAAACATGCTATACCTGTTGGATATTCATTCCAGTCTGAATCTGTTTAACAGCATGTTTCTGAACAATCTGTCTTCTCTTAAAAATGTAAATTAATTGAGAAAAAGCCTAGTGTTAACAAGACACCTGTGCCTCTGTTATCAAATTATGATATGCAAGATTTTCAGTTTTTAGGTTTTATAGTTCTCACTGTAAAAAAATTAGACTGGAAGAAGAAACAACACAATATTATGGGAGAAAAATGTAATAAAGAAACTGCAACTAAGTCTCCATGTAATTTGATAAAAATCCTCTCTGTAAAGGAACTGGAAAAAAAATAAACAAAATAACATAGTAGCCAGTTTGGTGTAGTGGTTAAGGTATCAAATGAGACCATGAGTTCTAGTCCCACATTAGGCATGAAGCCATCTTGGGCCAGTCACTTTCTTTTAGCCCTAAGAAGCAGGCAATGGCATACTACTTCCAAAATATTGCCAAGAAAACTGCAAGGATTTGTCCAAGTAGTCAGCAGGGATCAAGACTGATTTGAAGATACCAAAATCAAAAAACAAAATATATTCAATAAGTTTCAAGTAGGTATGAAACTCATACACGGTACCCATTAGACAATCATAAAATAATACTTTGAGTAAGTGAAAATATGTTATAAGTACCCTCAAGTAATTCTTTAAGATTCCTATGGTAGATCCCAAATGTGCAGTCAAACAATGATGTATTTCTGTGGCTGAATCAAGATCACACATACTAATCACATTTAATGAAATGGCTCTAGGTAACTTATTATGCAAGTATGTAAACCTTAAAAGCCACATGTAAACAACTGTGAAACAGCAGCATAGATCTCTAAAACCCTTGAGTCAAAATGATAGACTCTAGAGGAAAAGGCTTGCTTCAGTTCCAGCAGCTGTTTGTTCAAAATGTAAATCCCTACATTTTTCCATTCTTGAAAAAGCAGAATTGGCTGGCATTTTAAATATACACAACCTGAGACCTTTAAAAAGTACTCCACAGAATATCTAAGTACATGCAGCAGGCTTTAGGAAAGAAGGTGGATCTCCAGAAATCCTACAACTAAACAATGGAAGCCTTTGTATACCAGGACAAACTTCCTAATTGAGCTTGGAAAGCAATCAGTGACTAGTAGCTCTTTCCGCTTAAGGATAATACGATACTACTGAGAATCAGTTCTCATTTCCTATGCCTGCTGCCTGAATCATAAGGGACTTACATGGAGCATGAGATAGGGGTTAAAGATGTAATTTAAAAATCCACTTTGAGTTATACAAGTTATTTGTATCATTATAACATATAAGAAAGTCAAAGTCCAAAGTGATGAGGCAATATTAATTTTAACAGGAACCTCTTTTTGGGAGGTGGGGATAATGGCCAACAAATTGTGGAAGCTCTGTGAGACAAATCTGTTTGATAAAACTTGAGAGGTTTGATAAATGTCACGATGTGAGTAAAACAGCCTCTCTATTCATTATGAAATTAGATGCCAGCCCAGCAATGTGAACTGATGTACAAGCTCAACACGGGAAGTATGTGGCTAGGAAATGAGGTTATCTAGATTTCATCTTGAAGAAAATGTTGCAAAGTATTAATTGTAGAGTTAAGAATCTACATTTGGCCAGAAGCACACTTATTATTTTAGTTCAGCTGGATAATAACTCTCTGTTCCTGATTGGATTCCCTATAGTGCATCTGTATGGCAGAGATAACATTTTCAACTAACATAAATTTTGGAGAAATGCTGTAGTTGAAGAGAACAAAGGGAAGTGAACGAGGCATATGATCCATTCCCAATGAGGATGTATGGAATAAAAGACAAGCCAACATAAACTTCTCTTTTTCCATCACAGAGACTTGGTTTTTTTCCCCACTAACGTTTACCTTTGCATTTGAAATGAAATGCAACATTTGCATATAAAAGCCAGTGTGCTACATAAACTAAAATAGGTCTCTGCTCCTCTAGGATTTGCTACATGGCTAGAATACGGTTCAGAAAGTTCTGATATTTCTTTTTTCAAAACTTTTTTTTAAAAAGTGTTTTCAAAAAAAGCTCACTTTTGCAACCTGAATCAATTCAAATGTGTCTGAAGACAAACAAAATTTGCTTTTGGGCTGGTTGCAAGTATGGGAATTGGTTGATGGGTTGGCTAGGAACTTCCATTGCAAAGGGGAAACTCAGGAAGTTTGAGCTGGATGTGGTGGGGCCTTTATGCATCAAGACCTATAAGTAATCTACAACTATTAGGTTTGACTGGATTAACCAGCTAAGAAACTTGTTCCAGAGGAATGGGGCTATAAAAGATTAAAGGTGACACTGATTTTAGTTCTGCTGTCCCTCGTATTTTAACGCTAAGCTTATTTTATTGCTATTTTAAGATTAGCATTTGAATTAATTAAAAATGTAATTAATTTTAATTTCAAAAACAATGAAGGGACAAAAGGGAGACAGCAACTGCATTCAGCTTCATTCAGAATGTATGAGAAGAATCCACACTCCAATAATCTGGACCCCTTTCACCATTATAATACAGCAAATCTTTCATTTAATGGGACTGGACTTAGTAAACTTTAGATTTAATGGAATTTTGTCTCATCTTCAGGAAACAACAGATTTCAATCTAAATCACAATTTCATGGTCTCTGATGAATCATTTCTAGAGATTGTTTACTGTTTCCCCTCAAAATAGGTACTCCCTGATATCAGGAAAATAAGTTTTCTTAAATGTGAGTGCTTTGTGAGTACATGGTATAATTGAGTGTGCTTTAACAGCTCCCTCTCCCTACTACTAATCTGTTTTCTCCTAAATTTTACTATATACCAAAGGAACTATGTTTAGTCCAAATTAGCCCAATGTTGTACAGGAAGAAGACATAAAAATGGGTGTATTTCTCCCCAGACAAAACTCCTTAAATTCCTTAAAAACAAAGGGCTCCAAACAGCCTTAAATGGTAATGAAAAATAGGCTAATAAACAATTTAGATGCTATAACAAGAATTCATTTACTGTTAGGATAAATTCCTATCTTCCTTAATTTCATTCTCACATTATCCAGTCAAAAATTATATATTTTTTTCCTGCTTTCAATCCATTTGTACCATTTCTCCCATGATACATAATACTCCAAGACTGTCATTTCTTTCAATTCCAATGTTAGTTTGTCCATTTCAGTGCAGTCAAAGATTTTTTTGATTATTAAGTCCTCGGACTTTTATATATAAGACTTAAGGCAATAAATCCTGCCTTAACCATGAAAGTCAGCTGGATGACTTTGGGCCAGTCACTCTCTCTCTCGGTCCAACCCATCTCACAGTTGTTGTTATTGTGAGGAACATAAGGGTGTTGGATATGTTTACCACTTTGAGTTATTTGTAAAAATAATAAAGGCAAGACACAAATAAATAAATATGCAGCTGATTTAGGATAAAATTGTTCTTTTTTTTAAAATAAGTTGATATTCATTAGAGATGTATAAAATCCTGACTTGTAACCATAAAAAAAGAACAGGAGAAGAGTATCTTGTTCAGTCTTCTGTGGACAAAATTCATAATCTGCTGAAACCATTGCCTATTCCCTGTTGATACAAGTCCAATCTCCTCTTAAAATACTTAAGGGAAATAAATGTTTTAACTTTCCTGTGCCATTTATTCTACATAATCCCTCTTCTGACTCATAGGCAGTAACTTTTATACTGTACATTCAACATGTTTTGTTGTATAATCCTCACCCTTTAATGGTGCTAATATAACATTTTCTTTCTGTTAAAAAAAAAAATTAAAATCAAGCTGCTATCCTATTTCATCTTAATATTATCTCAAAGTTGCTTCAATGACACCAATTTCTTCTTTCTTTCTATCTATATTAGAAGCTGCATTTGATCTATCTCTGCTGAAATGTAAACTGTTTCTGTCTTACTTAAAATGCAGTGTAAATTTGACATAATTTATTAGGGGAATAAACAGTGGTATTTAATATAATTTTTGCCCATAGTATTATATTTTGGGCTCATATTTTTTCAGCTCATCTAGAGATTTGCCTTTGATTGGCAGGGGAAACCTTTATCTTTTAAATGTATTTCAGTACAATATGTATGTTTTATTTCATTCTACCAAGGTAATGTACAGCATATTTTATATTATAACTTGTAATATAAGATATTGTTTGCATCTTCTACTTGAAATTTGTACAAAATGAATACAGTAAATGGTATAGAGAAGTAGACTATTGGGAATGTATTAAAGATTAGATGAAGATTTGTTTTTATAAATGCTGGCTGTCACAAATATAGGGTAATAAGTTATAGCTATAGGGTTAAACAGGATAATAGTATAGGCTACAGATAAAAGACACTGTGGTGGATAGAATAAGATAACTGGATGGGTGGTAAAGAAGTTGTTAGAACCATTGCTATAAGAATAAACTCAAAATAAATTAGAAAGTAATAAGGCTATAGGGAATAAGAAAAATATCTATAAAGAAAGAGATTTGAACGTCCTATTTGAATGTAAGCATTTTATTTGAGGATCATTTGATAAATGATCTTATTCATGAAGATACTGTCACCTCCTGCCTGAGGTTGTCACAATCCCCAGTCTGAACATAAGTTACTTTCTTTTCCTGGATTCTGCATTCTATACACATTTCAGCTAATATATCTTGCTCCAAACAGATGATATATGAGTTCTGTTGGTTTCTCCTGTACAGTGCAAACAAAGCAGAAAATTTCTATCATCCCTTGTTTCATGGAAATATCCTAAAGCCACATTTTAGAGGCATGCAATGTTTCAAGTTAGATTTTCAGAATGCATGTAGAACACAGAGGAAGTCAAAAATAGTACCAGTATAAGCAGCTCTTTAAAGCAGCTACATCTTTTTCTGGGATCATATAACAGTTTTGAAATTAAGCTGCACAATACTGGGGAATGGTACAACTGCTTTCAGGGGTTGCAGACAGATGCTATATTCCCAGCTTTGCTCCCAAGTACCTTTTGTGAAACTGAATATTGAATCACTGAATAGGCCAATACCATTTACTGGCAGAAAGGAAAAAAATTAAGTTAAATAATTAAGCTAAGAAACCATGGTTCTGTTCAAAAAACACTGTGAGTTTACTTCATGCAACCCATAAACAAGAATATGTTCTACTACTAATGGTCAAGGCAGATAAAACTTCAAGGGGAGTGGACTTAAATCTCTTTTGGGCACATTGGAACTCCAGAATGATGATGCATTTGACCCCATTCTTGGGCTCAGCTGGTCTTCTCCTACAAATGTGGCATTTTATGAACTAATATTCATTGTTTTATATGAAATGGGGAACTGGATTACTACAAATTTCCTAGTTCAAGTGAATATGTAGTTCCTAGTACTACATATTTCCATAAGTTAAGTAAAAAGAGTAGCAAATAGGCCTCAGATACTGTCCAAAGCATGGCATATAAATGTACATGTGCAAGAGGATGGGGGTTACTTATGCACTAAAAAAATACAAGTGATCCTCATTTTAAAAGATGGCAATGAATGAATGATAGTTACAATTGGTTCTTGTAGTTCTGCCATTGCAAGCACCCCTACAATTATGTGATTGCAATTTTTGACACTCAGTTTACAATTATGATGTTGAGTGAGCCGTAGTTACATGATTATTTCTAACATTGTCTGCCAGTTTCCCATAAGGAAAGTCAAGTTGGAAATCACAGGAAAGTTAGAAGTCACAGTCACATGAGGTCTAACTTAATGACCCCTGCACTTTCCTTCATTAATACCCTGTCTGACCCTAAAATAGCAGTTCATGTAGAGTGGGGCTACGTAATGTGATGCTGCAGATGAGTGGCATGGTAGTCTAGTGGTGAAGACTCTCACCTCCCACTTGGAAGGTTGGGAGTTCAATTCTTAGGTAGCAACAGATATTTTTCTCCTAGGGCGCAAAGAAAAAATATCTGCTCTGAACTGAATATCTGTTTGGCATCAGGAAGGGCATCCATCCAGTAAATGCTCAGCTCCATCCAATGAACAATTAAGATTACAGGGTCGTAAAAAGGGAGATTTAATGTGATGCTCCAGGTGTTGTTGAGTTTCAATACCTATAACCTCAAACCAGCATGACCAGTGTAGGGGTGATGGGAATTCAGACCAATATTTTTGGGTGGAAGACAAGGTCTTCATTGTTGTTGTAAAAGAATAAAGGTAATTTATATGCAATTCTTGTCTTGGCTTTCAATAAAGTATATTAACATTTAAATGGCAAAGATAATGTTACAGATTAATGTTTTGTCTGAGAATGAAAAGAAAAAAGAAATCAGAAATATTATTAATTCTATACTAGAAGATGCTTAAACAACAATGTGAAATCTTCATTTTACCTGCATTATGCCTTGTCCTTTTGTCAATTCTCTTAATATTCTTTTTTTTTTCATTTTTAAAATCATGTGGGTAATCTAAACCTTATGTTCTTTACTTGTGCACTGATATTGACAAATGAAAGCATATTAAAAATTGGTTTCTTTCTTCCTGAGTTGAACATATAGCAGTAGCCTAGTTAGCTTATTGATTCATTGAATAGTATTCACTAGCCTACTATTAAGCAAACTGATAATATAATGGACATGCAACATTAATTTTTTTTTTTTTGCAGTATGTTAAACATTAGTAAAATTTACACTGCAGTATCTCATCCCTCATGAGTTTTATTGAGTAGCCTTGGCTTCTTTGCAGCATGTTGAATCTTAATAAAAGTTAGCCTTCAAATTATTGTAATTTATTCTGTGGAATTTTATTTTATATTTCACTTGTAATGAATTTCCTTCCAGCATAGTTGGAAGGAAAAAGAAAGAGGTGTATGTAAAGAAAATGTAGACTGTATCCGAGAGAACCCATTTCTTTCTGCTGAAATGTTTTAGAGTTTCTTTATTGGCTATCTGTTTTCTGTCTGTTATGTGGCCTACAGCAGTGGTGGGTTGCCCCTGGTTCACACCGGTTCTATAGAACCAGTAGTAAAACCGGTGGGAAGCTCCGCCCACCAACCCCAACGTCATCAAAATGCTTCTGTGCATGCACAGAAGCTTCTGTGCTTGTGGAGAAGAGTGCACATGTGCATGAGCAAAGCAAGCGCACACGCACGGCCCTGTTGTGAACTGGTAGTAAAGGTAAGTAGAACTCACCCTTGGCCTACAGCTATATTAGATTGTTGAGTCTTTGTGGGCTGTTTTCTGTTATCTGTATTATTTAGACGGATAACAGCTTAAACTGAGAGAGAACTCCCAGAGTCTCTGAGAGTTAGGGTGGCATATACATTTCATAAATTATCATTTTGATAAATGTTATAACCAGAATCATAGAGAGTCTGTTCTCATTATACTACTGTTTCCAGTTGCAAAAATTGGACCAACCTGTAGCATTAAAAGCATTGCTGCTATCAGGTAGGTCCAGATGCCTTCCTGAAGATTGTTGCTTTCACTGTTCAACATGTTATTGGGTAGGAATATGTAATATATGATCTCGGAGGACAAATCTCTTTCACAGAGAAAGAGCTACATACTGAACATTCCCTGGGTCTTAGTCTCTTTCACCCAGAGCATCCTCTTCTACTTGCCCATATAGTGCAGGCAGAGTTTATCTGAAGAAGATGCTCCTAAAAGTAAGGCCCAAGCCATCCTTATGAGTGGGGTGATTAATTGATGGTAGCAGTCATGTATCCTTCATTGTTACCACCACACTTCATTATGCAGTGCCTTGTTTTTGTAATTATTTTTAATATTTTATCTTGCTTTTCTATTAAAAATAGTTAAAGGTGTGAATTGATGCCTTTTTCTCTTTTTGCTGTAGCCCACTTCATATTCTTCTCTTAGCGTCTGGCGCCAGTCCTTACATCCACTTCCTAGTACTTGCCTGCATGATGGCTCTCATTGTTAATTTGGTTTGTTGTTGCCATTGTTGTTGTTTATTTTGCTTTGCTTTGCTCTGCTTTATTCTCTTTCTATCATGAAATTATATTAGTATTCCCTGACATGTTGCCCCTTTCCCCAACCAGTACCTAATTTGATGTCTCTCCTTCCAAAAAATGACTGCAGATTTATTCTTTAATTTCTTCTCTGACTCTGATATTATTGAGCAGTTTCAATTAGATCAGCGAACACAGAAGGGCATTAAAAAAATAGTAAACAGCAAGCACAATACTAAACGAACGCATTAAAAATTGCACATAGTAAATTATATATACTAGAATTGAAAAAGATGTATATATGATCCTCCTCCCTATTCTTGTCATTTAAAAGGTGCATTTATCTGAACAGAAAAGGCTTAGGATGCCAAATAGCTTTGCCACATCTATAGTGTTCGGGAGCGTCTGTAGGAGAACTTTGCATTTTAATAGAAAGCAAAATGGAATTCAGTATTTTTGTGATGGAAATGCATTTGACAACAGATTGCAAATGGTTAGCTTAATATGGAAGAATAATTTCTCATTATTCTAAGTGAACTATCTGCATGCCACTTACTATACTCCTTCTATTATGAGGAACAACAGCAATACCATCCTGAACACATTTGATTTATATATGAATACTTATGAAATGACCTTCTGAGGACTTTCCCCTTTGCTGCCAATTGTGTTTGAAATAGAATATGAACAGTATCCTTTTGCATGCATTTTTTCTGGCAACCATAACAACAGTTCATTTGAATTTGCACATTATTTTGAGCATCATCACATAGACACAACTAAAAGTTGTTAGGGAGATTATAGATATAGGAGATACTCTTATTTTTAATATATTATACCTCCAGTACAGTAATACTGAAAATATATCTGGTAATCTCTGTTTAGAGATTTGCTCTAAACAGAGATGGCTTTGAGATTGCATGTTAACAAGTATATTAAAATCAACTAGCTATAATAAGCCAAACACTTCACAAAATTAGGGTCATGATTAAAATATGCAGCATAACATTCAGGTTAAATAACTTAATTTGGGTTAATAAGAAGAAAAGTGGGTATAAGAACCCATCGAATGACCATACCTAAGCTTTAATCTTTTTTACCCCTGTTTTGAAATCCTGCCATTTGACAGTTTCAAGTTATGCATGACCAGCTGTCATTTTTGAGAATTTACTTTTCAAGCTGTGGAGAATGAGTTTCCAGAAAATCAACTTCTGTTTGGGGGCCAAAGATCCAGTTGACTGGGGGTAATTAATACTGTTTTGTAATCTGTTTGAAGTAGGATGACATTGGTGAAAAGTACTACTTCAGCTCAGCCATGACAATCTCTAGGGATCTAACAGTGAGATAGCTGAAAGATTGTCATACAGTTTAAAGAATCAAAGTAAAATATGTACTGTGTGCCTTTTCCAGCAGCTAGTCAGGAACCAATCAAGTTTGAAATAATATTTCATGAAGCAAGAAAAATTGGATGTTTGGGTGTATGTGGCATCTGAGAGATCCTTGTTCATCAATATATTTCTCAAATGCTTAAGTACATATTCAATAAAGAAACATATGCACAGCTTTGGGTGAGCCACTGACTCTGAATAACTTTATACTGTTGATACGGAATTTATTCAAATTAAGGTTCTTATCACCTGGAGTTTCTCAACTATGGGTACAAATTTGCAATTTTAAATATTTCAATCAAAAATTTAGACAAAAACCTCTTTTCCCCTCCCAAAGGTGCAAGAACCTCACCTTTCCAGAGAGTCTTCCTGAGGTCAGCATTGTTTTCATATTTGTGAATGAAGCCCTTTCGGTGATTCTACGGTCCATTCATTCTGCAATCGACAGGACTCCTGCTCATTTGTTGAAAGAGATCATTTTAGTGGATGACAATAGTAACAACGGTGAGTAGCATGTACCAAATAGATGGCATGTTTTTGTGTGCGTCCTGATGCATTCTTAATGAAATCATTCTGTATTCAAGATGGCTTAGATGCTGTAGTTGACAAGATGCTGCGAAGAACAAAGTTAGTCAAGATCTTTTATTCCCCAGGGTTTTTTTTTTTATCCTTTTATATCTGCACTAAATGCATCATTTCATAAAAGGAACTCTTTTTCAGGCTATTAGGCCCATCTGGTCCACATTCTGTCTCACAGTGGCCAACTGGATGCCTTTGGGATGCTCATAAGACTGAGCAGCAGGTTGTTGATAGCCTCCTTCAGATTCCATTTCCCAGCAACCAGTATTTACATCATACTGCATCTGATTTAGGAAGTAATGAACAACAACCAGCATTAGCCACTGATAGTCTGATACTCCATGAACCGGTCCATTCTCTTTTAAAAACCATCCCACTTGCTTGTCCTTTCTATAGCTTTTACCACAGTTTAATTACATGCCATGTTAAAAAAAAAATCCCTTTTTCTTTTTATCATGCTCGGTTCCAGAACTTACATGGCAGTGGTCGTCAGATCCTAAGCTTAAACTCAGAAGTTCTATAGACACAGCTCAGATGTACCAAAAAAATTGTTACTGCTCCCCACCTCCCAAATGAACTAGGTACAATCAAATTGTAAGCTCTTTGAGGTCCAGTTTAGGTAAGGCTTCAAAAATTAGAGGAAGAGAATAGGAAGACTATTGGAAAAAGCACTTAGGGAAACAAAATAAAATTAGAGGAGTGCTTGGTCAGTTTTTGAGGTTCCAGTCATTCTGTATTGGGTCCTGAGAAACCCCATAATCATTAATAGTTTCAACCCTAAAAATCATTGAACAGGCAGCAATCATCTGACCAGGTAGTCAATGGAGAAGTCAGCAGGGACAGAAGTCAGGAGATGTCTCAAAGATAGCTCTAAATTAAAAAAAATTATTGTCAGCAAGGAGGAAGCTAAATGAGCAGCTGCTTGTCCACTGCTGTGCGAATATGTCTGTCGCTCTGATTCCCATGGTGATTCAAACTCTTAATTTTCTATTTACCATCTGTCCCATTCAGTAATTGACTTTCTTAATGGTACTTGGTTATCCTGAAGCTGAGTAGTTGTGTTTACATAGTTTCTAACTCTAGTCTAAAAACTGCTGACTTTTGCCTTACTCAGTAAATGATCTGTCTTGAATCTCTCTCCATTTAGATTAAATGTGTATTTTTTCTACCATTATTTCGGTGACAGAAAAACTTGTTTATCCAAGTTATCTATGCCATGTAAAATATCTATCCTCTCTCTCTCTCTCTCTCTCTCTCTCTCTCTCTCTCTCTCTCTCTCTCTCTCTCATCTATCTATTATCTATCTATTTATCTATCTATTATCTATCTATCTATCTATCTATCTATCTATCTATCTATCTATCTATCTATCTATCTATCTATCTATCTCATGGCTGTCTTTACCTCCTTCATTCCAGTCTAAGAATTTTTCATTGCTATGCCCATCCTTATAATGGAAGTCTTATAATGTAATCAATGCTAGTCCCTTATCATTTTGATTGCTATTTTTTGCATTTTTTTTCTACTGCTGTATGTACAGTGACAGGACAGTGACAAAAAATATGCCATATTCCAAGGGTGGTTTTGCCATCTATATTTATAAGGGCATTGTTATATCAGCAGTCCTATTTTCATTTCCCTTCCTAATAATTTCAATCAGGGAACTTGCCTTGTTTTATAGCAGCTGCATACAGGGTTGACATTTTCATTGAGCTCTGTACCATGACTCTGTGTCTCTCTCTGACACTTTAGATCCCATTCATATACAGATAAACTTTGAATTATCTATATCAACATGCATCATTTCACATTGTTTACACTGAGCTACATTTGCCATTTCGAAATCCATTTTTACGGTCTGGAGAAATTCTTTTTGAAAACCTCACAATCTCTTTTTTATTTTATCACATTGAACAGTTTGGTAACATCAGCAAACCACTTCACTAATTCTTGATCATTTATTTATATAAAAATTAGAAAACATTGGTTCCATCACAAATTTCCAGCAAACCCTACTTTGTACTTTTCAACAGTATCAGAGCTGGCCATTTGCTTACTTTTCCTTACAGTACAGTCATTTACCAAGTAAGTCACTTAAGCCTGAATTTGCCTATATGTTGTCAAATATTTATTTTGCTTTTGCCGGCAGCACTTCAGCAAAAAGCTGCCTAATTATCTACTGTAAATAGGTCTGAAAATATTATGCTTTCTGTGAAGAAAATCTCTACAGGGGAGGCTGTAAATGAAATTAAAACCCTCCACAATTGTTAGATAAAATTCCTCAAACAATAAGATCATTTTCAGATGCTTTCATAAGAAAAAAGGATAGTGACCAGATGTAGATTATCCAGTTTTGAAACTCCACAGTTTACAGAAAGGCATTGAAGCGAAAGTCTTTTCATTTCCAATTATTAGACTTTTTTTAATGATGATTTGGTTTGCCATTGTGATTTTGTTGTTTATAATTTGTTTTTATATTTGAAACATATTTCAAAGTTGATCCAAGAGCCTATGGATTGAAGAAGTGGGATGTAAACATTTATGTAAATATTAAATAGCTTATGCTATCTCTGGAGTAAGACTAATATTGTTTAAAATGTGACGACATCTGTGTTTAAATGTGTCCCTTAAGTATTCTATAATATGTTCTGGATGAAAAAAGATGTCATACTTAAAGCATACACAATACCCCTTTTCTCTTGTAAATCCATAGCAGCATTTCTAAATATTGAATCAGCAAGAATGCATAACATTTCTGCTTTGAGTAGCTGCTGCAGTGTTTATGTTTTGATTTTTTTATTATGTGTCATTAACTTCTAGTGACCACATACTGTAGATAGATTTTCTCTGTAATGGTCAGTCCCTAACCTGGTTTTTCAAGTCTTCCAATAATGCACTTTCAACAATTTTATTGTAACTGAGTCTATTCTTCCAGTTGTGGCTTCCAAGTCTGTCATTCTTACTGGTTATCCTCTCCTTCCCTCCCTCCCTCCCTCCTTCCTTCCTTTTATATTTCTCATTTTATCCTTATAATTTTGACACAAGCCTTGCTTCTGGTTTAATAAAAATCTGCTCCAGAATAATGGTCAACGGGAAGGAGGTCATAAATGCTGACCATGTGATGTCACACTGAACAATGTTGCAGAGTTTGCTCAACAACAGCAACCAGAAGTGATGGAAGTACCATGACTAAGTGGTGCAATCATGTGATATCATACTTTACAATCATATTTCTTAGCAATGGAAAATTCTGATCATTAATTGAGGACTACCTGGATTCCATTCTTATTATATTAGGAAAATCTTGAAATCCAAATTCTGATTAATGCAGGCATTAAGTATAAATTTGTTCTATATCTAAAGCCCCATAGAAATCCCCATCTTTCTTTCATTCAGCTGCTGCAAATGTTTCTTTAAAAATTCCACAAGAGATAATCACAAAGAAGACAGCTTCCAGAATTAATGTCCTTGTTTTCATCCCTTTTATTCTTCATCCTTTGATTCACAAGATATTGCAGAGAACTGGTCGCCTGAAAGCTTACGTGAAGAAGCTTAGTAGCACCTTTTGGTGATTATTGCCTTTTATTAAATGCAGCTGCAGTTCAAGAAAATGCATGCCGTTTAATAAAATACATTAGTCAGAAAAGGTGCTACTAAATAACCAGATTCTCCCTTGGATCAAGTTTCTTGGATGAAAAGCAAAACATCTTTTTCTTCTTCCTCGGGGAAAAAAAATCCAGTTGCTTCTTGAAAAAGCACTTTTGAGACAGACTCTCTCTGATTTTTAAGCTGCAAGGGACTGTCTTGACTCTCCTCCTACAATGAAAAATTATAGCTGATCAAAACAAATTGTTAGCAAAGCAAAAGAAATAAGTGAATTAAGCAAGTTGAAGAATGCAATGACACCAGTGGTAGGTTGCTCCCGGTTTAGCCCAGTTCGGCCGAGCCAGTAGTTGTGACGATGTGATGCCACCGAACCGGTTCTCTTTGACTGGGAGCTGGGCCCTCCTGCCCACCCCCGTGTTATTCCTACTTTTATTTCTTGTTTTTTAGCCCAACTGATAGGCGCAGCAGAGTGCATTGCTGCACCTCAGCTTGGTAGAAACCTAATGCACTTGCGCAGAGCTCCTGTTTGGCACGCAAGCGAGTGAAGCGAGCATGCGTGCGGCGATCATACACAAAGCGTGTGCACGAAGAGAACCAGTGGTAACACCGGTTGGAACCCACCACTGAATGACACGTCCAGCTGAATCTTAATACAAGAAAAGTTAAGCAATGATGAGAAAACTATGACTTTTGAAGCTTATAATCAGTCAAAGTTTGAAATCTGGAGACTGACCCTGCATCTTGATACAGATTTAAGGAGGGGAGATTTCCAGTTACAACTGACCCATTAGAATGGCATTTCTTAATTTGTTGTTATCTTGGTGTCTTTAAGTTTTTAAAGTACTTAAAGTCTTTAAGCCATATTGTGGGTCAGATCAGGTTTGCGATTTATAGAAGGATGGGTTAAGGTCTACCCCTCATTTTCTTTGCAGCAGCACCTTTCCAAAAAGGATTCCCTTTGTACTACCATTGACATAAATGAATGAAGACTGATTTTTTCCTCTTGTGTGAGAAATATAATAGCAAGGGTCAATCCAAGTGCAGTCCTAACTGGAAAATCTATTTAGCAGATTGTGCAGTGCTTTGATTCAATTCAGGGGAAAAAAATACTTTGGAAGGTGTGGGAGTGCAAACACAGCACTTCCAAAATGAATTGTAGCGTTACACACTCATGCTATTTCACACCTTGTTGCTAAGAAATATATTTAGGATTTTCTGCAGTTAACATTGAGTACATTCTTCTGTTAAAAAGAAAAGACCAAGTGTGTCTTTTACTGTTTTTATTCAACTGTACAGTAAATTTCAATTTTTCATTGCTTTGAAATCTTTCGTTGCTTTGAAATCTTTGCTTTGGAACAAATGAGGTTTTTGTTTATCAACCTGCTAAACTAAACTACTTCTGTTATTCAAATACTGTGCCAATACTCCTCGATTTGGGAGGAAATGCTTCACCTTGCTCAACACCTTCTCTTTTAAAAATAGTTGGGTTTATTTGATGCCCCTACAAACCAGAAAAGGCAGTGTAAAGAATTATTTCTGTATGGTTAATAATTATATATATAATTATTATATATATAATATATATAATTATATATATATATAATTATGTATATAATTATTTCTTTATGGTTAATAGCATTTGTTTATATTTATCCATGAGAATCCTAATTTTAGTCCATGTTTATGTTATAGTTCATAGGAGAGAAACAGTTCACTTAGCATGGTAACAGTATTGGTTAAAAACTGATTAAAAATTCCATATTCTCTCCCTCCCTCCCTCCCCCCCCCCACACAGACTAGGTGGCTCAATGGCTAAGACACTGAGCTTGTTGATCAGAAAGATCGGCAGTTCAGCAGTTTGAATCCCTAGTACAGGTTTCCTGCATGAGCATGGGGTTGGACTAGATGACCTCCAAGGTGCCTTCCAACTAAACCCACCCAAACACACAGAGACACTATTTGACTTACTTGGCCACCTCTCTTACACAATAAACTTAAGTGGCTACTCTGCAAAATCAATAAAGTATCGACATAAAACATTTCATAATCAAGTTTTTAAGAAGCTGCTTATGTTAAATACAAGTGCTTGAATTATCTTATTTTTTAAAAAAGCTGTCTTGAAATTTGGTATGAAATTGATGGTATGTTCATGTATCATTTCTTCACATATTTATCTTGAGAGATGTACCCAGCTCTAACTTATTCATGCGGGTTGACATGTGTCTGCCAAATTATCTTTGATTCTCGCTAAACCCTAGAACACTTTTCTTCCAATTACAGTTGTGGAGTCTCCACTTAATCATCTTTGAAGTCCTCTTAAAAATTGTTTGAGGTGGCAAAACCATAAAGATGCCATTGTATGAATGCCACTAAAATGATGGGAAGTATTTTAGGAGTGTGCAAATTCTAGCTTAATGAAGCATTTTTGGTGCTTTTGAAATGCTTTATTTAAGCATTTCATCTGTCAGATTTTCCTTGGGAGATTTGGTAAAAATAATTTGAAGAGAAAAATGCCTCATCTGTTTTAAAAGATTTATGTATATTTTAATCTTCCAAGTTTATGTGCCGTGTATCCAAAATCAATCTAAGTTTATGATAAGGCTAATTATATGCCACTCTTAATAAGACATTTCTAGGGCTAACAAACTCATTGTAAAATTACTATGCTAAACCTTAATCTTTTTTCCCCTTACATCTTTTCCAATCTCCAGTTGAACTACTTTTAATTAGTTCAGAAGAAAGTAAACTGTGTAATCCATGACTTTTGATCTTCACCATCTTGGTAACTATTGGATACTATTGGATGTGTTTGAACTAGATTTCTTACAATTCCCAGTTAGCATGGCATCTGTCTTTCCTTTCAAATTTGCCAAAAGTAGATAAAAATTATTGAACTTGATATTGATTAGCAGAAACAAACTATTTTATAGTCTGTAGTTGATTACTTCACTGTGATCAGACTAAAACGGATTGCAGAGTTCCAGCTGTCAAGCAAAAACTCATTTTTTTTTCTTAGTTCAGAAGTAATTCTGTGATTAGTAATGGATTCCTGCCTGGAAACCTTGAATCTGCTAAATAATGAAAAATGCATCGCTATTATTTGTAATTGTCAACTGAGACCATCTTGACAGAATTACTAAGTGTTATTCATTTTCTCATGATTGTTTAGAACCAGCTACTGCATGGCTCTCTTGCTGTTAAATTTTGGCCCAGCACCTCATGATTGTTGCTCAATGCTTCAAAATAGCATCTTACATTTGAGGCAAACTTTCCAACCAGTAACAGATTTGCACATGGTTGAAATAACTGGGAAAATAAAAAGGCAGGATGAAATAATATGTGGGGAATACTCTGCTTTAGGAAGTTGAAAAAAAAATACCACATTCCGAAATCAAATTACAGATTGAATCTGTGAACAATTAAATATCTTCATATAGTAAAGCATATTGTTGGTCAGGTTTATATTATAAAGAACTGCGATTTACTGAAGTGTCATGACATTTTGTTGGGAAAAAATATATATAGAAAATGGTAAGCAAAGTTAAGATTTTAAAAGCAAATGTATTCATTTTCAAGTCATAAAATTCCAAATTTTGAAGAGACTAAAAGTTGCAGTAAAACAATATATACTAATCTGAACAAATTATTCAATCTGGCCCCAGCCAATATGAAAGTAAATTGAATGCAGTGGGAATGAGTTAGTTAAATTTGGTGGTTAAAAGAAGAAGAAGAAGAGATAGGGTCAAGATCTTAAGAATGAATGGTTATGAAATCAGTGCAGATTGTATACAGATTGTATGACCAGTATAAAAGAAATATATTAATAAAGATTATGGTTAATGAGAAAATACAGTTAACAAGGATTATATTGAAAAAATGGGTGAGAGAGAGAAAGAAAAAATAAGATAGGATAATGGTTTGAGAGAAATAAGGGAAAAAAGGGATATTTGTCAAAAGAAGTGAATATGACTTATAATAGTGGAGTTCTGCCCATTATGTTTTATGGAAGTGAGAATTTTGCGTGTCAGGGAAAATAAAAAGTAATTTGAAGGCAATGGAAATGAACTACTTAAAAATGTATATGATATGAATGAACTGAATGAATATAGACTAAATATGAAAAGAAACTCTTATTACTGTTCCATCTATAGGAAAAAAAAAATCATTTTCTACAACCTTATTTGTGCAATATGTTGGCATATTCTTGAAGGCACCAAGTAAACTGATAGCACAAGGCAGTGTACTGCATTAAGGCTAAGAGAATTACAAATTCATGACAGACATTCCCTATCAAGACAGAGAGGATGGATGTTAGACTCAGTTTCCATTCCATCCCATACTGTACCCCATGTGCCATAATGGGGAACTGACAGGGAAATCTACTTACCTTCCCAACCAGTTAGGAAGTGCACGCGCTGCACGCTTCGACCCTCTGCACAAACCCTTCTGCGCATGCACAGAGGGTATAAAACAGATTACTTCCTGGTTAAAACAAGGAAGTAACGATGACCAGGCCTTGCGCCACCATCGCTACCGGTTCTCCCAACCGGTCTGAACCGGGAGCATTTCATCCCTGGGAACTGATATCTCGAATTATCCAAGTGAGGCAAGACCCTGGTTTCAGTAAAAGTGAAAGAAAAACATTTTGGGGTTTTTTTCTCCTTAAAAATAATTACAGCACATTAAATACTTGAATTTCATAATGAGACTTTGAGGCCTAAGGCAATAGTGCCCAATAGGCCTAACACAATAGGTCAATAAAACTATTGTTGCAGGACTGCCCTGGACCTTTGAAGATCCCAGAGTTTGCCTTCAAAGCAGTATTTATGCATTAAAACCAAGCATTGAAATATAGTGCACATTACAAAAGTGTTACATGGGCAGCTTTCAGATTAGATGCTGTGTTCCAATGGAGGGCGGTTTTCTAAATTTATAAAACTCCTGATTTCTTTTTCTTTTCTTTTCTTTTTTTTTTATTGAAAAGACATCCACTCCTGAAACAAGTAATAAAGGCAAATGTCATTTCAAATCTAATTGACTGTTCCTGTTAAGTTTGGCGATAAATCCCATTCCAAAATTTAGGATTTTGCTAGCAATGCTATAGAAATTTGTATAATTTGGGGGATTTGAGAAAAAGCCATTTTCTTTCACTTTCCCAGATTTAATATGGTTTAAAGTAGTGTTGAAAAATTTGTCCATTCTCTTCTCCATCTTTATATCATACTGAAGTCCTGAAACTACTTTTTCTTGGGCAGACAAAATACCAGGGGTGAAATCCAGCAGGTTCTAACAGGTTCTGGAGAACCGGTAGCAGAAATTTTGAGTAGTTTGGAGAACTGGCAAATACCATCTCTGGCTGGCTCAAGAGTGGGATGGGAGTGGAGATTTTGCAATATTCTTCCCCCAGGAGGGGAGGGAATGGAGATTTTGCAGTATCCTTCCCCTGCCATGCCCACCAAGCCATGCCCACAGAACCGGTAGGGAAAAATTTTGGATTTCATCCCTGCAAGTATTTTTGGTTCTCCAAATCAAGCCAAAATGCAAAAACAAAACAGCCTTTAAAAAAACAAAAACAAACCCTTTCCAAGAGCTACGTTTGGGCCTATAAATTATCAGAACAGTTTATTAAACTCCATTTAATGATTGTAAAGGAAGCACATTGAGAAGAAGATTTGACTTAGAATAAATTGGATGCAAAGGCAAGTCACTGGAAATCTTTCCATCGAACAGACAGCACTGCAGAATAACATTTCCATTTCATCAGAAAGTATCAAACTGAGTTTAATCAGATGCAGATTACAGCACATTCCCATCACATTGTGGAGTAGCATACAGAGAAACTGCTCATAGAGACTTCAGGAAATTAAACACTTTGTGTTTAAAAATGTAGGTGATTATTTAAATAAAATCCGACAAGTTTATATATTTTAGTTAAAGTTTGGATTAGTTTGGTTTTGCTTATGAAAGATCCCAGAAGCTGGGCTTATAAATCAAATCATATCATAAACAATCAAATCATAATCTGTGATGTATCGAAAAACTTGCAGCTAGCTGAATTCTCAAAGCATTCTGAACCATAAATTTCAGTTTACAAACCATAACAGCCGAGTTCATTAAAGAATTGCTAAGAGAAAACCAAACTGCATTTTACGTTAGTGTGATCCCTTTTAGAAAATAACTTTGCAAAAACTCACAAAGATATTTATAAAATGATCACGGCCATATGCTACTTTATTACTACTGGAGGAGAAACCCTATGCAGTTTGGGACAGAAAGTTAACAGGTATGCTTCCTATTAATCAGAGAAAGCTTTTCAGCAATGAGAATCTCTATCTTCATAATGCATAACTATATTTCAAATGAGAGAGGAGAGAAAAACACTGTAATGTTCTGCTCATCATAGCCAAAAATGTTTTATGGAATAAAAGCTGAGCACAGTATAGATCAATATAGCTTCTTGGTAAAAGCCAAAGGCAAATAAATTAATAGTGAATCTTTTCTGGTTTGCTGATATTTAGTCTTGTTTGACTTCAGCTTCCTGAATTGGGAAGGAATTCTAGAATCCTTTCACAAACTTAGTTTCATGTAATATAGAGTGGCACCTTACAGATTTCACATTTTATTTTTCCAGCCTTTGAAGCCTTTTTAAGGATAATTGCTAAAATTGAAAAGCATAGTGCTACACTATTTTGACATGGGACTCACACATGAGAATTGTGGTTTAATACTTAAAATAGATTGAGGCACTTTCTCTTCCACAAATTCTGCTTGCCCATGTGGGTGATGGTTCTATAAGTTGTTTTTAGCTTCCCTAAAATGTCAAATGAAGCTCTTCACAAATGCCTACTCTGAAGTAGAAGGACATTGCAGTTTGAACTCTCTTCATCCCTCTCTAATGTCTTTTTATTTATATAGTTTTATTTATTTATTTAACCAATCAATAACTCTTCATACTTTACGTAAATGACCTTTGTGATCATATTAAAAGCAACTATGTTCCCTTCACTGATGATGTTAAACTATTCAACACCACCGGCAATGCAACTACCCTTCAAAAAGACCTTGACTATGTGTCAGACTGGTCTAACAAGTGATAACTTCAAATCTCAACCAACAAATTCTCTGTCTTGCACATTGGCAAAAAAAAAAAAAAATCAAAACATAAAATACAAATTAGATAGACATGACCTTGTAGATGACCCTCACTCTGTCAAGGACCTCAGAGTACTCATTTCTAAAGATGTAAGTGCCCGAGCCCACTGTAACAACATTGCCAAAAAGGCATTAAGAATTGTTAATCTAATCTTGCGTAGCTTCTTCTCTGGTAAAGTTGCACTACTAACTAGAGCATACAAAACATTTGCTAGACCAGTTCTTTAATACAGCTCATCTGTCTGGAACCTGCACTGCATATCGGACATAAATACAATTGAGAGAGTCCAGAGATATTTTATGAGAAGAGTCCACCATTCCTCTAACAGCAATAAAATACCTTATGCCACCAGACTCCAAATTTTGGGCTTAGACAATTTAGTACTATGCCGACTTCAGTCTGACCTAAGCATAGTCCATAAAATTGTCTGCCACAATGTCCTTCCTGTCAATGACTGCTTCAGCTTCAACCACAACAATACATGAGCAAATAATAGATACAAACTCAAGATAAACCGTTCCAAACTCAATTGCAGAAAATATGACTTCAGTAACAGAGTGGTCAATGCCTGGAATGCACTACCTAACTCTGTAGTTTCTTCCCCAAACTCCCCAAACTTTAACCTTAGACTGTCTACCGTTGACCTCACCCCATTCCTAAGAGGTCTTAAGGGGCATGCATAAGTGTACCAGGGTGCCTACTGTCCCTGCCTAATATTCCTTTTTACTTACTCTTTTTATGTATTCAAATTATGTTTATACTTTTACCTGTTATATTATATATACTTGACAAATAAACTTATGATTATGATTATTGTTCTGCCCCACAACAATTATGATTAAAACTGGCAAAGATGGTGAGGAAGTAACAAAGTACACAGGGGATGAAAGTACAACTTTCTTTTAGTCCATTAGCCACCTCCAGTTTAACACTTAGCACTTAGACTTATATACCTCTTCCACAGTACTTTACAGTCCTCTCTAAGCAGTTTATAGAGTCAGCATATTGCCCCCAACAATCTGGGTCGTCATTTTACCAACCTTGGAAAGATGGAAGGCTGAGTCAAGCCTGAGCTGATCAGGATCGAACTACTGTCAGTCAGCAGAGTTAGCCTGCAATACTGCATTCTAACCACTGCACCACTGCGGCTCTTATGATGCACTCACCAGCAAGGCCCCGGGCCAATTGGCAGAGCCAATTATATAGCAGGACCATTTTATGATTTTGGAAGACAACTCTAAAATTATGGGATATATATTTCAAATGATTTGACTTGTCAACATTTTTATCTTTCTTTGAATCATGCCTGTAATTCTGAAATGTTTGTCTTTTAAAATTGTTTCTGCATACTATCAACTGTACCTTAATGTGTAAAGATAATATCTTTTGAGATATTTTCTAATGCAAACATAGGGGGAAAAAGAAACATTTTTCAGCGGTGTCCCTTATAATTTGATACTGTTCTTGTGATTCGCTGGTACATAGAGTAACAATGTTCACATTCTATTCCAGATTGGACAAATTGAACCAAATAGGTCACCAACAAAGATCAAACAAATTTAATCAAATCAAATTTAGCAAGTTGCAGAAATATGTGTGGGTGTGTTTGTCTGCATATCATTAGAACAACCCTTAGTCATTAAGTACAAGAGTATTTTGTTTGAACATTATCAGCATTGAGAATGTTTTAAAAGTTGCCTTCATCTAGGACAATTTATTTAAGGCTTCAAATCTGTTAGAATTTTTAAAGTGACCTTCTATCCCAGAGAGAAAAAAATAAAAGGAAAAAAGGAAATGAGTAAGTCCCATAAGAAAAGGAGCCTCAACGTCTGGAAAGCAATCAGTTCTGCTGTGTGGCTTAACATTTCAGTGACTTAAAGTACACTGAATTGGTAGCAAGGTGCATTAAGCAGCAAATTGCATCAGCCTAAAATTGAGCATAGTATTACTAAGAGGGCTGAGGGACCTGGAGGAATAATTCTGTGGCTGAAAACTTGTTGCCTATTCTGTTACAGAGACAGTCATGATTCTTTACTGGAAACCATGGAAACAGTTTTGTTTTATTGGTGCTACTATTGCAGGAAAGAGCAATCTCTTCCCTCATTTTCCTTAGATGTTTCGTGTAACAATTTACTCAGATATTGTGTGTCTTCTAGGGAACAAATGGTGGCCTGAAGACAATTCTTTAAAAAACAAAGCTGAGTAGAACGAAGAGCAGTGAGTAGCCTGGCTCTTCGTAATTTCTCTGCAAATAAGGAGAGGACTTGAGATCACCCACAGGTGCTCCAGACAGTCTCCAGATGAGGAGACTACAAAATAGTGGTCTTCAGTGGGTTTGGAGTTCTGGGAAATAAGAGATTAGCCATCTTGCTAAAATCACTGAGCCTTTAAAAAGACACTAGGTTCACATATTTCTTTCTCTAATCACTTTTGAAGCACTCACAAACTTAGGGTCCAAATAGATTTGAAATAAGATGTTGATATTCATTATAAAGAACTGTTCCTATAGGGAAAGTTTTTTGTTTTGAAGTCTTTAAAAAAAACAAGACTTTAGAAATTGAACCCTAAAGGAAACTAGAAGGAACTAAACGTTACAACTGAAGGATACTCCATCCTGATTTCCTAATAAAGAATGAAACAAAATATTTTAACATTACACATATTGAATGGAGCCGGAAGTGAATTTTAAGAGCGTCTGCTTCTATAGATAGGCTATGTTTAAAAGATGCTATAGAAGAAGGACAAGTTTTATCTGAAATAATTGAAACTCATTTGAAAGTAGATTAAAAAATGACAGACTGCAAGAGTGACATAGAAAGAAACGTTACACTGGATGTACAAAAGAAACTGGCTTAATATTTTACAGAATATAGAGAGACATAACAAACCAAAAGAATGGCCTGGATAATTTTCCTATATCAGATTCACAAAGAGACTTGTTAAAGCTTTGAAGAATTTTGTGAGAAGGGACAAAGAAAAAATAAAAAGAAATCAAAATCTAGTCCATTATTTGAAGGAACTAAAATCAAGATTGTTAGAAGTAAAAGGAACAAAAATAAGATTTGCTTATTTGGTTATGCTTAAAATAGCAATGTTGTTATATCTGGACTTAGTGGACTTTTGCTGCCATCAGAACTGAAATAAGGTTTTATTGATTCATATATAGATAAGAGTTGAGATAAGGGAACAAGAGATTATTTGTTGAGAGAAGAATAATAAATTAGTAAAATTGTCGATACTTGTGACAAAGGGGGAAGTTACCATTTTATATATTTTCTATTACTTTCTCATATTCATCTTTTCTTTCTTTTCTATTTTTTCTTTTCTGCACCTTCTATTTTTTTTCTTTCCTTTTTTACTTGGTATTAGTTTTTATTGTTGCAAGTTGTAATCTTTAATAAAATTACTATTTAAAAATGTTGTGACATTGTGACTTGGTTCTTTTGTTGCTAACACAATGTATCTCCTCAACCACAGACTTCAAATTATGTTTTGAAAGATTTTTAATACTTCGTTTATATTCATGGAGGGATGTCAAAACTGTGTGTTTACTTTCTGTCCAGAATTATGCTGAGTTTTTATTCTGTACACAAATCGGAATGTAATTAGAAGTATTTCATAATTTATAACAAATACTTTATTAATCTATAAAATCCCAGTATTTGTATGTGTAAAGATTATATTAAAAACAGCATTGCATTTATGAGCTATCACTTTATGTACATAAATAAAATATAAGTGATGAAACTATCAGTATAAAGGCAGTTGGAAAACTTGATGTTCTCAGTGGGATTCTAGACTGATATATGCCACATGCAAGCAAAATTGAAGTGTGAAATTCATCATGTGCCTCTAGCAATTATTATGAAATTGGATGGTAATAAGTAGCTGAAGCTCACTAATTACATGATCCATTTTCACAGACACTTTCCTTATTTATCAAAGGAAGAGAGTAATCAAAGAACATCAGAAAACTAAAGAGAACTTCCCTAACCATCATCCCAGTCTTGTATATTTTCAAAACAATGTGTACATTTAGCATGATAGT
The DNA here is from genome assembly GCA_030761175.1 of Masticophis lateralis. Lineage (NCBI taxonomy): Eukaryota > Metazoa > Chordata > Lepidosauria > Squamata > Colubridae > Masticophis > Masticophis lateralis. Next base: position 259,078,705 of record JAUDYJ010000001.1, on the reverse strand, counting down.
AATTAGGTTGTGTTTCAGGTCCTAGAACAGGAGGATGAGACTTCTTAATCTTATATTAAATTCTAAAGATGTACCAGTCTTATTGTACCAATATTAACTAACAAATATAGGCTATGCATTTTCTTGGATTAATTTTCAGTCCATCAAATTCATAGATTATACACCATGTAGCTCATTAAATGGACTATGATCTGCAAATCTTCTGCGATGAAAAATGTGAAACTCTTTAAGGTGCCGCAAGATCATTTATTATTTTTGCTACAAAACACTAATGGAACTATTCTCTGGAAATTATTATAAAGTAGCAGTGATTAGCATTCATCTGAGGAAATGACCATGTAACCAGTATGCATTCTAAAAAGTCAGGTAGTACATCTAATATCAATGTACTTAATGATGTATGGAGTTCATTTTCAAGCATCAATACAGAACTTTATGCCCATTTCCCATTTTACTCTTTCTTTTAATTTATTTTGCAAAATAAATTTCCAAAGTTTCCAAAAACTAACTGGGTGGGAGCCATCTGGATCTCAGGACCGTAGGGCAGATGTCATTATGAAGAATATTCGTGCCTTTTCTTTACAGGTGGCAGGTTGTAGAGTGGATGGGGATTTACCCAATCATCATTGGCTTTTTCTGATTTGCTTCCAGAATTACTAAATTAACTATAGAAGTTCTCTCAAGGTTTTGGCTTAGGTGAAGAAAACTGAAGAATAAATCAAATCATAGTTAAGCAAGAAATAAATAAATGGTACGAAGTGACATAAGAAAAAAAAAGAAAAAAGAACAGTTTAACAATATCCTTCAATGCTTTATTATGCATTTGAGAAATCTATCCTTTTGCAAAACTAAATATTTCTTTTGGACATTTTTTTTGTAATTGTTCAAAGTGTCTCTTCCTCTAAAACCAACCCCAAAATATCCCTGATGTGATGCCAAACCATGATACGGTGTTAAATTTCAAATGAACCTTGGCTAGTTTTAAATGAATGAAAAGGATTTTAACCTTTCCTGCAAGTTTAATAAGAAACAGCAAATTCAAATAAAATTGTATTCACCTAGCTAATTTTTAAAGAACTGGGCACAAGTTTTTGAGTTAACAAATGCAAAAAAATCAGTAATATTTACCTGGGGTCTTTCCGGGAATTTAATATGTATGAAGATTGTAGTTCTTATTGATAATACTCCCCCCTCCAAACTATAGACTTAATAGCAAATATGGCTTGAACACCTGATACAACTACTTCAATAGTATAAGGATCCATTACTTGAAAAGAAGTGGAGTCCTTCCTTTTGTTAGAAGTTGGAAGCCAAAAGTATAAAGCAAAGAACTAACTTCTTCACACAGCAGGAAATACTAGTGCCTGAGAGGCTATTCAGAATACGGGAGGCAGGGAATGATGAAAGATAAAAAAGCTTCTTGGACTTTGCATGTAGACTTCAAAACTTTTCACTCCAGGAATTTGTTTCCAGGAAGCCAGGTGGGAATAAATTTTCACATGTTCCAAAGCAAACAGCTGGATACCAGATCTGGCAGGTACCCAAAGAAGGACTAGATTCAGCAAGTTCTGACCAGTTCTGGAGAACCGGTAGTGGAAATTTTGAGTAGTTTGGAGAACCGGTAAATACCACCTCTGACTGGCCTCACCCCCATCTATTCTCTGCCTCCCGAGTCCCAGCTGATCAGGAGGAAATGGGAAATTTGCAGTAACCTTTCCCTGGAGTGGGGAGGGAATTGAAATTTTATAGTATCCTTCCCCTGCCACGTCCACCAAACCACACCCACCAAGCCACACCCACAGAACCGGTAGTAAAAATTTTTGAAACCCACCACTGACTAGATTGTTATTCTCTCCTGCTCAAAACAGAAGCACTTACAGACCCATGCATTGCTGGGATGGGAGAAAAAGGCATAAGAATTTGGACACTTATTTCATTGTAAATAGAGTTGGCATTTGATACATAGCAGCCCCTGGAATTATTCTGAATAGGCTTCTTAGCTTTTCTACAATATTTATTTATTTATCAAATGTATACATGGCCCATTTCACCTAAATGACTCTGGAATGGTTTACCAATAAAAACCATAAAACTTACAAACAGCAATGTAAAAAACCAATAAAAACAAGGTTAAAAGATTACAAGACTTTAAAAAGGCGAGGGAAACCACCCTCGAGGCGACCAACCACCTCAAAGCTTGTGTGACAGTCTTTGAACCCTATGCTAGTAGAAGCATACTTTAAATTTACTTATCAGATATTCTCTCTGATTCCTGTTGATTTGGTTTTCTGTCCAGTCTGGAGGAGAGACCTAAGAGGGCTGTTTTGGTCACTCACAAAACAGGATTCCAAGCAGTCTTTGAGAGGGATGTCAGATGTCTCACCTCCTTAAAATAAATTACTGGCAGAGTTCATGTGCCCCTTGTGGGGGGAAAGGGACACAACTTTGCCCACTTCTCAAGTGAGAAGACTGCCAGCCTTGCAGCCATTCAAGATACTTCCAAAATATTTCCTGAGCTCCTGGATTCCAGGAAAGTCATACAGAGCCAGCTGCATGTTTGGTGGTTTAGACTTACCTGCAGATGGAATGAGACATTTTTGAAAGGAAATGTTAGAATTACAATATAACATTGAAATATGAAAAAGCAATGATTAGACAGAGTGGAGGTATGTCTAAGCATTAAAGAAAACCAAGAAAACCATGCAAATCAAGATCCCAATCTTCCACTCTTTCTCTGGATATTTATTTTATTGATTTGTATGGTGACTGACTTGCTTCCAAATCACTTGGAGCTGATATTGGATTTAAAAACATGAAAATAGAAGATAACCAAAGTAAATAATGAAAAACAAACATACTTGAGAAAAACTGCAAACATTCTCTTAATCCTTATAGAACAGGCTCATCTGATGCCCTAGGCCAGAGGTCTTCAAACTTGGAAGCTTTAAAGACTTGTGGAAGTCCACAAGTCTTAAAGCTGCCAAGTTTGAAAACTTCTCTCCTAAGCCAACGACCAAGAAAAGTGTGGAGTTTCTAGTACTTCTAAAAGGGAGAATGTGTTGATCTTACAAGGCTGTTATCACAAATCCTGAGTTCCATCTGATTGTATTGTTTCATGGAAAAGACCCAGAGCATCCCATCCTCTGGGACGGAAAAGGATAGGCAGTACCACAAAGAATCTGGCTTTGTGCAATGAAGGACAATGATAACTAGCATCTTAAATTGTACCAGGAAGCCTACTGGCTTCCAGTGTAGCTTGTGAAATGGTGGAATTACAAAAGCAAATTGCGATATAACCATAATTCTGCCACTCCTCAGGGATGACTCACACCCTGGTCAGTGCTTCTTTATCCTCCTTCCGTCGGGAAGGAGATATAGAAACATAGCCAGCCGCACAAATAGACTGAAGAATAGTTTTTATCAGTGGGCTGTCAGGTTTCTTAATGGAAAATAACTTTACAACAACATAGTACAATTGACTTGCGGGGCCGGCGCAATATGCAATAACCTCACATGGTGCAGTAGGATTGCGTGTTCATTAGTAGGATTCACTGGGTTAGGGATTTTTTTTTCTTTTACTGTCTTTCACTGTGAGTTGTATTGGGTTGGGGGGTGCACCAAGGGAGGCTCAGTCAATCTCATTGTACACATGTTCTACTCTGACAATAAAGGTTTGAAAAACTATATTCTGAATCTGTTATAGTTTCTATGTGGTCCTCAATCAAGAACATCTCCAAGTGAAACATGTTGTATTCTCTATATGGGATGTAACCAAGGTTAGCTGTGAGCATAACCTCCCTTTGTATTTGTGCATGTCCTCCTGGCCACTGAGCCAAGAGTTTGCATACCCATGCTGTCTGGGATAATGCTAATACATAAGAACTAATAAATGGATGATCCTCAGATTCTAAAACTCAAAGCTACCTGATGGAACCTGATAGGTTCCAGATGGAGCTTGGGCCATTCCCTGAGGCTCTGTCTCACACCTCAACTGGAGACCTAGTGGCCGCCTGGGATAGGGCGGCCGCTGGATCTTTGGATTGGGTCGTGCCTTTGCGGCCTCTGACCCGGCGCCGATTTCACCTGGCTCCCTCAGCTCCCCCTTCACCGAGGAGCTGAGGGAGATGAAGTGCCAGAAAAGACACCTAGAGAGTAGTTGGCCAGTCTTTCTGAATCCAACTGAACACTGGTAAGATCTCATATTAAGACTTCCCTAGTGGTGATAAAAGCAGCAAAGTGTAATTATTTTGCTGCTCTTATTGCATCATCAGAGAACCACCCGGCTGCCCTGTTTAGGATGACCCGCTCCTTGCTCCACCAGGGAGCGTGGGAGGACCCCTTGAAGAGTAGAGCCAAAGACTTTGTACAATTATCTGCATGACAAAATCACTCAGATTCAGGAAATATATTTTGTAAAATATAGAAAAAATGACACAAAAGTCTTGAATATCTCAGTCAAAATGGTGTCAGAGGGCAAAGGGATGGAAAGACTCAAAAATCTGTTTTCCACTGGAGCTTGAACACATTTTTGATTTGTTACTAATTTTGGTGATTAGAAAAAAATGGAAATCAGAACATGAATTATTCATGCAATTTTGATTATAAATGAAAAGGGAAAGGGGGAGAATGGATGAGTTTATGACACTATCCAGGATCAGTTTGACACCTGATAAAGTAGTTCTGATATGTATGACTCATATGATGTCTTTTCCTTTTTAAATATAATGTAAGGTAGAAAGCACCAGTTCACTATCTTTTTCCCAAATTACATTCATTTTTAAAGTTCCATAGAAATATGACCATATAGCAGTACCCGGCACATCTGTGATGAAAGACAAAAATATCTCTTACAGGTGAATAGGATTTCACTTCACCTGTTATATAGCATCCAGTTAACTTTGGCTCTGCCCTAATCAGTTGTTTGTAATCAGAAGCAACAGAGATTTACATACCGTATTTTTTCAGAATATAAGACGCACCTTATTTCCCCCCAAAAAGAGGGTGAAAATCTGGGTGCGTCTTATACTCCAAATGTAGCCCCACCCAGCTTCTCAAACGGACATTTCAGAGGCTGAAAAAAGCATCAGAAATGAAGCTTCACAAAAGAAGCCCCCAAACAGAGCTTCAGAGGCTTTTTTTCTGAAGCTCTGTTTCGGAGGCTTTCAGAGTCAGAAAAGGAAGTTTTTTCTGAAACGGAGGTTCAGAAGTTTCAAAGGCAGGAAAAAAAAAACCAAAAAAAAGCAAGGCACAGAACTCACAACCAAGGAACTTGTGCTAAAATTTACCTCTGGGAACAGCTGATTGGAGGTATTCCGGGAGGCCGATCCACCTGCCAATCAGCTTTTTTCTGATTTTCCTCCCCAAAAACTAAGATGCGTCTTATACTCCCGTTGCATCTTATACGCCAAAAAAATACGGTAATTTCTGGATAGAACCGGAAAGGCTCCTAATGATTTATCCATATAGGAAACTTCTGCTTGTTCATCCTGTGCTCCAATATTCTCAGTTTTGCATTCCAGAGAATATTAGAAGCATAATCATAAGAGAGAATTTAGGAGTGGTCGGAGAGTTTAGCTTGCTGACATCTCCTACTTAGTGTTTGATTTATGGTACACTTAATATGTCTAGTTGCCAATGAATTATATGGCATCATCCCCAAATCCTTGGGTACATGTTGTCTTCTCAATTCTAATAATTATTATTTAATTGGAAATGGCGGAAGGTCTGCAGCTTTGCCATCAAGCCCAGTAAACTCTTCAAGTCTTATTTATTACCATTTGGAGCATGCACATTTTTATTAGCTATCTGCTCTTCTTAAAAGTCTTGTGAAATACTGCAGGCTTGGCTTGATTGATGTTTATTAGTAAGTACAAGGAATGGTCAACTGTAATGATTGCATAGAAGAGTTGCTCAAGATCGGACATCAGAGCTGCAGGAACAAGCTAAGCAGAAGCACCCTAATAGGCTCTGACTGAGATATGGAGAATACCCACCCCTCTCTTCCATTCGTCTTAGGTTAGAAACTTCTCAGTATGAGAAGCGGCAGTGATTAGCTCATTGTCAGTCACTTCATTCCTTTATCCTTTCTTTGCTAAGACATGTGGAATGAATCTGGCATATAATAAAACAATGCTTACGTTGTCAAAAGTACATAATCAAATCAGAGGCTGAAAAGTTTCATTTCAGGTTAAGGATGGCTTTAAAAAGATTTAGACAGAAGAATGAGCTAAGGCTGCAGTAGATTTACTTTTGCACAAATGGAGCTTTCTTTTTTTCCTACTCAGCCTTGCAGTCCCTTTGTATACAACTTCCAGATTTGTTTCAGAAGATCTTTTAATACTCTAGATTTATTGATATACAAAGAATGCAATAAGAACAGAAGACTCAATTTTGCCATGAAAAGGAAACACAATACTTTATTCTGTTTATAATTATATTAAATTAATTTAAAGAGGAATCTCAAACATGTTTTTAACCTTACTCCATATAAATCTAACATCTTTTTTCTTAGATGGCTTGACTATTGCTTTCAGAAATACCAGAAGCTAAGCATCAAAGCTATCTATTTTCCTGGCAACCATTCCAATCTCTGAACTAAATTTAGTTATTATGGTTAAAATATGTTTGTATATCCACTTTCAGTTTGTTTGTTACTGTAGTCTCACCTTCTGATTGTTAAAATTAAGTGATCAATTAAGTGATAAGAGTCGTGGTGGCGCAATGGTTAGAAAGCAGTACTATAGGCTACTTCTGCTGCCTGCCAGCTGCCTGCAACTTGGAAGTTTGAGTCTTACTAGTTCAAGGTTGAGTCAGTTTTCCATCCTTCTGAGGTTGGTCAAATGAGGACCCAGATTTTTAGGGACAATATGCTGACTCTGTAAACTTCTTAGAGAGGGCTGTAAAGCACTGTGGAGTGGTCTGTAAGTGTAAGTGCTATTGTTATCGGGCTAATAGGACAGCAGCTAAAACATGGAAGGCCCAGAATGTCAGAGGAAATCCTCAAAATTAAATCCATACCCCACTATCTCAAAAGAAGAGCATCTCCCAAGCTTAGAAGATAATTGTCTTTCATCTTATTCAGTTAACATGAGATCAGTTAAGATGAGATTTTTCAACGAGGGTTCAAAACCACATACTCTTGAAAGTAACTCCCCAAAATTGTGTGTGTGTATTTAATATGAAGAAGAGTCATTGAGGTGAAAGCTTTAAAGTCTTGTAGAAAGACTAGTTATGCTTTCAACTGATTACATGCTATCCTCTCTCTTTTTAGCTTCTCCCCACAAACACACACAAACAACGTCTGCAATTAAATAACCCTTCTGGGAAAATTTTGGAAAAGCATAATATTTGCAGTGTGGGAAAGAGAATCAACACCACTTTCCCATTCCATCCATAGATACTCTTGGTGAATGTTCAGGGCACTAGGGATATATCACTCAAAGTCTGTAGTGATGCTAATATGGAGAGGCAGAAGGAGACAAAGTGAGTGGATGGGTGGATTTTCCCATCCATTATAATAAGATACTGAATCTTAAAGGCATAATTCTGAGTTTAATACTTTCCAACATGGATTTAAGTTTGGATAAATTAGCATGGGCTGAAATAGTTCCAGAAAATTATGTATTATTTCATCTCTCTCTGTCTCTTTCTGCATGTCTAGGCTAAGAAACAGCAGAGAATGTTAATTAATATGCTCTCATTTTAATCATGCCTAAATAAACAGAAAATGAATTTAAGAGTCTCAAGAGCATTTTTTGAAAAAGCCACAGTGTGCTTGCATAGTTTTCCATAAAATGAACATTTCCAAAGGTACAATGTTTATGCACAAAATTATGTTCACAGTGCAGAAAGGCTCACTTGTGCCCTGAAGAATTTTACATCTTCTTTGAATGACATCCCCAAAGCTACTTTACAAAGTTTCTCATGTTTAAAATCATCTTACAAGCAGTAGCAGTTTGCACTTGGGAGAAAAGTCAAAATCTACCCTTAGATTTCATCATATTGAGGAAAATTGAGAATTACCATTTTGCAGAACATGTCCATACAACCTTACAGATCTTTCCAAATCTTTTTTTTAATACATAGCAGCATTACATTCTATTTTGAACATACCCACATTCAGTTCTACATTTGTGTATGTGTTTATGTGTTATCATGCTCATATCCACATAAAATAACATTTTATAACAGTAATCAAATTTGATTGAAGAATATATCCAATGTTTGACTGTGAAATACCCATAATTCTGCTTACACACAGTTTTTAATGTATGTATATCATGAGCATGTCCCAACAGATTTGGAACCCAGCAACTTGGGAAGGATTCCTTGGAGTAAATAAAGCAGATTCTGGATGTGAGAGGTTCTGATGGAAGAAATTGCAGCTCTATTAGTCCTTACCTTGATTCTTTCTCAACTAAATTATTGTAATAATCTCCTGGCTGACATCCCTGATTTCTAGTTTTGCCCTGGTTCTGAGTATGAAACAGTGTAATTTGGATTGTTCTGTACCTTCCATACAACCATCAATTATTGTTAACTCACAGAGCTATGGTGTTTTTGTGTAAAGGCTTTCAATATCGAAGTAAAGGAGGAGGTAGAGACCGAATCGGAAGAAGATGATGAGGATGAAGTTCATCACCTCCGCTCAGACCGTAAAGAGAAAACCCAAGGAAAAGGGAAGAAGGAGCTCTGGTATGCAGGCTGCGATGGGAATCACCCAAGGATTCCCTGCGAAGGGAATCACCCAAGGTTCTGAGATGCAATCTGCCAGAGGTGAGATCGTAAAGGGCACATAGCAAGAGCCTGCAGGGCATCTCAGCCAGCCTCACGCAAGAACAGACAAACCAGCTCACCATCAAGAACCAGACAATTCCAAACAGGAACCCGAAAACAGCCATTTGGAAGAGGCCGCAGGAGTGAGAACTATGGATTGGAGAGAGGGGAGACCCATCAGACGATAATAGTCGGCCACACGAGTGCGGAAAAGTCAAAGAAGATGGCGGTGACTGTTTACATCAAGGGAGACCCTGCAAAATGGAAGTCGACTCAGGGTCATGCCTCTCCATGGTCTCCTGGACGACCATCAAGCAACTAATTCCCAGCCTCACAACCAGCGCACTCAAGCATCAACGAATCATGCTAAAAGATTACCAGGGCAACCAGATTCCAGTGCTGGGCATCGGAAAGTTCAACGTGAGTTTCAAGGACTTCCAAGGAAAACTGCCCCTCACCGTAGTGGACTGGGACAGATCCAGCCTATTATGTCTGGAGTGGTTCGAGCCTTTGGGACTAACAGTGACCGGGATCGATTGGATTGAAGACAATGGCTGGGAAGAGGAGCTGATGTGAGACTTCTCAGACATCTTTGAGGGCAAATTGGGCAAGTACACAGCGTCCCCAATATCTTTTACCCTAGATCCTCAGGTAGCCCCTGTCAGAATTAAACCCAGGAGAGTTCCTTTTGCTCTATGGCCCAAGATAGATGAGCAACTAGACAAACCAACGGACTATGCTAAGTGGGAAACACCCATAATAACCCCCACGAAGCCTGATGGGTCAGTGCGGAGACTATAAGAGCACTCTGAATAAGGCATTGCAACAGAGCGCTTACCCAGGACCTGTTGTGTGACATCTTCTACACTCCCTGGGGCAAGGAAAGATATTTGCGAAGCTGGATTTGGCCCAGGCATACCAACAATTACCTGTAGATGATGCCACAGCAGAAGCACAAACAATAGTCACATACAGGGGAGCTTTCAAGTGCAAGCATCTGCAGTTTGGAGTAAGTGTAGCTCCAGGATTTTTCCAAAGTCTTATGGAATGCTTGTTACAGGGAATTGAAGGGGCCACCCCCTATTTTAACGACGTATTAATCTCAGCAAAAAATCAGGAACAATTACAGCAATGGTTAAGGGCAGTGCTAACCAGGTTCCAGGAAGTGGGGCTGAAGGTAAAAAGGGGCAAGTGCCAGCTAGCCAAAACACAAATAGAATTCCTGGGATACCTAATCAATGGGGCAGGAACAAGACCCATCCTAGGCAAATTAAAGGCAATCAGAGAAGCACTGCACCCAACAAACGAAACAGAACTGCAGGCATTTCTTGAGTTATTGAACTTCTACAATAATTTCCTGCCACAGAAAGCTACGGTTGCTGAGCCCCTTCACCGACTACTGGATAGGAGAATGGAGTGGACATGGGGGAAGATGGAAAAGAACGCATTTGAACAAATAAAGAAACTTTTAACTTTGGACAGAGTATTAGTACAGTACAGCAGGACATTGTCTTTAAGACTGACTTGCGACGTGTCTCCATTCGGCATTAGAGCTGTGCTAAGCCATTGCATGCCAAACAGCAGAGAAGCCCCCATCGCATTCTACTCACGGACACTGTCCAAGCCAGAAGGAAACTACAGCCAGCTGGATAAAGAAGCATTGGCCACAGTAGCTGGCATAAAAAGGTTCCGTATGGAAGGTACCTATATGGAAGGAGATTTGAACTCATCACTGACCACAAACCACTCCTGGGAATCATCGCAGGAGACAAGTCTACACCCCTCATACTTTCACTGAGAATGCTAAGGTGGACTGAATTCCTCACGGCATACAACTACCAACTAAAATACAAACCCGGAAAGATCATCAACCATGCCGATGCGCTCAGCAGATGCCCACTTCCAGAACCAGTGGAAGAACCAGCACCAGCCACAACCACCCTGCTGATAGAAACCATGGAGAACATTCAAATCTCGGTTGCAGACAGCAACCGTGAGAGCAACAGCTAAGGACGGGACTCTGGTGTGGGTTTTAAATTGGGTTTGGAAGGGATGGCCTGTGACAGACATAGACACTGAATTCAAACCATTCAAAACGAGGCAAACAGAACTCTCAGGATTAAGAGGGTGTTTATTGTGGGGGGATAGAGTAATAATCCCTAAAGCATTAAGGAATGACGTTTTAGGCTTGTTACATGAGGGACACCCGGGGATCATGAAAATGAAGGCGTTGGCAAGAAGCTATGTTTGGTGGCCAGGGATGGATAAAGAAATAGAGACATGGGTATCAACTTGCACAGCGTGCCAGGAATCCCGGCCAGCACCACACACCACACCCACACACGACTGGGAGAATCCCGGGGCACTGTGGTCCTGTATACATATAGATTTTGCAGGGTCGTGCCAGGGAAACACATTTCTGATCATCGTTGATACCTAAATGGTTAGAGGTACAGTTATTGACATCAACGACATCAGAAGTGGTCATCCGAGTCCTGAGGAGGCTGTTTGCAACTCATAGATTACCCGACCTGATAGTTTCGTTCAATGGACCCCAATTCACAGCTAACCAATTCAAAATGTTTTTAGCCAGCCAAGGCATCTGACACACACTATCCGCGCCAGGAAAACTGTCCATGAATGGATTGGCTGAAAGAATGGTGAGAATGATGAAAGAAACCTTAGCAAGACTAGGACCAGGGGACATACAAGCGAAAATAGATAAGCTACTGAGCATACAGCACATTACACCCAGTGCCACCACACACAGAAGCCTGGTGGAACTGCTAATGGGAAGGAAGCTATGATCCCATTTAGATAGACTTCACCCCCATTGCAGTACAGAGAAACCAGTTGACCCAACCAGCAAGACTAGACAGTTCCAAGTAGAAGATAAGGTATACTCTAAGAATTTTAGCAGGAACCTCTTATGGGTCCCAGCAGAAATAACTCAGATCACAGAGCCCCTATCCTACAGGATAGGAACAGAGGATGGTTGGAGTTGGAAAAGACACATAGATCAGCTCAGGGGACGGCTAGTCAGGAAAGAACACGAAACACAAGAAGGGACTCAGGGAAGGAAAACAGAAATTCACACAGAAACGGACCCCACCAAACGAACAACACTCAAACCCGATGGAAGACAGCAAACACTTATCTGGAATCCAGAAGGGAGTCACCGATGACCACGACAGTCCACCGTTCCAGCTTGGGGGAGACGGAAGAAACATCCAACAGAATAAGCCCACACGAGCAGCAGAGTTTGAGAGAGTTTGGTAGGCTCCTCCAGGAGAGACACAGAACTCGACCTCTCACTCCAAGAGTGCTGGAACAACTGAACTGCGCAGGTCCAATCGTGCCCCGAGAAGGCCCACTTACTTACGTGACTACGTGGCTTAAGAGATTCCGGATTCGGTAATGCTGATCTAGTGGGGAGGGGTGTTGAATATTGAATGACAATTCAAATGGACCAATTAGAAGTGAGTAAAGAGAGCAGGAGATTTGGAAGAACGTCAATGGCTGAAGCCATGGACAGCTCCCTTTAAAAGGGGCTGCCGTGACTAGGCAAACCATTGCTGTACTGGAGCTAATAAAGAGCTGTTACTGAAGTCCTGTGTCCTTCCTGTGCCTGCTATTCAACAGGTTTTTGTTTTTGTTTTGGCTTTTAGGTCATGGTTTCAGGTTTCTAACTTGTTAAAGACCTGGAATTACTCTTTCCTTCCCTTCATCCTGTGAAAGTTTGATTACCTTTAAAGGTAATAAGTATAAACTTATTCTTATTCTTATTATTATTATTAGTGGAATATTCAACATTTGGGTCATACCCTAGAGAAGTTAAGTGAGGAATTTTTTAATAGCATCATGATAGTAAACAAAATATGTCCATTGAATATCATCACAAGGTATCATCTGAAAACCAAAACCAAAATCCAGACTCCAGCACAAAAACTCATGTTTTATTGGAATACAAACTGTTATTTACATGAGTGTCATTGAACCCAGTACCATTCAGAGTACTACACTGTAGCACTCATAACTTTGAAATGATTCAAATTAGTCCAGAAGGAAAAAGAAATTTTGTGGCAACTTCATATTGTTAGCTTTTACACCTCATGAACTACTAAACAGGCAATTGTGAAGTTGGATTTCACAATCTTATTTCATATCCCATATGAAATTGGACAATCCAAGCTTCATTCCAATATATATATATACCATACAGTCCAAACTTAGCACCATGAGATTTCCATTTTTGCCAAAAATTAAAGTAATACATTTTGGGGGATCTGTTTGACTCAAAGAAAGTGGAAATGAATACTAGGACATGGTTGAAGAGACTAAGTGTGGAGTACTTTTGTGATGGCTTTAAGAATCTTGTCTATCATTGGCAAAAGTGTGTAGCAAATAATGACAATTATGTGGAGAAATAAATGCAGGTAACAAAGATCTGATTTTCAAGGATTATTTTCTGCTATGTTTATTAAAATATCCATATTTATAGTAAAGTGATAGAGTTGGAGTTATTACTTTTCACTCAACAATATATTAAAAGTTCTAGTTTCCCTGAGGAAAAAACAATTAAGGGCAAACTTAACCACACAAAAGCAAACACAATATCTGTAATTAGGTTAAATAATACTAGAAAATTATGCAGAGCCACACAGCCCTAAGGCTATTGTCAATATTGAGGTTGAGGCATCTTATATGGTAGTCTGCATGTGATATAATCTACAATAAGTCAAGAGGATGAATTCAGCTTTAAAATGACCAATTGTGACCTCATCTATCATGTATGATATCAGCGGGAACTCTCAATTCCCAGACTAGTGCTAACTAGTAGATTAATACATCCAGACATAAAATAAATTGCATTTTGAAACTGAATTCAGGCAACAGGAAATGTTTCTCTGTGTGTCCTTGAATGCTAGCAAGTAATGATTTTCCCTTAATCATGACTGAAAAAACAAAACTTACAGTAGATGGATTGGGGTTTCTGATTACTTACTGCCAATTATTTTTCAATTTCTAGCTGATCTGTGCATCCAAGACTTGGATACTTACTTATTTGCTTTGCAATATATAAATGAATTACATTCAAATGCAAACCATGGAGAAAGAGCTTCATTTGTACTATAAAAGCTATTACTGTACTTTTTTAGTACCTTCCATTAATAATAATGAAAATCACCATATATTCTGATACATTAATAACTATTGTTAAGAAACAGCTTCTGCAAAAAGCAAATAATTTACAATATGTCTTTATAAAAATTGATTCAATATCACCACAGAGATTTTCTAAATTAAGTCTCTTCATTATAACCCTTAAACCTGTTAAAGTAGACAGTCTGGCCTTAAAGCTATTTACTTCCATTTCGTTTCTAGATTAGCTTTTGTTCAAGTACATTTAACAAGATTTTGAAGAGACCTTCATAAATAAATGCCTTCAGGGTATGTTAAACTGGTTCCCAGAATTCTCATCTAGCAGCTTATCATGATGATAATTCACACCCATGAATATGTTGAATTAGGTTGAATTAGGTTTTCATTTCCCTGAGATAATTTGGACAATTCAAGCTTCATTCCAATTTTGGGATTACTTAGAAAGATAAAGAAAAATAAACATAAATTACCAATATGGCAGTTATAATGGAAACAAGAACAAAAGCTAGTCATATAATATACTGTAGAGAAGGAAAATAGAATAGAATAGAATAACAGAGTTGGAAGGGACTTTGGAGGTCTTCTAGTCCAACCCTCTGCTTAGGCAGGAAACCCTATACCATTTCAGACAAATGGTTATCCAATCTCTTCTTAAAAAGTTCCAGTGTTGGAGCATTTACAACTTCTGGAGGCAAGTTGTTCCACTGATTAATTGTTCTAACTGTCAGGAAATGTCTCCTTAATTCCAAGTTGCTTCTCTCCTTGATTAGTTTCCACCCATTGAGAGTTTAATAAATAACAGTTTGCTTTTAAATTGATCTCCGCAATCAGACCACCATTCCTTGGCAGAACTGGATTATCTTCAAGAGGATTAAAACATTGTGGGAAATTTTCCTTTGAAATCTATCAAGATACTTTGGCACCACAATAATAACAGTGCTATCAATTTCATCACATTGACATCCACAGCAAGATACTTAGATATACAGAACTGTACTTTTAAAAGCAAAATTTCAAATCAACGTAACTCTGAACTTGATCACTTTTAACATTTCAGAAGCTTTATTTCCACTTCATTTTCATAAAGTTGTTCTCAGAGTTTCAATCCATACTGCTCAAAATATTTTAAAAATGATTATGATGTACAGTATTCCTCCCGTATAAGACAATAGAAAGAAGAAAGACGCAGTTTAAATTCCAAATCTCATTCTGGTTTTGACCAGGTTGGATCATATCCTTTTGTTGATTGTGCCTCCAACTTGGATTAGATAGCCTGCGTCCATAATGTCTTCAGAAGAAATTCCTCCTACACTATTAATCAAATTACATGACTTGACCAAATTTCTCAGATGGAATGCATTCCTGTGGTAGAACATCAGAGGATAAAATCTGTTTTGTATCTTAAAGGATTAATTATTATACAGCATCATGACAAACTCTTGAGATGCACAAATATAATATCAGAAATTTGGAAAGATAATGCTTTAGATAAAAAAAATGTATCTGGCAGCATAGAACATGATGCAGCATAGCTTGGACCCTAATTCTGAATGCATAAAAATGCTTTGTGGGCTCCTGTATCCCTTCATGTCAATTAAGCCTAAAGTGAAGGTTTGAATAATAAAGGGTGAAATGTACTATTGTAGTATATTGAAATATATACTAAATATACTATAAATCCTTGTAGGTATCATCAGAGACTCTTTACAACAACTCAGGGATTATTTTCTATCATAATTACTCCAAAGCCTATTCCTTGCTTTGATAGGAAAGCTGTCTTCCAAGTACATGAGAACATTGTCATACTTTTAAGTGTTTGTTTGAATTGTGACTGATAAAAATACAAAGATTGGTACTTCTTTTCAGGAACATTGAAGTGATAGTCATTTCTTAAAATTCAGGTAATGTAGAACTAAAACCATAGGATTTTCCCCCCTCCACAATCAGAAAATTGCATAGAAGCTTGCAGTTTAATTACAATCCTAGACAAATGTACCATTGAGTGCATAATAACTGTACTCGACAGAATTGGATTTCATATCATTTTTATGCAGAAGGTGAATTTCACTGATCCTAAAATGAGTAATCCAAGAATTGCAACTACTAAATGTTAATTTTAGCTTTCTCAAAAATCAACAAAAACAATTCCGTAGGGTTAATCTACTAGCAGATGAGAAATGTTTTCCCCCTTCATGCAGCAATTATTTGCTTAACCTTAGATCAATGTTTTTCAACCTAAGCAACCTTAAGATGTGTAGACTTCAACTTCCAGAATTCCCCAGACAGCATGAGGAAGAGTTATTAGATTGAAAAAAGTGACCTTATCAGGTTGTAGCTGGGAATCCCATGCATATTGTTCAAAAAAAGAGAAATAAATAGCAATCTCTTTATTTAAATTCAATAACTTCATCATTCTGATTGTAGATTGGAATGTAGAGTAATCCTTTCCCCCAGGTGTTTTCATACTGCAGCTTGATACGTCTCTTCAAAATTTAGGCACTTGCAGGGTAGGTTTTTAAAAATTCTGATTAATATTATTTCATTTTACTTTTTTACTTTTGGGATTTTATTTGGAGTTCTAAAAATACATAAGAATAGATAAAATAGAATTCTTTATTGGCCAAGTGTGATTAGACACACAAGGAATTTGTCTTTAGTGCATATGTTCTCAGTATACATAAATAAAAAATAAAATATATTCATCAAGAATCATACTGTAGGATACAACACAGTGATAGTCATAGGATACTAATAAGCAATCAAATCATACTAAGAAACAATAACACAATATAAATTATAAAGATACAAGCAACATGGTTATAGCCGTAAGTGGGAAGAGATAGGTACTAGGAAGGATGAGAAGAATAATAGTAATACAGTCTTAGTAAATGATTTGACAGTGTTGTGGGAATTAGTTGTTTAGCAGAGTGATGACATTCGGGAAAAAACTGTCCTTGTGTCTAGTTGTTCTGGTGTGCAGTGCCCTATAGCATCGTTTTGAGGGTAGAAGTTGAAACAGTTTATGTCCAGGATGTGAGGGATCTGTAGATATTTTCACAGCCCTCTTTTTGACTCGTACAGTATACAGGTCCTCAGTGGAAGGCAGGTTGGTAGCAATTGCTTTTTCTGCAGTTCTAATTATCCGTTGAAGTCTGTCTCTGTCTTGTTTGGTTGCAGAGCCAAACCAGACAGTTATAGAGGTGCAGATGAAAGACTCAATAATTCCTCTGTAGAACTGTATCAGCAGCTATTAAGAATAAGAATTTTATTATAAAGCATTGAATTTTTGAAGTTATCTATGGAGATTCTCAGTCATGGTTGTTTCCAAAGGTGTTTTTTTTTAAAGGCAACTGGATTTTCTTTGTTTTGCTTGAAGATATTTCACTTGTCATCCAAGAAGCTTCTTCAGTTCTGACAGAACGAAATGTCTGGGACAATTCTCTTGGATGAGCAACGAAATGTCTGGGACATTTTAAAGTTAAATCTGTCTCTATTTATTGAATATAATATTTGGGGGGGGCGGTTTGGTCTGGCTACTGAGTATATTGATATATTATTTTAATAAACATTTTAAAGAAAGAAAGGTACAGTTAAAAGAAAAAGGAGACAAAAACACACTCCTGAACATAATAAACAAGAAAACTGCAAATATTGTTAAACTAAATACAACTGAATATGTTAAAAGGGATTTTTTTAACATATTTGTTTAATTTTATATGGTTAAAAATCTTGTGTTATTTTAAAATTTGCAGGTTTATTATTAAAGACAAATTATTATACAAGTATTAACAGTAATCAATGCAACATAAAATATGAAACAAAATAAGACGTTACTGTAATTTGCATTTTCTCAGCAAAAGCTCTGTCTTGACTTAACTTTACCAATTTTGGATGTGGTGTAAATCCTTGTACAAAATTATAATCTAAAAATGTCTTTCATTATGAATTAAATTCTGGGACAGTTTTGTTTTTCAAATATGAAGTTATTTCAGACATTGAAGCATATTTATACAACTTATTTACATTCTTTTACAGAAGGAATTGTACATTATTTCCAGTGAGAAGTATGAAATATCCTTGCAGTGGTAAATTCATTGTACTTTGTGGGAATGTAAAATTTAGTGTGGGTTTTTTTAAAAAAAATGAAAAGAAAGTTCAACTTTTAGAGTTGGTTTCATTCTTTGTAAATCATTTTCCAAAACTGTTCAGCTGTATAGGATAGCCACCAAACATAGAAGATGAGAAAATGATGTGGTTTTTTTTTTTTTAAAAAAAAATGAGACTTTCAAATTGACAGTCTTACGCTGACAATTTGATTTTAATCTTACAGGACCCTCTAAAAGGAATTGAATTTTTGGTGAAAAAAAATTGAAAGATTTTGGTGTGCTAGCAGGTTTTAAGATTAATACACAGAAAATAAAGATGTTGGCTAAAAATGTGACTGCACCAGATCAAGATGTTCTGATGAATAAATCTTATTTCAAAATTGAGAAAAAGGTTAAATGTTGTATCTGAATAATTATGTTAAAGTATGGAATGAAGTTAAAAAAGATATAATGGGATGGGGAAATTACAGTTGTCATTGTTAGAAAGAATTTTTGCAATCAAGATAATATTTTACCTAGAGTGTTATTTTTCTTTCAGACAAATGGAAAAAATATATTTCTAAATTTGTTTGTCAAAGCAAGAAATCAAGAATTAAATGTATATAGAATAGAACACAACACAACACAACAGAACAGAATTCTTTATTGGCCAAGTGAGGTCTCCGTGGTCATGTGGCTGGCATGACTAAATGCTGAAGGTGCACAGAGAACTGTTACCTTGCCATAAAAGTGGTTCCTATTTTTCTACTTGCATTTTTTACATGTTTTCATACTGCTAGGTTGGCAGAAGCTGGGACAAGTAACAGGAGCTCACTCTGTTACGCAGTGCTAGGGATTCAAACTGCTGAACTGCCGACCTTCTGATTGATAAGCTCAGCATCTTAGCCACTGAGCTAATGCGTCCCATAGAGTTAGGGTTACCAAACGTGAAATTGTTTTTTTCAGTATGTTGTCTAGTTTGGATGAAAGAGTGGGTGACTTTAAGAAATAAGAGACTATAGGCATTGGAAGGACATTACTTAAGGTTTGGATGGCATGATTATTTCTGATACGATAAAGTCAAAGCCTGCACAGCCAGTCCTGCCATTTTCTGGGGGGGAAGGGGGGAATATGCCCCATGCACCCCACATACACCTGCCATCCATGCGGAATGGCCTCATGGAGGCTGCTCCCACAAACCCTAGCTACTATACCCCTTCTCTTAGGTCACAAAAAGAGCGGCAGCGGCCTGCTGACGAGCAGCTGGCCGGCACTGTCCTGACGTGTCCCACTGCCATAGCCTTGCTCGTCATTGGACTCGCCAGCTTCATGGTTGTGGCCTCACCCCCCACCCCCACCCCCTGGTATGGTGAGCTTGCGCCTCCTGCACCTGAAAAAAAATAAGATCTCCCCGAAAATAAGGCCAAGCGCTTATTTCAGGGATCAAAAGAAAATAAGACCCTGTCTTATTTTTGGGGAAACACAGTATTTATGTCAGACAATACACCCATTATGCTAGTCATTGTTCTTTAATGATTTAAGATGGTAACTAAATATGTCACAATGGAAAGTTTTACAGGCTGTTAACCAATTAAAAGAATGTTTGGAAGTATTTTTTGACATTAGTAGACAGCAAAACACTGATCCTTTCAGGTCACTAATTCTTTCAAAGCTTATATTGCACATACTTTATGAACGAGAACAAAATTTCAGTGCAATACTTTTAAAGAAATAGATTAAGGAGCTTCTAAGTGCCTATGTAAGAAATGCTACTCAGGAACTTTATGAACTATTTGGTAAATTGAAACTGGATCATTTATTTGTGTGCTTTAGATACTGAATACTTATTAAATCATTAATAAGGATGAATTATTAAAACAGAATTATCGGAAATGAGGGCAAAAACTTTATAAAACAGTGGCTTCAAGGCTGAAAGAAAAGCAGCAATAAAATATCATTCCTATATTTCAACAATTCTCTGGGTATGTACAGGGTTCAGGTTTAATAAAAAAAAGTTTATATTTTTATATTAGATTCTGTAGTGTTGATTAGATGGACTGTGATGATTTTTTTGCATAAGATTAATCTTTTGATGATCTCACAAGAGCAAACTGCTAATACAGTGGGTCAGTTACTACTACAAGGATTAATATATATAATATTAAATTCATGAAAACAGGGAAAACAATTTTCTTGAAGAATGGTATTAGGGGTTTTTTTAACATGGATTTGTTTAGAGGTTTTTTGCTCCTATAATGTGAAGGTACATAATAAAAGTTTTTGACTGAAATGCTATCTACCTTTTTTTATATAAAATGTATACAATGTCATGGGTTCTTTTTTCAAATTATACCTTGTCCCAGAGTCAAAAGAAACACAAAAGCACTGGACCCTGAACAAGTAGCTTTTCTTTATTTCTCTATAAGGGTTACGGAGAAGTTTTTTTGGGGGGGGGGGAAATAACAAGATATAAAAGTGAAATGTAAACCTTACAAATCTATATGAGAAAGCTTTCCATTGTCTGTATCTGTCAGGCACAAAGGATCAGGACCCGGGGCGAAATCCAGCAGGTTCTGACCAGTTCTTGAGTGGAAATTTTGAGTAGTTCAGAGAACCGGTAAATTCCACCTCTGACTGGCCCTACCTCCATCTATTCTCTGCCTCCCAAGTCCCAGCTGATCGGGAGGAAATGTGGATTTTGCAGTATTCTTTCCCTGAAGTGGGGTGGGAATGGAGATTTTACAGTAACTATCAAGCGCCAACCTCTCTCGACCTTACCGAATGGGAGGGGCACTCAAGCGTGACGCCAGCTGGCAGAACATATTGATGCCATAATGATGGGCACGGGGTTGGTGATGGTGCAGAGATGGAGCGATAGATGCAGCGGTGTAGGTGATGGGATTAGTGGGGCTCGGTAAGGCTGACTGGGTTGCTGGGGGTAGAAATCCCTTATTGGAGCCCGCGACCCAAGCAATGCTTCGGTGGCAGATACAAAGCAGCGAAAGTCAAACCGCATAGCAGCTGATGCCGATTAAAGGGACGCCAGCAGGAAGACCTATAAAGAGCAGCTGAGTAGTGGATGCTCTCAGCTCCAACTTAATTCCTGCATAGCAGCCCAGCATTTGCTGAAGAGCTGTCAAATAGCTGCCATTAAATTGAGTTAAATCCAAGTTTGAATTGTGTGTTTAACTCATTCGGCACAGGCAGTCAAGAATAGCCAAGAGTATCCTTCCCCTGCGAGGCCCACAAAGCCACAACCACAAAACCAGTAGTAAAAAAATTTGAATCCCACCTCTGGAGGGGATCCAGGAAGGCTAGGGTCAGGGTCTGTAAAGCCTCTCTGACAAGCTCCAAGCAAAATTGCTTTTCTGTGCCTCTATACTTCTTTTTCTTCTGGACCATCCATTCCCTTTGAAGAAAAAAATTCCTTGTTTTAGTTGGCTGCTTTTCTCTGCTGGTAGCTGTAGAGCTTTCTAGAGCACGCCTCCTGTGTCCCCCCCCCCCCCCCCCCATTTCTTCCCACACCTGTTTCAAGGTTGCAAGCTTTATTGGCAAATCTATTGTGCTGACACTGGGGCAAAGACTCAGAGGGGAGGGGTGGAAGGCAGCACAGATGCCTGGTATTTTTTTTTCCTAAGCAGACTACTCTTCCAGATACAACTCTAATATTAAAGCCAGGAAAAAATTCAGTAGGCTATGCAAGCTATTGTCTGATTGCTTTGTTAAATGCAGATGCTAAAATTTTGACAGCAACTTTTTTTACAAAGCTTGCAAAGTATATTACCTTCATTAATTTATTCTGTATAATCTAGCCGTAAGGTTCTTGGCCTCTGCCTCAAGCCAAAGTAATTTCTTTTCCCAGCGTGATTCTCACAGTCTCTTTAGCAATACTTTATTAAAAAATGGGGTTAGGTTACAGTAATACAAGTGAAATTCTTCTCAATCTATAGCCAATATATCCCAACAAATATTACGACAGAGTCATATTCTCTTTCTTTCTTTCTTTCTTTCTTTCTTTCTTTCTTTCTTTCTTTCTTTCTTTCTTTCTTTCTTTCTTTCTTTCCTTTTGTGTTGATAAGAAAACAGATAAGTGTTTTCACTAATAACAAAACTAATCATTACCTTAATTCTTAGTAATGTAAAAATTGATCATTACATTGGCTATACAGGAAGTCCAAGACTTAGTACCACAATTCTTGTTGCTAAGCGAGACATTCATTCAGTGAGTTTTGCCCCATTGTACAACCTTTCTTGCCACATTTGTTAAGTGAATCACTGCAGTAATTCAATTGTGAGGTGAATCTGGCTTCCCCATTGACTTCGCTAGTGAGAAGATTGCAAAAGGTGATCACATGATCCTGGAACATTGCAACAGTCAGAAATTGCCAAGCATCTGAATTTTTACACATGACCTGCAATGGTCATAAGTGTGAAATCAGTCATAAGTCACTTTTTTCAGTGCCGTTGTAACTTTGAACAGTCACTAAATGGACTTTTGTAGGCTGAGGCCTTTATAAAAAAGGCAACAACTGTTCATCTCTATTTTAAAAATATAGTTGAAGACATGAGAACTGGTAATAGTTAGTGGGTTAATTAGACATGGGGAAAACCGGTGATATGTTGTATATTAAATTGTTAGAGGTACTCTATTATTTAAAAATTATTGATTTGCTATTGAGGAACCTTTGATTCGATATGATAAAATTGAGTACAAAAATAAAAAGAATTATTCATTTGAAAGATGGGAAACATTATATATTTTTCCCTGAGCTAAAAATAATATTACTTTGTTGTTGCTGTTTCAATCAAGTGGTGAATAATTTATCAGGTTTTTCTCCTTGCTTCCAATATTTTTACTGTATAAGTTTCAATGAATATTCTGTTTCTCATGCATCAATGGCATTTAAGGACCAGGTTAACAAAACTAATAGCTTTATATACTGTATTTTTGGCAAAATTATAGCTTGCCTTTGTACTGAAAGAATCATATGCAAGCTGTGTGGATTTGGAAAATATGCATTAGAATTAAGAAGTGATTAAGACTGTCACAACAGGATCCAACCCACGACACTCTTCTGTTGCCAGCTCCTTAATGCCAACAAATATTTTCATATTTTTCATAACTCAAACCCATATTTTATACATACATGGTTTTTAAAAAGTATATACTTAATTTTAAGAAAGAAGAAAGACGTTTTAAGAAAAGATTTAAAATTCTAATAGAAAGTAAAAAAAGGGGAAGGGAAGGGAAGGGAAGGGAAGGGAAGGGAAGGGGCTTCCAAATAATAATAATTATCAGTACCATTATAAATTTACCTCTTGTTCTGTAGTTGCAAAATACAGATAGTCCTCAATTTATGACTTAACCCAGTTTTAAAGTGGGCCAGTAAATGGCCAGGCCCAATTTTAATATCTTTTTTTGAGGCAGTTGTTACTGTAAGTGAATTACCAGTTACCAGTTAAGCAAGTTCAGCAGTTGTTAAGCAAATCCATTGTCCATAATGGTCTGGAAATAAAAACCAATTTCCGGCAAACAAAAGTTGTAATCATGGTCATGTGACCACTGCAAAGAACTGTAAATGCAGGTTGGTTTCAAGCACCTAAAATGGGATCACGTGATCTTCAAACTTCAAATCCATTTCATAAGTTGTCCTGAGGAGGTCTGTCGTAACTTTGAACAGTCATTCCGTGAAGAGTGAGCACATTTATTTAATATGTTAAACAAAAGGGATTTTATTGAAAATAGAGGATTCAAACAACTTTCAGAATCTTATTCTTTTTGATCCTTTATGTTTCACAAAACCAGTTCCAAATATAAACACCAGGTGTGTCAGGGTTCCATAGGAAGGTCAATAGGTATTGAATTGTTGCGTGCAGCAAGGTGATTAATTTTAATATGTATAATTTTACATCTCACACATGTAAAAAGTAAACTCACACATTACATCTCACGATGTAATTTTAATATGTATAATTTTACATCTCACACATGTAATTGTTCCTGATGTCTCCGCCATTTTGACACTGTTAGTCTTCCTCTTATAGATATTGGGAGCATGACGGGTATTGTTAACCATCTTTGTCTTTATGCAGAAGAGCTGAAAGAGAAGCTAAAAGAATATGTTGATGAATTGAACACGCGGAAACCGGGGTTCATTAAGATGGTCCGCCACAGCAAGCAAGAGGGGCTGATTCGATCTCGTGTTAGTGGCTGGAGGGCAGCTACAGCTCCAGTAGTTGCACTCTTTGATGCACATGTAGAATTCAACGTGGGCTGGTACGTCTTGCTGTTTCTAGATCTGTGTCATTTTTTGTAGACTTGTGATTAAAAAGGATGCAATATGAGAAAGACCTTCTAATTGTGTATTGGGTAATGATACTGGGTGAATTGGCTTAAATGTTAGTGGACAAAGTCATTTGGTTGCCAGTTATGCGGAGTTAAAAATCCACTGTCAATTAGCCATTGGTTTCAGTGCAGTAATAATGTAAGGAAAAACTAAATTTGAAGACTCACTAATTTTGATGGATTGAAAACAATGTTTTTATTCATGAAGAATAAGAAGACTTCAGCCTTTATGAAATGGTTTTGTTGATATTGGATTTAATCAAAATTACATTATATTATGACATCATTTAACTGTCTACATTTTCACCAATTGGATGATAAGATGTAGCCAGAAGTAAAGTTACATATATAAACATGGACAGACAGACAGACAGATGTATCCAAAGGACAGATATATCCAAGGCCACAGTTATCAGAGCTACGAATACGCTGAAGTAAGAAACCCACAGAAAGATCAGAAAATATAAGCAGGTGAAGAATGTGAGTATAATTTCCAGTATTAACTTAGTTTAAGAAGTAAACATATTATAGATGTTTAAAGTGTAGAACTGTCACACGTGTACATCTCCACTAATAGCAGAGCAGCTAGTTACAGTAGGTGAAATCTAGTGCTAATATAAAACTTCAGACTTTTAAATAATTAATTGTAACATTGCCTAGCCAGATGGCATAAAGTGCAATGCTGCAGACTTTCCTTGCAATATTTTGGATTGGAGTTCCCATCAGGAACATGGTATATAGCATTAGGAGACTTTTCATCCCAAGGGATATTATAAGAGTTCCAATCCAAAACACTTGGTGTATTCTCACTTTTATTTTTAAGTACTTCTGTAAAATAGAACCAGTCTGAATACGATGATGACGAATGTTTTGGAACATTTAGAATGCTGAAGCATCTGTTCTAAGGCTTATTCGACTGATACAGTTCACACAAATGTACACTAGTGACTCAGGGAATTACTATGTGTGGGCTATTCTATTAAGGTTCTCCATTTTCACTTCCATTCAATGCCTGAGAGAACTATAAAAGATCATTGTTCTTCAGGCATTAAATTGAACTTCAGTTGAGTTGAAAAGACAATGGCCAGAGGTATTTTAACCTGAGGGTTCATGAACTTTCTGAATTGCTTCTCTGCACATTTTGAACTGCCTTATTCAGAAGAACTTTCTTCATCTTGCATGGGAAACTATGTATGCTTCTTCATCTGTATAGAGAACACTTCCTTGGGTTCCATATAATTTAATTGAGCATCAGATAGATCTTTCTAAGCATCATTAGGTTATCAGATTAAAGACAGTATAGTCAAAGTATCTTTTGGAAATCAATAGAGTTGCAAAGTAAAACCCTGAATAGGCTGGGCCCATACTTTTGGAATACTTTAAAGGTAGGATATTTGCGTGAACATTCAATGACTGGCACTGTTATATGTCGATACATAGATAAGAGGAATCTTTGGTGGCAGATGAGGAGCATGCAGTTTCTAGGCATACAGTGGAAGTATGCCTAGAAACTGAACTGTCCTGTCATATGAACACAATAGATGGTTTACCCAGTGGTGGAATTCAACCAGTTCATGCCACTTAGAGAGAACCGGTTATTAACTTTCTGAGCAGTTTGGCAAACTGGTTGTTGGAAGAAATCATTAGGGCAGAGAACCGGTTATTAAATTACTTGAATCCCACCACTGGTTTGGCCTCGTAATTCATAATACATTCATCAGCATTCCCCCACCACCACCATATACAGACACTGGGGGACAAATACAGGGTATTCGGGTTAACTGAGCTAAGAAAGAATAGATGAGTTCATTCCAGGCGTGGGTTCTACTTACCTTTACTACCTGTTTACAACGGGGCCGCGCACGTGTGCTCTTCTACCCCACGTTGGGGTCAGTGGGTGGAGCCAGTTTTACTACCAATTCTATAGAACAGGTGCAAACCGGGGGCAACCCAGCACTGGTTCATTCGATAGGTTCGTTGCATTGTGCAATGCTGCCTGTTTTTCCCTCATTCAGTGTTGCTGCTTCAGTTCTTATTTAACCTTCTGTGAAGAGCAATTTAAATTAAAAACCCTAGATGAGTGCATATTATAAATTTCTTAAACAACAATAGACAATTTTGAGGGGGTGATCATGACACCATAATTCCTAGAATGAGAAGACTTGATGGTTGGTGTGACTGGTCATATAAACTTAAGGCTATCATACCTGGACTTCAAAAATCCTAATAGCAAAAAGAGTTCTGTATCTCCTGGCTGCCATCTAGTGGCTACCCAGACATTTACAAACTTAGCAAATGGTCAGAATGTCCAGAGTTTACTTTCAAAAAATTCTCTTGCACCTTTTTTCCAAGCATATTTTTATGATTATTTAGAACTTGACTATAGCTTTTAAAACTGGGAGGTAGACTTCCTGGGCTATAAACATAATAAAGGGTCATGGTTGCCCCTTTAAGAGAAATTTTCCTCCCACCAATATGAGACACCATTTTTATTTATTTATTACATTTTTATGCTACCACATTCCTCAGCTAAGAGACAGGATTAGATGACAAACGATGGAACCATCTAACAAGATCACCATTCCCTTTGATCCCCAGATCTTTTCTTATAACCATGTTTTAAGGGATTTCAGCAAGATTAGCAGAGATTGGGTCAATATCACCTCAGGGGAGGTGTATTTGGTAGCTTATACTTCAAAGTTTTTTTACATAGAGTAACATAAATTAAAATATCCATTAAAAATAATAATTTCTTCAGCACAATTACAAACCAAATCTTTTTTATTGAAAGATCTCTAAATTTAAATGATCCTTGAGTCTTTAACCTTCATGCCACTGTTTGTATAATTAATATATATTGTTACATATTAACAATACTAGCAGAATATTAAAAAGGTTAGTCATGAGCCATGGTGGCATAGTGGGTAGAGTGCAGTACTGCAGGCTACTTCTGCTGACTGCCGGCTGCCTGAAATTTGGCAGTTCCAATCTCACCAGGCTCAAGATTGATTCAGCCTTCCATCCTTCTGAGGTGGGTAAAATGAGGACCCAAATTGTTGGGGGCGATATGCTGACTCTGTAAACTGCTTAGAGAGGGCTGTAAAGCACTGTACAGTATATAAGTCTAAGTGCTATTGCTATTGCTATGTTATAGAAGGTTCATCTTTTCACTTCTTTTTAACTAGAAATCTCTTGATCTCTCCTAGGGTCAGATGGATAAAAATACAATACAGTAGATTAAGAGTGCATTAAACAAAACTGGCAAAGACTCCCAAGAGTACAATTTTCTAATATCTGCAGCCATCAGATAGGGCTATTAGAAAAGGGAGTGAGGGCAATTTAAAGTCTGTACAAAATTTGTGGTTGCAAGGGAATTCAGCTCCAAGAAGAGGACCCTTGCTTTCTACTGCAGCTGTTTGCCAGGGATAGGGCCAGTTGCTGCTTCCAGACAAAAGTAACTAGATCTTAAGCTGTGAGTAACTCAGGAGAATCAGCAACAATAACATTTTATTAATTCACAGTTTGTAAAAAGCAAAACCAAGCAAACATACATTCACTCGCACACATCCCAACATATATACTTCCCCTTAGCTAGGCTGGACTGGCTGGGCTGTAGCCTGCTTACAAGAAAGACAGCTGTTATCACACCAGTCAAGCTGTTTATTCTAGTCTGCTTTTATATTCCTCCAGTTGTGACTTCCTAGTTCCAGGTGTCAGTACATCAGTATAATAGGTACACAACTGCTGACTTTATTCTCCCATTCTCAGGTGGTGATAAAGTTGTTTTTCTTTACATATTCTCCCTTTACATGTCCCTTTACATATTTCATAGTTCAACTCTCAGTGGTGCCAGGCTGCATATTTTTAGAAATAACCACCAACGAAAAAACAGAAGCCTCTGAATAATATATCTAAAATGGCACCAAGCTGGGAAATACGCTTGAATAATTCTCAAAGGCTTCTGACAGAAGCTATGTTGATGTTACAAGTATAAGGACATAATTATGCAAATCCTCCAGTTATGTCATTTGTGCCAGTTGCAGCCTGGCAAATGCAAATTACATAATTTTTGTCATTTGCATGATGACATCATGGTCCCCTTGTCCATCCATGCTGAATCACATTTTTTGACCATCTCTAATGGATTAAAACAGACTCTTAATCTGAGTTCATCCGGAGTACTCTTTCCCCATGGAGTTGGGATAGTTTGCAAAATATGTTTTCTTTTTCACCATAAGTGGTCCAGACAAATACGATGCTTAAGTCATAATGTTCCATCTATGAACATTCTAAACATTCTTTCTGGCTACATCAGTAAATATTTCCTGTATATTTGTCCATTCAGGCTATAGTTTTAGAAATAGTCCAGAAGCAGGATTTTAGTAAACAAAATATCTCCTGATTTCCAAATTAAGCACTATTTGAAGACAACAAAGCCTTCAGTCTTTCCAAATGCAGTACCTATTGTCTATCTTCCTCATTAATAGCTCCAATTATCCTGTATTTTGCATTTTGTATTAAAATAACGTCAAGGGAGACATTTGGTACATAGAATCTAGTGTTCCATTGCTATGGGAACTTTGAAACAGCTTGTAATTACGTTTTTGCTGTTTAGAACTTGAAAGTCCAACACTGATTACTGTTGCAATGTTGAGTCCATTAGCATCTATCAGTTACCTTTAATTATTTGTGTCCTTCCCATCTGTTATTTAAGACATCTTAATTAACAGCTTCCCTTTCCCCCACCTTTGTTTCTATTTTGATGTAAGACTTTAAAAGGATAGAAGTATTTATATAGTAAATAATTACTCATTTCTCACATATATATATGTATATGTATGTTGAGAAAGGTGCATGGATCAAAGGTAAGAATCACCTGCTACCTATCATTGTTGAAACAAACTAATCATCTTCCTTTTCTTAAGGGCTGAGCCAGTACTCACCAGGATAAAAGAAAACAGAAGACGAGTGATATCTCCATCATTTGATAATATCAAATACGATAACTTTGAACTAGAAGAATACCCACTATCTGCCCAAGGATTTGATTGGGAATTATGGTGTCGATATCTAAATCCACCAAAATCATGGTGGAAATTGGAAAACACTACGGCTCCTATAAGGTAATGTGCATATGTCAGTAAATTTTCATGAAAAGCAGAATTAAAAGGCCAAGAATAATCAAAGAAAATACCAAGTTTTGGTCCTCTAATACAGTTATATACTGTATCATGTTGGGTAAGGCAACATCTATAAGTACCATATGATTGTCGTGCATATAGACTCCAGAATGAAATTGAAATAATTGAAAATTGTTAAAAAGGCTAAAATCTTATGATGTCAGTACTGCTTATAATGTTTATGGTCCCCAGAGATTTAGGCAGAGAGCACCCAGGCCGTCACATGAGATTGTGATAGCATATAGCCATGATGGCAAACCTATGGCATGTGTGCCCAAAGTGGCACGCAAAGCCATGTCACCCAGCATGCATGTCCTTGCCTGTTTGTCTTCTGGGTTTCTGGCGCGCATGTGCACACAATAATCAGCTGTCCTTTGCGTACATGGCAGTGCCGAAAACCAGTGTGCGTATGCATGCTGGCCGGCTGATTGCCGGGTGCGCATGCACGCTAGAACCCAGAAGTTTGGCTTTTCTAGAGCATGATCCTTTCATGTATGTGACAGTGCTGAAAACCAGTCTGAGCATGCCCACCAGCCAGCTGATTGTCAGGTGTGCATGCATGCTAGAACCTGAAAGTTTGGCTTTTACAGAGTGCGGCCCTGACAAGTACATGCATGACATTTCCGTGCAACCTTTTTGGCACTCACTGCCGAAAAGGTTCACCATCGCTGGCATATAGTATTTGAAGGTTGCTGGTCCATAGATCTATAACTTCTGTACAATAATCAGTCTGGCTGATTTTTGCACACTAAAGCTGTTTTTGCAATGTTACAACTGAGGCAGAAGTCTTCACTTCTGCAATTTTGCCATATCTTGTAGTAAGTGATATCATGTACATTATTCAATAAATTGTCCACACCAATCATAACATCAGCAGGAAATTGACTGGAAGAAGTATCAAGTTGTTTTCTGCAACAATCTCTAGACTTTGTGTAAATGTTAGGAAAACATAAATGTTAAGAGAAGAGTGAATTTGTCACCAACCATATGCTGATCACTAACTCTACAATCTTGATAATTCCTTTGTCCACTTACAACATTATATTATAAGGAGGAAAGTCAACTCTGCAGTTGAAGCATTCTAAAAGAGTCCAAATTTGAAGTGCTAGTTTCCTAATTATGGCAGAAAATGCCATAAAAATATGTTTCTATCTTGAAGACACCTGGAACAGATTCCTGCCAATATTTAAATGAGATAATTGGAGCCACTCTACAGCATAGTTCTATATATCCCTATATAGACAGTGTCGTGTAGAAAAACTACATATGTTTTAATTTCAATTCGATGAAAAAAAATGTGTTTATTTTGTTTGCAAAGGAGAAGAGTATTTTATGAAATTCGCATGGATGGAAAATTTTGTTCTAGTTCCAGTTTAGCTGTACAAGATGTGCATGTGGGTGATCTGGCTTTTCCAGCAGTCTTCTTACATTTCTATTAAATCTCAAGGGAAGCATCATAAGGAATTATCTTCTTAAGAACTTCCTTACTTTAGGAAGTTTGAGCATCTGGGGAAGCTTCAGCCTGATAGGAAAACATATAACAAAAAACATCAGTATTAGCCTCCTGCCAACAGTAAAGTAAGCTCCAAAATTCTTATTGAGAGAAACTCAAAATGAATTCTGAGCATCCTGGGAATAAAGTAGCAAAATCTTTCACTGTGGCAGAAAACTTTGAAATACTGCAGGACAAAATTTGCCATCATATTAAAAGTCAATGAGAAATAAGATTACTGTTCTGTACTTTTATCAGTGCCTGTGGCTCTTCTGGGTTTCATACAGAGAGGTCCACAGAGGGTTAGGTACGAATGAAAAAAGCACCATCATGATAGTGTGACAGAACCTTCATACCTTTTGTATATGCATCATGATGTTGCATGCATGAAAGTGGCAGAGCTTATGGCACAGCGCTCCTTATCATTTTGAAGAAAGTTTTCAATTCTATGGACACCTCTGATTTGTAGTGCTAACATATAGAGCACAAGGGAGATTAAAGGGAGATCAATCACGTAGATGACCGAGGGATACTACATAAAGTCTAGAAACTCACTCCAGGATTTAAAAAAATGAAATGTGAAAGGTTGGAAGCATATGGCATAAGGTAGTTGTTAATGCCCTGTGGCTGTCTACTGAGACATTTTCACTTCTAGTAAAAACATATTTATGTCATGACAAATTGGGATAATTTTCATGTCATGGTCAGCTAAACCATGTCTCCCCCATAATAGTGATCTAACTATGATTAGTGGCTCTTTGATATTTCAGTGTGCTGGCCAAATGAAAAACTAGTTTCAAATTGCCGTCATGCTAACTAAAAATGGTAGCTGCTTACATTTCAATTGCGTGTACTGTATATGTGGAGCAACCACTAACTGTGATTTAATATTGTCACATGGAATGAAGACTAGGAGGTGACAGCCATGTTCATCTCAAACAGCAGGAATTGTTTAATGCTGTTTACGTTTTTCCTATCAAAATTAAATTACGGTAGTAGAGTAATTTAATTATTTGTAAGTAATTGGAAGGACACATCAATGGAATAAATAGAATAAAAATACGAATGCTTTGGCATTAGCATTCTTCAGAAATTTCTTCAAGATACTTTATTGTACGGTAAAAGAAATCAGAAAAGGGCTCATTACAGATCTAAAGGACAATATTAGTAATTGACTGGCGTTTTCTTCATTTCAGCCTCCTATAGTTTTGTTATCATCGCAGAGAGTCTGATCTGCATAAGGAAAAAAGGGAAGTTTTAGGACTTGTGATTTTGGAAATCTTACGATCACATCAAGAACAGATGCCTCACCTTATTACAGCTTGATCATCATTGTCATAATGAATGCTAAATTGTTTCTTCTCTTCTCTAACAACCCTTGAACTCCTTTAATTAGAATCCAGTTGTCCCCTGTGCTCCTCTTCTGCTCACATAATGATAATAGTGACATTTCTGTCTTTGTCTTTGCATGTCAAAGTATTCACTAGGATTTTTTTAAAAAATGAATTAACACTCTTTTCTTCCTTGGTATATAAATACCCTGGGGCCCTGACTCCCACTTTTGCTGACTTCATCAGACTGGTGGCCAAATTGTCTGGTCTTTTCTGAAGACATGTTTGGGCATTGCATGGCAGTATAATTGAAGTGGCTGCGAAAGGATGAAAGCACAATGCAATGAGTTGCTGAGGGCCATAAGTAGTGGATACACCACATTGGGTTCAAGCTGTGTTGAATATGTACATCAGTCTTATATTTTGATAGCATTGGCATCCAATATGTGTTATCACGTGTTACTACTTTTAATATGACATTATCTATATTTACCTGTGGATATCTGCAGATGTGTGTATGGCATGTGAAAGACTGGATGGAGAGAGAGAGAGAGAGAGAGAGAGATTTATTGGTTCAATTTATATGCCACCCTTCTCCGGAGACTCAGGGCATCTTACAATGCATTAAGCAATAGCCTTCATACTTTTGTATATACCTGCTTAGTAGGGCTTTTGTTCCCCCCCCCAAAAAAAAGCGGTGTTCTTTTTTATACAAAGTCAGCTTATTGCCCCCACAATCCGGGTCCTTATTTTACCTACCTTGAAAGGATGGAAGGCTGAGTCAACCTTGAGCCTGGTGAGATTCGAACTTGCAGTAATTGCAGGCAGATGGTGTCACTTAACACCACTTTAATCTGCTGCACCACCAAGGCTCTTGATAGAGATAGAGATAGAGAGAGAGAGAGAGATAGAGAGAGCAGTGTAGCACATCAGATTCAAAAACAGATGATGCCTTTGAATGCAGAAGAATGGACAAATTGGACCTGTCTGCAACTCTTTCACCCAAATGCATACTTTCCAGGGAATTACACAACAGCTGCAAAGGGCTGTGTTATTTTAAGGAGTTGCAAAACAAGTGTCCCATGTGCTCTAAAGTACCGGTATCTTTTGAATCTGAAGTGCTACACTGATCTATTCCATGTATAGGAAAGACCCATTGCAGTTTTCATACATTTAGCAGTGTATACATGTTAGCACATAAATGCTAATCCTGTGCTATTTTCATTCTCAGTCATGTGAAAGTCAAGTATGCATAATGCAGTTTGTCCTTCCTACTTTTTTTATTGCTTTCCTGATCGTTTAAACATAAGGAGGATGAAAGCTCAAAATAAAAAGGAGGTAAAGTAAAATCTTGGACAGAAGAGAGCAAGATTGTGATTGCCCGATAGCTTTCCAGTCTCTTATCCATTCTTTTGTTGAAAATTGTGAACATAACACGCACAGAGAGAGACATATATATAAATTGTGGATATAAATTTGGTTGCTGCTTCCAATACCATCACATTTCTGTTCATGTCATCTTAATGAAGGATTTGCAGGACATTCACAATTAAGGCAAAAATTCTGGAGAGCTATTGATTCTGTTACTTTGGAACTATTGGAAAGACTGGAGTTTAATTGGTGTTTACCTAGGAATCTTTGAAGAAAAATGAGACTTCCAAAGGAAAATTACAATCGGAATCTTGGCAAGGACATAATAAAACTATCTGCCTGTTGTTGAAAAGGGATTTGGATGGAGATCTTAATGTAGTTTCCCCAACGGATTTTCCTTTAATTGTATTGGACTCCAATTTTCTTTTCAAGTGCCTTGAGGATTTGAGAAATAGAGACCAAAGAGTGGAATTCTTTAGTAGGTTTGTCATTATTTATATGTTTCTGTGTTTAAGTCCTAACAGAAGGATAAGAGGCTACAGCATATAAATTGATGAAATTAATAAATAAATACCACAATGTGGAACATCTTACTAGTATTAAAAATGAGTAAGGATCTTTAACTAGCCGAGAAAGGAACAACTTTGTTCATGTAAAAAAGCAAAGCTTTTTTTTATAACATTCACGTTAATTTATCTTATAGCTGAAGATGAGACAATGAACTTCTCTGAGAGTTCATGAAATTGTGGGCTTGCCTTAAATGATATATATCCAAAATCAATTTGTATGTTTTCATTGTTTCTTTTTTTTCAGGAGTCCAGCACTGATCGGATGTTTCATAGTAGACAGGGAGTATTTCCAAGAAATTGGTCTACTAGATGAAGGCATGGAGATCTATGGAGGTGAAAACGTGGAACTTGGGATCAGAGTAAGGAATCATCAAAATAAACAAATTCTTTTGATTTATTTGGTATACGTAAGCATCACAAACAATAAAAACAAAGACTTAAAAACATGCATTTTTACAAGACTTAATGATTTTTGATCAAATTAACCTTCAATTTTAATATTGGGAATAATATTGTTTATGTATTGGAAAGCTGAAGAACACAATATTACTGAATGTAAATAATATATTCCTAAACTGTCTCTTTGCATATTTGGCTCCTTACATTGGAAAAGTCAAAAACTATATTACCAAATTTATTTAAACATTAGCAAAAACTGTTACTGTCATATAGGATATCTTTTCAAAAGATATCTGATTCAGTTTTGGATTATGTCTTTGAATATTCCAATCCACAGTCATGTGCTCATAAGGTTTTAACTACACATATTACCATTTTAGTCTATACTAATTCTGGATCATCGCATTGTTCTCTAATATGTAGTGACTGTACTTCAAAAGCTGAACTTGGCACCAGTTTTATATATATATTTATTTTTATGATATCAATAGTTTTATTACGGTTTTCATTTTGTTTTATTATTGATATTATTTTAATTCTTGATTGGGTATGCAAGAGATTGGTATAAGATGGGGAGCTATTTAAATATGTTAAATAAATAAATAGTATAATTGTGTTTAGCAGACTATGCACCTCCATTGGTTGGGAATTTTCCACTAAAAACTGTAATCCTCCAGTTTATTTATTTATTTATTTATTTATTTATTTATTTATTTATTTAATATATATATATATATATATATATATATATATATATATATATATATATATATATATATATATATATATATATATATATATATATATATATATATATGTGCCGCCCTTCTCTGGAGACTTAGGGCAGCTTACAATGCATTAAGCAATAGCCTTCATACTTTTGTATATTTATACGAAGTCAGCTTATTGCCCCCACAAACTGGGTCCTCAATTTACCTACCTTAGAAAGGATGGAAGCCTAAGTCAACCTTGAGCCTGGTGAGATTCGAACTTACAGTAATTGCAGACAGCTGATGTTAATCACAGTGCTTTAGTCTGCTGAGCCACCAGGCTACTCTTTTGATCTATATAAATTACTTGAAGTCATCAACTTATTTATAATACCATATTTATCAGCACAGGTAAATTTTGAACATCTCATATTTCCTTGTTCAGACAGGAAAACTGGGTAATTGTTTTCTTTGTAGCCATTTATTTAGAAGTATGTTTGCACCCACAGCACCACTGAGCAGATGTACTGAGACACAAGGGTTTGAATATCACTTAGATGTTACCTTGTGTAGCCTTGAAAATAGAATTTACTGCAAAATCAAAGTGTAGAATTATTTACACATTTTAAAAAGGGGTGAACCTATAAACTTTTATTGTTGTGCAGGAAAAAAATATTTCTCCAAGATACCCTTGCTTGTTTAAGATAGTGGAACTATTTTAGAATCAGACAAACGATGAGATGGATAATATGTCATTCCTTCTCTCGCTTTGCTGTATCTTAATGATACAATTTCTATTCCACAGATAAGACATATAGATTAGTCACAGTCTATATGATTTCGGTATCTCAATATTTTCCTCACCAAATATAATCTTGTTGACTTTTTAGCAGTCCAGCTGATTTTTATAGTGAGTAAAAGTATTCCTAGGAAGATAGTGGGTTGGTTTTTTTCCCCCCAAATCACTGTATTTAAAAAAATGGGACCATGTTTTTTAGATCAAAAACTTATTCCCTCAGTGGGAATTTGGTTTGAATTAGAGACAGAGATGTACTTATTTAGAAACATGAATTGATTTATTGACTTTTATGGTTAGCCCAAAAGAGACGTGGGGGTTACGGAACCTCTTTATAGACATTTAAAAATCAAGGCATTTATTGGATTGGGTATATTGCAATTATACTGGGGTCAGGAAAAAATATTGGTTAATTTTCTCTGCAACCAGTATATTTGATTATTCTTTTGGCTTCTGCGAGCAGTCTATAGAATGCAAGGTAAATTAAATCAACACTTTAAAAAAAATAGAGATTCTTTAGTACAAGGGGCTTTTTACATTATTCCCCTTCAGATATTTCTCTAGAAGAGATTGGTTCCCCGCACTGCCACCAAAATTCTTTTCCCTGTTAATGTCTAAGCAGCTTCTTTACATTCTTGTGGACAACACTTCCACTTATCTTGTTAGCACTTTGTTATTTTAACAATGGCTTCAATTCCAGATGGCTGCCTACTTGGCTGCCTGCTTCATAAAGTCTTCTAAATAGTATGTCTGTTCCTAGATTCATTGTTATTCTTATGACTAATGTTTTTGGGCAGGGGTGAAATCCAAAATTTTTTTCCTACCGGTTCTGTGGGTGTGGCTTGGTGGGCGTGGCAGGGGAAGGATATTGCAAAATCCCCATTCCCTCCCACTCCTAGGGCAAGGATATTGCAAAATCTCCATCCCCACCCCACTCTGGGGCCAGCCAGAGATGATATTTGCCGGTTCTCTGAACTACTCAAAATTTCTGCTACCGGTTCTCCAGAACCTGTCAAAACCTGCTGGATTTCACCTCTGGTTTTGGGGTTCCATCCATAACACACACACACACCAAAGTATTTAATGGCAGGATTATTTCAATCTTTTTACTAAAGGGGGGGTAACGTTATATAAAATTTAATTGCATGCATTGCAGCTTCCCCTTCAGTGGCTTTTATTATCTTAATTTATAGTAATTGTCTAAAAACCACAGTGCATTTCAAGGTATGGCTGACTGGGATGAGTTTAAGAGAAATCGGCTTTTGATATATCCTATCATTCTTGGTTGGTCAGAAGCTTGTACTTGGGAACTTATGCTGTATCCCACCGGCCAGAGGCATCACGCACAGGCCACACTCACCCCAGCTCCAGAAAGGGAAAACACATCGCAATACGTCATGTAACAGCAACATGATGCCATGAGTTTGATGCCCAGGCTGTATCCCATAATCTTATATCTAACGTAATAGTCTACATTGCATCCTTTGTCATTTCTCCTCATGTTTTATTTATTTTATTTATATAACATATAAAAATTCAATTTCCATCAAATAGTGTGTTGTCTACTACAATAAGTACAATTGTTTTTAGGCAATCAGCATCTTTTGTCATTAATTAATTAATTTATTTATTAATCAAACTTTTATACCGCCCTTCTCCCAAGGGACTCAGGGCGGTGCACAGCCAATAATAAAAAACATTGATACAAAAGTTAAAACAATTTAAAACTGATTCAGTAGTTTGGCCAAATATTTAAAACCCCAAAACTAAAAAAACTCATTAAAATTCCTCATACCGTCAGACCAGCTTACTGAAATACTAGGGTCTTCAGGGCTCGGCAAAAGGTGCGAAGGCCCGGGATCCTATGTATATCCGGGAGCAATTCATTCCAAAGGGCGGGGGCCCCCACAGAGAATGCTCTCCCCCTGGGGGTCATCAATCGACATAATTTGACCGACGGCACCCTGAGGAGGCCCTCTCTGTGGGAGCGTACTGGCCGATGGGAGGCTATCAATGGCAGCAGGCGATCTTGTAAATAACCAGGTCCTAAGCCATGGAACGCTTTAAAGATGGTCACCAACACCTTGAATCACACCCGGAAGACCACCGGAAGCCAGTGCAACTCACGCAGGAGAGGTGTTACATGGGAGTGATGTGTCACCCCCATAATCACCCATGCGGCCGCATTCTGAACCAGTTGGAAATCCAAGTACTCTTCAAGGGGAGCCCCATGTAGAGAGCATTACAGTAGTCCAGATGGGAAGTGACGAGGGCATGAGTGACCATGCGCAGGGCGTCCCAGTCCAGAAAGGGATGCAACTGGTAGATCAGGTGAACCTGATAGAAGCCCCCCCTGGCCACAGCCATCATATGGTCTTCCAAAGATAGCCATGTATCCAGGAAGACACCCAAGTTCCGAGCCCTCTCTGAGGGAGCCAAGATCTCACCCCCAATAGCCAGCGATGGAGCCAGCTGGCTATACTGGGGCACCGGGAACCATAGCCACTCAGTCTTGGAGCGGTTGAATCTGAGCCTGTTTCTCCCCATCTAGATCCACACAGCCTCCAGGCATCGGGACATCACGTCAAAGGCATCATTAGGGTGGTCCGGGTGGAAATGTACAGCTGCGTATCATCAGTGTACTGGTGACACTTCACACCAAAACCTCGCCCAGTGGCTTCACATAAATGTTGAACAGGAGAGGCGAGAGGACCATCCCTTGCAGCACCCCACAAGTGAGGTGTCTTGAGGTCGATTTCTGCACCTCTGCCAACACAAACTGCATACGGTCGGAGAGGAAGGAGAACCACTGCATTACGGTGCCCCGCGTACTATAGGCAAGAGATGGCTACATCTTCCACAGCAGCCATCAGTGAGTCAAGACAGAATTGGAACAGCTCCACAGAAAGCTGTCCTCTTTTTTCGAAATTGTGCAATGTGTGTTGTGCTGAATGACTTGATAGTCCTGTTCTCTGGCAAGGAATTTAATCAATCATCCTTATGAGACCTTCCTAATAATTTTCATGACAGAATATGGCTGCAAATCTCTCAAGTAATAGGCTGGGCAGTCAATTCAGCTTGCCCAGTAATGACATTAACACTGATGGACAGGGCAAGATAAAGGGAAATGATTTTGTGCTGGATCATTAAAAAAAATAGAAATTCTTTTTCTAATCACTCCACAGATACCCAACCTTAGCTATATAAAAATATATTCCCAGTTGAAATTCCATAATGTACAAGGAAAGCAATCCCCCCCCCTTTAGCTTCATCAAAATACATTACAGTGCTTTAACAGCATCAAA
The DNA here is from genome assembly GCA_030761175.1 of Masticophis lateralis. Lineage (NCBI taxonomy): Eukaryota > Metazoa > Chordata > Lepidosauria > Squamata > Colubridae > Masticophis > Masticophis lateralis. Next base: position 259,039,183 of record JAUDYJ010000001.1, on the reverse strand, counting down.
ATAAACTACAGAGCTATAATGGACTGATAATTCCAACAGTATATTTAGCATTTCACATAGTGTTAATAACTAACCTTAGTTATAACTGAAAATAAATAAATGAATATTTATAATGCAATCTTACGAGAAGCAATAGTACCATAATTGTTAGACAATGCAAATGTCTTTTGTTTTTGTTCTCTATGTAGAATAGTTTTGCAAATAAGAAATGAATCTTGGGGAAGTTAACAAGATCTCCATTTGCTTATGAAAAATACCTTTCAAAATAAAGGGAAAAGATTACTACATACTCCATAATTTTAAGATACAGTTAGATTAAAAGTCATGGATTGATGTTTGTATGATGAAAATTTCTTCCTGGGAAATAGTCCAAAGAACAACAACAACAACAACAACAACAACAACAAAAAGTAAGAGTTATGATGAACATGAAAACAAGTGACTTTAAAAGTAGGGATTTAAGTTCCTTGCTCCTAGCTCAAAATGCACAAGAGGAACAACCTGAGAAAAAGTGTCTGGAGATTTAGCAAAAGTTTTAAATTGCTCAATAAATTTCAGTGATTGTTTAAGAATTTTCAAACAAATCTAAGGTTTATGAAGGCCAAAGCTTCCCATATTTATAGAAATGCATGTAGTCGCTTTTGAGCTGCATCCCTTTAAAATCTTTTTGTCCTTTTCAAATGCTTATTCATTTGTTTAGATACAGATGCGATGATAATTGGCAGTATTGTTTCTCTTGCTGTTGGCAACACAGGTAGCACCATCAAATAGGCTGAGGGGGTAGGGGTAGGGCTAGGGGGCAAATGGGCAATAGAAAAAGGTTTCTGTACAAAGAGGTGTCCATAAGGATTAATATGTCCTTTTTTTAAAAAATGGAGCTGACTGTACTAAGGTGAAACAATTCTTCCATAAAAATGGATCATGTCAAGTTCTAATGCACTCAAAAACAATTGTCACAGGGCCTTTTCAGGTCAGAGGTGAGCAGCTATGAAGCATAACTGCATTGTAAAGAAAATGGTAAAAAATGAACTCTTTCTTCACCTTCACCTGGTGTTTTCCGACCACCACTTACTAGGAACTCAGAGGTTGTCTGAAAGCAAAGGTTGATTTGCTCAGGAAGATAAATCTATCTCAGCATCTACTTTTGTCCTACTATCGCAGCACCATTGAGAGTGTCCTGACATACGGCATTCTTGAATGGTATGGGAGCAGTTCTGTAGCAGACAAAAAAGCTCTACAGAGAATCATTAAAACTGCCCAGAATATCATCAGACTCCAACTACCAGCCCTGGACAACATTTTCGAATCTCGCTGTTTGAGAAAGTTGCATAACATTCTCAGAGACTCTTCCCATCCTGTTTACAATCTTTTTGGATTGTTGCCTTCGGGCAGAAGATACAGAACAATTAGATACAGAACAAAACTCGGACCACGGGTTTTCTGAATAGTTTTTATCCCAGAGCTATAATTGCACTCAACAATGAACTAAAGGACCACCATCAGTGAGCTGTTGGACAGTATTACTTGGTCTGTTGTGTGGATGTTTGGGTGGTTTAGGGGTGGAGAATTGTGGTGAGTGGGAGTGTGTTTGTGGATTGTTATGTGTGTTGGACCTGGTCTTTGGGTGTTAAGTGAATTTCGTTGTATGGGTATACTGTGTACACACAATAAAGTTATTTATTTATTTATTTATTGGATGCGATTTGAAGGCAGTCATTGTGAAGTAATGTTGGATGAAGAGAAGGGAGACTAGGCCAGTCTCTCTCTTTGTCTCTCTCTCTCTCTCTCTCTCTACCTTTCCCTCTCCCTCCCTCTCCCTGTTCCTCTCTCTCCCTCCCTCCCCCCCTCTCTCTCCATAAAAAATAATAATGCTCTCCCTTTCGTTTCCATTCTGTCATTTTATGCAAAAAGTTAATTTCCTGCCAAGGCTGCAGGGTATTATAACTTTGTAGACGCCCACCTTGAAAATGTTCAGACCTACCTGCTTCAGCACAGAAGAAAGAAAATCCATTCTGAATTATCCTATTCTGTTTTGGGAACTGGGATTCAGCCAAACTGATGAATACCCTTAGCCAAAGGTTCATCTAATTCAATATCAAGTATCATATACTCAACAATCTAATGTGCTAAGTTCATAAAATCGGCAGGAGGGTAATAGTGCTCTTCTACTTTTGCTTTTTATCAACTGTTACATAATATATACTACTTAATCATTCTGAAAGCCAGTTTGGTTTAATGGTTAGTGCTGGACAACGGGTGGAGAACCTTGAGTTCTAATATTGGTTTGTGCACAAAGTTAGATAGGTGACTTTGCACCAGTCATTCCCCTTCAGCCTTAGGAAGATGGCAGAGGCAAATTACTTCCAAAAAGTTGCCTGGAAAACCACATGGACATATGGTTGCCAGGTGTCTAGTCTGATTTTCAGATAAACAACAAAAATAAATCCCCATGTTTCCAGAAACAGCATACATCCATCAAGACCAACAGTCATTAATAAATTAATGTTCCATGACTTTGTCTGTCTCCTCTTAAAAAATATTTAAACTTTAAACTAAGGTGAACAATATTTTTAGTTGCTGGGAGGGCTCCCAAACCTTATTTATTTATCATATTTCTATGCCACCCACTCTCCGAGGACTCTGGGCGGCTTACAACAATCGAAAGTATACTAAATAGCATATTGCCCCCAACAATCTGGGTCCTCATTTTACCCACCTCGGAAAGATGGAAGGCTGAGTCAACCTTGAGCCAGTGAGATTTGATCTGCTGATCTGCTGAACTAGCAGTCAGCTGAAATAGCTGCAGTACAGCATTCTAACTACTGTGCCACCTTGGCTCAGCAGAAGACGGAAAAAAAAATTACTTGGATTTTCTGTTCTGGTGAAAAAGAGTTATTTTTACTCATATTCATCTTTTTGTAAGGTTTAGTATGTAGCTGTCTTGTATTTCTTGCCTTAAATGATGCTAATGCCTTTTGGACAGAGAGGAAAAAGAAATTTGCAGGCAGTTCTACAGAGACAAATTTTCAGCCCCTGTTTTAAACCATGCAAAGCCTGTGTATAGGAGAAAATATTGAATTGGAAACTTTGAATTGACCTGCCTACCATTGCTTTGTAAATCTGATTAAAATAAATCATATTTCAGCCCTAAATTGGATTATGGATTTCCTGTCTGGCTTCTCTCAGAGGGTCAGATTAGGTAATCATATCTCTTCAGCCCTTATTCTTAACACTGGTACACCACAGGGTTGCTTATTGAGTTCCTTACTCTATACTTTTTATGTGCATGACTGCATTCCCACTCACACTAGTAATACTATTACTAAATTTGCAGATGATACAACAATAGTGGGACTCATCTCCGGGGGAGGGAGAAGGATGAGTCTGCCTATTGAGATCAGGTAGACCGGTTGCTTTTGTGATGTGGAGACAATAACTTGGTCCAATAAGACCAAGGAGCTTATAGTGGACTATAGAAGGAATAGATCAAACATCCAGCTCTTGCTTATCAATGGAGACCGAGTGGAGCAAGTGACCAGTTTTAAGTTTCTGGGTGCTATCATAAAAGAGGACCTGACCTGGGGCATTCACATGGCAGCACTGGTCAAAAGGGCCCAGCAGAGATTATACTACCTGAGACTTCTCAGGAAACAACTGAATGAAAAACTGCTGGTGACCTTCTACCACTGCACCATAGACAGTATTTTAACTCAGTGCATCTGTGTATGGTTTGCCAATTGCACAGTGGCAGATAGGACAGTACTCCAGAGGGTTAACATCATTGCCCAGAGGATGATTGGTTGCGCTCTCCCCTCTTTGGAAGAGCTTTTATAGCTCTCGCTGCCTTAAGAAAGTTCAAAATATTCTTAAAGATCCATCTCATCCTGGGCACCATCTGGCAGACTTTAACTTTAAAAAGTTAAAAACAAAGACAAATAGGCTGAAAAACAGCTTCTATCCCAGGGCAGCAACTATATTGAATTCTACTGTATAGTGCAATACTAATGCAATATCAGGTTTTCAATTCAATTGCATAGAATGTAAAAGATGTTTGTTTGTGTTTTATTTTTATAGTTATAATGTACACTGAAAACGGCATTTAATTTTGTTGTACGAGGTGCAATGACAATAAAGTAAACTTAACTTAAATAAATGTGCTTAAGAAAATGCTAGTGATAGTTCTTTAACTACTTAAATGTTGTGCCTGTTCTTGGTGATTCTGGGTTGCTAAGGAAAAGACAATCCAATCAACACATGAATGAGCTCAATGAAATGATGAGCCCTTAAGGAACCTTAATCCATAAGGAAAAAGAAAAAATAAGCATATTTTATTTTATTTTTTATATGTAGAATATAATATACTGGACATCATGAAATGTCTTTGTGTCTATTTACTATAGTTCCCATATATACGTTGTTTTTTAATAAATGTGTTTGTGGTAGAATCATTTTATTTGTTCTATTATTTTACTGTTGTCATATGTCAGAGGTTGTTCACAATTGCAGCTCCTGAGGTACCCTTTTTCCCCCAAAATAAGACATCCCCTGATAATAAGCCCAATTGGGCTTTTGAGCACATGGCAATAAGGCCAAGCGCTTATTTCAGGGTTCAAAAAAATATAAGACAGGGTCTTATTTTCAGAGAAACACGGTAGCTTCATTGTTCTAGAATGGTTCCAGTCTACTAAGATGATATATGCACTTACAAAACATTTGGTAGGCATATGGCATCAGTGACTTGCAGCATTTATGAATAATAATTACTCTTCGAGGTAAACAGCCAATATATCCTTTATAATTGCATAATTATAACATGGATATTAGCCTGCTTTGATTACTCTTATTTCTAGCTTATGAAAATGAGAGTTCCAAGGCTTTTAGACTTGCAAATGTAACTACAACAGAATGCTGATAACCATAAAATGAGTTGCATGTTGCATCAATTTGTCAGAGAAAAGCTCTATACCACAATCTTAAGTTAATTTTATAGAAAGTCATAAAAACAATGTTCTTTGCAAAGAACTGAGTTTATAAATAAATCATTGTAACAACAAGTCCATCCATTATAAACTGCATCATAGAACATTAGAATTTCTTCTGCAAAACCTTAACTTCAGTAGCAGGGCACTGCAACTTTCTGATACTTCGATCATTTATTTTTCACCCTTTCACCTTTTGCTTCAAATACATGTCTCTTGCCTCATTGCTGTAACACAAACCACTCCATCTTTATTATTACTCGTTATAATTCCTTGGCACTTAGTTACTTCTCCCCTGCCTCATTGTACTTCAGAATTCCTCTGCTCTCTAGTCTACTGGGTAATGGGCAGGGGAAAAATAAATTGCAATGTTAAGTTTTTGTCCTTCTCGCGGCGCAGTAATTCCTGAGCCACGGTGGTGCAGTGGTTAGAGTGCAGTCCTGCAGGCTACTTCTGCTGATCACCGGCTGCCAGCAGTTTGGCAGATCGAATCTCACCAGGCTCAAGGTTGACTCAGCCTTCCATCCTTCTGAGGTGGGTAAAATGAGGACCCAGATTGTTGGGGGCAATATGCTGATTCTATAAACCACTTAGAGAGGGCTGTAAAAGCATATGAAGCAGTATATAAGTCTAAGGGCTATTGCTATTGCTATTCCTAAAATGAACAATAGAAATCCAGCAGTCTTCTATTCACATAAGGTAGGGAGGAAAGGTCTCTTCCTGATTCTCCCATCCACCCACCCAGTTGAAAAGAATGCCATCTAGAATGAGCCTATTGCCTAAACAGAGCAAATTCAGAAGCCAAAAAGCATGACACAGGTTTGCATAAAATGTACACATGCTAGTATTCTCTGTTGTGATGAGCTGTTTTGGATGTCTATTCAAATTATTGTGACTATTTCTCAGCCTGCATCTGTGGATTTAAAAAACAAAACAATTCAGCGAGGATTGTCCTCATATGACAGAATGCCTGCTTTGTCTCCCTAACTATTGATGAACAATTAGAGAACTCTGTTCTGATGGTGAAGTGTTTTCTTCTCACTGACTGCTAGCCACTCTAGAGCAGGGGTATCAAATGGGTGGCCCGCAGGCCATCTGGGTCACGTGCAGGCCATGCCCACCCCAGCTCCACAAAGGCAAAAACCGTCATGATAGGTCACAATACATCACGTGATGCGATCGAGTTTGACCCCTGTACTCTAGAGATTCAAACAGGGTTCTTTGCTTTCTACATTGGAGATCTGTTTCAGTATATAGATTTCGATATAGTCAGTATATATCTGGATGTTAAGGAAGTTCAAACAAAGGTTTCATATGTTACTGTCATAAATAAGATTGCCAACTATGCACCTTCCAGTTCAAGCTGTAATTGCTAGATATTAAGAAGCAGGCAAAGGTTGTCTCCCCACCCCCACCCCACCCCCCAGCATGTTGATAGACTGGTGGGGAAAAACTTCATCCGCAGCCTTTTTTCTGTTAATGAGGTAGAATAGGAGTTTGACATCTGAAATATTTGCTAGGATTTAGCTGACGTTTCCTCAGTATATTTCCATGGGATTAGAATAATTACAGAAGTGCTTCGTGGCCTGGATATCATGAACTCTATTGCCTGAAGGATTGGGAGGATATGATTTTAAAATTATTGGCATTTCATGACAGAAACAGCCCTATTTTGAAAGTGGTGCAAGAATTATTTTTCTGTCACTATGTTTCCAATTGCCTTTTTCTCTGTAAAGAGTTGATTCCAGTGACCGGCTCAATTTGTCTGTGTTATGCCTCCAGTGGCACAATTTTCTCTTCTTTTTCTTTCCCCATGAATGCCTTAGTAGGCTTCCTGTAGCTACAGCAGGCATAATTTTACATAGTAGCAACATTATCCATTGTCTATGAATCATCTTTATGATCTCAGTGTTTGCGGGAAAGAAAGCACATTACTTAAAAGCTCTGCAAGCGAGAAAAGGTGAGTAACACAACTAATTCACGTTTGATCCAAATATTAGTTTGACCCACGCTGAAAGAAAAGGGGCATCTTTCACTTTTTTTTTTTTTGCCAATTTCTTTTCTTATCATCATGATCAGTGAATTATCTGGGGGTTACAGTGGGAGAGAGATGAGTATATATTCAGGTACCAAATGAGATGACTTTCTTTAATGTACCAAATCCAGACCCTTTCACTGAAAATTGCATGCTAATGATCATAGCTGAGGAAGGCAATTGGAAGGGTGTCAAGTTCATCCTGAAGTAAATTCAGCAAAATGGTTGGTGAAGCTACTCCCTAAATGTTTGAACAAGCTCAGCAGGCAAATATTAGGCAAGCATGCAACTATCTGGTATTTTAAAGAGTTCTCTAACTTTAGTTCTTCTTTTTCCATTTCCCTTTCATCTATGATCATTCTATCCTTGCTCTTCTATTCCTCTACTCTGTCTTAGTTCATGCAATCTCCAGTTCCCTTAATAATTATTAACTGATTTTTAAGAGAAGGAGAAATAGGATATACTCACTGTTTTTTTTTCTTAACCCATTGTTTTTTTCTTTACATTGCTTCCATGTCTGGACACAATGATCTCTGATGAGAATGGTGGCCTGAATTCTGTACTCTCCAAAGATCCCAATAATTCCCCCTAAAAAATACAGTATTGTTAACAGTTAATTAGATTAACAGTTCTGATTCAGACACTGATTTATGCCCTGTTCAATTATTTAAACTAGACTGACCTCTCGAAATAAACCTCTACCCATCTCCACTGATGTCACTCAGATGAGGTTGGTTTCCTATAGGCAGTTGGGTCTTAGTTGCAACTGTTTTCAGAAAGAAAACTAGTCCTTTGTGGAATTAAACCCAGTTCTAAAAGAGCACCAAATTGAAGCCCTATAAAAGATGAAAGAAGCAGACTGAGAAGAAAAGCATGGAAAAAGCATGCACATGAAGCTTAGGATATTATGCTATGTCCATGGTTGAGTTATATTTAGCATGGAATAAAAGACAGTAGCTACATGGTGGTAAGAAGTTTATACAAAAGCCATTACTTTACTGTTTAGAGTCCTCCTTTCATATTGAATTCCTGGATTTTTTTTCCCTAGAAGGTAGATTATTTCATCTATGTATTATAACCATAGTTGGATGGAGTTTTTGAAATCTTCTGAGCATATGCAGGCCTTTGGAAAAGTATGAAATATATTTTCCAAATGTGGTTCAACTCTATTTGCCCTAAGCTTTATACAGAAATATCCATAGCTTCTGCAAAGACTGAGTTAAATGGCTTCCACTGGGCATAAGGCACATATGGCCACAGAAATATTGATAGACTACAGTTCTAACCTGCCTAGAGAGTCATAGTTTGCCTGTGTCATGTTGTGAGCACACAGCAAAGGCAGGAGCTGACTTTTATATCTTCCTAGGTTATTTTCTTATCCACAATATACAGTATATATAATATACAGCCATAATAGTTCAGCCCCAAACCAGCCTGTTCTCCCCATCCAGTATAAATTCTTAGCTGCTTTTATTGTCTTTATCATATATATCAAGGGGTCAAGCAATGGATAATAAGTGTGTGCTTTTGTTTTATTTTTAGTTTATTTTAGGAAGCTGGATGCGTTTAGGCCAATATTTGTAAAAGATTAGTTGCATTAATCCTTATAAATAATTAGACTGGATTTTGATTCTGCTCTGTGCAGCCAGCTAGTTGTACCAGCCCTTGCCTTGACAGCTTCTGCTTAACATTTAAGATCTGAAATGAATTCATGCTTCTTGAAGCAGTGTAATTAATGAGACTGCAGAAATAGAACAAAGACTGACAGTGTTTAGACAAGAAAGAGAAGACCCACAGGTTTGATTAATTGGAGTGTGCCAAGGAACTGAGTAATTGCTGTTTACAAACCATATTGTAGCACATGTTAAATCAGGCCAATTGTGTAGTTGTGTGTGTTATAAGCAGGTGCAGTTTATTTTTGCAGTTAAATGATAGAATTATTAGCAAAATCAAAGATATGGTAAAATGGAATCTTAAATGATGCCTCCTTATTTCAAATTCATTAAAAACTCCAGGACTGTTCAGCACCAAGAGTTGTCGTTCAGCCCCCCCCCCCCCCCCATTTGTACAGATTTACACTTCACTGGGCTTCAAAAATTAACAGTAGCATAATTTGACACTTTATGTATGAAGAAAAATACAATTTCTACACAATATACTGATGTGTAAAAATGGGGAAACACCATACAGTTGTGTTAAACTAGTTCCTAGGCAACTTGACATCTTCCCCCCATTATCTTGAGAATAACAGATTAAGGAATGTGAAACAATAGAAAACAGAAAAAGAAAAACTGCAATCTTTTGAATTACTATGCATGAGGCTGGGTCAATGAGCCAAGCCATCATTTATGAACCCATCTGCTGACAGGCAATCCAGTAGGTGGGAATGCAAAGAAATGAGGTTCATGATACCAAGGACGTCTCCAGGTTTCTAAGTTAGTTCCGATGCCAAACTTGGTCTCATATTACTTTCAAAGTTGTTAGTCATTGGTACAAAACAACCTTATTATGCATCTTAATGTGAGAAATAGTAACTGTGATTCACACATCTGTGAAATTCCAATGTTTGGAAGAAACAGAACTTGTAGATAGAATAATCTCTCTGTGTTGTGTATAATTAGTAATATTGTATAGGTGAAAATGATTTTTAAAAATGCAGGTTTTGTTCATGTCAGCTTTATGAGATTGGACCCCTGCTTTTCAGACAAATGTGTGTCCTATCTCTTCTTAAACATTTCACATAAAAGCCATTTTATGGCAATTACAGCAGCTTGTTAAAAAACAGCACAAACCAAAGGAATAAAAGTCAAAGAAAATTCCACCTCAATGTGGCACATAACTTGAGATTTTTCACTGTGTGTTCACATTTAATTTGGGGAGGAAGGAATAGTGTGTCATGTAACAGTCAATGTATAAGAGGCAGCCAGAGAATTAAAACTCTAAATGTAATATGCTACTTTTAAAAATTGGTGAACGGGATAAATTTATTGTTCCTCCTACTTTTAATAACAGCAACTAAGATTAGTTTTGCAAACCTGCAAAGCACCAAAACATCCTAACATATGGACCGAGTAGAAAAATATGGACTTTAGCATTGTTTGTGAAATTTACTGTGTTGAAAGCCAATAAAACCTAAACAAAAATGGATCTCATTCATAAACTTTTGGGATGTTATGTTTCAGGATAGAAACTTTTATCCGTTTTCTCCTTATGATTGCAAATTTTGTACTTTCTGTCTCTATTTTCTGTTAAACATCTATGAACCTATTGCAGTTTTCTGTATTATTTTTAAAACATGAAAACAAATGACATGTACTGCCAGAGGAAAATCTATTAACATCCACAAGCATCATTTATTCATTATGGTTTTATTAATGCAAAACAGTTTATAGGTACTTTTTAAAATATTCTTCACAAATGTATATGATATTAATAATATCTTATTGCTTTCCATAATAGCTTGATATCCCTGAGATGAAAAGTACCCCATTTTTCTTTTCACTATATAGCAAAATTCTAGACATAAAAAAGAGCCTTTTAGCAGTATAAATGATAAAGTCAATATAAAGTAGAGGATAATGAAGCTGCATAAAGCTTTTGTCTTATAGCATATGCTGGGTATAATTAGGGAATGACTAAAAAAACCCCACCTCTGAAAGAAAACAGACCACCCACCCTTATAAACTTCCTGACCTTTTCCCATATTCATCTAGTGTTTAATGTTATCAAATATCTACCTTAGTGTTTCTCAATCTTAGCAACTTTAAAATATGTGGCCTTCAATTCCCAGAATTTCCCAGCCAGTGCTGGTCTATTGTATTATAGCCAAATGGTCTAAATCAGTGGTGGAAGTCAAATATTTTTATTACCGGTTCTGTGGGCGTGGCTTGGTAGGCATGGCAGGAGAAGGTTACTGCAAAATACCCATTCCCTCCCCACTCCTGGGGGAAGGATATTGCAAAATCTCCATTCCCACCCCACTCTGGGGCCAGCCAGAGATGGTATTTGCCGGTTCTCTGAACTACTCAAAATTTCTGCTACCAGTTCTCCAGAACCTGTCAGAACCTGCTGAATTTCACCCCTGGTCTAAATATATAAAATAGGTCACTGAACATGGCATAACAGATGAATGGAAAGAAATGGCTTCCATCTGAGTTGGACTTCTCATGGATTTCTTTGGCAACAATATGGAAATGGTTCATCATTGCCTTTTTTGGCTTCTTAATTTATTCTACTAACCTCATATTCATTTCTTGGTTTTCTCTCAGCCAAGGACAAAAAAGGACTGTTTAATAGCTCATAGAAGTTATTCAGTTATTATGAATAGGAAATAAACAAACCTGACAAAGTTAATTTTCATTTTCTGATTGAATGGTTCAGCTGATTTACTTCAGCCAATATGAGATAAAAGATTAATTTAAAATAAAACAGTCCAGAAAGCTGACATCCAGATTTCATAGTAGGGCTGAAAGAAAATAGCCTCCCAAAATTCAACCCAACAGTAATATTTTGCAGAGAGGATTTATTTAAGGAGATGAGGTGGAGTTCTTCAATTTGGAAGGCTTTATGTTAATGTACTTATGATGGTATCTTATCCTCTCATTTTTGCCTAAAGCATAATTTGCACAAAATTACTTAAAATGGGTACTAGAGGTCAAAAGTAGGTAAGTTCAGCCTTGTAGGACTTACTTGATTTTTTTCTTTTTAGTTCCTTGAGTTTTAGGTACCTAGATTTAAATTCTAAATAGGGAAGGGGACAAATATATCTCAAAATTAAGATACCACTTTTTATATTTAATACCAAAAGTGAATGTATAACCTGCGTTCATACACTATGACTTGTAGTGTGTATACTGCCAGGAGAGATTCCTATACATTGTGAAATCTGATCAAGAGACTATTGAACAGTTGGTAGAATGAATCTATCCAATATAGCAAAATACTTTTTTTTTTCTAGGTCTGGCAGTGTGGCGGCAGCGTTGAAGTCCTACCTTGCTCTAGGATTGCCCATATTGAACGAGCCCATAAGCCATACACAGAAGATCTAACATCCCATGTCCGAAGAAATGCATTAAGAGTGGCTGAGGTTTGGATGGATGAATTCAAAAGCCATGTTTATATGGCATGGAATATTCCTCAGGAGGTAGGCTACAAATGGACATCAGTATGACCATATAGCTTTATACTACAAAACAATATCCATTTCAATGTCAAGAACCTGTCTTGTGAGACCAAGTGATAACTGATAATCACTGGTACTTATATTGCTAAATTGAGAAGTCTGCCGAGAGAAACATATAAGCCCAATATGTCCTTTAGACAAGTCTAAGAGGATTATCAGTTAGAAACAGTCATTTTACAATTGTAGTAGTACTGCAGTTACATTTAATTATTTCAGCAACTTTATAGTACAAGAACCAGATGAGGATAATTCTATCATAAAAATATGATCAAATAGCCTCGATCTGGTTCAGCAATGAACGCTCATCACATGATTTGTGTCACGGGAAACTTTGCTCAGTTGTTCTTCTAACTGATTTTGATAAGACTGGTTTTCTGCAGGAACAATACTCAGAACACCATAAATATTGGCTGAACATTAAAAATCAATTTCAGTCATCAATTATTCCATAGCAGTATATCAAGATCATAGAGAAATTGAAAGTATTGAAATCAAAGAATGATCTCCAGACCTGAATTATAATATAGGACTGATTTGTTTAGCGAAACCACCCCCCCTCCCCCCCACACACACACAAACACACAACACACTTTTAGCAAAAGCAACAGCACTTAGACTTATATACCACTTCATAGGGCTTTACAATTTAGAGTCAGCAGATTGCCCCCAACAATCAGGGTACTCATTTTACTGACCTCAGAAGAATGGAAGGCTGAGTCAACCTTTATCTCCATAATATTGTTGATTTTATTAGCTTGCATCCCGTAGCATAAGATAATGTTCTATTGAAATACAGGAAAGAAATCTATTTAAATGCAAGACATCTCTTATTTCATTGTCACCTTCTCCCCCCCACACACCACCACACTTCTGTGAAAACAAAATATGACCTTTTTCTGCTTCAGACTTCCCTGTGTGATGAAATCCTGTAAAATATTTATTATGATATACCTTGAAATATTTTTATTCCCCGCCAAAAAAAAAAAAATCAATACACTAAAACTAGCCCTTTATGAGCCTTCACTCAATCCAAAAGTAACCTTATCACAAGATAGAGTCAAACATTTTTCTTTCATCTATTGCCCCTTTCCTTCATCCATTCTTATCACCTGTGCTTTTGAAGTATCATCAACACTGGATCCACATGAATATTTATTGAGTGACAGCAATGTTTTACAGTTCACTTTAAAAAGTGTGATCTTTTTCCTAAGAGTAACAAAAGCTGTACTTCATTTATTCTGGAATTGCTCCTGAATTTCTGTGTAGCTGTGCCTCTCCAAAACAACAGTTTCTACAGGCTGTAATGAGATAGTTAAGTGATTTCAATTTACAGGGTTTTTATGGAACATGGCTGTCTTAAACTCCAGGAATCTATGCTAGCAGCAGCAAAGCTTAGCTATAAAAATATAATAAAAAGTTAAACAATCTTTGCAAATGCTGCTAATGAAAAGACCATCAAAACTCTCAAAATGACACTATAGAGCACTGCACACCCGAACAACTAGACACAGAAACAGTTCTTTCCCTGAATGCCATCACTCTGCTAAGCAATTAATTCCCTCAACACTGCCAAACTATTCATCTCCTCCCACTTATGACTGTATGACTGTAACTTGTTGCTGTATCCTTATGATTTATATTGACTGTTTCCTAGTATGATTTGATTGCTTATTTGTACCCTATGACTATCATTAAGTGTTGTACCTTATGATTCTTGACGAAGGTATCTTTTCTTTTTATGTACACTGAGAGCATATGCACCAAAGACAAATTCCTTGTGTGTCCAATCACATTTGACCAATAAAGAATTATAAGTCTAATGTTTATATTCATATGTGAAAAAGAAAAAGATGGACTGAAAAATCGAGTCTGTGCATTGATAAAGCCACGCTTCAGCTTCGGAAAGCTAGTAATGTCTGGAAAATGTTCCTGATTTTGTTGACAGAAATGTTTTACAGACCATCTTGCTATTTGGTTTCAATTGTTTTGGAATCTGGAAACTGTGTTGTCATTGAGAAACTGATTAAACATCCTTCAAAACCTGTGGGAAGTTTTCTCTTGATCACTAAAGTTGAAATGTTAATTAAATAAATGGTCTGTGTACTCAAGTATGACTTTGATATTTCTGACATTCCTTCTGGCATTCATGTGCAGGATTCTGGAATTGACATTGGGGATATCTCAGAGAGGAAGGCCTTGAGGAAAAAGCTGCAGTGCAAGACCTTCCGGTGGTATCTTGTCAGTGTCTATCCCGAGATGAGAATGTACTCTGACACTGTCGCCTATGGGGTGGTAAGAGACATTTTATTTGGTTGAGCAGTCCTAGGAAAGAAATAGAGACAAGCAGTTTCCTGCAGGTGGAGTGAGCATGGCCCGCAGATAAAAGCCTTAAGAGCGAAATGTGTCTGTATATAATAGCAATAGACTTATATACCACTCCATAGTGCTTTACAGCATTCCCTGGGCATTTTACAATGTCATCATATTGCCCCCCAAAATCTGGAATTTCATTTTCCTCACCTTGAAAAAATGGAAGGCTGAGTCAACCTTGAGCCAGTCAAGATTGAACTTCAGGCTGTGGGCAGAATTAGCCTACAATACTGCATTCTAACCACTGCACCACCAGGGCTCTGGTGTTGCAATCACAACTGAGAGTGTTGTGATTAATCAGCACTGGATAATAGTGTTCATAGTGACATAAGCATTGCCCTAATGGATCAAATCAGATCCCTAACTCATCTATTCCAGCAGTCTTCCCTTACAGTGCCCAACCAACTGCATTAGGAAGATCACTAGTGATTCAGTAGGTAACCTTCAGAGGCAGTCGCACTGCTATTAAGCCGCACTGATCCCCATAAATTGAAATTATTTGATCATTAATTGAAATTCTTTTTTTTTTTAATTCAAAGTTGGCTGTAAGGTCTTGAATACCTGGTTGTTTTCCCAGGGATGGATGGATAGAACTCCTTGTTGGATGCGATTTATCTGTGTTTTTGTATAGAGGGACCACAACCCATCTTCTTGCTTTCATAGTTTATTGTACTGTAAATTGTCCAGAGACAGGTGTGGTGCCTAAATTTAATTAATTAATTAAAAGGTATATTACAGACTATGCTGAAGTTTCACACTATGCATTCCTACTTAATTTAAACAATTGGCTTTTTCTCTCAATGATAGTTAAACATTTATTACAAATATATAGTTGCAAGCAGGTATAATTCTTGTCGATTTATTTATTTATTTATTTATTTATTTATTTATTTATTTATTAATTACATTTCTATGCCACCCAACTCCCTGGGGACTCTGGGTGGCTAACAAGTAATTTACATTCATTCTTCTTCTTTTTTTCTGAGTCCTTACCCCTCTTCTCTATATTTTCTAGCTACAGAATTCCCTAAAAAGTGATCTGTGCCTTGATCAGGGACCAGATACAGAAAATATTCCAATCATGTACATCTGCCATGGAATGACACCACAGGTTAGTAAGATTAATCTTGCACTTTATTCTCACCCATATGTGGAAAGAACCATACTGTAACTAGTAATTATTTTTTCTACTACAATACTTTCTAAGACTGTTAATAATAAATGGAAATAATATTTGTTCCCGATGTTAAGTATTATGAATCTCTTAATTAGCGCCTTGTCAAAAAGTCACAATGGAAAATTAAGAATGCAGAGAATTGTTGGCATAGACTTTTACTATTCTTCCTAGAAAAAATAGGATCCCAAGTGTGAATGCAACATTAATTATTTCAGGGACAATTATTTTCTCTATATTTCTACGTCTCATGTATTAATGCCATTTAAAACACACTTGTGCACACCCACTTGTTCTTCCAGTAAGTATGCTTGAGTTTATAATAAACGAGTAGAGAATTATAGTTCTTTTGGCTTTTCAAGAAACAATCAGTGATGGAAATCCCACAGTTTAATTTTGGCCTTTGTTATAGAAGCATTACATAGGATAGGATAGGATAGGATAGGATAGGATAGGATAGGATAGGATAGGATAGGATAGGATAGGATAGGATAGGATAGGATAGGATTGGATTGAATTGAATTCTTTATTGGCCAAGTGTGATTGGACACACAAGGAATTTGTCTTGTGGATATGCTCTCGGAGTACATAAAAGAAAAGATACATTCGTCAAGAATCGTAAGTATAACACTTAATGATGGTCATAGGGAAACAGTCAATACCAGCAACAAGGTTACAGTCATATAGTCATAAGTGGGAGGAGATGGGTGATAGGAATGATGAGAAGATTAATAATAATGCAGACTTAGTAACTAGTTTGACAGTGTTGAGAGAATTATTCATTTAGCAGAGTGGCATTTGGGAAAAAACTGTTCTTGTGTTTAGTTGTTCTGGTGTGCAGTGCTCTATAGCGTCGTTTTGAGGGTAGGAGTTGAAACAGTTTATGTCCAGGATGTGAAGGGTTCGTAAATATTTTCACAGCCCTCTTTTTGGCTCATGCAGTACACAGATCCTCAATGGAAGGCAGGTTGGTAGTAATTGTTTTTTTAATTTTTTAATTGTCTTGCTAGGTTGCAGAACCAACATAGCATCATAGTAATCATTTCAAATATTGCTAAGCAAGTTTTACTTTAGAGCTATCTATTGTGATTTTCTAGAAGAGTCTATTTTCTAGGTAATACAAGATGAACCAGGAATAAAGAGATCCAGAGTCCATTAGAAACTAGAGAGCTGCACTTGTACCAAATAATATTTTTTTTTGCCACCCGGTTTAGTTCCTTTAGAGATGAGACAGAAAAGCAGCCACCCAAAGGAGAACGTTTTCTGTGTGTGATTTATGGAGTTGTTTGGAATCTTAAAAATCTTACACAAAATTCCTGGTGGCTTACATTCCCATATTAAAAATACATGTATTACTGGATGGCATTTATTAGTTGTCTTCAGAAGCTTTAATTGTAGAATGTCAAATAGTAATAGAAGTAAATTTGTATGATTCGATGCTATCTAAAACTGTATTGTTAAATCAAATTACTGGAACTGTGTAATTGTGAATTGATAAATATTCATTAAGCCCTTAAGATTTTTTTCAAAGTTCTTTATCACATTCTTTTTATTTTTGAGACACTTATATGTTGCCCATACATTGCCAATAATGTGATCTACATATTTTATGAAGGGGATGCATAATATTTGACTGAAGAACCAACATCTAACAGGAAAAGATTTCTTTAAATTGAGAAATATTGGAAAGTTGATTGTCTTTGCTCAGTTTTTGTTTTTATATAACCATGAAAAGATATTCAGCCTCCCATTTTCACATCTAGTAGAATTGGTTTTCCTATATAAGATGTATTTAATATTGATTGTACCAGTGAGGGTACACTAGAGTAAATTATGAATGATGAAGAGAAATTTTCAGAGTCTACTTAGACACTGCACAGGTTAATACTTTTTCTCTTCTCCTCAACCTTATTTTAATAACTATCATTGGCCAAGGTTGCCAATTCTAACAAAATTCAGTGTTCTTCAAGTAACCGAGTCCTTCTTCCGTTAATCATAAGTTATTAAAAGTCTTTCTTCTTTACCTTCTTGAATTATTTTATAACACGTTTTGATGTATCCTTTATCTTCTGTAGTATTTTAAAAAGACTCTGTTGCAAATTCAGACTGAAAAAATGTGATTACGGGTATATTATGGAACACATAAAAGGTTTTATTATTAGCATCCTTTTTTTTTGTATTTGATTAACCTGTTTCGTACTACAACAAATGAGTTCCTGCATAAATGTCCTTTTAGTATTGTAACTTTTCCCAGAAACTCAGGATTAGCACTATACTTTCATTAATGAGACTTGATGTAGATTAATGTTGAATGTACAGAAAAAATTATGATCTGAACTAGATGACTTTGATATATTTTGGCATTTGCAAGGAACTCCTAATTTTATGTCTTTATTAGCCTATAATTCTGTTTATCAAATTTCCTTGTGGAGATAATATCAACATGAAGATATGTAGGAAAAGTATTAATTTCCAACTATGTTTTCCAGTTCATCAAGTTTGAATACAGATGAGTAGATAGACATGGACCTCGTGCAACCCTCCAGATGTTATTGATCTGCATCTCACATAATCTGTTATCATATAGTTCCAGTTACTGAAAACTTGACTGTTGCCTACCTCTGTTCTAGAGGTTATACATTTGGCAAAAATGTTTCTGAACCAGAAAATATGTAAACATACCTATCAGGTGTGGGTTCTACTTACCTTTACTACCAGTTTGCAACAAGACCACATGTGCACGCTTGCTTTGCTTGCACACATGCACGTGCGCTTCTGCGCATGCACAGATCACTCATGATGAGGTCATGGCGAGTGGGTGGGCCGAACCCACCACTGATACCTATCATGGTCTTAACCTGTCTAGACCAGACCTGCCCAGCGAAATGAAAAGCCAGGATGCTCAGCTGCCTCACAGAGCCTTTATTCTTGATTACAAGAATATGCCGGATTCATAGCACAGGTTGAGTTCCTGCCAAAGCCAGCGCTGGGAGCTTCTGCCTTCCAGCGCCCTTTATTCAGTTAATACAGATATTCAGTTAGTCCATGCCCTCTGGTAGTTGGCTGTATTCCTTCCCGCTTGTCCCACAAGGATTGTTGACCGCTGCCGTCTGGAACCAGGCATTGTTCTGTCCCTGTCTCAAACACGCACCCCCAAGTGTTTAACAGCCAAGTGTTAAATAAACTAGCCGACAAGAATTTCTTTGATAGCAGAATTGGCAGCAACCCAGTGGCTGGCTGCCAAGAGTCTTTTACTTACGAAGGGAGGGTTTTTCCCTCCGTCCAGAACATCAAAACCAAAACACAACAAATAAGAGAATAGTCAGATTCAATCCAAGAAGTCAGTCCAAAAGTCCAGCAACACAGAGAGGTTTGTTAACTGTCAGTTTTTGCTTATCACAGAGCTTGAACGATTACCACACCCCCTTTTGTCCCCTGTGGGGTGTGGTCCAGTGACTCAGCTTAATCCCTGGCTTGCCTCTTCCTCTGCTGCATGCGCTTATCTCTGCGATGCTGCCGAGAGTCCAGCCAAGACTCATCATCATCATCACTGCCCATCTGTGGCAGCTCGGAAGTCCTTGGTCCCTGGCCTATCTCTTGACCTTTGGAGGACACCTGAAGCATTGCTAGAGAGGAAGGTCCTGGAGAGGGAGGCCTGGCCAACTCCTCTCCTTCACTTTCTAGTCCTTTCCGGCTGATAATACAGGCTTGAGAGTCGGAGCCACAACAGGCATTGACCGTCACATCCATGAGGCAGGACGCCATCGGTATTGAGCCCAGTGCTGCCGCCACCACGTGGGTTACTACCAGCTGTGCCGCCCGCTGCCTCTCCCCCTCCCCCAGAAATGGCGAGCCCACACTGGGGCTCAACACATGGTTTATGTCATGAAGATGTGATAAAACTTTTGCCATTGTTTTTTAAATTGCAACTAGCTGTATCTATAAATAGCTTCTTTTATGCTGACTTTTGCCCAGAGGCCATGATTAGACATGGTTTCAACTATCTGATGTGGCTGCCTTCACCTTCCAGATTTAGAGGATGAACCAATCAATTATTGTTGAAGCTGAGAGACAATTAAATATCCACCAGGCAGATATGTATCATGCCTGCAGCTTCCAACATTTGTTTCAATATTTTTCAATTGTTTTTTATTTTTTAAAAAATCAACATGGTTAACTAATATATTTTAAAAAGGAAACAGAAAAAAAGTTATAAACCAGTATATATCCTACAATGAACACAATAAAGAAACATTATAAATAAAAATAAATTAAGAAGTCGTATAGCATCTGATAAGAAACTATAAGACTAGATAAAGACGATAGAGAAATAAGGAGATATTAAAAGAAAATTTGGCCAAGGACAAGTTAAAATGGCCTATACATCAGGGCATCTTAACAAATGGCCGTAGCATAGCTGACATATGTTCAAATTAGAAATTGCATTAGATAAAGCACACTTCAATAGTTCAACGAGATGAATATACTGAAACTGGGATGTAATCCACAAATCTTCCATATGAAAACATATAGACTAGGGTAGGCCTGTAAAAAAAGCAGGCAGTCGCATGCTCTTTAAAGCTAGATGTGACCTCCTGAGAGTGATATATACCATATTTTTCGGAGTATAAGACACTCTGGAGTATAAGACGCACCTTATTTTTTGGGAAGGAAAATTTAAAAAAAAATTCTCCCTTTGCCTACCAGCATCCATTGGTAATATTCTGTCTAGCGTCCTTAGCAAACAGCCTGGTCATCTTCAACACCTGATTCAGCACGAGCAGCTGATTGGTGGGTGGATCGCTTCCTGGAATACCCCCAAACAGCTGTTCCCAGAGATGAACTTTAGCAACAGATTCGCTGGATGTGAGCGTGCGTGCGCCTCATTGGGGCAGAACACAGCTTCAAAAATGCAGCTTATTGTCGCAGGGCACTCCAGTGAGTACAGCAGGGGAAATGGGGAACCGGTCCAGCAAGTCAGCAGCTGTTCCAGGTTGCCATTTTGGCCTCTGCACCTTGCTTTTTCACCCTCTGAAAGCTCCATTTGAGAGACTGCCTTTGCAAAAAAAAAAAAAAGCTCCTTTGCAAACGGAGCTTTTGGAGGCTTTTTGAGAGGCTCTCTGTTTGAGAGGCTGCATTTGCAGCCTCCAAGAGCTCCAAAAGCTCCATTTGAGAGGAGGCGGAAGGTTGGGGCCAGCATGTGAGCGGGTATAAGTATATAAGTAGATATATATAAGTATACATTTGGTGTATAAGACGCACCCAAATTTTCACCCTCTTTTAGGGGAGGAAAAGGTGCATCTTATACTCCAAAAAATATAGTATAGATAAAGTGTGATATCCTAGTACATTCTAGGACATCTCTAGAATATGCTTGAAAACTCTATTCCATGCTGAAAGATTCCAGATGGAAAGAAAAATACCAAATGCTCACAGTATCAGAGAATCACTGGGATGTGAAATAGAAAATTTGTGTATTCTGTTTTTGGAGTATTTAATCCAGATGAATGCTCCATTTGCAGCTGTATTACTTATTTTACAAAATATATTTTACAAAGACCATTTTACTGTATGTTTGTCAGATTTCTTTAATATGTGGTTATTTTTTGCTGTTGTTTTCAAGCAGTATTCAGACATCTAAATTACACAAAACAATATCACGTGAAACTATGGACTCAATAAAAGTTGTTGGTTTTTTTAGATAGGGAGAGACACAGGTCCAAGGCCAAGAATTTGGAAGAACATTTGAGAAAAGATTGAAGAATATTTTGCATAATTGTTGTGTCTACACACTGTCAGCCAAATTTTAAAGCATCTGTTAATTACTTGATCCATTAAATGTCAAGTAGTAGCTAGAATGTTATTATGAATTTGGATATAATTCTGCCATTAACTTGGGTTTTATAGAAACAAGTGTCTGAACAGAAAGACCATTAAATGTTGCTTCCCTGAATCATGTTCTTTTCAAAAATAATTAGCTCTGGTTTCATTAGAAAGTAAGGTACTTTAATTCTATCATTATGTTTTCTCTTCTTTGCCTATCAAGGACATTTTTTAAAAAGTATTTATAGAAATAACATTACAGGATCAAGTTAATGGAAGTTAATGGAATGAAAAGTTGCATTTTTTTTCCTGTGGAAATGACCTGCAGTTAATGATCTGAACCTTTCTGCTATAAACTTTGGCACTGTTATCAATAGAACTGTCTTTATTTTCAGTTAAGAATATGTTGCTCCCTTTGTGAAATACAATTGCAAATTCAAATATTAAAAATTGCTAGTGTTCTATCCCCATTACTTTCCAGTTTTGTACAATCATATTTCTCAAAGTGTTTACAACAGCACCATGATGTCTGACTAGCCTTTGACATGACCCTGAATCAGATTTCTTTTTCTGGATGATTCTATTTTCCTTCCATTCCATCTAGTATTAAATACCATTGATTTAATGGTAGGAAACTTCCCTCCCCACACATCTCTATTCAAACACAGCAGGGGACTGCCTTTTCCCATCAGAGGCAAGATAGACTTTGGAATGGAGCTCTCAGATATATTCTTTTCCTCTTTAGGTGGGGAAGGGGCTGCCCCCATTCCAACCAAAAGAAAATGCTTACATGGAGCTTCCAGCTACATGCTCCTAAATGTGGTAGGGTCTGTGCTAATTAGAACAGTCAATTATGCAATAATTGAATTTAGGTTATAAGACTGGCCTGCAAATATTATTAAGTGACTTAGTGCTTATGTTGCTAGTGCCATTCTTTGTTTTATTATCCCACCCTATACCCTTACCTATAGACAGAATCTTGCCAAACTAAAGCAAACTACTTGCATCATTAAAGAATCAGAACTTCTAGGGAAGTTCTTCTAGGGACCGTGTTCCTCCCAACCATACTATCTAAATTTCACTGTCTCTTATTCCCCTGGAACGCACTCCCTTGCTCCTGGGAATCTAGATTACATTCCACCAAAAATCAAAGCATGAAGATTATGCCAAATCCTATAGGTTTGGGGCAACTTTAAAAAGAAAAAGCTGTTTATTTAAAAAAAATTGGGAGTGGGAAGTGAGCAGAAACTATAGTAAGGCACCAAATTCATAACATAAGGTAATTTTTTGTTTTATCATATGTCTGAATTATCATTTTTAAAGATCCTTTGAAACAAAAATCACTGAGGTTACACCAAATTTCAGCTTTTTGTAATTCAGGTATGACACAGTGGTTTGAACAGAACGCTACTAAACAAAGTACTCTTGTTATTGAGAATTTCTTTAAGAAGCAGCTCATCTGCATCCAATCAGCATTTGTTTTCTGAAAACAAAAAATGAGCAGGTAATCAAATTAGTGTGGTGTTTCTGCGGTTGGCCATTTAAACTTATACTTCCATAATCAACTTTGACACAGATAATCTATCATTTGAAAGTAGGGAAGGGTGGACTCTAAAAGCTCCAGCAAGTTCGGCATATTTCCATAAGCAGAGGAAGAGATTTTTCTCAGATAAATTGGTTCATTTCAAGAGATATTAGGGAGATATATTCTCTCTTAGGGCAGAGTCTATCCTTGGCAACAGATGGAAAGGTCAGTGAACTTCTACAAAACACTGGAATAAATTGTACATGAATGTGTTAATGAGAATTTTATTTTTATATTTTGATCTTTCAGATTGCATATCTCCTCTTTTACTCTCTGTAATTAAGCGTACGCCTACAAAGACTCCGACATCAGGCCAGGTACAGCTATAAATAGCTATCCTGCCTGAAACTCAATCTCAGAAAAAAAACAAAAAACAGCAGAAACTTTAAGGATTCAATTCTGCTAGACAGGTTGCTTTGCTGGAGACAGAAAATAAGCAATTCATATGACATACATACATACATACATACATACATAATTTGCATTTTGCAAACACAGGACATAGAATCATGTTCTATGCATTAGTAGGTCCCATGGCTAAACTTGGCTACCTTCCCAAATTTTCAGGTCAACAAACTTTGGGCCAGGTTATTGGGGAACCACCTATCTGTAATATTTTTTATTGCCCATTTAGTAAGTTTCAGCAGAATGGAAGCAATTGGAGTCTAGGTAATGTCATCTAAGAGGGTCTTGGAAACATGCCTCCTCTATCATGGTGCCTGCCCTATATTCCTCCAGAGATCCATATGGTTCCCACCCTTACAATGTTCTGAAAGGCACTGAAAATTTCTCCCAGATTCTCGGAGAAATGTTAGTTGGTAAGCCCTTATAAAATGTCTGTATGGTCTTTTTCTGGACAGCTATCATATTCCTCGTTTTGATTGTTTTGGCTTGTTATTACGTAAGGTATCCAGAGTTGGTTGGAATGAAACATTATTTAAATCTATGTAAATAAATACATAAAACTTTCTCCTTTGTCACTGGATCTAGCAGGAGCAGGTATGTCTCCTGTCCATCCCTAGTTGTGAGTGACTTGGAGGACATTCTATTTCACTTGCTATTTTCATTTTCATATTAGCTGGAGTTTACAAATTCCTCCCTCCTTAGAATCTCTCTATCTCTCTTTTATCCTGCCTGGGAATCTCAGAAGTGAGAGCTGGAGTTACCAGGTGTCATGCAAAAAAACAAAACAAAAAAAGGCATATTCTCCTTTTTGCCCTCATGTCTTCCTTCCAATTCCACTTCATCATTTGTATATGGTCTTGAAAATGAAGATTGTTGGGAAAATAATGCAGTTGAAAAACCAGACTCTCTAACGTTGGAAAAAGCAATTTCATGTACTGTATGCAACAGTGGTGAAATTCAATTTTTTTTACTACCGGTTCTGTGGGTGTGGCTTGATGGGCGTGGTGTGGTTTGGTGGGTGTGGCTTAGTGGCATGGCAGGGGAAGGATACTGTAAAATCTCCATTCCCACTCTACACCAGAGGAAGGATACTGCAAAATCCCCATTCCCTCCCCACTCCTGGGGGAAGGATATTGCAAAATCTCCATTCCCACCCTACTCTCGGGCCAGCCAGAGGTGGTATTTGCCAGTTCTCTGAACAGCTCAAAATTTCCACTACCGGTTTTTCAAACTGCTCAAAATTTCCACTACTGGTTCTCTAGAACCTGTCAGAAACTGCTGGATTTCACCCCTAGTATGCAAGCCAACTACATTTTTTACAGTTCTTTGCTCTAATTTTTGTTATGGATAGCTAGAAATCAAAAAGGATGCTCTCTTTTTCCCCCATTTTCCTTCTTTCCAATTGTCCATGTCCTCTTTTTCTTATTCAGATGTCCAGCAATCCTTTATTTGGTTGAAATTGGAGAGATTTGTCTTCCAACCCACTCTTCTGCCTCTGTTTTTGTTTTGTTTTTTCTTGATACCAGACAATAGGAAGCTCTTATCTCCATCTAGAGATTACTCAATTCAGGCCTCTCCTTTTCAACTTGGAGGACAAGTATTTTTCATTCTTAGTGGTTTTAAAATTTTCTGTATTCCTTTCTCCAAATCAGTCTCCCTTTTTGTTGGCGTCAAAACTGCTAGGAGACTCTGAAGCCAGAATCTACAGTGTGTGAAATGGTTTTTACCCCTGAGGATATAGCAAATGGAACTGTCAAAAGAGGTTAGCAGTGTCAAAATCTTCTGCTACTTCCCCATGATTTTTTCATATCTAGGTGACCCTTTTAGTGAATTAAATATTCCAGCCTGCCCCTTCTGCACTAGGAATCTAAATATACTATTTGTAAACTTTTTTAGGTGAGAGGGGCAGTGTAGAAATGTGATGAATAAATAAATAAACATATAATCCACCTTGAATTCTCCCTCTCCATCCCCCAAACAAGATAGGGGAGATGGCCAGGCAGAAGTGCACAAATGACAATTTGGGATGGGAGAAGCTTCCAGAAGCAAGAACAAGAACAAACTAAATATGTTTTCAATATAGCTTGAAGCTTCAGGCAAACAAGTATAGATCTGCTCTGTGCAAGTACAGGAAATGGTCTAATGAACTTAGCATTTAATTTTTTTTAAAAAAAAAGGTTGCATGGAAGAAAGAAACTTTATAGAAAATCAGACATGCTTCTCAACATAGGGGAGGCTTCATGGTGCAATAGTAAAATTTATGGCACTTAAATGAAGCTTTGAGGCAATCTAGCTGATCCTTGAGGAGGCTTTAACCACTTTAGAATTTCTTTGAGAAAGCATTGCCTGTAAGGCAGGGGAAAGCTGGGAAGCATTTGGCCACAAGTTTGGATTCTAGCTATGATTGGCTTGAATTAATGAACTGGGTTATTACAAGCAATTTTGATTACAATAAAAAAGAGTAGGGCAATAGTTTTGGTGGTGGTTCCATTAAGAATGGAAAAATTGCCATAAGGGAGCATTTGTCCTCTCACCATCTGACTATGAATGATGGGCAGCAGACAGATGGTGCTTTATATCCAAGAGCAGGAAAAGGCCTTTCAAAAAACATGCTCCAAGTGTTGGCCTTTTATCAGAAAGGAGATGGTTGATCAAGCCAGATTTCCACAAAAATTAGTTGAGTGATCTGAAGTACAGAAGGGAGGAGAAAGAATGAAATGAGCCCTCTTACAAAAGTGGTTAGGGATCATCGGCATGGCATTTAGACTGTTGATTCATGGCAGATTTATATTAAATGCCATGGCTTCCCCTACAGGGAGGGCATGAAAAAATTTAGTTGACATGTTGGTGAATGGCATTGACAATGACAAACATAGGTTTTAGATGCATTAGATAAACTGCAAACAAGATAGAAGTCTTACCTATATAAGGAAATTCAATTGGAGTTGAGTGGTTTAAATAAATAATTATACATAAGTAATAAAAAAGAGATGCGGTAGCTCACTGGCTAAGACGCTGAGCTTGTTGATCGAAGGATTGGCAGTTCAGCAGTTCGAATCCCTAGTGCCACATAATAGGGTGAGCTCCCATTACTTGTCCCAGCTTCTGCCAACCTAGCAGTTCGAAAGCACATAAAAAATGCAGGTAGAAAAATAGGGACTACCTTTGGTGGAAAGGTAACAGCGTTCTGTGGGCCTTTGGCATTTAGTCATGCCAGCCACATAACCACAGAGACGTCTTGGGACAGTGCTGGCTCTTTGGCTTTGAAATGGAGATGAGAACCACCCCCTAAAGTTGGGAACAACTAGCACATATGTGTGAGGGGAACCTTTACCTTTACCTAAGTAATAAGATCTGCCAGCAATAGAACATTGGAAGCAAGCCCTCTCTATTTATCAGCCCCTGGTTTTAAATCTTACGTCTATTCCTCCCAACTTTTTGACCCAGATTGTTGTGGGCAATATGCTGACACTGTAAAGTGCATAGTGTAAAGCACTGTGGAGTAGTATATAAGTTTTAATGCTACTGCTATTGCTATAGAATTCCAATTTCTTGTTTTCAACTGTTCAAGTGTCCTACAATTTCAGACGACAGCCAAAAAGAAAATGACAGCTCAGTTTTGAAGAGAATATGTAGAATCATCATTCTAAAGATTTGAGAGCAAAGCCAATCACTTTTTCTGTTTCACTTTGATGAGAAAGATATAAAAATGACATTATTCCAGATCTTAGGAAATCTATTCCATGCTTGTTAATTCCAAAACCATTTTAAGGTTATATTGACTTATTTTTCTTGCTCTTTTTGCATCTCCAGAAGCAATGAAAAAGAATATTAGTGTGAAACCTAGTTTATAATCATACATAATAGCAGAGAAGCAGCAGAATGCTCTAAGACAGATACATTGATTTACTGTTTCAGAAGCATTGTTTTTATGTGGTTTGTAAATTATACATTAGGGCAACAGATTCCAATTTGCTTACTTTGGGACATTTGTGCTCTTCCAATCATTTTTAATAGGTCCTATGAATCATAACATCTAAAACACACATGAAAGTAGTTTTGGTTGTCTAAAACAGGATATTACTTTCTATTGTGCTGGTAATTGCTAAAGGTTAGAGTAGCTTATGGCGGTGATTAGAGAAACATATTTCCTCAAATTAGTATGCAGCAATGAGTGTTTGGGCACTTCAATTCTCAGACAGTCATTTACAAACTGGTACATGGTATAAGTTAAAGACATTTTAAAAATTCTGAGCTTCAATTATATATGATGTGTTTGGGGTGGTGATGGTAAACGCACTGATTATTCACTTATTTTATGGAAGTTTTAAATCCAGTAATGTCTCCCCCACCCTCTTTTTAAACTTCTATTATTACCTATAGGATTTTCAGACATAAGTCACATAAGATAATCATTTTAAATATGCATAGCCCCTTATGCATAGCCCTTGAAAGCCAGTAATCCATTTTTTCAGGATTGCCATGTTTTAACTATAAGTGGGCACAAAATGAGTCAGTTCATAATGATGCATCGCAAAAAAATCCATTAGTGTTTAAATTCAGAGGATGTTGCCTTATGTAAAGGCATTGCTGAAGCAAATTTCATTGTGACAGTTATAGACGTGCAGATGAAAGACTCAGTAATTCCTCTGTAGAACTGAATCAGCAGCTCCTTGGGCAGTTTGAGCTTCCTGAGTGGCGCAGAAAGAACATTCTTTGTAGTGCTTTTTTGATGACGTTTTTGATGTTAGGTGTCCATTTTAGGTCTTGAGATATAGTAGAACCTAGAAATTTGAAGGTCTCTACTGTTGATACTGTGTTGTCTAGTATTGTAAGAGGTGGTAGTATGGGAGGGTTTCTCCTAAAGTCCATCACCATTTCTACAGTTTTGAGTGTGTACAGTTCCAGGTTGTTCTGGTTGCACCACAAGGCTAGTTGAACAACCTCCTGTTCAACCTCATAGTCTTCAACCTGTTCAACCTCATAGTGAATATCTTAGACAGCTAGATGGATGATCATGAGCAACTTTATCAGTTTTCTTTCTGATAAATTGGCATTTTGTGATCAGCTATTTCTTCTATTGTAAACCCTTTTATGAATGAGCAAGCTGCTCCTCTCTGTAGAAACTCCCTATGGAAACTCCCCCTCCCCCCTGTGGAAACCCCCTGAACCACAATCTTCTCTCAAAATTCCAAATGTATTCACTGTCCTAAAAGGATAGGGACTTTAATTATAAATAACTGGAAAAGCAGCACTGGATTATTTCTGTTGTGGTGTGTGGTATAGATAAATATGCATTGCACATAGTGTGATGAAGCATACAACCAGGCTGTGACAATACAAATGTTCTTCTTTATGCTTATCAAGGCAGCAGTATGATGCAGCCTTTAACCAAATACAACTCCAAGTATTCGCTCATATTTATATAATGAAATGTTATGCTAATATTTATAATCTGCAGGGAAAACGTATGCAACTCTGTGTATGTTACAATCATAGGTTGAAAGAAGAAAAAGAAAACTATTCTTGCCTTTCAAAATTCAAAACTAACAAAGGAAAACAATTATCTAAATAGCATGCAGAAGGCTATTTTTATGCTTGCTCTGTCTTATAACATTTTAATAAAGCATTTATAAAAAATACTGTAGAAACTAGGATAAGGATTCAGTTGAGGATATCATGCATCTGGCTTTTTTTTAACTCAAAGAAAGCTGTCAATATCTGACTGGACAAAATATGAATATATCATGTTGACAGCTGCAATTGAAGTCTAAAGAAAACAAGTACAAGCAAAAATAGCAAGTGAAGGATTGCTACTTGGGTTGCAGTCCTGTGCTGCAGATTCATGAGAATTTCTTTACAAGTACCTATGCATGCAATTACAGTATTGTAATGCCATTTAATTGATTTTAAGATAAATTTTCTCTGATGCCATTTTTTAATAGGAATTGATTTTCTGAAAAAAATCAGGCAAGTGAAAATGAAAGGGGTGGAGGAGAGGGGGAAGGGGAAGTAGAAGAGGAGGAGGAAGAGGAAGTTAATTTGGTGGGTTCTCTTTATTGCTTGAAATGGGATAGAGGAGTATTGCTTCCCAAATACTTTTAAGGGTATGCTTTGATTAAACAACATTGAATGAATCACACCCCTTCCAAGTTTGTACACTTTAATTTTTATCCGGTTCAAGTCATTTCACACATTACAGGTAGTTCTGGAGGTATTATGGTGCTGAATGAGTGATAAATTACAGCTGATCCTTCACTTTCTGGCCAAATCAGCACCTTCACAGTGATATGACCATATTCTGGATCAGAAGTGGGTTCTACTTACCTTTACTACCAGTTCTCAACAGGGCTGCGCATGCGCAGAAGCATTTTGATGATGTCGGGGTTGGTGGGCGGAGCCTCCTGCCGGTTTTACTACCGGCTCTATAGAACCGGTGCGAACCGGGGGCAACCCACCACTGTTCTGGATGCTTGACAACCAATTTGCATTGATACTGTATGTAGCAGTAAGGATACTGAAGGGTTTTTATAGTTCCTGCCATCTTACTTTTCCTTCAGAGCAGAACAAGTATGCCATTAGTATGGCACTGCTAAATACCTGGGAGGGCAATACATAGAATCTGAAAAGTAAGATTTATCACCCTAGCAGCTTGACATCTAGTATATGTTGTTATGTTTAAGATGCTTGACTCAGACTAGAGATATACAGGTTCAATCCCCACTTGACCTATGAAGTTCATGGCTGACTTGGGCCAAGTTACTGTTTCTCAGGGCAACATATCCCACAGTGTGGATGTAGTGGGCTAAACCATCATGAATGTCCTGAGGAAAGATAGCTTTATTGGTGAAATAAATAAATGCTATAAAAAATATTACAAATAAGCATTTCTTTCATTCACTCATCAAATCAAATCAACCTTTATTACAGCCGTACTCGAGCATACTATTTTTATGTTTTTTTCTCCTTAGAAGTTTTTGTGGGACTCTAAGATGAAATGGCACTTCTGAGTCCGCAGTGTTTTACACGTACATTGAGCCAATTTGCCATCCACAAAGTTATTCGGAAATGCATACAATGTGCATTTTAATTGTATATGGAGATAAGCATTTCTGCAGAGTTTTTTTTAAAAAAGAAATCATTAGGTAAAACTATGGTATCGAGCCACAATAATGCCACATTAACACAGACTTGATTTTTACCAATTCACATGTGCATAATACTGTTTAGGAAGTGTTCTTCTATATTTGCTCTAAGCCAAGAAAAGTGGGAGGTGATTTGAAAAAGAGTAATTAAATACTAAAAAGAGAAAGTTCTTTGGACACAGTGGCTTTTGTTTTGCTGCTGCTGCTGTGTATTACCACCATGATGAAGCTTTGCTTGCAATGTTGTGTCCCACCAGTGGCCAGTGGAGCTGGCAGCAGTCTGACAGTGAGGAGGTTGGGGAGGAACTTGGCCCAGTCCTGGGGGCTTGGCAAAACTTGGACAAGGGCCCTGCATCGGAGGCAGAGAGGGAGTTAGACACCAGCCAGGCAGAGGAACAGCTGGAGCCCATTTCCAGTGTGTGCATGCACAGAGCTGTCAGAAGACAAGAACAATTAAGAAAGCGGGGTAGACTCAGGAGTAAGGCCACACCTTGGAGATGATTGGCCCCTCCCATAGGACATAAAAGAGGAGCGAATGGGATATGGGCTTTTGCAGGAAGCAATTAGTTTATCTCATTTCAAGATTGGAAAATTCTGTTGATGACTCGGTGCCAAGTTTGGCCTTGCTCTGCATTTGGAAATTGGTTCTCTGGCAGTGTTCCAAGTGAGATAAGGTGGAGGTTGATAAACATTCCTCTGAAAGACTGTTTGCCAAAGCCTTGTTGAGTGTGGATGAATGGAATTCACAGTTGTGTTAATAAAAGAGGTTTTACCAGGATTAAGACTTTGCTTCATGCTTTCTAAGGAAGCCTAGGTCAGAACATGCAAGGATCAGCTAGGGTGAAAGAATTCTGCACACTGCAAACTTTGTTTATAGGATGAAGAGGAATATGGGTGACGTTTCACTCTGTGACTGAAAAGTAATGGAATCATGTACCATATTTTTTGGCGTATAAGACAAACCAGAGTATAAGACGTACCTTAGTTTTGGGGGAGGAAAATAAGAAAAAAGCTGATTGGTGGGTGGATCAACCTCCCAGAATATCCCGAATCAGCTGTTCCCAGAGGTGAATTTTAGCAGTAGGTTCATTGGTTGTGAGCTTTGTGCCTTACTTTTTTTTCTGCCTCTGAAACTTCTGAAATTCCGTTTCAGAAAAAAAAAAAATTCTGCCTCTGAAAGCCTCTGAAACAGAGCTTCAGGGGAAAAAAAAGGAGGGGGGGGTTTCCCTAAAGCTCTGTTTGGACGCTTTTTTTCTGAAGCTTCTTTCAGAGGCTTTTTTTCTGAAGCTTCTTTCACAGGCTTTTATTCTGAAGGACTATCTGTACTCTGCTCAATCTCTTTTCTTTGGTATTGGTATATAGATTAACCTTTTCCGATCTGTTGGTTATTGTGTCATTCTCCAGATTTGTTAGCATAGTTTGGTTAGAACCTTTACTTATTCTTCTTTTGTTGCTTGCCATATTATTTTAGATAAAAGCCTTTCAGAGGCTTTTTTTCTGAAGCTTCATTTCTGAGGCTTTTTTTCTGAAGCTTCTTTCAGAGGCTTCTTTCAGCCTCTGAAATCTCCGTTTACAAGGCTGGCCGGGGCCACATTCAGAGTATAAGATGCACCCAGATTTTCACCTTCTTTTGGGGGGGGGGAAGGTGCGTCTTATACTCCAAAAAATGTGGAGTAATTTAATTAGATCTTGCTTTTATACTATGTTTTTCTGTATATGCATCTTTGTAATTTTATCCACGGTTTCACTTGATCACCTTGTTTATTTTCCACATATGTTTAAACTTGCAAATGCATAAATATAGAGTGTGTTATATAAACTGACACAAAATATGAAATCCATATGTGGTGTGTAATTAATGTACATAAATACACATTCAAAAGGACCACACAAATTAGGACAATTTATGATGAAGATTCACAGAGACAAACATGTTTTCTTTTGTTCTTTTTAGTTTCCTTAACTCTATGCAGTTGTCTTTCATTGTAAAAAAAGTGTGTCATGTTGATGCCGTTACCTTGCTTCCTTTCATCCTTGCACTGACTTGCTGCTGTAAAGGTAGGTGTGCACTTACAAATCAGAGCAGGTTAAGTTATTCACTGTCACACTTTTAAATGTAAAAGTAGTCGTTATTTACAGGTAGTCCTATATATTATATTATATATTATATCATATATCTAAGATATAAGACCTATCACTTTGTTGTTTGTATGTACACTGAGAGCTTAAACACCAGAGGCAAATTCCTTGTGTGTCCAATCACACATGGCCAATAAAGAATTATATTCTAAAGATTTCTATTCTACTAAGTAACTACAGTTAAAACTAGCAACTCAGTTGTTAAGTAAATTGGTTGCTAAGTGAAACTACAACTGTGTTTATGATCTTACGTCATAATTACGACCTTTGCTTTACAGACCTGCAGAGATCATAGCAATAGCAGTATCACTTAGATTTATATACTGCTTTACAGTGCTTTACATTCCACTCTAAGCAGTTTACAGAGTCAGTGTATTGCCCCCAACAATCTGGGTCCTCATTTTACCTACCTTGGAAGGATGGAAGGCTGTCAATCCTGAGCCAGTGAGACTCGAACTGCCGAACTGTAGACCAGCAGCCAGCAGAAGTAGTCTGCAGTACTGCATTCTAACCATTGTGCCACCCCAACTCATAAATGCGGGGATGGGTTGCAAAGTTATTATTTCATCACCATTGTAACTGCAAAGACCACTAAACCATACAAGCACTAAATGAAAACTATCTGTACATTTAAAAGTGTGAGGATGAATAACTTAACCTACTCTGAATCTAGGCAGAATTCCTATGTGAAGTTTCATCATAACATATGAATTTTTTTTATAAACATGTTTTATTGAATAAACTATATTAAACTAAGTGACACACCATGATTTTCAGACTGGGTTCATAAAGCACACGTATTGCAAATCAAGTCAAACACATTTTGATAAAGTGTTGTACATTGTATGAGCCCAGCTATAATCAGTGCATTTTCCTTGTCAAGAATAGTCCCAGGACTGGGAGAAATACACTTATGTCTATGAGAAAGGAGCTAAAAATGAGTACAGATGAATGTACATTTTGTTATCTGGGTTTTTGAAAAGAAATGACTAGCTAGCATGCAAGTTCTTTCTGAATTCTGTGTGAAAATGCATAGCATGAATGTACTTAAGAGCACAATACAAATGCCTGGTTCACACAGAACATTCAATGGTAAGGCAACTTGGTTTTAGATTATCACAATTCAGGAATACACTTACTCCACTTTTTCTGTTTCGAGAAACTTTTGGACTTCATGTTAAACCAAATAAAGCAAACTTTATTATGTGTTTCTGTAGCATGCAAACAAGGGCAAAATAATTAATTGGTGAGTTATCTATTGTTGTCAATGACTAGATCATATAGTACATATTTAGTATCCTCTTTGCAGTACTATGGAAAGCAATCCCCAGATATTTGAAATGCTGACTTCATTAATACATTTTTAAAGATCTTTTTTTTTCAAATGTTAAGATTTTTTTTTCTGCTTATTGATTTCCATTTTGGATAAAATGTTCCTTTGCTGGGACCCACAGTGCTCACCTCAGGCTCACTCCTGTCCCAGAACAGATTGTTACATATCCACACTGTAGTAAACTTGCGATGTGCTTGTTCTCAAACTTAAGTGAGTGGATATCCTGAGTAAATTGTTCAACTAAAGAGGGAATATGTAGTTATTTATTATTTATTTTTATCCCACCTTCATTAAAGGAGTTAAAGAGCAACAACACTGACATATACCATGATTTTCCATTTCTCAGTGTTAGTTTAGAACAAATAATGTCTGCTGATGCTTTATCTTACTCTGAAGAGGTATTATGATAGAGATTTTTCATTAGGGAACCTGACAAAAATCAATAATCATGTCTCTCAATTTGTCCCAGTGTTTAGGGTTGGAATTAAATCAAAGGAGGCTTTAAATATGATAAACATCATAGAGAACATCCCTGTGGAGATACTGGTATATTTCTCAACTGAATGTTGAAAATTATATATCTATAGATGTTATTTAGACTGCTATTTCTATGCCACTTCAATCAAATCTTATTTCTGAAAATCCTGCCAGTTCTCCATTGATTAGCAGTGCAGATGTTTGCTGGTGATATGTAAGAGTCGGGTGGAAGATTATTAAATTGCTCTCTCCTGTTCCCTTTCTTAAGCATTGATGCAGTAATGGCCTCTTCCCATGGTTGTTTGATTTACACTAGTAAAAGAAAAATCAAGACTTCTGTAATTGGCTTGCCATGGACTGCTCTTGAAGCTCATGAGAAATTCCAATTGGTGCAAAATTAGGGGATTGGATTAGGGGACTGGAGGCTAAAACGTATAAAGAATGGTTGCTGGAATTGGGTATGTCTAGTTCAGGGGTCGGCAACCTTAAACACTCAAAGAGCCACAAAGGCCCTAACGGGAAGCCCCTGTTCAATTCTGGAGCCGACCAGAAGTCCAGTTCCCCCATCATAGTTTCCTCCTAGCACGGTGTCCTTTTTCCTCTGCTGACTGGAAGTCCAATTCCCCCACCATAGAGTCTCCTCCTAGCGCGACATCCTTTTTCCTCTACCTCTCCCAATCGAAAGCCCTATCAATTGTGGAACTGACCAGCAACAGGGAGCTTCAGCAGAGGGATGAAAGAGCCACAGGTTGCTGACCCCTGGTATAGTTTAATGAAAAGAAGAATGAGGGGTGACATGGTAGCAGTATTCTGATATCTCAGAGGTTGCCACAAAGAAGAGGGAGTCACGCTATTCTCCAAAGAACCTGAGGGCAGGACAAGAAGCAATGGATGGAAACTAATCAAGGAGAAAAGTAACCTAGGACTAAGAAAAAATGTCTTGACAGTTAGAACAATTAACCAGTGGAACAACTTACCTCCAGAAGTTGCGAATTCTCCAACACTGGGAGTTTTTAAGAAGAGATTGGACAACCATTTGTCTGAAATGCTATAGGGCTTCCTACCTGAGCAGGGGGTTGGACTAGAAGACCTCCAAGGCTCCTGTTATTCCAATTCTGTTATTCCAATTCTACTATATTCTAGATGCAGTTACCTGCATATTAATGGTAGAAAATACAATTACCTGCATGTTTATAGGACAGTCTCCTTCCTGTCATTTAACACTTGTGCTGCAGAGATGCATATTATTTAAGATGCTGGTTGTTAAGCCCTATATGCTTCAGTGCATAGGGATCTATAAAATCAGACAGATTTTTGCTGCCTAATCTAAGCAGACAACATCTGTTGGAGTTCCCATCTATTGAGAGAAATCTCAGAAAGGAATTCGAAAAGGGGTATTCTGTGTAGGAATTCCCATCTTCTGGGGCAGGGTTCCAGAGAAAGGGAGCTCCCACATAGAAAATCCCCTTTCAAGTATTAGTTCCCACTTTCCCGGCCTTCCAGAAACTCGTAAAACTTTGCTATTTGAAAGACCTTTGGGATCTGGTTATATAATGTTATTGTGTAATTGTTATTCATAACCATAGTGTATCATATTACCATATTCTTGTGTACGCATTGCTTTTCACTATCTTGTAGCTGTGGCTTCTACCTATTATCTAGCGTCTGTTAAGGCTGAAGTTTTTTAAATTTTAGAAACAATTAAAGAATAGCAATAACCAAAGAAAATTACTGATTTATTCCTAACTCAGGATAAATATATTGCTAACCTAAAATTCATTCATAATTTTGGTGTTCAAGTCTGTCAACCTCAGAGGGCTGACACTGCCTTGAGGTGCTCTTTGAAAACTTGGCTTTTCCCACAGGCACTGGGTTCAGCTGAATGGGTGATCTCTTTTAATTGGAAATGATAAGAAGTCTTTGTTTTACGGATATGTATCAGGGGTGAAATGCTCCCAGTTTGGACCACATCACCCAATCCGGTAGCAATGGTGGTGGATGGTTCAGAGAACCGGTAGCAAGAATCCCTGCCCGCCCCCTCCCCCATGTCCAACTGAGCCAAACGATCAATAGAGGCTTTTTTTAATTTTAATTTTTAAAAGCATTTTTTCTACAACCTCTTTGACTGAAAAAATGCTTTTTTTAAAAAATTCAAGTTTTATTGGTCCCCCCCTTCCCCCACATCTTTTTTGAACAGAGTATTGGCCATATCTTATACAATTATCAAATTCAAATACATTTTACTCAATTACAATTTTTGCCACAATTTTCTTTTTTCCTTTTTTTAAATCATATCTCAATATTTCTATGCTTACTTATATAAACAACATCTTCATTCACCCTCAAATTCTAATTTTCCTGCTTATTCATATTTATTCTCTTTTATTTTTTAATCATTCATTCTTTAATATATTTAAATATGTTCGGGGTTGCCTTTCTTCCATTTCATCTTTTTTGTTGTGCAGCAATCTTTCTTCTCAATTCTGCCATCTCGCTCTCTTCTTTCCTTCTTACTTTCTTTTTCCCTCCGCTCTGGCTCCTCTCTACTTACTCTTCTTTTCTCCTTCTCCTCCTTTCTTCCTCCCTGTCTAGCCCTCTCTCTTACTCTGATTTCCCCTCTCTTCCTTCCTCCCCTCTCTTCCATCCCTCTCTCTTCTCCCCCTCTCTTCCATCTCTCTACTCTACTCTCTATTCCTCTTTCATCTCTCTCTATTGATGTATTAATTTTCTATTTAATATTTTCCACTATGGTGTCCAGGCTACCCCCCCCCCCAAATAATGCTTTTAAAAGTAAACAAAAAGCCTCTGATGATCACGTGGCTAAGCTGGGATCATCAGAGACTTTTAAAAGCATTTTTTCTACAACCTCTTCAGCCGAAGAGGTTGTAAAAAAAATAGTTTTAAAAGTAAAAAAAAAAAAAGTTGGCCACACCCGCTCAGTCACATTAAGCCATGCCCACAGAACCAGTAATAACAAATTTTAGATTTCACCACTGGTTTGTATTGTTTTATAGAATTGTCCTTTTAACTTTGTAAAGCCACCCAGAGTTGCTTGGATTTGCGGTGACCTCAAAAATTTAAACAAAAAAATACAGGTAATCCTTGTTTAACAGTTGGGGCTTTATGGCTAAGCAATGCAGTCGTAAAATCATGTGACCATGCCAACTTACAAATTCTTGAATAGCATAATTAAAGTATAAAAGACAAGAAGATCTCTCCTTCCAAATTAGAAATTGTATCCAAAAGAGATAAGGAGGTCCACAAGCCGTTGGACTACCCTAGATTGGGCGTCCTTAAGGCCATAGTCTCCCAATGCATCCCCCGAAAAACCTAGCAGGTGGAGTTTCTTCATCAGCTCCCTTTCCCATCAAGAAGTATAGGAATCAGCTAACACCAGAGAGAGGTAGCTACCAGGGGCTGCCAAAAAGAGCGCCAGATAAGGAGGTATATATTATAAATACTGGCAAAATAAAAGTTAATGCTATAAGTCTAGAGAAAGGACATTTTCTATGATATACTTATTAAACTGTCCAAAACATACTAGAAATGGAACAGTGTATTAGTTAAAAGCAATTTAAGCTTATTCTAATTTGCAACCCCCACCCTCAGCACATAAGTAATCGATTTTCAAAAGCTTCTCTTTTTTTTTAATATTCCCAGTCATGGAATAAGAGGATTATAGATTAGTAAGTGGTTAAGAATAGACACAGAAATGAAGCAGGAGAAAGTGATGAATTTTATAACTGAAAATATTTAATACTAGGGTATTAAATATCCCAAAGGATATTTACAGGGACTTAAGCTGTTTAAATAATCTGGAACTACTGGTGGGTAATGAAGGAACTAAGCTTTCCAATGACACCAAATTATTAATAAAGGAGAAATTGAAGCAATAAAAAACTGGATGAGTGGACTAGAAAATTACAAATAGTATGGAATGATACACACTGGGGCAAAAAAAAAAAACAATTAAGCAAATATAATGTAATAGATGTACTACAAGAATCTAAACTATGTGTGCATTTGGGAGCCTTGAAGTCATGGTGGGTAATTCATTGAAAACCTTAAGCTAATTTATAATTGTGTTGTGATAGTCATTCAGCAAAAAGCCATGTTGATGATTATAGCAGAAGGATGACATATAAATAAAGAAAAGTATGGTACGGTACGTATAAAAAGAGCTCATAATATTATGTAAACTTTGTGATTCTTCAACCATTGATAGTCACCTTATCTCAAAAAAAGCATATTGTAAAGTTGAAAAGAGGCATGAATTCTACTGAAAATCAAAATAAATGAACAATCCACTGCATTTGGGATAAACTGGGCAAGGACGTTATATTTACCATATATTAATTTTACTTCAATTTTACAAGATCCATGGTGATGGGTGTCATTTAAGCAATGGCTTCATTATACAATTGATGTCATTTCATAAGCACACAATTACATCAATGGTATTGCATGATTTCATATAATCATGAAAATGACATTATTTGTAGTACTGCAAGTTAATGATGTCATGACACAAATGAGGCCAATTTCATAGTTTTAACTTTAACAGGTAGTCAGAGATACATTTCTTACCCCCCTTCTTCTTACTCTCTCTCAGTCCACCTAACAGGGTTGCTGTTATGAGGAAAATAGAAAGAGGAAAGAGTATTGGGGTATGTTCACTGCCTTGAGTTATTTATAAAAATAATAAAGGCAGGATTAAATAATTAATTAAATTAAGGGAGGAAGGGAGGATAACAATAGGAAGTCAATGAAATTCCTGGATGCCTAGAAGTGTGTTCCAGATACCCATTGCCAGTAGGAACGTTACATTTCAGTTCAGTAGACTTATTCAAAGTACATGCAGTTTCTGATTTTCTCTGGCAGAGAGTAGCAGAAAGCAGGTTCCATTTACATGAATAGCATTATCTCTACAGAGCAAGGAATTTCTCTTTCGCTTCAGTATTGTACGGCTCTCTGCATGTGATCTGAAGGAAGTGCTTCAGACTTGATGATCAAGAGACTCTCTAGAGAGGTGTGTCACAGCAGACAGGTGTCAACCACTGTTACAGCATGCACAATCAGAGATAAAAGAATCCTACAGATTTCAATCAAGTGTTTTAGTGCCAGAATCTTGGAAACAATGATAGAGACATCCAGCTTTAATAGTGAGTTCAT
This sequence comes from Masticophis lateralis, assembly GCA_030761175.1. Taxonomy (NCBI): domain Eukaryota; kingdom Metazoa; phylum Chordata; class Lepidosauria; order Squamata; family Colubridae; genus Masticophis; species Masticophis lateralis. The sequence goes on along the minus strand of JAUDYJ010000001.1, from coordinate 258,999,364 downwards.
CAAATGGACTTTTCTGGACTGTTTTGAATCTTTTCTTCCTTACTGATTTTTTTCAGCCTGAAGTGCTCCTTATTAATTATTTTTTAATTATTAACGGTATTCTAGTATTAATTAATTCTGTGTTATTAATTAAATCTACTCTACTGCTTATCTATGATGGCGTAGAAGAAAATTTTTAGAAAAGGCCTTGTTGGGGGATGGGGCTGAAATATTTGTAGAGCTGCAAATTTAGCTGAACACTATTTGTTGTTAGCCTGTTCATTTTCAGATTGTCCTTATTCTCTTCAGAATTTCTCCCTTTGTTGAACCTTTAGCTGGAAGAAGGGAGCCATAAAAAGTCATCTTCTGAGAGGACAGATATATAAGGAAGCATGCATAGCAGAGGTGGGTTTCAAGAGGTTCTGACCAGTTCTGGAGAACCAGTAGCGGAAATTATGAGTAGTTTGGAGAACTGGTAGTAAAAATTCTGACTGTCCCCACCCCCATCTATTCTCTGCCTCCCAAGTCCCAGCTGATTGGGAGGAAATGGGGATTTTGCAGTAACCTTCCCCTGGATTGGGGACAGAATGGAGATCTCACAGTATCCTTCCCCTGGAGTGGGGTGGGAATGGAGATTTTACAGTATCCTTCCCCTGCCATGCCCAAGCCATGCCCACCAAGCCACACCCACAGAACTGGTAGAAAAAATTTTGAAACCCACCACTGATGCATAGATGTTATCTACATAGCTATCCAGGTCAGCAGTGTGCTGATATTCTGAGCCTGGCTAAGCTCTTCTGCCCTCTTAGTTGAACACTGTCTCTAGACATGACAATGAATTAACAATGCTTTATATGGAAACTGAAGAGGGAAAAGAAATATCAGCTCTCCTGAGAATTAAATAGATTTTTGTGTACAAAAGCTTTCCTAAACACTGAATAGCTGAGGTTTAAAGAAGAGCTTTCACAATCTCATTATATACTTTTTATAAAGGTCATTTTTAGACAATCAGATGCACAGTAATCTCACAATGCTTTCGAAAGTCTTCAGAAAAAATGTTCAAATGTTGGCTTACATATTATCCTTCACTTCCCATCTTTTACTGAAAAATGAAACCTTTGTTTCTTTGAATAAGAATTGTATGGTGTTTATAATAGCATTTCAATGCTGGAAAATTAAATTCAAAGGTATGGAATTTGCAGATCTCTTGACTTCAGTACTGTGCTTATATGAAAAGAGGTGCTTCTAAAAAATCGATATAACTTGTTTTCAAATAAAATGTTTAGGGCTATATTTTAAGTATAGTAAACTATTACTACTAAAAAGGCTTTGTATACTAGAAATGCATATATATATACAGGCAGACACATGCATGCATATATACATACATTTGTTTAAATATAACAATTGAAATCCATTGAGATTTGCCTTTTAAGTAGATATTTGAAAACTGGAGTAAATTACACTTATTATTTTTAAGCCTGTGTTTTTTCAAATTTTACTCGTTAACATTTAAGCAGTTTTATACCTACATATAAAGATGAAAAGATAATTTTTTTTTATTGAATGCACTGGGCAGGGGATCGAGAGAACGTACAAGAAGTATATTCCTTCATAAAGGAATTATCCCTTATTTTATTTAAACTGAAGAGTTATGTTGCTTTGTCATAATTCAAAGATTGTATAGTTTTCTTGTTCTCTTGCCTAGAAGAAGTGCTTTGGATCTCATACAGCCTTTCACACAACAGCCCTCTAGTATTCATTAAAGTAGCCCAATCTTTTTGAGATTGAAAAAAGTTGCTGCTGGAGTCCAACTCGGTAAAGCTATTAGGATTCCTAAACTGGCAGTACTTCTGAACTTACATAGAGGCCTGAGGGAAAAAATCTATCTTTCTTTCTTTTTTCTTTTTCTTTCTTTCTTTCTTTCTTTCTTTCTTTCTTTCTTTCTTTCTTTCTTTCTTTCTTTCTCTCTTTCTCTCTTTCTTTTTTCTTCCTTCCTTCCTATCTTTCTTCATCTCTTTATTATTATTTTTATTTAAATTTATTAACTGCCCAAATCCAACAGACTCTATTAAGCTATTTTAGTAGCAAAAGATTGATTTGCTCCTTTGGAATTGTTTTTTGAAGTGTTCACATCTATATAGTGTAAATCCTTACTGTAACTGTATTACGTACATGGAGGAGGTATGAAAACCATTAGCTTTCAATACTTGAACAAAAAAACCACAGGAGGACTTTTCTCAATTTCAGGTAATCTGCTTAACATTGTGATGAAAAAGAACCCTCTTTTGTCAAATGTAACCATATAAAATTTCTTGAAAATTCAGACCTGCTTACTAATAGCCATTCTCCAAAGCGTAATTGTGTATTGCAGATTTATAGCTTAGACACAATCATGTTTTTTAATGTAAACAATAAAAATCTAAGAACACTGAAAAACATTTCAATAATTAGCCTTAGGCATTTGCAACTAACTATGAAGATACAAAGATGATAAAATTTGCTTTGTAACATTGTGATGTAAACTTCAGCTCCATATGGATATTACTATAGTTTAAAAGTACCAAAATGAAGAGCCATATGGTTCCCTTCACTTACTTCATGGATGGGCAACGTGGGGCCGTCCATTCATTGCTAACTTCTATCATCATCTGCCATAACTTGCTAGCATAGCCAATGGTAGAGGAGGTATTGGTAGCATAGCCAATGGTAGAAGAGGGTGGGGACTATAGTACAATGCACCTGATAGGGCTTCAAGAAGATAAGCCTCCAGATGTTGAAGTGCTCCAACACTGGAGGTTTTTAAGAAGAGATTGGACAATTATTTATCTGCTTTCCGCTTGAGCAGGGGGTTGTAATGGAAGACTTCCAAGGCCCCTTCCAACTGTTATGTTATTCTGATATTCACTCTCATGTTTTTTTTAAAAAAAACATATTTTAAGAAACAAGAATGTTGTTCTGCTCTTGTTCAGCCTTTGCTGAAACCAGTAGAAGTGAATACAAGAACTACATTTTATTCTCTGATCACTGAGGCATAATTTGTCCATGCAAAATGGAAGATTCCCAAGTAAGTATCACTGAAAGTTCTTCAACCTGTGTCTTTAAAGACATTTATGTGTGATAGCAATAGGTATCCATGGGCGCTTGTAGCCCCACACAAGCTTATTTTTACAACCCCAAAGGATCAGAATTGGACAACTAAATTTTCCTCAGTTGGCTGATTTTCAATAAATATCTAGAGTTACTCTGTGATTGAAGCAGCATGCAAATCAACAAATAAATAAATAAATACATTACTATTTGCCGTGTGTAAACTCCTTCAACTCTACCACCAAAAAGGCCTGAAAACTTTCAACCCATTCCAACATCATCACCGTGTCATAAAATACATCTTCTGATGTCTTCAGAAATAGAAAATATTTTTTTTAAATTGAAAACAGAGCTCCTGACCACAGAAAGATTGGTCACTTCTGATGTGATATGATCACTAGACATAGACATCATAATCATGTACTAAGAGGAATCACATAGCAGGAATTAATGTATTTTGTTTCTTAAAATCTTGCAACAATAACATTGCAGTTCCTATAAAAAGCAGAGGTATGAGAATGCTGAAATACAGAATGGTAATATTCCAATTATTTGTCTTAATTAGTCTCCTAGAACTAAGTGGCCTGCTAGAAAGCGGGGAACATTAATTATAATCATGTAATCTCTTTTTGGTTTTATTCTTCATATTCACTTAGATAAAACATGAGTAATCAGAATTATTCATCTTCTTTCCTGTTTAGATTAGGCCTAACAAACTGAGCTGAACAGTTAAGAGTTTTTTGTATATACTGTATATTTTGCTACCATTTAGTAGTTTCTTGGAGTTTCTTGGAAAGGAATAAAGACCAGAACAGATTGTCCTAGAGAATATAAGTGTGTGTGTGCGCGCGCACACACACTAATAGTCAATACCAACCTAATCATTCATAATCAATCAATGAGTAACATTTTGTGCCCAAAATTTTAGAGAACACTAGAAAAAAACAGAGCACAACTGCTAATTGTTCTAATTTTTAATTCCATTTAATAAAATCTAACCTTCATTTTGTTTATATTTTTCTTTACATTTAATTTTGCCTGGGTTTTGTTTTAACACTTCTTGGTTTAATTTCAACCTGTGGATCTGTAATTTTTCCTGACGTATTAATTTGAACAACTGCAGGAGAAGATAATGAAGTGAAATTAATTGGTAGGTATATAGTCCTTTCGAAATGCCAAAGTAGATAAGATATAAGAGAACAAACTACTTCCAGATAAAAAGAAGTCGTTACACTTTGGGGAATTATTAGTTTATTAGTAAAATTCCACAAATGAACATGTAAATAAACAAAAAAACCCTTTGTCCAATATAACAAATGAACAAATCGCTCGTAATATGATTTGGAAATGAGTCTTTCTATTTTCAAAAATATCTTTGAATTTCTTCAGTATCCAAGCCAAACAGACATAAAATGCACAAGGAAAAGCACATGATCTGTATTATTAATCAACTCTTTTCATATGTTATGCCAGCAGAAAGCAGCAGGAAAGCCACATTTTATTGGGATTATTTCCGAGAGCCTTTTTCTATGTGATGACAGGCAGAATGTAAGAAACCCATAAATATACATGTTTTACTTATGGCCTTAGACCGGGGGGGGGGGGGGGACCCACATCCTGATGTATTTCTTTGGAAATTTAGGGCTAAAAATACTTGTCTTCATTTTAATTTAAATACCAGATATAAAGTCTCAAGAATTAGTTTAATTTATATACTGCAATTAGTTTAATTTATATACTACAATTTCTTTCTCCAGCGTGCTACCTGAAAGATGCTCAATTACAACAACACCTATGCCTGTATATGCACACATGCACACATACACACATCTCGTTTGAAGTAACCTAAAGAAAATGCATATATCTTGTTACTTTTACCGTTATGAAGATGACATAGGTATAACTGCAGAAATAGATGAAGTGGCTGTGATCACACTTGTCATGGAGTGCCAGCTTATTACTAAGGCAGGCTTGCTTTCATGCCTATTTTTAACATTTAAAATAATTAAATGTTATATTACTGTAATATATTCTAACTTAAATACCGGTTTGCATTCATTAAAAATATTGCTTCAAAGGAATGACATTTTAAAAATAATTAAAATAATACTTTAAAGTATTATTAAAATGTTAATTCAAAATAATCGAAATGTGATGGTCATTTAAAGCTCAGAATAAATTCCACACACCCACATACCTTCTACATCACTGTGTTGTATTATTCTTTGGTACAGGAAATTTACACATTTTTACAGAGTCTGGTTTAATCAGACGTGGAAGGAGAAGACAGAGGCCTAGAGAAAATGTAGGGTGTGATTCCATAATGTGAAAGACAAATATTTCTTTAAAAATAAATCTGTTTTTCTTCAAAAAAGAAACGTAAATGCTAAAACGTCTGATTATGGTGTATTGTATTGATAGCAAAAGGTTTATAATACTCAGAAAGCCACAGCCTCATTGGTGTATTACAACTATAGAAATAGCTTTATCTTTTTAGTGGTTCTGCTCATGACTGGAGGGGGGAGATTGCAGCAGCAAAGAAACTCGGTAGTTCTAAACTAAAGAAAAGGAAATGGTTTTGATTTTGTTTTACTTTATCAAATCACTATTATAGTTAGGCAGTGCTTCAGGTTCAAAGCAAAGGGGTGCTTCAAATTACACAGCAGCATGAATGAAGCACTTGTAAACAACTCTGTGAACCAAACACACCTTTTGAGGTGCTGCCACAGCACTTCAAATAGGGCTGACCTATTCTCCAAAGTACCTGAGGGCAGGCGAAGAAGGAAAGGGAGATCCAACCTAGAACTAAGGAGAAATTTTCATGACAGTGACAACAAGCCTCAGATAGCTCAACCGGCTGAATAGCCTGTTATTAACATCCAGCTGTCTACAATTACACCAGTTTGAGGCTCAAGGTTGACTCAGCCTTCCATCTTTTCTAAGGTAGGTAAATTGAGGACCCAGTTTGTGGGGGCAATAAGCTGACTTTGTATAAAAAAATATACAAAAGTATGAAGGCTATTGCTTAACGCCTTGTAAGCCGCCCTGAGTCTCTGGAGAAGGGCAGCATATAAATCTAATTTTTTTAAAAAATTAATCAGTGGAATGACTTGCCTACAGAAATTGTGGGTACTCCATCACTGGAGGTTTTCAAGAAGAGACTGGACAGAATGGTATAGGATCTCCTGTCATGGGCATGGGGTTGGACTAGAGGACCCCAAAGGTCCCTTCCAACCCTGTTATACTGCTACTTTCTTCAGAATCCTTTGACAACTGCAGATGGAATTTCATGGTACTGGGGAAACAGAACAGTGTTGTAAGGACTTGCATACAGGTGCTCTGTTCACATCCTTGTATGCTCCATGAGCCTTTTTACTCTCATAACTGAAGAAAGGCCCAATCCTAATAAAATCCATTTCAGAACAAATTAACAATATACAGTCTTGTTAAAATCCCAACATAAACTGTTAAATTAAAGGTATAGGAAGTAGAGCTTGGAGATCAACTGCAGGTTTTTCCCCGTCTCTTAAAACTTCCAAGAATCATCCTAAAATAGACTCTGCCCTGCATTCAACATTCAGTTCTCAAACTGACATGGATTGTGCTTTAAAGGACTAAAGAAATGAAAGAAAATGGATTATAACGTTTGGTCTTGTTTTGGCAGCTCGTGGTATACTCTTTCATTACAAATGGATCAATGAGAATAATTTTGAAAAATTGATTCAGCAAAGAGAAGAAAGCAAAGGAATCTTAAGAGCTCAATTTTTAATTACTCAGGAATAAATTCAGGGTAATCCAGCCAATTAGTTGGAGAAATCCAAAGGGCAAAGAAATCACCTTAGCAAAAACTGTGTGAGGACATAAACTGAACTGGACAAGAGAAGAAGAAAGAATAAAATCTGTTTTCCTTGATCTTTTAATGAGACATTAACTATGTACTTCCAGGATTTTTCCCTCACACCATTTTGAAGCATTTCAAGGACATGAAAGCTTTCAGATCCTGAGGGTCTGTACTCAAGGAAAGGCATTCCCTAAATTGGGGTGGGCTTCAGTTATCCTTTAGCAACAGGTTCACTATCCCATTGCTGGGTGGGCATGGCCTAGTCGGTCGCCTGCACCACAGGGTGTGTGTGAGAGTTTTTCACCCTCCCCACCTCTGGAGGCTTTCCTCGAGCCTCCAGGAGGACAAAAACTGCCTCCCCCGGGGTCTGAGGCCCACCGGAGGCTGGAAACAGGCCCATTTCTGGACTTCCGGAACCTCCAGTAGGTCCATTTTTCCCCTCCCAGACCCTCCATGCAGCTTACCTGGAATGATGAATGGGCCACATGGAGACTCCTGGGAGTGGCGGGTGGTGTGGGCGTGGCCAGCCAGGGGTGGCATTTGGGGACTCATCAAACCCTGGCGATCCTTGGAGCCCCCAGCAGCCCACCCATGCCCTAAATATAAACTAATTGAACATAATGAGACTTACATCTGGGTAGAAATAATTTTCAGTTTTCCATAAACATTTAAAAATGAAGAAAAAGCAAATCAGGAGTTCTGTCAGATTCTTGATACCTTCTGATCTTTTTTCAGGTAGTTTTATATGACCTAAACTTTCAGACCACTTTGAAGTTCCTTAAAATGAAAAGAATTAAAACATAAAATTGTCTTGTACTAATTCTTTATCAGAAATATTATTAATGCAAAATTGTTCAAAAATATAGCAGTCCAAACTTTTACCGTATCACACTATGCAAAGTAGTTGAACACTACCCCAAATATCATTTAATTCATTCATTCCAAATGCATAGCTAGACTATGTTCCAATATGGGTTTCATCTGGCAAGGTTGGCCTAATAAGACACAGCTTTTTTGATTGGAAATTAGTATATTCCTTGTAAGCTGGCCACATATCTAATTACCTTGTGTTAAGTTAGACATTTTAATTTTTTGCTACATGACTGATCAAGCCTAAGTGAATCATTTGTGGTGATGTCAGAATTCTTCATCCAATGATGTCTTTATCGGTGACAATGAGTTTTCAACATTTCTGATTAACTTCATGTCATATCTTTGCAACTTTATCATTAACATTAATGAAGCCAGAGCATTTTGTTTGAAGAAGATGCTGTTTCCTCAGGCAGAATTATAGATCTTAAGATAACGTGGTTAAAAATGTACAAATGGTTCAGGAAGTATGACTGCCAGATGGAGGCATGAATACAAGAAGAAACTGAGAGGAGTGATAACATGGTTAAAGCAGTGGTGGAATTCAGCCAGTTCACACCATTTCGGGAGAACCAGTTGTTAACTTTCTGAGCAGTTTGGTGAACTGGTTGTTGGAAGAAATCATTAGGGCAGAGAACCGGTTGTTAAATTATTTGAATCCCATCACCAGGTTAAAGCTTGTGAAATTGGACTGCTTGGTGGAAGCAGGTGGAAGATAGTGAATAGCTACTAGTTACTAGATGCAACAAAAAAAATTCAGACCAGATATGGTAATGCTATGTAATAGGGAAATATTATGATAATTAATGTAGCCTAAAGTGCTAGTTTTGGTGTGATTGTCTGTATCAGTGTTTCTCAGTGGCAGATTAAGGCTCACAGGTGCCCTAAACATTGACAAATCTTGGTGTCCCCCTCCTTTGTACATACAGTACAAATGAAACCAATCTTTATTGGGTTTTTCTTTCTTTCTCAACTTTGTGATGCCTCCTTTGGGCCTGGTGCCCTAAGCACGTATTTATGCTTAATGATTAATACACCACTGGTGTTTCCAATCTCAGCATGTAGTTTTAGATATGTAGGCTCCATCTGCTAGTATTTCCCGGCTTTGCTGGGAATTCTGGGATTTGAATCCCCACATCTAAAAGTTTCAGAGGTTGAGAAATACTGGTCTTCACCAAAGAGAGTTCAGCCAGACTTCAAAGTAAAATTGGGACCCTTCAGCTGAATATTTCAAGGTGTTCTTCTGAATCAAGCTAAGAATGTGAAGAAAGAAATATTTTAGATCAAAGGTTGGCTGACAACTCCCACAGTTCCTTGTTATAAAACTTGCTGCCTAAGGCTGAGAGAAATATGTTAAAGTCCAATACACTGAAAGAACAGTATATGCTAGTACGTAATAAATGAACAAATTCAAAGTATGCATTTAATCTTTAATTAAAAACAATGCATGTCAATTCTTAGATGACATGACCCATGTCTACCCACACTCTTGCTCCAACAACCTTGTCATTGTGATCCAAGGATAAAAGCAGTATGTAGCATGTAAGGAAGGCCTTGCCCATCTTTGAGATCTAATATATAAGGAAATGAAATATGTATAAGCATAAGCAGATATAATTTATTCTAGTGTTATTTTTTATGAAAGACCAAAAGACTTGTATTTAATATGTTCCAATGATGAGGAGAGCTTAGGTAAGTCCATTGTCATCACTGTAAAATCAGTATATGTATATACAATGAGGTAAGTCAGACATAATTGATTGAAGAGACAGATTATTTCAGCGTATTAGCAAATCTTGATCCAGTCATTTATAATCTGAAAGCCTAGCTAGAGATTTCCCTGCTTATCCTTCCTTTGTAATGAAAATAACAAGCTACAGAGAATTATGATATTCTCCATTTTAACATACTATTATCTTTTATTTCCTTTTTAAAGGAAAAGTATAGGTTGGTTATCTTGTATACTCAATATTCACTTCATTAACTTATCTTACAATATACTATAATCTTGTTACTCTAGGCTTGTCTATGTCTATATCTATGAGTAGGTGAGTATGTATCAACTTTGAGGCAATGCCCTAATGCAGAAGAACAAGGAACACTGTTCTGATGCCTCACTTGAAGACATAAAGATAAGCTGCATCATTTCCACCAGGGTTGGATTCTACTTACCTTTACTACTGGTTTGCAATGGGAGCACGCACACACGCTTCTGCACATGTGCAGAAGCCCCTTGATGATGTCAGGGTGGGTGGGCGGAGCCTCCCGCTGGTTTTACTTCCAGTTCTATAGAACCGGGCAGAACCGGGAGCAACCCACCACTGATTTCCACTAGCCTTCTGCTCATTGCAGATGCTGGTGAAAATGCCTGCCCAGGAGGCAATGAGAAGGCAGTAAAGCTTCTGCTTTGATAAGGTTTAACAACCACACTGTGCCTCCTGTAGCAAATGTGAGCAGTTTACTTTTCAGAGAAGGCTCACAAAGACATTTGTAAACAAGGTTACATGGGTGCAAAACATCTTTTTCGGCTTTACACAGTTCGTTTGTCCTGCCTTTATGAATTTTGAATAGCCTTTTAATTATATATCTGTTTCATATAATTTATCTTCCAATTTTGAGAGATGTCCATCTATTATATTTCTTATTTTTTAATCTTAAAATCATGAGCAATGCATATTCATCCTCATTTGCAGGATTCATCTGTTATATGGGCTTTTTATCCTTGTAATTCATGTTATGTTGAATTTTGAAAAGATATATTTTTATTATTAAACATGTAAACCAGCTGTCAGTTATATAAACTATAATTATAATAAATAGATTTTTAAAAAAACAATACCAAATCTCGTGAAGTGACATTTTTCTCAAATGTTTCAAAAAGATAGTCAGTCTGGAGTATAAAGATTGACATGGTTCCCGTGTTTAAGATCTGTTGATGGAACCAGATTAAGATCATGCAATCACCTTCTTATCTGCCACCCACTTCCTTGGCTGCTTCTCAGAGCCTCATCCTACATCCTATAGAATACTGTATGATTGAACGAGTCTGACATAAGTGCGATAATTTGCTTATCAGCAGTCATGCTGGGTAGATTGTGCCGGGAATTCCATCTGTTGCAATTTAAAGTTGGAAGCTGAGTCAAGGGAGCAGTATATGATATCTGATTGAATGGCATTTGATTGATGATATGTCAAGCAGTAGAGAAGACTTGAAGTAAAATGTCATGATGAATTTGAAGAGGTTGTCTTTTACATCAGCAAAATTATCAAGCAGCATAAAAGATTACATGCAAGGTAGAGAGGATTTAAAACTAAACAGTTTTCATCTTTGAAGCTTAATATCAAAACCATTCATTGTACCAAGATATCTTGATTTAGTTTGCCACATTTATATGAATGGAATTGGATGTGGTATGTTAAATATCAAGATAGTTGGTAATATCTACGAATTTGTTCCACAACAAAATAGGCTATATCATAATTGAACTTACAGTACAAGTGGACATAGTACACTTTTCTAGCTTATATCTAATCAGAATGGAGAAATCTAGACATTAAATCTCTGCAAATGTTTTCTTTTCCAATGGAAAAAAGAAACAATTGTCATTATAGCACCACCTCTGTTAAGAGCTCAAGATTTGGATCAAAATCTAATGAAAGCTACAGCAATTTTTTCTCTTCCTCCTCATTAAGAAAAGACTAGACTATACCCAAAAAAGAGAAAAACATGGCTTCAAAATCTAAGGGACTGGTTTGGACAAAACCCCCAAACTAGAAATTAAATTATTGGGAAGGTTTGGGATCCCTTCACCCAACTTCCGCATTTGGAATACAGTCAAGGTTTTCTAAGAGAATGGAGGAGACATAATAATGAAGAGTAAGCAAAATATTGAACAGCATCTCCTAATGGAGAAGAGTGGTATCAGGTAGAGTGAGGAATAAAGTTCTAAGTGAGCTCTGCAAAGCTCAGTTGTCAGAAGGAGTAGACTCTTCAGGAACATCAGGTTCATCAGGAACATCCCAATCTATTCAGAGAAGAATTAGGAAAGGACAAATATAACAGCTTTTCCATTTTTGTTTCATACTTAATTTTTTCCTCCCACTTATCAAAATACTACAGACTGACAGTTTACAGCTTACTCACTAGGGTAATGGGTTAATGGTTTTCAAAATTTTCTCCATACTGTATGTATCCCTCAGTAGGTCCTTCAGACACTTTCTTACTTTTTGATTTGACAGTGTGTTACATTCAGATTTTGTGTTTGCCTTTTCTTGGATTATTGGAGAACCTCTTTTCTATGATTAACTTTCTGTTCTGGTGTCAGAATTTGTCTTGTGTCAAATTCCTGAAACCCAATTGTGCTCCTTTCTTCTTGGATGTTCAGGGTAGTGTAATGCTCAAATTATGTTACTCTAATCAAAATGACACTTCTATAAATGAACCTTCCAGACTGTCTACCATTTATCATCACTGCTTTATTCTCTACAATAAGAACAATATAAGTAACACATAAAAGATCTGCCTGCTTTGAAAAAGAGGCAGCTCTTTCATAGCTCCTCAGAAAAAAGGACCCAAAATGGATTGTAAGTATTACCCCTCTTCCTGCTGAAAAAAAATGTTTTCAAGTCAAATCCAACTGCAGTTTCAGTATTCATATCTTTATGAAATTAATGATGCAGTTCTCCAATCATACGGCGTACAACTATGCTTGTATTAGACAAAACAATATTACAAATGTATTATCTTCAAGAAAGTTGCTTGTAAACATATATATATTAGGAAAAACTGTTTCATCGCTGTTTAAGACTAGCACTGATGATGTTACCTAGGTCATGAGACATCTGCAAGAAACATCTGCAAGAAAACAAGCAAACTCAGAGAGTACTAAGGACCCCCCCTTGTTTCATTACTAGTAGATAAAATATTGATAATGGGCTATAGTTTTCATGCCAACTTAAAACTGAACAGATAAGGTGCAAAATCTCCTTTTCTACTTACGACTATAATTTTGTTGCTTGTATCTTTGTGATTTATATTGTTTTATTTAGTTTCCTAGTATGATTTTGATACTAGGAATGTATGATTTTGATTGCTTATTTAGTATCCTATGACTATCACTAAGTGTTGTATCTTATGATTCATGATGAATGTATTTATGATGACTATGATCATGATTTATCACTTACATCTTTTATGTACACTGAGAGCTTATGCACCAAAGACAAATTCTTTGTGTGTTCAATCACACTTGGCCAATAAAGAATTTTATTTTATTCTATAAAAACCATGATGGATGGATGAAACTGTCCCGATATGTCAATTCCCTGATACCTCCTATTATCTTTTATCATCAGTTTCTGGTGGAAGGGCTATCAGATCTATCTTCTGCTTTCTTCTTTCAGAATGTCTACTATACAGGTAACCAACAGATCCATGTGGGTGTTCTTAGTCCTACCATTGATGATGACGACAACAGATGCCTGGTCGATGTGAACAGCAGGCCAAGACTTATTGAATGTAGTTATGCCAAAGCCAAAAGGATGAAGCTTTATTGGCAATTTACTCAGGTATTTTTTTCCTCTCCTCCCTCTTCTCTCCCTTCACCTCCCCTAAAAAAAAATCAACATGGATTAAAAAAATCTAAGGAAAATCTGTTGTCTGAGGTTCTTTACAACTGCTGGTGGAAAGTGCTTTCAGTCATAAAGCTCAGTATAACAAATAGTAATTTTATTTTATTTTTTTTAACAAACACTCAAAAGTGACTTAGTCTGGACAAACAGGAATTTATCTTGGATGCCATGGAAAGTGAGACTATGCTTCTAGACTCATTCTTTGCATGGGATCAGCTATCTGTGTCCAGTATTCCACAGGTGTCAAAGAAAGAAGGAACGCAGGAAGTTTAACCTCTATATCTCCAGGCTTCTCTGACTGCCTCCAGCTTCCTCATATAATTTACAAATCTGGGCAAAGAAGGATTTAATCCAGGGGAAGCTTAGCCTGATAAAGCAGATTCCCTACTTTAGACATTTCTGTGCTGCATGGAAGACACTATGATGCAATAGATGGAAGCAGGCCAGTGATGAAGAAAGATGGCAAACTAAATTGTAGATGATCTGTAAACTTTTGTATTGTATCATTTTAGATTACCAGGAGGCCTAACAAGAGAAAATACTCTCAAATTGGCACCACGGGAGGTGGGAAAGAGGGTAGAAATCTGATTTGAACACACTGGCCATGACACTTTCCTTTTGAATTTTTATCAATGTTATAACAATACAGTGGATTATGTGAAGTATCACTACAGATCAAAAGAAATCTGTAATCTGGAAGCTCTCCATCTTCCTAATATTCTCAGACAAAAGACCTGAAGAGAAAATGAAGCTCCTTCTTTGTGTCCTGGTGATAAATTAAAAGGCAAAGGAATAATTGAAGTCACACTATTCAGAAAGGATTGTTTTGCTAATATGCAGGGTAATTAAAATATTGTTGCTTCCGTAGATTCAATGGGATGCAAAATGGGCTTGCATGCAGCAAACTGCAAAGAAACCGATGAGAGTAATCAAAGGCTAAGAAGGAAATGTGTACACTGTGCTTTTTGTTTCATCTAATAAAAGAAATACATCTCTCTGAAAAAGAGGACATCCCTCTTTTCTATATCCCAATCCTCCAGTAATGATTCTAGGTTAGAGGGTAGGAGAGGAGGAGAAATGGCTGTGGGCTTTACAGATCTTCCCAACAAGATGACATTGGATTCCATCCACAGATTATTATTTTTTTTCATTCATTCATTCGTTTATTAACTTTTGTGCTATTTCAGACAATATACTCTGCATTATAGCTGATTTTTCCAGCACAATTAAGATTTTAGCTGGTATTAATTAATATGAAACCTATCAATGTTGGATTTCACTCTCTATTTTCCAAACTGGCCGTGTTTTGTTTTACTTGAGTTTTTAAGAATTAATAAGTAATCTAATTTGTGCTTCCAGAAAGCAATTCACTCAAAGAGCATAGATATCCATCCAGGGGTGTGTTCTACTTACCTTTACTACTGGTTTGCAATGGGGCTGCGCATGCACTCTTGCTTCACTCACGCGTGCTTCTGTGCATGTGTAGAAGCTTCTGCGCATGCACAGAAGTTTCCTGATGATGTCGGGGTCAGTGGGCGGAACCGGTAGTTTTACTACCAATTCTATAGAACTAGTTCGAACCGGGGGCAACCCACCACTGTATCCATCCCTGTTTGCACTTGTCAGAACTTTGCAATGTGCTGCTCTGTTTAGCAAAATAACATGCAGTTAATGTACCCATATTAGGGAAACCACAAAGCATCAAATTGCGAGTAATAGGGATAACAGTCAAAATCATGTATTAGAGAAAAATGCATAGAAAAATATGTGAATTCGGGAAAATCATTATGTATTTTTGTCCTACCCATCTCTGTATGTACAAAAATAGTATGGATATGAAAATGGATAAATGGATATGAAAAATAGGATAAAAAGTAGGAGAAACTTAGGAGTAAACAAAATATTTCAGCCTCAAACCAACTGAGCCTCAAGTCTTCTGAGATTTACACTCTTGAAAAACCATGGCCTTTCTCTCAAGACTTGGACAAAATATACTGAAATAAATCTTGATTATTTTGAGCAATTCTGGGTTTGTGAGTCCTGATTGATCCAATTGGCTATTTTGTGACTTATGCCTGGGCTGTTTTTACTCAGGCTTCCTCCATCTAGCCCAGAGGTCTGCAACCTTAAACACTCAAAAGAGCTATTTGGACCTGTTTCCCACAGAAAAGAAAACACCAGGAGCCACAAAACCCTTCCAGTGCCTGACTAGTTATTCAGCAGCCACAAAACTAGCATATGTAGTTGAATTAAACCTTCTGTTTTCTTCTGAAGCTTTTCATTTCTTGGATTTATCCATGGTTGGCCTACCAGGGGTTGAAAAGCTCAATACATCGCGTGCCAGCGGGTGTTGCACATTGGCAATCGTGACACATATTTTGAGTGACAGGGAGCCACAGCAGAGGAGTGAAAGAGGCAGATGCGGCTCCAGAGGCACAGGTTGCTGACCCCTGATCTAGCCAGTACAGTAAGTGGAACCAATCATAGCCCTCCTGCTTTGGGGTTAGATTCAGTGGCAGTATTCCGTCGGTTCTATCCGGTTCGGGCGAACTGGTAGTGACAGCTGTGAGAGGCTCCACCACCCACCCGGACATCATCATGTCCCATTTTTGACGCTCTGCACACGTGCAGAAGGTCCTGCACATGCACGGAGGTGGCACATGTGCTCAAATTTGCAAACCGGTAGTGAAGGTAAATGAATGCCACCCTGGTTAGATTGGTCAGGGTAATGTGAAAATGGAAGGTTGAGAGGATAGCAGAAGTTAAGCATCAGAAAAGTTGGTGATAGCCACCAATCTACCAGTATTTTGTGTTAGTTTTTTATTTATTTATATTCCACCTTTATTATTCTTACAATTAACTTAAGATGTCAAACATATTCAACACTTTCTTCCTCCTATTGTCTCCACAACAACAATCCTGTGAGGTGAGTTGGGCTGAGAAAGAGTGACTGGCTCAAAGTCACCCAACTGGCTTTCATGCCTAAGGCAGGACTAGAACTCAAAGTCTTCTGCTTTCTAGCCTCCAAGTATATATATTTCTACAAACCAGCTCTGTCAGTGGCTTTGCAGAGTCTTAAGGTGTATGTGCTGCAGTGCTTTGTAACCAAAGGTTGCTATTGCTTTACTTATTGTGTAAAAGCAAGGCCTAGTAATGCAGTGTTGGTTTAGCTAGCTTGACATTTGGGGTGTATGTGCAGTTGTTAAATGCTCTTGTTCAGAATCCATTTTAAAATACCAAAATGAATAACTGTGTTGGCATTAGGTGGTCATAGATCTTTGCTCAGGCTGTTGGAGCTTATTTTATATTTAAGTTGGAGTCTCAAGTTCTGAGTATGTACTTAGTGTGTGATATGAGCAGTGTGATACGTTTCACTATTTTCCCCCTTTAAATAGCATGATAAAATATAGCAGTTAAAGTGCATGCTTGGGTGCAGCACAGAGATATTAACTATTATTTGTTAGCTGTTAAAAAGTAACTTTCTTAGTAACAAGTAGAATTTCTAATGGCTGGGTGGGTTTTACTTTCCAAGACTTAGCAGCCCTACTATTATTAAAGTGCTTAAGTGCCCCATTACAGCCAAAGTAGCTGTTAATGAAAAGCATGTACATAAGTTTTGAATTACATTTGTTCTTTGTGCACAGTGTAATGATATGTGGGAAAGATCTTGACATTGAGCAAAGAGATACTGCCAACAGAACAGTCAGATAAGAGGCAGGATAGCGTGCAACTAAATAAATAGGGGCTGCAAGAGGCTTAGAAGAGATCTTCCTTAGTATCTTAGGCCCCTGATGGCAAACTTATGGCACAGGTGACACGCAGAGCCATATCCGTGGGCACGTGAGCTCAGCTCTGCCAGCTGATTTTCGGGCCTCCCAGGTCCACCAGAAGTTGGCAAATAGGCCATTTCCGGCCTCTGGAGGGCCTCCGGGGGCTGGGGAAGGCCGTTTTCACCCTCCCCAGGCTCCTAGAAAGGCTCTGGAGCTTGGGAAGAGGGAAAAATGGGCCTACCGGGCCCACTGTGCCATCATGTGCTAAAAGCGGGGGGAGCTGGGGAGGCAGGTTGTGCATACATGCATGGGGGGCATTGAATTATGGGTGTGGACACGCACGTGCATGACCCTCCCCCATGCTCCCCCCACTTTTGGCACATGATGGCAAAAAAGGTTAGCCATCACTGTCTTAGGCTGTAAAGGAAACAGGTAGATTGTACTTTCAGACTTGCAAAATTCTGATACTGTAGAATTTATATTATTCCTCAGGCAGGGATGGGCTGCTAGGAGTTCTCAGGGGTTCAGGAGAACCTCTAGCTAAGATTCTGTGCAGTTCAAAGAATCCCCAAATCCCATTCCTGGCTGGCCCTGCCCACCCACCTGCCCCTCCCAGGAGTCCCCATGTGCCCATTTTGGATGCAAGTACATCAGGGAGGGCGAAAAACGGGCCTACTGGAAGTTCGGGAAGGCCAGAAACAGGCCCATTTCCAACCTCAAGAGGATCTCCGGACCCTGGGTAGGCTGTTTTCACCCTCCTGGAGGCTCGAGGAAAGCTTCAGGAGCCTGGGAGGACAAAAACACCCCCCTCCATCATGGTGCAGGAGGCCAACTAGGCCACACCCACTATGGCCACACCCACCCGGCAACCGGGCAGAGAACTCCTTGCTAAAATTTTTGAAGCCCACCCATGCCCTCAGGGCTAACATCAGTCTTGCAAGTCTGGACAATACAATCCTCCTCCCTGAAGTCAGATAAAACATTGGTATGTATATTTAAATGTTCTACTGCAATGTTTGTTGTTTGTTTGCACGTATTCCATTACCTAACTAGATAACATCATCAGTCTCACAACACATGGAAAATCTCATAATGTTAACTGGGAAACTGTATATAAACAGAGAGCAAACCTCACACATGCTAGCACAATGATGTTACTTGGTCAGGTAATGAAATATTTTCACACATACAACCAAGCTCAAAGAACACCAAGGAGTCCACAATTCAACATGTTTCACCATTTTCTCCTGTGGTTCATGATTGTTCCTTAGAAACAACCTGTCAAAGCTGAAATATTGTTCATCTCTTTCTAATTTAAGAGTTAGATAATAGAAATACAAGGTTTAAAATGAAGGGAAAAGGTGTACTTTCAATTTATTTTCTCTCAGGCTTTTTGGAGATGCAATCTCAGTGCATCTTGTAGTCATCAGATTGGGAAAGGCTGGTCAATTTTAACATATGGCATTTACTGCTTCTCCTCCAAGCGTTCAGGCTATATTGGAGCTGGGTAAATGCCAAATATTTGTTAAACACATTTGGTTTCTGAAGTTATTCCTACAACATCGTTTCCTTTGTTCACTGCCTCTTAAATGCTGAGATTATATTTGAATTGCCCTTGCTAGAACTGTTTGCAAAAAAGTTTAAAATTGAAACAATGCCAGCAAAGTTTCTTTTAAGTTATATGGGAGATTTCAGGGAAATCACTGTGAACAATTAATGTGACATAAACAAAGGCGTGTTAGCTGTTTTTGTTATTTCTTGTTTCACAGTTTTTGACACACTTTATGGGTGTTTCTAAAATCTAAATAATCTAATATTAGACTTTGATTGGCATCATAAAACATTCTTGCTGAAGTCATCTCTAACTCTTTCCATGTCTAAAACTTGAAAAGGATAGATGCTTTGTAGCATGTTTATGTCACCTAAGAATTCATGCTCTACAAAGTGTTTTAGGCTTTAATGGATAAGACTGATTTGGGAGCCAGATGTTCACAAGCATCTGTTTGACAACTCACGCTTCAAGGAAAAGCTTTGTGTCTAATGTTTCAGCTCAGAGTGCAGTCTCTCTTGAGAATTCAGGCCATGGTCATGGCAGAAGAAATTCAACATTTTCAGGCAGTTTCAGATCATGGCAGCATTTTAGGAGGGAAAAGGGAGGGGGGAGAAATACCTATCCAATAAACAACTTATCCAACCAGCTATTTTTATCATATATCCCATTTTTAAAAAATAGTAAAGTAAGAAGTAACATACTGCATAATATTGCATAATATTGTTTCAATTCAAAACAACTAAAAATATAAAAGTATTTAAATGGTTAACATGTTAATAGACATACCTATATAAACATATGCTCAAAGCTCAGAGAAAGAAGAGATGGTGAAGAGAAATTTTAAGAAAGCCAGGTAAAAACTTCTGCCTTACTGTGGTGTAGAACTATCCACATTGGTGTCTCATAGACTAATTATAGAAAGTTGCTGAAGCACTTGAGGATATTACTTATTTGATTTGGCCTGGTTGCAGCAAACCAGCTGTTAAATTCTTTTTCTTTCTCTGAGACATAGCAGGATGCGGTTGAGGGGAGAGCTCCCAATACCCACCAGCAGGCCTGAACTGCTCACTTGCCTGCATTCCTGCAGGCTGCCTCTTCTACTGGCATGCTATGATTCAGGAACAAGGCAAATCCAGTTCCTGTAGGAAAATTACTATGGGTAATTTCCAGTTTAGTTTGTAATCCAGCACAATTCCACTCAATTCCTGTATCCAGATAACAGCACACCCACCATTCAGTTCAATTAGGAAAAAAGGAAGGAGAGGAGAGGAGAGAGAGAAAGAAAAGTTGATATTTATTTATTTATTATTAGTAAATATCAAAATATTAAAATGGGAAAACCAGAACACAGAAAGCATGCAAAACTGATAAAAAGGCAGATGACTCAATAACAGCTATTTGCATTATCTATATCCAGCCTTATCCCTTTTATGTATATAATATGGCAAAATTGAGATGGAAAGTATGGTATTAATCTAGCCTTCCTTTTATTCTGCATATGAAGAAAAAAGCAAATTTGAAGGAAGCAAATTTGGTGGAAGAAATGATGTATCTGACAGTTCCATTGCTAGAAAAGATTTAGGATGATGGGCTGGCTAAACTGAAGAGGAAGAGGGTCTGGCACCTGTGGGCAGTTGCCTAGAATCAAATCAAGAGATGCAGAAGTGGGCCAGGATGAAGCCCGTGATGTGAGTGCAACGTAGATAGCTAGGGAAACATAGGGGCTCAAGAAAAAATATTTCCATTCTGTAGCATAGTTTTCCATCTTAAAAAATAAAAATAAAAATAGGTAAAGAAAGTTTCTTTCTTTACTAATTGCAGGACCAAGACATAACATTGCACACAGGCTCCCAGAGAACATTATATGGGAATTATATGCTGGGTGGGGGAAGAGGGGTGGGAGAGAGAGTGCTATGGGCTTATATATTATGGAATTTTAAAGTTGTAAACCACCCAGAATAACCATGTGCGAATTGGGTTGTCATATAAATTCATTTAATAAATAAATAAAATTGTACCTATAGCAAATTCCTGACTTAAAGGACTAATGGAGGAAGGGAGGTCGAGTAAAGCAGAATGCCTATTGAATCATTACTGGATTTACACTTATTTATAGGGTGCATTTTATGCACATATTAAACACCAATTTTAACATGTTGAGAAGTATAGAGTGTATGAACCTGTTGCATTTGAAATCTATTAAGCTAAGGTCCATTAAATTTAGAGCTTATTTTATTGGTTCTTCAGTGTTTTGAGAAGGTTTCTGTTCTTAGTGAACAAGCAACTCTTTTTCACTACAGATCACCTTTTTTTTTTTTTGATTTATATGCCGCCCTTCTCCAGAGACTCAGGGCGACTTACAATGCATTAAGCAATAGCCTTCATACTTTTGTATATTTATACAAAGTCAGCTTATTGCCCCCACAAACTGGGCCATCAATTTACCTACCTTAGAAAGGATGGAAGGCTGAGTCAACCTTGAGCCTGGTGAGATTCGAACTTACAGTAATTGCAGACAGCTGATGTTAATCACAATGCTTTAGTCTGCTGAGCCACCAGGTGATAATGATATGTTAGGAATGGAAATCCATGCAAGCATTAGAAAAGTGTAGAAAAATAACCAGTAGTTCAGACCAGTTCAGCCTTTTTGATCATATGGCTCAATAAAGAATCATAGGGCTGGAAGGAACCTTAGAAATCTTCCAGTCCAATCACCTGATCAAGGGTTAGGGTTAGTGTCCTTATACCATCCTGGACAAATGGTTGTGCAATCTGTTCTTGAAAAACTACAGCAATGGAATACCTACAACTTCAGAAGGCAAGCTATTCCATTGATTAAGTCTTGTCAGGAAATTCCTCCTTAGTTTTTAGTTGGAAGTCCTTCTGACAAGCTTCCATCCATTACTTCTTAGCCTGCCCTCAGATGTTATGAAAAATAAATCAACCTCCTGTTCTCTATGATAGCCCTTCAAGTTTTGGAAGACAGCGATTATGTCATCCCTAAGCCTTGTCTTAATTAAGCTAAACACACCTAGTTCTCTTCATTGTACATCTTATCATCTTTATTGCTCTTCTCTGCACTCTTTCTAGAGACCCAGCATCCTTTTTTTTTGTATCGTGGTGACCAGAATTGGACACAGCATTCCAAGTGTGGCCTCACTAGTACACAATAGAAGGGTACTATCACTTCTTGTGATCTTGATGCTATGCTATCTCTTATGTTCATTCAATCTAGGACTGCAGCTACAACACACTGTTGACTCATACTTAAGTGGTGGTCCACCAGGAATTCTGTTGAGCCAGGTTCTGCCTATTCTATACCTATACATTTGGTTTTTCCTGCCTAAATGCAGGACCTTACTTTTCTCACCACTACACTGCATCTTGTTGGAATTTGGCCCAATGCTTACCCCTGTCAAGATATTTCTGAATCTTAAGTCCATCTTCCATACTGTCCTCTGACTGAGAGCATCTCTTCAGATGCTTGAATATCCCACTGGTAAAAGAAAAATATAATTTTAACTGCTTCTTGTTCCTTTTTAAACTCTCTTTGCCACTTTTCTTACATTTCTTTACCCCCTTCTACTACTTTTCCTGCAGCACAGGTAGTCCATGTGTGACATTTTGAATTACAAGATGTTTGAATGCACATCTGGCACTTTGAATTATTGGTATATTGCAAAGGCATCTGGAAAAACTGAGTTCTACAGAATTCATCTCCAGTTGTTAAATATCTGGTAGAATGGGAGGATGAGTCTAACTTGCAAACTTGCTATCTTTTTTCGATACAGAAACATCTAGCAAATTATTAAACTAAATTGAGGATCTATTTAATATATGTCTATGCTACACATAATAGGCTTCTTGTGGATATATGGTGACAACTCCTTAGTTGCATAATAAAGAAATACGATTCTTATAATATCTTGAAATAGTGCAGAAGGTTAAATCTGATAATTACAGCCTTTCACTTGATTTTTTGATTGTGGTATAACTTTAACCTAAGTTCTTCAGTAAGGCAAGCTGGAAAAAAAAAGAATTATTTGAGTCTATACAAGTATTCAGTGAGATAATTTCACAGTTGCTTTCATCATCCACATCCACCAAAATAATCAACCAAAATGCAGTTTGTAATTTATATTTGATCAGTCCATCTCTTCTTCATGTCTGTCCAATGGGTATGAGATAGCTAGTGCAACAATTTGGTGATAATAAATATAAAACCAAACAATTATGGATAATGCTGCAAACAAAAACATGAAGTTAAGATACTCCACAAGTTATTCCTTTGACACAGTCAAATATAGAAATATATACTATGCACAATTGCACACCATCATTTTTTAAAGTATCCAACATTAATGCAACTTCACCTTTTTTATCTCCCTTTATCTTTTTATCTATAGAGCAGCCTTTGTCTTAATAGTGAATAATACTTCAGACTCAACCTTGAGAATCTGATCCCTATTTAATAGAAGGGAGAGGGAGTGTACTTTTCTCTCTTATTCTGAAAATGGGGAGGGAAAGGAAGATTAAAATTAATATTATATTAATAATAATATTATTAAGATATCTAACTTAAAATAATAGCAGAATATTCAGTTTAACTAACAATTTAGGGTAAGATCAATAGTTCTGTTCCCAGATAAATAACTTATTTTTTCCTTTGTTCCACAAGTCATCCATATTCTCTCTAGCTATGATACGAACTCCCACCAACTCCTTTTATATGACATGGCATCATGGTGCTTTCTTCATCTCATTTGTAGCCCATACTAAAAGCAGCTCAAAATTTCTTTAGCTGCTCCAGTTTTAAAATAGTGCTTTCCCTCTTCTTCTGACCTACTTTCCATGTGCTTCACTGATGATGGGGTTGATGATGTGATCAAAGGCTGGGATCTGCTCAGCTCCTATTGGCCACTTTAGACTGCTACAAAAATACCTCTCCCTTTCTATCACTAACTATTTTTCTTGGGCTGCAGGAAAGACTAGGTAGCTGGCTTCCATAGACTGGTTGAATCAGATATGTCTTTTAAAAACCTTGCCCGTTCTAACATGGTGTCCTTACGTTCAATAATTTAGCAGTCTTTTGAGAGGTAGATCTGTGTTGTTCAACTTGATTTCCATTGCTTCGCTCCTCGGAATCCCACATTTATTTGTTTGTTTATTAGTTTGTCAAACATATACAAGATAGCAGGTATGAATATGAACATGGTCATGAATGAGGGAAATGAATACAAATAAATGGGGACAATAGGACAGGGACGGTGGGCATGCTGGTGCCCTTATGCATGCCCCCTTTACGGATCTGTTAGGAATGGGGTGAGATCCATGGTAGACAGTTTAAGGTTGAAGCTTTGAGGGTTTGAGGATGTAACAATGGAGTCAGATAGAGCATTCCAGGCATTGACCACTCTGTTGCTGAAATTGTATTTTCTGCATTCGAGTTTTTTAGTGGTTTACCTTGAGTTTGTATCGATTGTTTGCCCATGTATTATTGAGGTTGAAGCTGAAGAAGTCATTGACAGGTAAGATGTTGTAGCAGACAATTTTGTGTACTATGCTTAGATCTGATCATAGACGGCGCAGTTCCAGATTGTCCAAGCCCAAAATTTCAAGCCTGATGGTATAAGGGATTCTATTGTAAATGGAGTACTCTTCTCATGAAATACCTCTGAACCCGCTCAGTTGTATTAATGTCTGATATACAGTGTGGATTCCAGGCAGATGAGCTGTATTTGAGAATTGGTCGGGCAAAGGTTTTGTATGCCCTACCGAGCAATACAATGTTACCAGAGAAGAAGCTTCGCAAAATTAGGTTAACAATTCTTAATGCCTTTTTGGCAATGCTGTTACAGTGAGCTCTGGGGCTTAGATTGTTTGAGATGAGTACTCCTATGTTATTTATTTATTTATTTATTTATTTATTTATTTATTTATTTATTTATTTATTTATTATTTATTTATTTATTTATTTATTTATTTTATTGGTTCGATTTATATGCCGTCCTTCTCCGGAGACTCAGGGTAGCTAACAAGCAATAGCTTTCATACTTTTGTATCTACCTGCTTAGTAGGGCTTTTGGCCCCCCCAAGCGGTGTTCTTTTTTTATACAAAGTCATCTTATTGCCCCCACAATCTGGGTCCTCATTTTACCTACCTCGGAAGGATGGAAGACTGAGTCAACCTTGAGCCTGGTGAGATTTGAACTCACAGTAATTGCAGGAAGCTGGAAGCTAAGTGCTACTTCAACAGCACCACCAAGTCCCCTGCACCACCAAGGCTCTTCCTTGACAGAATGAGGGTCGTCCTCAACCATCCAACTTGTATTTGGTGTTCATTTTTATTGCCAATGTATAGAACAGAGCATTTATTAGTTGAGATTTGGAGTTGCCAAATGCGCGACCATTCTGACAGATGGTCAAGCTCGCTTTGTAGCACAGCAGCATTGTCAGTGGTGTTAAATAATTTTACGTCATCAGCAAAGAGGATGCAGCTGCTTTTAATATAATCGCATAGGTGGTTGATGTAAAGCAGAAAGAGTATGGGTCCTAAAATGTTGCCTTGGGGGACACCACTGTTAACTGGTGACAAATGTCACATGTGTGACATTTTGAGAAAGAAGACTTGGGAAGTTCTGTCCACTGCTTGGGAGCTTCCCCCTTCCCAATCCCTCCCAGGAACAAACCCAGGAAAGCTGTGATGCCATCCTGCTCCGTAGATCATTAGGGGTAGGAAGTGAAAATGGAATTCTACTTTTATCTTTCTGTTGATGTCTCAACATAGCAATCCAAATAGAGCACTGATGGACAGGATCACATGAAGGGAAAAGAAGAACAGCTTTGTGTTGCACATTGCTTGAACTCTCGTGGGTTGCTTGGCAGAATATTGGTTTTAAAGTATGGTTTATTCATAGTCTTTCACATTGGAATGTTGTTTCCATAAAACAGTTTTCCAGTAGTGTGTAATGTTTTAAATCAGTTATTTTGAGACGTTGGTCTTTTAAAATAAGTACCAGAAGAAATACACATTGCTAACTCAATGCCAGCCACCAACATTGTGGCTGGATATTCTTTTTTTAAGAATATCCAACATAGACCTATAGCTGTTGTTTGAGTAAAGGCAGTTTAGAACTCTGTTCATGTGTTTTAAAAAAAAATCAATAAAAATCAGTAAAATGAAAAGGATCACTGGATTCATTGGCAGACTCTAGATGAGATCTAAAGCCGTGATGGCAAACTTATGTCATGTGTGTCCAAAGTGGCACGTGGAGCCATGTCACCTGGCACATGCAGTGTCACCTGTTCCTCTTCCAGGTTTCTGGTGCGCATGCGCACCCGATGATCAGCTGACCTTTTTGTATGTGGCAGTGCCAGAAACTAGAAGAGCTGATCTTATGTTTTCCTGTTGGCCAGCTGATCATGTCATGGTCATGTGTGCTTGCGCGTCACAAACCCGGAAGAGTAGCTGGCTGAAACCCAAAGTTCAGTAACTCAAATCGGAAGTTCATTTTTGGGGGTGCGCATGTCCCTGGGCAGCTCGTCTTCCGGGTTGCAGCCCAGACGCTCATGAGCTCCCTTTTCGGCTGATTCGACATCACTGATCTAGGGGGCTCAAGGTGCAGAGGGGAGAATAGGGTCCATCCAACTTTCAAACTCTTCCCAAATTGCTTACATAAACAAAAGCTTTGGAATCTCTTTGATTAAGTAACTAGAACCATCATGAGTTGAAAACTGATTTTTAACTTAAATATTGACTCTATATTTTCTCTTTCTCCACTTTTAAAAGGGAGGTCCAATCCAGAACAGAAAATCTAAACGTTGCCTGGAGTTGCAGGAAAACAGCGACAATGAATTTGGATTCCAACTAGTTCTCCAGAAATGTTCTGGCCAGCACTGGTCTATAACAAACATCCTGAAAAGCTTGCCAACATAGACATTTGAGTGGGAGAGAGATCTTCTCATTACTCTTCTTGCTACTGTGTAGCAAACGTTTTGCAACAACACCTGCAGTTTCCCTCCTTGTTTCATTTTTGTGTGAGCGTGCGAGTGTCCGCTTGAGGGCTGAGAACAGACACTTTTATTTCATAATGGCATTTTCATGTGATTTATAGATTGATTCTGAATGGCAGGTGATGGTAGAATATGTTAAAGTATTTTGCAATTGTACATAGGGGGGAAATGGAAAATATTTATAATTCAGACAATAAAATTTTATTGAATACAAACACAATAGTCTCTTTGTTTATTTAACCTAGGTAAGCCGGCTATCTATCATAAGAGCAATCTATGCACTTAATGGAGATCCAGTTTGCTTTTTCTTTTACTTTTTCAGAAGAGCATTTAGAATTTTATATTCCTTTTAGTCCCTCTTTGCTTTAAGTATTTTCCCATTTGTTGTCTCTTCCTTCTAAGTACAATTTACCAATATTAGTGCATCATTTGGGGAACTTTTAAACCTATACAAAAGCACAGAGAGTTCCTGCATCAATTCCTTAGATTCATTAAGGGAAAAGGAAGAATCCCTTAGCATTCATAGAGTTTCAGTTAAGTACTGAGCATATAACTTATCTGATTTTAAAAAATACATTTGACTAATTACATGTCATTTCCTTTTACTTAACAGTCTTATATTAATTACTAGAACTTTCATAGCACTCAAGAGACTCACTTTACCCAAAGCATGGATTTGCCTGCTGGTTTTTGGTGTTAGAAGCTGGTTTCCACAGAGAAATCATTATGCTAAGACTGTACCTTGAAATACAAAATGTAGAGTAGGAACATTTTATATCTTCTTCCTGTAGGCAGAGTGGAGGAATATAGTTATACTTGTCTAAATAAATGTAGCAGAACACATTTACTTTATATCAAAGCATGGTACAATTTTACACAAACCTATTTTGAAGTAAATCCAATCAATTTAATCATCTTTTCTTCCTAGGTAAGTGTGCTAGGATTGCTAATCCATTTTTTAAAAAAATAGTTTTATTCGAAGTAAATCATACTGAAACAAATTTCATCAATATTCTTATTCCAATTTCTATTCATTTCTCTCCCTAAGTAATTCTTGCATCTTTTTCTTAAAACATTTGCATTTTTTATAACTGTTCCCAATATTAAGTTTATAAATTTGAGAATGATCTTTTCAATTACTCGTTGGTTTTTTTTTTTTTTTAATTACAGTAAATACTTAAATTCTGTTAAAAGTTTGGCACCTTATTTTGGTATTTCCTTATGAAAAAAACTGCAGTGTTCCTTTGTCTTCTATGTAATCATTGGCAATTATTTAATTCATTTTTCTCCTGCAACTGCTTTTAAACTTTCCCATTGAATACTTGGTTGTGTTAAGATCTATCAAAAAGGTAAATAGCTTGCTTTAGCATTTCAGTGCTTTGGAATTTTATCACAGAACTAAATAAACATTTCACTATTAGGTCCAAGCCAAAATATAATTGATTACTCACTGAAATTTACATTCCACTGGTAGATGATCTCATACATTAATCAGATCTGTCCATATAACTTGCACCGTTTTGTAATTTTGGTGATTGGTTACATTATGTGCTATCATAGTAACACTTAGTGTCCATGTAGATAGACCTTCTCCAGGATGATCGTAATATGACGTGAATTTGTGAGTAGCTATTCTTAAAAAAAGAAAAAAGACAGTTGTGATTTATTTGAAACATAAAATATTAGGGGAACCCTAACCCCATATAATATCTCTGTATTTTCAAATAATATTGAAGTAGCCTGGTGCAATAGAAATTCCTCTGGATTTGGAAGACCATTAAGTCTCAAAGTGTTTTCCCAATCAAGACTATAAGTTTTTTGTGATGTGGCTTCATATCTTTTATAAATGTACACATATAGGTGTTAATTGTATGTATCCTTTTTACACTTAATGTAACTACTTTTATCCCTTGAATTAGTAATGATTCAATCCACCTCACCCAACATTCTCTTTAATGTAATACTACATCAAAAATGATAATCTCACTTCTCAAACTGGAACTAAATCATTCAATATTATATAGATGTCTGTCTTAATCTTTAAAAAATATTTGGTATGTTGGAGGGTGCAATAAGGGATAGTAATGTTCCACATGCATTAATGCTGCTCTTCTCTAAAGCCTACAGAATGAATTAATGAATCAATGAATCAATGAATGAATGAGTGTATTACTTATTTTCTCTTCGTAATGTCTAATCTCTCCTTCCCTCCCCCATCTCCCTCTTCCTCTCACCCCCACCTCTTCTCTCTCAACTATAGCCAATAGGTATTAAAGATTCACCCTGAATTCATTTCTTTACCCTTCTTCATAGATCAAGTTGTCTATCTGAAAATAAAATCCTTAATTTTGAGCTGTTTATCCTACTACATCATCAGAATGAGCGCGGCTTTCCTGCATTTCTACACTGCTGCCACCTCTCCCATTAATTTCTTCTTTTGGTCTTCAGTTCCAAGTGATAGTTCAGTTTTAAGAGCCATAAACTGTGCAATCAGCTCCTACTTACTGAAACTGCAAATCTTTTATCTTTTTAATCGTTGTGTTGGAAGAGGAATCCATCCATGTTTAATGTCCTGTAATTTTGAAGTAAAAGGGTATAAATCTTATTTCATAGGATTTTTTATTTCTGTCTTATTAAATTGAAGTGCAGGAAGATTTTTCAAAGTTGCTACCATCTTAGGGGTATGTGTGTGCTTGTTTATATGTATAAAACCAACAAGAACACATCTGGGCTTAGTCCTCCTTTGTCCTCCTTTGTCTTGGCAGATGGTGAACCCATTTGGTGTTATATTTATCTAACTAAAAATCCAACAAAATACTTCTAATCCAAATCAAAACCCAAGCCAAAAATAGTTCTTTTAAATCACCCTCTGCAAATTCATACATTTTTAACTTCTGAATATAATTGTGATCATTTTCCCCATTTTATTTTAATGTCCTGGATTTTCATAAGTAAGGCATTATTTCTCACCTTATCCCACTGCTTTAGAAGTTGCCATCTCAATTACTCATCCGTTTCTGTTAATTTAGTTTCTATAGTTAACTTTCCCCAGGATTAATTGAGCTCTTCTTTCGAACCAGGCTAGGATTTACTCATCTGTTCATTAACTAAGAGAACATAAAGAAGACATTTCTTATTTCCCAGAAACTTCCTTCCTCGGGTTGTATTTTTTTTTTGTTACTATTTGGGAGGGGGTTTGCCATTTTTCTTGTTCCTGAAAACCATATGGAATCAAGGCACTTCTTTCTTCTTGAGTTTAAACTATTATGCAAATGGTTTCTTCTTATTTCTTTATATTCAATAAATCTTGCAGTCTCATTTTACAGTAAATTTTAAAGACTATTTGTAGTCATGGCCAGCAAAAATTACATTAAGTCAGAGCCAGGATAGAACTTGGGTTTTAAGCAGCTCTTCTTCTCAGCATCCAGGCCTGCTAGATTAATCAAAGCATCAGTTCTACTCATTAAAATACATTGCCAACAGTTGTTAAATGAGCCAAAAAATCATGATGCAATTTTCAATCTCAGAATTATTATAAAAATTGTAAAGCTACTACACAAAAACTTAAATTCTTTGAGGAGGAATTGAAAATAGCCTTTATTCTGTGAAAAATGAATCATCACTAAATGGATAAAAGATGTATTGGCATTAATTATGCTAGTTTCAGTGATTAAAGCAGTGTTCTCTAGGAAAATGAAGAAATTTAAAATTCTGACATTCAGCTAAATTCAGAATTACATTCCTACCTGTAATGTAAAATATTCTAGCATTTCTCCCTACTGAGGGGAGGAACAGGATTTAAAATTACTCAAAGTGCTTCCAATGCTAAAGCAAAGGAAACATCAATAGGTTTTCTCAAGACTTTTGAATCTGTACAGTTTGTACAACAATGAAAAACGTCACAGGATTTTACAGTTTTCTGAAGTTAAAAATACAAAAGTGGGCAACAAAAATCCAAACAATTGGATAGCAACTAAGAGTTGTTCACATTTTGGTAGTCTGAGTTAATACTATACCTTTTCTCAGCATATTTTTTTATTATCATTTAAATTTCTAGAAGTTCTAATCCACCAATGATGCCATTAGACTTGTGCATTTTGTTAATAAGAAAATGATGGAACTTCTCTGTGAAGAGAAAGAAAAAGAATCAGTACAATGTAGCACAAAATATAATTTTTAAAGACAAAGGATCTAGATGGAGTAAAATGGTACTGAACCTATTGAAAAGAGAGAAACAATATTGTGAAATCAGTTGGGGCATCATTCTGCAGTGGTTCTCCTTCATCCTCTAGTCCCTAGGCACTATTCTGTGGGTTCTTGCCCCTTAAGGGTTCTCTCCTTCTCCTCCCAAACCCATAGCCAGTCAGCAGGGTCAAGCCATAACCAGGTTCTCACAACCTCGAGACACTTGGAAATGACCTTGACAGCTTTACTTAGATGGCTGAGGACAGAGATTTTGATAGGCATATTAATCCCAAACCAAGAAATAACCTCCCCCAGTATCTTCATATGGATATGGAAAAGGAGGAAGAAGGGGAGAGCCCACAAAGGGGCAGAACCTACAGAATAATGCCTTGGGGTCAACCATACCCCTCTCACCAACATCAACTGGGACCGGCCTTGCAAGGAGAACCACTGAAAAATTATGCCCCCACTACCGTGTCCGTGTTGTTCATTAAGCTCAAAGATGCATGGATGTTTGCAAACAAAACGTATGCTAAAATGGCAAAGAAATGTGATTTGGTTTATTTCCAGAATTGTGTTTATATTCAAGATTGTCAGTAAGTGCTATTTTACATGAATTTGGATTATGCATAATAATCAGGAGAAGGAGCCAAATTGTGATGAAACACCCAGAATTCTCTTTTCAAGCCATTCCAGTTACATTTTTCACTGCCATTTGTGTCTTTATTCTGGATAGACCAGTTAAACTTAGTATGTGATTAAAATCTAGTATTTGAAATCTGAATTCACTATGCCCATTTGAACATATGAGCTATCTATTGTATAACCCCAAATTACACTGAAAAACATTTGCAGAGCTTTACGCAAACTCCAGACTGTAGTAAAAATTTCTTGTTCTCTCTCCAAGGCAGGCTTAAGACATCACATACATTAGCTTCTACTCTCTGATTTTGAGCTTTTCTAGTGCAGTTACACAACCATATTTTAATGGTAATATAAGCAGAAATCCTGTAACATGCAGGAACATTAATTACCAGGATTTTCTCCCTTAAACTGGAAAAAATAATAGGTGACTTCATTATTAATAAATGGCAGATAAAACGAAGCAGCATTTATTAGCAACATGTTCAGCTAAATTTTATTTCATATTTTAAGAAAGTTATCTCATAAATAGCTAATTGAAGTATTTGAAGCAAAATGCTCAAAATTAGGCTAAATCTACAATGTAAAATGAATTTCTCTCTCTCTTCCTCTCCTCCACCTCCACAGGAGGCAGATGATCTATGAAGGAATAAAAAATAGTTTGTTTGAACAGAGTGTATGTCCTGTTATATCATTCAAGCATACATCCTTTTCCTAGATGTACTTACAAAAATAAAATATGAATCAGGAATTCACACAGATATTGCAGTTTTAGGATCCCAGAGACACATTTTCCAGCCTGATATCTGTGAATTTGACAGCTGAGATTAATTCATAAGAATGGAGCAGGAACACCCATATTACAACTCAACTTAATTGTAGAAGTTTGTGCAATGTAACATATCATAAATACTAAGATTTTTCCGGGAAATACAGAGAAAAGGAAGGAGGTTTTCTACAAGCAGAACTACTCTGTTGATTGGGAGAGGTGAATAAGCATAGAACTGAATATTGATCAGAATTCTTTCATATCCTTACCTGCAACTTATTGCTAGGATTTTACAACTACCGGTAGCTTCAACCACTTACCATTTCATTGTGCCTAATGAAACAACCATTAGCCAAATATCATTATAATCCAGAACAACCTGAATGATAATTTATCAGAATAAGATAACTCTAGTGTTAGTTTAAATAATGGCATAAATGGATAATGTCTTTATAATTCTGTGGTTTTTGAAAGAAACTTGGTAATAAGAAATGAACATAATGATTGACTCATATGGTTCTCACCAATTTGCTTCTGCTTGAAAGTATTCTTAGTGCCATAAAGCTTTCCAATTTTGATGGTACCACCCTAGAGTTGTCCTGTGTGATTATGAAGACAACACAGTAGATCCATAAAGGCATTACTTTTTCTCATTGTGAAGTCATGCCCCCAAAGAATTCAAATTAGTCCCTAAAGTAAAATTTTTGCTGATGTTTCAGCTGATTTCTGAAGCTTTGGAAATAACAAAAAGATGCAATCCGTCAGCTTCTCATTAAAGAATGATAAAACTTTTCATTTCATTTTTAAAAAATAATTATGCAAGTTAGATTTTTAATCAGTTTTTAAATGCATATTAGAAGCCTGAGCAGAGAGTGTTGTTACAGCTCCATCAGCACATTAACACACTATACAATATTTTAATGTGGGCACTACACAATTAGGACTCCTAAATGGAAACTACCCAACTTGACATTTTCAGAGAACAGTGAAATGCAGGACTTGCAGATGCTACTAGCCCAGAACATCACAACTTTTTCCAGTTTCAAATAGAAACTCTTTAAAGGATAAAAATCAGCTTAATCGTCAGTGAACAAGGAGGTAGAATGATAGGTGATAATCAAGTCAACTGTGAACTAGTTCCAATCAATTAGTTTATTGCTTTTATGCCACTTTTTTATATCAGAGCAATGCCATTATAGCACAATCAAAAATAAGCAATGAGATGAGATGGAATAGAAATATCTATCTGCATATGTATCTGTATGTGTATAAAGATATTTGTCTTGTTCTTATTCTGCATGCTACTTCCGTGTACCTTGTTTTAATAAATAGATGAGATATCACTTACATATACTAAATTGTTATCTTCCCCATGTCTTTGACTCTAATTCAAGGAAATAAAGTTGACTCTAACTAAGGAAATAAACAATCAGACCCTGGATTTAAAATCTGGATCAAATCTAAATACCGAGACAATAGAAGAGTATATAGGGTTGAATTATGGAGTCCTTGGTCCTCTCTGAGTTCTGAAATTCAGAATCAGATTTATTTAATTAAGAATATTCAAACATCTAAGAGCAAAACTGAAAAGAAACAATTTTTAATATCAGATAATAGAAAATGGAAAAGTCCCAGCATAAGGCCAGGTGTCAGGTCTTGGAAGCAAAACATAATTGGATCAGAATAGTACTGATTGACAGATTACCAGGGAATAACAAGCTCTAAGGCCAGGGATGCAATCTGAAAAAGTGTTTTGAGAGAAAGAAGTTCAAGCCAATTCCATGTCATCAGGAATCAAAAAATAGCTTGAAGGAAGATTTGTCAATTTAATAGTAAACAGGAACTTAACAGCCTATAGAAATTCCAAAACTGTATTAAATGTTGCTGCTAGAGGATTGAACTTTATTTCTATATAAAGGTAACACCTTCTTTAATGTCAATATTTTCTTTAAAAAAACCCTATATTATAATATAGGAATTGCACTATAGCTCCAGACAGATGCACAACAAATACTCCCCCATTCCTGCAACGTCTCACAAGTGTACATCTTTGTGCAGTCTTTTCCTTACTCCAATGCCATCTTGTACAAGTGCACACTAGGACAGGAAAGAGTGTTTGAACTCTGAAAACTTAGTAAGACTAGAAATGTTTATGGGTGCCTTCCCTGTCTGTTTCCAGACCCAAGTCATTAAAAACTGCAAACAAAAAGAGTATGCAAACATAACACAAAATAAAAAATTACCAGGCATCTAATAACTGCTTTGACAGAATGAGCAGACACGAAAGATTGATAGCTGTTTTTCAAGCAATTTACATCCAAGAGCCTGTTCCAGCTTCTTAGGAAGAGTTCTGTCTGGCTTACCATCAATAACTACTGCCAGCATGGGTGACTGAAATGGCTTAGCTTCTTAAAAGCTATGTTTTCAAGTATTAAACCCCCTGCCTGAAGCCTCTCTTGAGATGTAAGCTCTCACAGCTTGGTTCGCGTGGAGATGACTTTGGCCTTCACACTTCAGCCAGGAGGTTTGCTCTGCAGGTTTGGGAATCAATTTGCTTCAAAGCAGATATTCAGTAGGGGCAGACCCTTTCCATTTTCTCATAAGCAGATAGAAGGTTATTTGTAAGCCAAGGGTATAAAGCTAGAGTGAAGGTAAAGCACAACAGAAAACCATTGAATTGACCTCTTCCATGGCATTCCAAAAAAACCCCAAGGCAACAGCCAACTTTTCCTTTGAAAAGCTTCCATCTTTTCAAAGATCAGGGATTTAAGACACTCCTACACTTCTCAGTAATACAACACCAGTGTGCAAAGAAAAAATGTGAACTAGACCCTATGTCCTTGTCTAAGAGTACTGATACAATTGCTGAAAATTTGGTATTTTTGTCTCTCTGTGTGCATGTATGTGTGACCATGTCTGTGTCTGTGCGCATGCGCATGTGCATCTTTGAATTAGTATTGATTCCTGGTTACTGCCTAGACAAGTCCCTGCAGTTTTTCTTGGCAAGTGGTTTTTGAAAGTGGTTGCCTCCTTTCCCACACTAAGAAAGAGTGAATGACCCAAAATCATCCAATTGATAAAAGACACAGCTATATAAATCTTCAAATAGTTGAAGATTGAGTTTATCAAGAAGACTCGAAAACCCAAGTTTCCAAAATGTGTATACATATGGATTTAAGATTTATATGTGCTCCTACCAATAGTTTTCAACTCTGTTGTTTTTAAGGTTTAAGGTTTTATTGCATTTATATACCTCCCTTCTCCCGAATGGGACTCAGGGCGGTTTACAGCCATATTAAAACAATCACATATCACATATGAAAATTAAAACTAATAAAATAATTAAACTATTTGGCCATAAAATTTAAAACCCCTGCTAAAAACCCTTTAAAAAATTTAACACAGATTTAAGTCAGACCGGCTTGATGAAACAACAGAGTCTTCAGGGCTCGTCGGAAGGCATGGAGGTCAGGAATCTTTCTTATATCCGGGGGTAGTTCATTCCATAGGGCTGGAGCTCCCACAGAGAATGCTCTTCCCCTAGGGGTCGCCCGCCAGCATTGTCTGGCCGACGGCACCCTGAGGAGGCCCTCTCTGTGAGAGCGTATTGGGCGGTGCGAGATATTCATTGGCAGAAGACGGTCTTGAAATATCCCAGTCCTAAGCCATGGAGCACTTTGAAGATGGTGACTAACACCTTGAAATACACCCGGAAGACCACCGAGAGCTAGTGCAGCTCGCGCAAGAGGGGAGTTACCCGGGAGCGATGAGTCGATCCCATAACCACTTGCGTGGCCGCGTTCTGGACCAGCTGGAGCCTATGGATGCTCCTCAAGGGGAGCCCCATGTAGAGAGCATTACAGTAGGCCAAACGGGAAGTGACGAGAGCATGAGTGACTGTGCATAGGGCGTCCCGATCCAGAAAGGGATGCAACTGAGCGATCAGGCAAACCTGATAAAAAGCCCCCCTGGCCACAGCCATCATATGATCATCTAAAGACAGCTGTGCGTCCAGGAGGATGCCCAAGTTGCGAGCCCTCTCTGAGGGGGGCAAGATTTCTTCCCCAATAGCCAGTGATGGCACCACCTGGCTATATCGGGGCACCGGAAGCCACAGCCACTCTGTCTTGGAGGGGTTAAGTCTGAGCCTGTAAAAGCTCTGTTTGACTCTGTACTAAGTTTGGCCTTGCCCTTTGTTTGGCAATTAGTTCTCTGGCAGCATTCCAAGGGAGATAAGGTGAGTGTTTATAAACACTCCCCTGATAGACTGTTTGACAAGCCTTTTGGACTGGGAATGTCAATAATTCACAGCCGTTTGAATTAAAGAGGTTTGCCAGGACTAAGTTTGTGCTTTATACTTTCTAAGGAAACCTATGTCAGAACACAAGGTTAGAGATCATGGAAGCACCAAGGAACCTTCCTATCTATCCTGAGCTACAAATACTCTCTTTTATTAAATCTTTTGTTTAAAAAAATATGCCTTGCAACAGTTATAATTCCAACAGTGTTTTGGACTTGATTAAATGGGATACAATTTGTAAGACATCTAGAAGTTTTTGAAGGGATTGATATTTCTAAATGTAATTGACTTTCTTCTTCAAAGGCAACTGGACTTCCTTTGTCTTTTCCTTAAGATGTTTCACTTCTCATCAAGTAAGTTCAACTGAAGAAGATTTTTGGATGAGAAGCAAAATATCTTCAAGGGAAAAAAAGCCCAGTTGCCTTTTGAAAAGCACCTTTGGGATAAGAGGTTGCTGCCGGATTACTTGGAGAGGTGGCTCAACAGTAGATGTTGGTGTATTTTCATATGTATATGAAATGTATATATGATAACATTTAATTTTCCAGTCTAGGGATTTCCCTGTTTAGAGAACCATGGGGTTTCATACTAGGATTAACCAGGTATACCTGGTCACCTTTTCAAGATCAGTCTGGGACCATCATTAATATACAGTAAGATTAATAACAATTACATATATTACAATAATTGCATATATAGTCATATATGCAAGTCAAATAAATAGTGAAACCTACAAAACATGACTTGCCTTCTACAACAGAAATCAGTATAATAAAATCAGTTGTGATAAAGCTACCAATAACCATCCAAGCTAAACAAGATATTGAGATGACTTTGCTGATACCATCATCATAATCTTCATTAGCAACAGAATATGCAATGCAACAAACAACAGAAAGTTTAGGAGCAAGATACTGACTGAAGGAAGGAAAGAAAGATCATGATATTATTTTTATATCAGTATTCTTTCAATACACAAATTAAAAAAAAAACCCCAAAGGAAGAACCAGCAAACTACAGAACAATTTTTAACAATTGTTTGACACAACAAGCCAAAACATTTATCAGACAGTAGGAACCACTCAGTATAAAAATTTGCCAAGTGGGAATTGGCAGAGTTAAATGGAGAAAAAATTACAATAAAAGAAATCTCACCCTATCCTCAAAATGTAAATTTCAGTGTGGTCCCTTATTGATTGCTAGGAACTCTCTGAGCCAGAGACAGCTGTCAGTCATTGAAATCCAGCTATTATGTGTTCCATTGTTTCCTCTCTTTCCACACTTTATTGATTGTTCAAAAAGCGGCCTCTGAAAGAACTGCTGTCATAATATTACAAAACTCTGGAAGTACAGATCAGAAAATTAAATATGTGTTTGTGTCAACCCAAATCTGGATATAAACTGGCTGTGGGTGATATGCCTAAATCATTTTGCTTTGGCTCTGAAGTTCATCAGAATCTGAAGAATTTCCCTAATTTAATATAAGGAATTCACGGGCCAAAATAGATTAAAAGCTTTTTTTTTTTAATGATTTGGGGTGGGCTATCTAGTGTGATTTGTTTTAGTTTGCCTGAAAATAGCTGGAATGTACCTTGAAATTGATTAGCTGGAATGCACCTAATAAATTATTTAGTTGTCATTGACTTGAGCACTATTCTTGATGGCTATGTAGGTGAATGATCACCATCCTGATCGGTCTCAAACAACAATCCATTGGTCTTCCAAGGATATTCCAGTAATCTCTTGGAATGCATCTCTCCTATTCTTTGTCTAGCTGGAATAGAGCTACTTATATATGGCTGCAACCCACAAAACAAATGCTGGATTTCCTGGCACAAATGGCATGGTCACATGAGGGCACCCTTTTAGATACACTCACAGAGAAGAAAACCAACTCTTCCTTCATTGCTTTCCTATAATTAACTGTGAATGTCAGGGGGTTCCTTGTCTCTCAATTTATTCTTTCAATTTATACTCTACCTTCCTTACCCAGAGAACACTAAAGGTTGCTATCAGTATAAAATAAAATATAAACAAGTTAAAGCTGTCCAAAACAATGGAAGTTATTAGTAGTATTACAGTGGAAATTATAAATCTCATCTTCTTTCCCAAAAATGAGGTCTAGAAAGTAACTCTCAGAGATGGTCTTGGTGATCAGTTGTTCTAATTAAAGTTTGCAGGTTATAAGACTTCAGGCAGGAAATCCTGAAATAATATGTGACCTTTGTGACATGGTGAGCAAAATATGGGGTTGAAAAATCTACTTTCAGGCAGCTGTAACATAATCATCCATCTGTTTCCTTGTAGCTGCCTGGAGCAAGGCAGAAGCACCTGTCTTTGTTAATAACCTATATGCCACCATGTTCCCCTTCCTAAAGAGAAGCAGCCTTCAGAATATTACCACCATATAGTTACATTTTTGCTTGGAGCACTGTTTAATCCCATTTCTTCAATAATGACTGCCAGTACATTCATTATGCATTCAAGTGCAGGTAGTCCTCAACCTATGATCACAATGGAACCCCAAATTTATGTTGTTAAGTGAGAAATTTGCTAAGTGAGTCTTGCCCCATTTTACAACTTTTCTTGCCACATTTGTTAAGTGAATCACTGCAATTGTTAAATTAGTAAGAATCCAGTTTCCCCATTGACTTGGCTTCTCAAGAAGGTTGCAGAAGAGGATCACGTGACCCCAGGACACTGTCATTGTCCTAAGTGTGAATCAGTTGTCAAGCATCCAAATGTAAATCATGTACTCATGGGGATGCTGCAAGAGTCATAAGTAACATTTGTGCAATACCTGCATGACAAAATCGCTCAGATTAGGGAAGGCTTGGACTCTGACTGGGTAGGTACCGATGGAGTGATGGAGGTAGGTCTTGAGAGTGTTATCTGGGAGGAGTTTGACCCTGTGGCTCTCGAGGACATGGACAGGTTTCTGGGTAGACTGAGCGCTCCCACATGTTTATTGGACCCGTGTCCCTCCTGGTTGGTGTTGGCCTCCCAGACGGTTACACAAGGCAGGGGATTATTAATGCTTCTTTAAGTGACAGTTACTTCCCCCACACCTTGAAAAAGGCAGTGGTGAGGCCCCTCTTCAAGAAGCCTTCCTTGGACCCAGCTGTATTAGCAAATTATCGTCCAGTCTCCAACCTTCACTTTGTGGTGAAGTGAGAGTGTGGTGGCGCGACAAATTCCCCAGTACCTGGATGATGCTGTCTATCTGGATCCATTCCAATCAGGCTTCAGACTGGGGTACAGCACGGAAACAGCATTGGTCGCATTGGTTGATGATCTGTGGAGGGCTTAGGACAGAGGTTGTTCCTCTGTCCTTGTCCTATTAGACCTCTCAGTGGCTTTTGATATCATCAACCATGGTATCATGCTGTGCCGGTTGGAGGGGTTAGGAGTGGGGGACACTGTGATGCGGTGGTTCTCCTCCTTCCTCTCTGACCATACCCAGTCTGTGTTGGCAGGGGGTCAGAGATCGACCTCGAGGTGCCTTGTTTGTGGGGTGCCGCAAGGGTCAGTCCTCTCACCCTTCTGTTCAACATTTATGTGAAGCCTCTGGGTGAGATTATCCGTGGTTTTGGGGTGAAGTTCCATCAGTACACTGATGATACTCAGCTGTACATTTCCACCCCGGACCACCCCAATGATGTACTTGACGTGATGTCCCGGTGTCTGGAGGCTGTGCGGATCTGGATGGGGAGAAACAGGCTCAGACTCAACCCCTCTAAGACTGAATGGCTGTGGTATCCGGCGTCCCGGTATAACCAGCTGGTTCCATTGCTGACTATTGGGGGTGAGATTTTGGCCCCCACAGAGAGGGCTTGCAACTTGGGTGTCCTCCTGGATGTGCGGCTGTCTCTAGAAGATCATGTGATAGCTGTGGCCAGGGAGGCCTTTTATCAGGTTCGCCTGATCCACCAATTGCACCCCTTTCTGGACCGGGACTCCTTGCGTATGGTCACTCATGCCCTCGTCACTGCCTGTCTGGACTACTGTAATGCTCTCTACATGGGGCTCCCCCTGAAGAGCACTCAGAGGCTCCAACTGGTCCGGAATGCAGCCACACAGGTGATTATGGGAGCAACATGGTGCACCCATTAACACCTCTCCTGCACGAGCTGCACTGGCTCCCGGTGGTCTTCTGGGTGCGATTCAAGGTGTTGGTGACCACCTTTCAAGTGCTCCATGACTTAGGACCTGGGTACTTATGAGATCATCTTCTGCTACCGATAGCCTCCCACTGGCCAATACGCTCCCACAGAGAGGGACTCCTCAGGGTGCCCTCAGTCAAACAATGTCGACTGGTGACCCCCAGGGAGGGAGCCTTCTCTGTGTGGGCACTTGCCCTCTGGAATGACATGCCTCCAGAGATACAGATGATCCCTGACTTACCCACCTTTCGCCCTGCCCTCAAGACGTTTTTATTCCAACAAGCCGGGATGGCCTAAACATGACTTTTAACTGTTGGTTTATTTTTAAGACATTGGGGCCAAATTATTTAATACGTTTTTAAACTGTTTTTAAATTTTGTATATGGGTGTGTTTTATTGTTGGCTGTACACCACCCTTAGTCCTTTGGGAGAAGGGCGGTATAAAAATTAAAACAAACAAACAAATAAATAAATAAAATAAAGTGTGAAAAATGGTCATCAGTAACTTTTTTCAGTGCTGCTGTAATTTCAAACAGTCACTAAACGAACTGTTGTGGGTCGATGACCAACTGTATATGCTGTATATGATCATGGAAAGTCTATTAACAGGGGCAGGCCTTACGTGCCATTATAAGACAATTCCATATCTGAGTACTAAAGAAAGATAAAATAATGAAATTTATTTGAATATAAGTAGCTCAGGTTGGTAGCTGAGTTGTTGGTCTGAGCTCCAAGCTTGGCAATTTGGTTGCAAACATTTCATCACTATTTGAGGAGACATCATCAGTGTGTTTTGAATTGTGCTTGTCTGTCAGAGCAAAAAGGTCTTTAAATACCT
The DNA here is from genome assembly GCA_030761175.1 of Masticophis lateralis. Classification (NCBI taxonomy): domain Eukaryota; kingdom Metazoa; phylum Chordata; class Lepidosauria; order Squamata; family Colubridae; genus Masticophis; species Masticophis lateralis. The sequence continues at coordinate 258,957,721 of JAUDYJ010000001.1, read as the reverse complement.
TTTTATGTGATCCAAATTAGTGTGGATGTTGTTTGTTTGGCTACTTCTGAGTCATGGACTGACTTCAGATTGTTTGATTGGCTGGCTGTTGTTTCTGAGCTCAGGCCAACAGCCCAACGATAACAATGGCAGCCCACAATCACTTTCTTTACTCAAGACAAGACATATATAGATGTCAACATCACACCAGTTCATTTTCCTCCCACTTCCTTTCCTCCAGCCATCAAATGATTATCCTTATTGGTAAGATGATATGTCTACCATGTGGCTGTTATCTTTGCTTGCCCTTACATATTGCGTCCTAACAGGCATCAAGTCTTTAACTCAGATGGAGCACTTGAGTTGTGTTGGCATTTAAACCCAAGCAGAAACTCCTTAGGCACAATTTGTGCTAGAAATTCTAGATAACGGAGTGATCTCATTCGATACTGATTTAAAGAGCATCTTCCTCACCCATCAATGTTCAGGAAAAAATAATAATCTTAAACCCATAAAAACTACTGCTGTCATGCAATAGTATTCTCAATAGCAACAGCAATATAAGCCTTGCAATAACTAGTGGAGTGCAAAGATTTTAATGAAACCCCAAAGCAATGCAAAACAGAATTAGGTCATAAACTATAAACAGAAAAATAAAGAGCAAAAACCTAAAACATTAATCCTGGGTATTAAAATTCATTCTTCAAGAGACTTTTTAAACTGTCAGAGGGCCAATTTAAATATTATGGATGCCAAATGGAGATCATTTAAAACCTATCTTTGTGGGATTGCTTGGCCCTGGTCAAGTGACGGCAAGGATGGGACTTATTTGCATAAACTGTAGGTTTCAGACCTGCCCCCATGTAAAATCACTTTAGGTCACAACCTTCCATAGGGCCAGCTACTCTTTCAGTCGTCCTTGCAGAATATATTAATATTTGGAATAATCACTAATATCCCATGTGCATGTAAAATAGTAGGCTATTTTCTGAAAGAACCAGAAGTTTTATAAAGTTTCAAATTTGCATCTGCTGTAGCTCAATAAGGACATCAACACTGTTGACAAGAAAGTTACAGGAAATCATCAGTGCCCAAAACATCAAAGTGGAGTTTCTCAGACAGCTTCTTTCCTTGTATTTGTATTGCTTTGTAATATCCAAAAATGGTTTGCCAATCTGATATTGCTAAAACTGCAATAACCCTAACCCTTCTAGGGCTTCCAAATAGGGTAAGCTGGCAATTCATACATAAAAGAAACTTGGTTTTTTTCTCAACTATTTACAATTAATTCAAAGAAAATTAGCCCAGTGTAAACTGTTGAAAAACTAACTCGCCACCCAAAAAAGACTGAGATATACAAAAGATATATGGGTTGCCATTCACTTGGAAGTGTCCAAAGCTCAGTGCTCACTGCACTTCTTGACTTAAAACCCCAAAATCTATATTATCCCTGACATTAATTCTATATTCTACAAATACCGTCCTTTTACCTCTCTGTACCATAATCATCTTTTTTTTAAAAAAAAAAAATCCATATATACTTTGCTATGATACCTCTTACAGTTCTCTACAGATAAATATAACAGCAGCCCTTCTCTGTTGTGGTGTTGACAAGTAACAGGATTACAGAACAGTGCATATTGGCCCTCGTAACTGATCAATAAGCTAATATCTAAATTATCTTACAGCAGATGTACTATAATACATAGGCATCAGTAGTCCTCAGAATAGTTACAAGACCACTGGCCCATTTAGAATAGAATAACAGAGTTGGAAGGGAACTTGGAGGTCTTCTAGTCCAACCCCCTGCTTAGGCAGGGAACCCTATACCACTTCAGACAAATGGTTATCCAACATCGTCTTAAAAACTTCCAGTGTTGGAGCATTCACAACTTCTGGAGGCAAGTTGTTCCACTGATGGTGAAATGTTCCACCATTTCTTATTACGTATTAACATGAAAATACAAAGGTCATGTGTTTTGTGAGAGGCTTTTGAAAAATAACTTGGGCATTTGAGGGATACAAAATAGAGCAGTCTTCCTGTTTTAAGTGTTCAGGCTTTGTATTGAAAATACTCAGAGGAACAACACACCTCACACTATTCTGATTATTGTGAATTCCTGATTTCAGCAGGAATTATTTCTTTTTCTCTAGAGGTGCTCAATACATACCAGATTTATTGAAACTTCTCAATGGTATAATATTGACACATCTAAATCCAGGCATACGTTATAATAAATGAGAGAGAGAGAGAGGGAGGGAGGGAGGGAGGGAGAGAAAGAGAGAGCGCAAACCAGCTTGCTAAGAAAATTATTCCTAGGAGTGAAATATGTGGCAATATTGTGATACATCTGGAGTCATGGCTCATAAAATTCCAGAACAAGGATGTGGTTATGAATGTCCTACTGACTAAAATGTCACTTTTAATCTCAAAACTTGACACATCTTCTTCCCACAGATAACTATTATTCTTCCTGAAAACATCACATAGAAGTTAAATTACAAAATTGGGATTTTTGCTGAAAGACTTTACAGTGTGAAGACATAAGTACTGAATTGCATTAAATTATGTTTTACTTTATTGTATTTTTTACCAAAATACTCATAATGAATTAATGTTTAATTTTTAGGTTATTTTCTGGATGGAAAGAAACATTCCACACTCAGCTTCTTTAGGCAGATAAATATCCTAAAATATTTTTTGCTGTTGCTCAGTTTGCAATTGTAGCTTCAGCACCTGATAGTGGAGTAGATCATTGGCCTTTTTAGAAGATATATTATATTATATTTTTGTGTTCTTTCGCATGACCTGCAATAAAATTTGTAATGATAATATATTTTATGCTACCCAACTCTCAATGACTATGGGCATCTCACAACAACCAGAAAAAGAAATTACAATAAAACCACTAAATGATAAAAAGTTAAACATACAAGATGGAAAACACAATGAAGCAAGAGGTCTCTCTTTCACAAAGGTCTTAATGAAGAGCCATGTTTAAAAAATCTGGGGCAGATTGAGGACCATTTGAATCTTAGAGGAGATGGTGGTGATGGTGATGATGATGACATTGATGATTATGAAATTAAATATTTACAACAATTTTAAATTTGTACTAAAACCATCTATATAATCAAGATCAGGGCTGTCAAACTCCCGGCCTACGGGCCAGATGTGTCACATGCTAACTACGCCCCCACCCAGTTTAGCGAAGGGGGGAAAGTCCTGATATGTCACGTGACGCCACCGTAATGATGTGAGTTTGACACCCCTGATCAAGATCATTCATAAAATCTACTAAAGCATTAGCTTGTGGCAGTTGCATTGCACAGTGGGAATTAATGGAAGGCAATAGGCATTACTTTCAACTTTTATTGAAGAGAATGCTGCAGAAATACTTTTGCACGTATATTTCACTTGAGTTTACCTCAGGTGTTGTTTCTCTTTCCATTTAATATAAATGAAACCTGAATCACCAAGCGTTCTACATGTTAGATTATTTCCTTCAACTATTCCATTCTTGCCTTATTTAGCTACCTCAGACTTTTTCTCTTAAGAAGTCACTGCAATACCTAGAAGCAAAATTCAGAGACGATTTACAGATACCTAAATTTTTTATATGAATTTTTATTGTTCATGTTTCTTTTTCCACGCTTTTACCTGAGGAGTATGAATACTTTGTAAATTATACAAATTTGGACTCGGTGTTACTTTTTCTGGAAGCTTCTCCAGTGCAAACATCTAGTGAGACTGTTTTAAAATTTTACAACTTCCCCTCTCAAAAAAAAAAAAAAGCATTATCTCCTCATTAACATTATTGTTTCAAAAACATTATTACCTCAGCATTCAAGACCTCATCTTCCTTCACTGTGAAAACAACTAGTAAGTTTCTTATTTATATTAATGCACAAAAAGGTAATTCTTACATGAGCAGCACTTTTTTCTTAAAGAAAAAAGCAAATTTATACAGAAAACAGCATGATGTACTTATTTCAAATTTACATGCACTTTAGTTCTTAAATATTTATTGTTAGGGTTCATAGTTACAGAAAGGAAAAAAATGTTACATTCAAATTCATTAGCTTTCCTTTTATCACCATGATCCCATAAAGCAAAATTATTTGCTGCCTTCTCAAGTGAATAGCTTCTGAATAATCAGCTACTAGACAGCAGCAGCAATCTAAGGCAAAGAGCTATCCCATCACAAATCTAATTGACATTATATTTAAATAATAGTTTGCATTAATTTCAGGAAGTCTTACTGAAGCAATGATGTTTAAAAGCAAACAGATTGTTAGAAGGTTATTTCCATTCAGATTTTTTTTCCCCAAAATTGTACGTGAAAGAAATCTGAGGGACAAGCTATAAGTTACTATGAAGAAAGTGGGGGAGGGATCAGGTTTGAGTGCAAAGAACATGCTTTGGACCAGACTTAGAGCATAGTTAACCTTATCCCCCATTCATACTGTAGTCCATATTAACTCATCCGTTCTTCAAGAAAAATGGGAATAGGAAAGAGATATTGCCCAGTTTATCTTTAAAATAATATGTTATCCAATTTTCGGTTCCTAAGAAAAGCCAATGTCTAGGCATTCCTAGATCATCAGCTGTCTAGAAAATAATAATTCACCATGAAATGCTTGTTTTTCAAGCCAGTAAAAGTTAGTATTGAGCTCCACTTGTAGCCCCAAATGGCTAGAGGAAATCAAAGCCCAAGTATCTGTATGATAGTTCATTAATATTGTAGTTACTCAGTGTTTGGAAAGAATAATTGAAAGCACCACTAAGTTCATTGATTTGAGTCATTGCCTAAGTTCCATGTGCCAAGATGTTGTCCAAATCTAATAAAATCTTATTTCACTCGCTTGAGATCGGCCACCCTCGGGAAAGCGTCACTGGATAATAGCCATCTGTATCACATATGTGTCAGACCATGAATCAAAAAGTTTCTTTTGTTTCTGTTCCCACTCAAGGCTGCCTATATTACTAGTCTTTAATTATCCATTCATAATATTGCCATTATATTTTATGTTAAATTGACAAACTGCACAATCCATTAAACATATATACCATAGGCATTTTTTCCCCTTCTGTTCAATTGTGTGCAATTCTTGAAGGTTGCCTGGAGAAGTCCCTGAAGTTTTCTTGGCAAGATTTTTCAGAGGTAGTTTGCTATATTTCAGTGGTTAAAGATGCTGAACTTGTCAGCTGGAAAGTTGACAGCCCTGATTTGAGATCTGAGCTCTACACAATGGGGTGAGCTCCCATTCCTTGTCCCAGCAACTGACCACCTAGCAGTTCAAAATCATGCAAATGCAAGAAGATTAATAGGTATCACTTCAGTGGGATGGTAACAATGTGCTGTGCACCTTTGGCATATAGCCATGCTGGCCATATGCCCATGGAAAATGTCTTCAGGCAACGCTGGCTCCTTCAGCGGTAATGACACTGTGTCCTAGAGTCAGACATAATTGGATAGGAAAAACTTTATCTTTATGTTGTTAGAGCTAAGAGAAAGTGATCAGCCTAAGGCTTTGTGTTTAAGGCAGGACTATAATTCACAGTTTCCCAATTTCTGCCACAGCACCAACCTGGCTCTCATTATAGGCATTACCACTAGACAAGGACAATGCTTGAAAAAGAGACACAAAGAGACACGAGAGTTTCAGAAGGAGAAAAAGAGGTGTGGGTAGAACAGCATCCATAACAATTTCTACTCTGGCTCAATCAACAGCTTCCACCCATTATGTAAACAGATATCCACCCATTATCTAACAGATAATTTTTGAGGAAACTTGTCCCTCAAAATTAGAAATAGATTGCCTATTTCAGCTCTGAAGTAATGATTTAATGACCTAATCTAGATCAGGCTGTGATATTGGTAAATTAACTGTTACTCATGGGTCCTTGTTTAGTAGGATTCACTCCTGAAATTATAACAATTTTTTTTAAGTTCCATGTCATATAAAGGAAAGTGAAGATTAAATAAGGGCTGGATAAGAAGGATTATTGGAAAGCAATGGTCCCCAACCAATTTGGATCTCTGAGACCTTCCTTACAATAGAGATGGGCAATCATTTTTTCCATCAAAGTATAGAATCTCCATGATAATCTTTTCAGCTACTGCCCACCAGTTCACAATTTCACATATGGATACAACCCCCACCCCCCAAAAATCTTTGTAAAAAAGTAATTTTTGAGGAATGGCTCAAATTCCATGAGATCACCAATTCTATTATTTAGCTCAAGAACATGGTATCTTCTGCTTTGGAGACAATGATCCCACTAGAGTATCTCATGCTACTTTGCTAACGATTGTATGTTTAACTATAAAAAGATGTCAGATAAAGATACATAAAACTCCACAAATTTTGGATGGGAATAAAAATGCAAATAGCTTTTTAGACACAGCCACATTGTATCAGAAGAGAAGGATTTGTCATAGACACCTGCTATCCATTCAAAAGGCTAATGAATTTTATTGCTTTCTTGATAATGTAATGCTTTCAATACCACTTCACATCTAATACTATCAGTACATGTTGTTTCCTGTACTGCTACATTGTTTATATGTCATCCCAATCTTTGCAGCAGGCTATAGTAAATGAAAACATTTACAACTCAGAACATGGAGTTATACTAAAATGAGTCAATCCAATGAAAAATATATAATATACTTAAACTCTGAAAACCCAGTCAAAGTGGTTGGTCTTAAATTCCATCTTAAATATAAACAGGGAGAGGCCCAGGCTTACTTCATGGAGAAACTCTTCAATCAGTCTGGAATAGAAATAGAAAATAGAGCAATAGCGAAGAAATAGAGCCATAGAGAATTTGAAATGATTCACCTATTTTTAAGAACCACTGTATACCGTGACATGCAAATATGTTGTGCTGTTGCCTGAAGATATGAATGATTTTGCAGAAAATGTTTGCAGTGAGAATTATGGATCTGAAAACCAAAATCCAAGGTGGTTGTATTTGATAGGGAATATGGAATGAATTACTTCAAGTAGAATTTTACTAAAGATGGCATGAAAAAAAATTTAAGACATGCAAAAACTAGTAAAAAGCGGTGGGCACTAAGTAGTTTGTTTAAAGGAAAGATATTCATGAAATAAGTGAAAATGGCTATGATAAGAATGTGCTTCTGCCCATTTGTTATATGGAAATGAAAACCAGTTGTGTCAGGAGAAATATAAATGTTGAATGTTGTAAAAATGGAATACTTAACAAGCATTTGTGGTGAAATAAGAAGAAGTAGAAGAACAAATGAGTAGAGAATGAACATGACTGAATAGAAAACTACATGACTCAAGTCACAAAAAGAGATATAGAAGGAATGAGTTGAGAGGAGCAAGAAGAGAAAGTCATGCTTGGGTGGACTTGATGAGATCTTGTAAAAGAGACAAGCGGGAAGCCTAAAGAATCAAAAGCAATATGTGGAACACTGTTAACATGAAAAAAAAATTGAAAGGTTTGATGAACGGGAGTTGGTGTTTTAGTTAGTTAGTTTGTTTCTTATTTGATGCCTTGATACCAGTTTCTTTGGATTTAATTCTTATTCCTGCTCAATACTGTTTAAATAAAAGAGAAGAACATGATGGATATTCATGTATATATCCAAGTTAGTGTAGTATTAAAAGCACCAGATACTATGAATTCTAGTCCTGTATTAGGCACAGATCCCTCTCAGTCTTAGGAATAAGGCAATGGCACACCAGTTCTGAAAATCTTGCCAAGCAAATTGCATATTCTTGACCAAGAAGACAAGTTTGACTGAAAAGCATGGACACAATCATAAATGAGCTTTGAAAATCAGGAACAGATCATACAGAATCTTCTGCAATCTCCATATTTTGCAATACAACATGGGAGAAGTACTGACAAATCATTTATTAACTCCATCACTCCGCCTCTTCCCTCCAGGTCTTTCTCTGTTTCTCACACAGTGAGTTTCTCATACAAAATGCAGATTGTATGACAAGCAAATATTTTTAATATGAATAAGCACATTTTATTAAATTTAACATACACCGAGATAATAAAACAATAGCCTGATAAGAAATAAAAGTATCAGAGAAAAATACAGTTGGGAAAATGAAGTTACAGAAAAGGTATAAATTATATTGAGAATATAGCTGCAAAATTAATAATCATGATAATAAAAAAGAAGAGAAGGAGTGAAAGTCTTGGAAAATAATATGAAGAGGATTGCCACCCCTTCCCCAAACTGTACTTTTTTGCTACTGTGTCAAAGGAAAAATGTTGAAAATCAACACACATCAACAATTCTTTCTTTATTGTCCCAACAAAGGACAATATTGGTCCTGTAGTATATCCTGGTGGGCTTCAAATTTTTAGAAAGGGGTCTCTGCCTGGTTGTTGGGTGGGCATGGCCATAGTGGGCGCGGCCTAGTCGGCCTCCTGCACCATTTTTGCATACCCCCCCTGGGCTCCAGAGGTTTTTCTCGTGCCTCTGGGAGGGTGAAAACGGCTTCCCCAGGCTCCGGAGGCCAGAAATGGAGGCCAGAAACGGCCCTGTTTCTGGCCTTCCCAAACTTCTGGTAGGTCCATTTTTTGCCCTCCCTGAGCCTCCATGTGCATCCTGCATCCAAAACAGGCCGTGTGGGGGCTCCTGGGAGGGGAGGTGGGGAGGGGCCAGCCAGAAATGGAATTTGGGGGTTCTCCAAACTGCACAGAATCTTAGCTAAAGGTTCTCCTGAACCCCTGTGAACCAGAGGTGAAATCCAGCAGGTTCTAACAGATTCTGGAGAACCGGTAGTGGAAATTTTGAGTAGTTCGGAGAACCGGCAAATACCACCTCTGGCTGGCCCCAGAGTGGGGTGGGAATGGAGATTTTGCAATATCCTTTCCCTGCCACACTCACCAAGCCACGCCCACAGAACTGATAGGAAAAAATTTTGAATTTCACCCCTGGTGCGTACCCCCAGCAGCCCTCCCAGCCTAGTGGTCAGTGTAACTCCTGTGAAGAGATTCCAATACTTGCCTGGATTTTAATGGAATCAGATTTTAACTTTCTACCTGAGCTCAAAGAAGAGCTGATCTCTGTATTCGGAGGGCAGAAATCTAACCTTAGCAAGGACTATTGAAATAATAATATGTGGAAGGTGGAAGGCAAAGCTTAGCTATCCATACCCTATCAGACAGGGATCAGAGGGCATGTGTACTCAGGAAGACAAAGGTGAAAAGAAAGCATCTTGAGATTAGCAATGTCACAGACAAAGAGCAGGCAGAGTTAAAAATAGAGAAGGAACCCAGAGGAAATTTCTAACTACTTACCCTCATGGCCCTTTCTGATCAGTAGTTTGGAGAAGGTGAAGCATCATGGTGATGAAAGTGACATTTTCACTGCTCTGAAGTTCCTTATTCCAGCCAATAAATGCACCTCTGATAAATGTGCAATATAAGTCTGAAACTATGGAAAGTTACTTTCACTTTTCTTAATAGATACTTCTAGTTTGCATAAAGAAAATGTGCTGGTCAAAGAAATGCATTTAGTGCCTTGTGTAATAATGCTATGGAATAAATATAAATAAATCCTGGAGTTCAGCTTAATTTATTTTACTGTATTTTACCTCCACTAAATCAAAAATATTCTACATAATCTATGTAGAAGAGAGACTAAATATTTACACAAATACTGCAAGCTTGCTTCATTACCCTGACAGCCTACTGCAAGCATTAACCCAGATCTGGGCACCCAGAATGATTCAGACTACAGCATGTACAGAAAACGGCAATAAAGCTGACCAGGAGACTAAAATAAATATCCAAGGAAAAGAGAGAAGAAACTTGGTATGTTTAACCTGCAGAAGAGTAGATGGGGAAAAATATTTATGTTTTATTTGCCTGTTTGTTTGTTGAACAATATTTATAAGCTGCCTTGAAGGGTGCAGAAGAAAGCAATGATAGGATGTATGAAACAGACAAACTCTGGCTGAATAGTAAGAGCCGAGGTGACACAGTGGTTAGAATGTAGTACTGCAGGCTACTTCTGCTGCCGGCTGCCTGCAATTTGGCAGTTCAAATCTCACCAGGCTCAAGGTTGACTCAGCCTTCAATCCTTCTGAGGTCAATAAAATGAAGACACAGATTGTTGGAGGCAAAATGCTGACTCTGTAAACTACTTAAAGAGGGCTGAAAAGCATAGTGAAGCGATACTTTTATTAAGTGCTATTATTAAGTGCTATTACAAAAAAGTTCCTAATAAACACGGGAAAGCCATCTATTGAAAATTGTTTTATCTGCTTTCCCAGATGGAGCAGGGAGTTGGGCTTGATGGTCTAAAGGGGTCAACTCAAACTAAATTTATTTTTATTGTATTAACGTTTATGTACAACATGCATTTTCTTTATGCTTTTATTGTGTTGTTTTTAATTCATGTCCAAATGTTGTTGATCCTAAATATCCTGGTTTGTTGGATGGAAAGGGGATAGTCTACACCAGTGGTGTCAAACTGGCGGCCTGCAAGCCAGATGCATCATGTGCAAGTCATGCTCACCCCAGCTATGTGAAATGAAAAAAATGTTGCAATACATCACATGATGGCAATGTGATGCCCCATGTTTGACACCCATGGTCTATACAATATACCCAGTGTTTTGTCTGAGCGCACATTGATCTGGGTCACCTTTCTTGACCTTGAGTGATGTCCTCTCTCTCCAGCCCTTGCAAACCAACTGAACTCTTATAAGTTTTGTTGCATGTTGTTTTTCTCAGCATTTGTCTCATGTGTTATGGACTCCACTCAGTTGCATTGTGCTCACTTCATTCTTGCAGCAAAGTCTAACTGGATATGATCTAATAAGAAATTTTGTTTGTCAGCCAGCTTGTTGGAGAACTAAAGGAACACAAAAACCTTCCTTCCCCGATCCAGCACTTTAATAAGTACATTGTGGTGGCTCTCTGAAGATGAGACACACAGGTAGAATAAATACTATATTTATGAAGCCAACTGTTTGTTCAATACAAAAGGAAATGTTCCCAAAGACCAACTTACTTGTTCTCTTTCCCGTATATGCCTGCTAAGAAAACTGAGCAGTGACCAAATATTAGGTCACACTCACATGAGCTGATATTGTGAGTAATTAACTGCTTGGATTCTACTCTAAACACTTTCCAAACTCTTTTCACCCTCTGCTTGGGATGCAGCATCTTTTGCTATGGGTATGGGCCATAGAATTTGCTATGGGCAAATTCAGATTGTTAGTCTACACAGCTTTTGGTCTAAACACACATTGATCTGGTCCACATTTCTTAACCTTGGGTGATGTCCACTGTCTACAGACTTGCAGACCAACTGAATTCTTATAAATTAAGATGGGGAGAGGACATTTGGTTGCCCCTCTATTGTCTTGCCATGGGTCACAGCTCCAGCAAACAAAATAAGGGATTCTAAAAATAGGTTTACCAGAAGGATTTGAGTCAAGGCACATGGGGAACTGTCCCAGGAAAATAGGGGAAAGGTAGCTAGCTGGGTTTATTTTTTTCTCTCCTCACCCTTTATAATACACAGACACACAGACACATATATCTACACATGCCCACACACATACACAGATATCTATACACATGCGTATACATGCATATGCATACATGGGGCTTATGTGTTACAAGGATTGCAATTGTAGTAGGCCCAGCAAAAAGAATCAGAATCAGAATAGAGTTGGAAGGTACTTTGAAGGTCTTCTAGACCAGCCCCCTACTCAAGCAGGAGATCCTATACCCATGATGGAGAACCTATGGCACGCGTGCCAGAGGTGGCATGCAGAGCCCTCTCTGTGGGCACACGTGCAATTACCAGCTGCTCTTCTGGTTTCCAGCACACGCATGCACACCGGCCAGCTGATCTTTGTGTGTGCCAGAGCCCCAGAAACCTGGAGTCCAGGTGGCCAGCGCACACATGCGCGTTCCAGTTTGGGCACTCAGTGCCGGAAAGATTCGCCATCACTGTCCTATACCATTTCAGACAAGTGACTGTCCAGTCTCTTCTTAAAAACCTCCAGTGATGAAGCGCCCACAATTTCTGAAGACAAACTGTTCCACTGGTTAATTGTCCTCACTGTTAGGAAGTTTCTCCTTAATTCCAAGTTGCTTCTCTCCTTAAAAAAAGAGAATCTACAAACCTAAAATGGTTGTCATAACAACTGTTCTGAAATGGTTTCAGTGTTTGTAATGAACTAAATTCCAGTACTGCCCATATATATACACTGATAGATATAAAACTGCTTTACAGAAGAAATTGCTTTTTTTAACCGTACTGTGTATCTTTTAAACATATACAAGATATCTGAGAGAAAAGCTTGTCACTGTGCAGAACAATAAAATCCTAATTAATACCTCAGGTTCTAGTGCTGGCTCCTCAGTTTCCAGCCCACACACACTGATGTTGAAACAGCTCATCCTTTCAGAAACAAAAAAAAGAAAGAAAGAAAGAAAGAAAAAAGAACATTCATTTCAATAGGAGAAGATTGAATTGTGGTTTTAATTACTTATTTTGATTTCTTGGGCTTATGTGCATGTGTGTATAATTTTTTTAAATAAATAAAATGTAGTGTAATTAAAATATCCATAATTGAAACCAGGGAGAAAAATCCTTCCTTTTGCAATAAGATGCCGTACTGAATAGGTTAAAACTGCGCAGATACTGAGTATTAAACATTTTACTGACATTTCCATGTAAATCTACATTTTCATATTCCTTTTGAGGTTTCAATTGCTATATGGTGCTCACTTAACCCCAATGGATTTGGAGGAGGGGGAATAGTTATTTTCACAGTTGTTGAAATGAATTATATCTCTATTAGCTTCGGAGAGAACTGAAATACAATTTCTACCAAGTCAAAATAATTTTTACATATGATTTAATTTTCACATTTCACGTGGAAGAACTGCACAGAAGGTGAAGAAAAGTTATTGAATATTTTTTTAATTTCAGATTTGTGTTTGTTTTCTATTTTTAGTAACAATTGTTACTACCATTTTCTTAACATCTATACAGAGCTGTGGCACACTTGCACGAGCTGACGCTGTGAGTACTTAGCTACTTGGACTTTACCCTAAACATCTCAGAACTGAACTGCAGTGCTCTAGAGATATTTTAAGGGGTGGGGGGACCTCTTTACCAACCTTCTTTTTAAAAATATTTTTCTAGTCTCCGAACAGAGAAAAACTGGATTTTCCCCATATCACACTTATTTGCAAAATTATGCAAGATTATCCATTCTTCTTTAGGAGAAATTTTAACTCCCATAACTTCTTGTGCCAAATGAGAATATTGCAATTGATGAACAATTACAGCTATTCAGTAGACTAATGATGGTACAGGCATCTGTGACCAGATGGTCTCAATATAACATTTCCAAATGCATGTGAGTTATGTCAAATTGTAGTGAGTAATTCCACCAACATTAACACAAAATATAATGGGCATGGCCTGTTTCAATGCGGATATTATTTGGAAATGGAACACCTCACAGTGGCTATGTTTTTCTATTACATTTGCATTTACAATTGATTAAATCCTAGGCTGATTCTTGGGGCATTGCCAACCTAGTAAAACTGTCTAAGAATGACAGAAGAAGATATATCTTGGTGGATGTCACAGAACTCAGTCACAGAGAATAATAATTGGAGGGAGCTTGGATTGGAGTATCTCATCCATTCCTCCGTTCAATGCATGATCTACTAAATGCTAGTATGGTCAATAACTCGGAAAAATGGCTAGCATGCCCTCTATTTCCCAGTAGCATGCCCACGCTTTCTCTTTTTGGGGAACAATATGCTTCCATTGACTTCATGGTCAAACTTCAGGTGTTTTGATCTTAATGTGCTTTTGGAAGTTGCTGTTTGTATCATCTTTGCAGGCATGAAAAAGGAGTTTTGAATTGTTTGAATCTAAGGGAACTAAGCATGAGTAGGTCAATTTATTCATTCCAGTGAGGCATTTGGAATGCATTTCAAAATTATTGTAAGCTTTTCTGAGGCGCCTTAACTAAAGAAGGTGCTACAAAAAATCAGAAAATAAATAAATGCGAATCGTGTTTTTTTTCCGCCATGTGGAAATGCTTTCTATAAAGAAATACCACTACATGTTCAACATATGACATATAAAGAAGTGATAATGTTTCTATCAAGTTAAAAGTTCTATTGTTGCATTGATATGTGGGCCCAACATGCCAAGATATAGCATGTTCTCTATTTAAAATCAAGAACTGTAGAAATTATGTGTTTTTTCTCTTCCAAAAAGCAGTAAATAAATGAGATGAATTTGCTGGAAGAATAAAACACCTTTACTGCCATGTTATTTTTCTTATTCACAGATAAAGTATTCTTTCTTAACCTAAACCATCAATTAGTAGATCCAGGATTTGGAGAAAAAGATACATGAGAAAATTATAACGATACAAGCCATTCTAAAACGAGTAAAACTGAAGAAATATTCTTGGAAACTCTTTTCATCTGTCAGAGAAAACGATTAGGGTAGTCATATTCCCAACCCATTAAAACTTGATAAATTTGCATAACAATGTATCTATTAATCTACCAACATAGCTGCAAATTCAGAAGTGGATTCTCATTGAAGTAGAAATATATTTTATAATTAAATTGTATGTCTTCTGTAATCTGTTTCCTAACTGTCAATTTGGAGTCAAAAAATTGAGACAGAAGACTATTGTCTTCTGCCTCTTCCTGGATAATTCCAAAATGCACAATTTTATTATTTTTTTAAGAGTTGATAAGAGTTGATAAGCTAAGATATAAGACAAAATAAGCAAACAGTATCCAGTTTCAATCATATAAAATGTCTCCAGAAGAGAAGGTGGTTCTAAATTAATATTCTTCTCTGTTTTTAATTTTCCCAGTAAGAAGAGATTTTAGCATCATGTTAAAAAATAAGGAACTCATTTGCTTAGTGAGGTTTGTTTATTTATTTATTTTTCACATTTCTGAACTGCTCATCTCCCTCAGATGGGTTGCCTTTGAACTATAGTGTAACTATCCCCAAAGAAAAAAATAAAAGGAAAGAAAGAAGTTAATAATATCTTCAGCTCAAAACATATTTTTAAAATCATAGATACAGTGAATTTCTAAACATTTCTAAACATTTAAAAATTACTTTGCATATATGTAGAGATAAAACCCATTACTTCTTACATAGATGTTGCAAAAAGCCAGATATTATGCTGTCATGGTGATAAAAAAGAGTAATGTGTGACATCCTAGAAAATCCCTACCATACTGTTATCTAAACTCTTAACATGTTGACCGTCTTTTCTTGTTTGGAAATATAGTGGGCAAAATAGAAAACTCTAATATAAACTAAACTTAAAGAAAGGAGAATAGAAAGAAGGGGGAAAAAATTCAAGAAAAAAATAAAAGAGAAGAAAGATAAAATTAGGAATATAGTAGGGAAAGAGAAAAGGAATTTTATAAAGAAATTACTTCAAATCTTCAATATCATACGTAAAAGAAATTTAGTGATTCTTCATGTCCTACAAGCATTTATCACTTCATTCAATACCCTATTTCTTACCAACAAATTGATAAAACATCATCTTTTCAGTCTTAATATCAGCAGAAAGTCCATAGAGTATTAAGAGATTTAAAACAAATCTTGTTTTTTAATAAACCAACTTTTGTTTCCTTCCTTTTGCTGCTAACAACCTTAATCTTTAGTTTGTTCAAATATTATCATAGATTTCTTTTCATTTCTTCTTTGTCCCATCACACAGAGTTCTTCAAGACTTTATCAAATCTCTTTTATAAATCCAGTAGGGAAAAAATATCCAGGTCAATCTCTTGATGTATCATTTGTATTTCCCTTTTAAATTTTAGAATTTTATCAATTTATTTTGTTGATTCATCATTAAGAGTACCTGTCTGGAACACATTTGGTCAATCTTCTGTCCTCTCTTTATCCAGAGAGGTTCTAAGGAATCAATCTACTTATCTGTTCCTTGGTCATTCTGTGGTTGTCAGCTCTATTTTTGTAGAGCCATCTTTACAAAAATTCAGGGGAAGTTCACCTTCCTCTGAACTTCCTTCATAACAGCCATTTCAAAGCAAAACAAATTACCCTACAGAGCAATTTTGAGTACAAAGTAGCCTTTTATCCATAGCTACTCACAGCTGCTTAAGAATAGAAGTTAAAAGCAACATTCAGTTCTCTGGTGTTTGTGCCACTATGCTGCCTGTTTCCAAGCTTGTGCCTTCTCCTACTAATACATAAGTTTCCATATGGTGATGTTCTTTTAGAATATGTATATTTACTATCTTGTACACTGTATATTGTGCAAAGGTTTTAGCATGGTCAACCTGCTAGTTAAACTAATATTTATTTTTACATCTAAAACAGAAAAGCTGGATATAATTTTACTAACTAGGATCTTAAACTAGGATTGAGTTCAGGACTTGATTAATCAACCAAAGAACCAAACCTCTTTAGTTCATTAATGTATATTTACATTCAACTTTTCTTTCCATTTAAACTAAATTACTTGCTATTGCAAGTACTTAAATTATTAGCAATAAGATTGTTTTAGCCTCTTGTGGAATTGCAAATCTCTGAATCTACACATCTTACTTCTGAATAAATTAAATTCGGTTTTCATCATCCACAACCTATTTTGTGATGATGACTTGAATCTGTGTTATAGAAAATCAAAGGTAACTTCTTAGCCAGTTTTATGCAACTCACATTTTTGTCCTGACATAAAATTGACTCAGAGTTAATAAATATGTGGTAATAAAATCGAGTGCAAGAGGCTTTCATTTAGCCGAAGGTTTTACAGAATTTGATCTATAATTTCTATGATTTATGAAATCCCAGTACATCCAATGAGTGTCTTAGAATCCAACAAAGTCTATTCCTCTGAAAATCTGGAAACAGAACTTTAGGTCAAGTGTCCTGATTCTCAAAAAGTGTCTTTAAAATTGAACTCTATGACCAAATGTAAATAATAAGGCTTGCCTATTTCTCAGGGATAAATTGACATATTCATCAGATTGGTGAGGGAGTAAGAGAGAAGAAAATGCTAATGTGGTCTAAGCTTTTTAAAATGTAATATATAATCTAAACTGAAATAAACAAATATAAACTAACTAAACTAATATATAATCTAAACTGAGACAATGCTGGGAAAGCCAGGAGAAAACATCAAAGTTAAGTAAAAATATTAGAAGAAATATGAACAACTGAGAATGGAAAAAGTAATCTAAGACTAAAACTGGAAAATGTGCATTTCATCTCCATAATCTTTCACTCAGATGAGTGACACCCTATCTTCCTGATACATTTTCTATGTCTATTTGCCTGTTTTCTGTGTCTGTCTGCCCATTCCTCTGCTCAGAAAACAGAGATGTCCTGTATCTGAAGTCAGACGAGAAGGAAACATAGTATTAATATAGGAACAAGAAAGCTAACAGAAACAAATATCAACCAGGGAAAGCATATATGGAAGAAGGCGAAGCCAAATGAAAGACAGAATCAGCATTTATGACAGGGCTAAATAATGAAAAAGAGGAAGAACATGGATGAGGCATCAGAAATTTGTTTGAGTGGGAGAAAAAAACAAAGTAAAACTTCGGAAAAGAAGTGGGAGAGTGAAACATTAAAAGTTCATTTCATTCATTGGTTACAGAGTGCAGCACTAAAAACATGGTGTCTATATTAAAGACCCTGGGAGAGGCAGCGTTCAAGACATTTATGGTTTAAACCTATATAAAAGTTTAAAATAAGTAAGTAAATAAAACGCATAGTGCCCATAAATGTTTGTTTCGTACACATCCATGACCTTTCCCCATTTTCTTTCCTGTTATTGGTGTTTGCATATTTTCCTTTGGTTTTATATTCAGCTCCAAAATTCTTGTGCTTCCCAACAGGTTTTGCCATTATTTCTTTTTTTCCCAGCAGCCGGTAGAGGTAAGCAAATCCCCCATTCAAAAGATTGGCAAATCTGAAGCATTCTAAAAGAACAACAGGTGGGAAGTTATTTAATTTACTATTCTTTTCACTGCCAGGGAAGAGAAAGAAAGTTGTTCTCCATTCATTGTTCATTCTTTCAGATCCCTTGTCTCAATTTGTTCTATCAACTACATTTTCTCTTCCAGATTTTATCCTTTTCTGCCCATTTCTGTCCCACGTACCTCCAATTTCTTTTAGTTCCTAACAAATAGTTATGTAGACAGTACATTTCAATAATCTTCCTCTTCTAAGAGGAGATTGAGGATATTATTTTAAGCCAATGTTCTTCCTTCATATTAAAACATCAAAAGAGTTTTATATAACTCTAAACAGATATTATCATCTCTTGTTCAATATAATAACTTCATTTCACTCCAGTGAAGGGCCGTGTACTGATAGCATGGAATAAGACAGAGCAACTGTGCATTCTTCTGTCAATCAGTGAGTACACAATGAACAAAATTCATTGTTAATCCCACCTTCAGAATTCAGGCAACTGTTGTGAAGACATCTCTTTAATTGTCATAGACCAAATAGATAACTATAGAAAAACTGTTCACTAAACACACAAATCTCATTTATAGATTAAAATACGTCATTTGTCATCCCCTTCAGCTGTTACATATAAGAAGCTGTAACCACTGAAGAAGTGATATACATTGGAATTAGAAATATCTGTTATAGATATATTTTCAAGGACAATGTTTCTGCCAGTGAATAGTCATGAAATATATACAAAATTATTTTACTCTTCTGAAGTTCACAGTTGAAAAAAATATTGTTCCAAAGTAGACATAGTTCCTCAACTTAAAGGTCAACCTGTTTTTTAAAAAATCTGTCATGAAAAGTTGGCATTATTAATACACCAAGATGGTTCATGCTGTTCCCTAACTGGAGTTAGATAACTATCTCAATTAAGATCAAAGATCAACATTCAAGGAGTTTTGAAAATAGAAAGGAGGATGACAAGGGCTCAGACATGTTTTTAAAAAGCAAGAAAATACAGGTAAGAAAGTCATAAGAAAGACAGAAAGGACACTTGTTACATTCTACACAAATTTCAGTGTATTTTTTTAGTGATGTTTATTTATTTCTTCTGAGAATACGGTGGACAGCTAAGAAAGCAAACAAATAGATCATTGATCAACCCAGAGCTCTCACTCGGGGTGCAAATGACCAGGCTCAAATCACCCTGTTTCTGACACATTATGCAAAAATCTAAATCTCTGGAAAAGGCTCTAATGCTGGGAAAGATGGAAGGAAAGAGAAGAAGAGATTACCACTGTGACTCACCAGCAATGAGTCACAGTAGTAATGAGTGCACCATTGGGAGATCTGAAAAAACAGGTTAGTGTTGTGGCCTGCCAGTGGCCAGCAGAACTGGCAGCAGATTTGGTCAGTGAGGAGGTTGGGGAGAAACATGGGCCAGCCCTGGAATCTGGGGAAGACTCTGACGAGTGCTCTGCATCAGAGGCAGAGATGGGGCCAGAGCCATCTGACAGTTGTCAGCTGCCTTTGGAGTGGGACATCAGTGGGGCAGAAGAACAGTTGGAGTCTGTTCCCAGTGGGTGCATGCGTGGAGCTGCCAGGAGAAGGGAACAGCTAAGGAACAAGGGTCAACTCAGGAGTAAAGCTACAGGTGGATGGTGAATGGCCCCTCCCATAGGGAATAAAGAGGAGTGAAAGGGGAGGGGAGTTTGCAGGAGACCATTAGTTCGCTTAATCAGTTCATGACTCTTGGAGACGTCTTGCCAAGTTTTGAAGATATCAGCCTGGCAGCTCTCCGAGCCAGATAAGGTCAGTGACTGTAAATTCTTCCTTGAAAGACTTTGCTGAATGTGAATGAGAGGAATTCACAGTAACTTAATAAAAAGGGGATTTTGTCAGGATAGGGTGTCTGCTTCAAGCTCTTGGGAAGCTTAGGTCAGAAGAGTTAGGGATTGATAGTCATAGGGAAAAAACTATTTTTGTAGTTTTGGGGAGATGAAAACAACTTGATGGCACATAATCTATCAATCATTTTAAAAGATTTCTATCTGAGTCCAGACCTCAAAACATCTTACAAAGGTAAAAGCTAAGCATCAAAATCCTAAAACCACACATTCAATAATAAAAATAGCAATAGCACTTAGACTTATACAGTACTTCATAGTGCTTTACAACCCTCTCTAAACAGTTTACAGAGTCAGCACATTTTCCCCAACAATTTGGTCCTTATTTTACCCACCTCGGAAGGATGGAAGGCTGAGTCAACCTTGAGCCTGGTGAGATTTGAACTCTCAAATTGTAGGCAGCCGGCAGGCATCAGAAGTAGCCTGCAGTACTGCATTCTAACCACTGCACCACATTGGCTCGTAGTATAATAAAAATGATAAATAACCAATATTATAACTATAATGGGCTATAAGAGTGACTTTTGGAAACAGGAGAAAGAGCTGTAATCAGGGCAATGGTCAGATAAGAGATACTTCAGACCATAGCAGGAGTGTGGATAAAGAAAGCATATCAAATAGGATTCTTCCTAATACTTTGGAAAGTAAAGGTAAGGAAAATGCTTTCAGACTTGCAAGAGTCTTAGAATAAAGGTAGTATGAGTACTCACCGTTTTGGTTTTCTGCCTGAACTACCTGAAGGATTTGGCAATAACACAGACCCTAATAAACTATGTCCCAATAGCCCAGCAAAAGATTGTTTTCACTTGCCTCCTGAATGTTAATGGGGTTTGCTATCCTTATAACAAGGGATAGCTGGTTCCACAAGTGTGGTGCAGCCACAAAAATAAACCATTTTGCAGCTACAGTACATTTCCTTTTTTCACGAATACAGATTGCTTCCCTAATGCAGGCTTTGTTAATACCAGTGTTGTGTGCTTGGCTTGACCCTTCTTCTAGCAGTTCCATATAATGGCTCTGCAGTTAAGCTTTACTGTCAGAGCGCAAAATCTTAGTTCTGGGCAGATGAAACTAAATGTTCCCTGGATCAGAAATAATAGAAATGAAAATGGCATTTGGCATTCAGTTCCCCTGTTGTCAGCTCTGCCCTAACCAAGAAAGGCACAAGAATAAAATGTACACGTAGTGTATTGTATTTGTCAACCCTGTGAGACAAAAGATTGCTAAAGATAAGTTGCATATTGAGGTATGGCAAGTTTAGATTTTGTGCCTTTTTCATCCTGTTGTGTTATGATAATTAAGATAGAGAAAAGAGTCAGAGACCTTACTCCCAGCCATGGAAATTAAAGAATTTGCTCTAGTTAAAATCTTTGCATACTCTATTATATTCTATGGTACCGTAAAAGTGACGCATGGTACATCCTATTTCTATTAGGTGATATTTTCCCATCAAGTCCCAGCTGACTCCTGGTGACTTCATCAATAAAAGCACTTTTTATTTGTGATCCCCTGCGGGTTCATATTATACATGGCTGTCATAATGTTTCTTGTCATGTGACTTGTGATACCAAGCTATCCATGATGATATCTTGATAAACGAAGTAGCATCTGACAGCTTTATTTATGAATATTTTACTCTGTCTCTCCTTCACTGATTTTAATGGGCCATTGGGAACCAAATCAAGTGAACTATGTTTGATTAATGCTATCCACTTTGTCAACTCTTAAACAATCTAAAAACTTTAAAGAATAATATAATTCAGCTGTTGTCAACCTGAATCAGTTCAATTTTGCATGAACAGGCTAGATAGGCTTCACGGAATGGTGAGATAGGAAAGTGATTTATGTTGACTGTGTTCCTTGTGGTGGAAAATGAGAATCTTGTTCATAATTAGAGTACATGAACTTTGAATTACATTCCTTGTCAGTTTAGCTGCAAATATATTCATAGGAACTTAATAAGTTCTCCAGAGTCTGAAGACAGGCCAATGTTTTGATTTTTAAATAAAAGTACTCTCTGACTGTCAATATAGCCCAAATTGAAAAATCCAAGAATTGTTCCATAAATGTTGATATATCGCTGTAGGGACCATCAGAGTTTAAAATCCTATGAACTTCATGTGACTGTTATAAAATAAATATTCCTTTCACTCAAGCTCAACTCTCTGACTTCAAGGACACATGCGTTCAGATATCTTGGCAACAATATAGAGGTCCTCCTTAGAGATACTTACCAAGTTTCCTGTCTGCTTGTCTATGGTCATTCTCAGTCATCCAGGTCATGGTTGTCCCAAAAGTGCTTTCCCATAAGGCAACTGGACATTCTTAATTTTTTCTTTGAAAATATTTCATTTCTCATCCAAGACGTTTCTTCAGAACTATCCACCAGTTTTTGATAAGAAATGAGGACTGAGATTCCAATCCCACTATCATTTTCCCCCAAAAAATGTTATTTAGTAGTATCTGACCATTCTGGAAATCATTTATTTAAATAATCTAAAATAGATTTTATAACACTCTTTTTTAAAAAAAAAAACCTTAAAAATAAGATTTGAGAAAACATCTTGCTTTGCACATCTCCGAAACACTCCAAAAGAGTTGTGATGGCATTTAAAAATAAATGATTTCAGTATCAGATATAAAGGAACAGTTCAGCAATATTATGTTTTAATCTTGTATCCTGATGAGTTATATTTTAACATTTTTTCTTGCAATAAAAATTTTAATAACTCCATAATATTCTTCACTATTTAAAAATAGGAATATTATAACATTTTGTTGAGTTTATGAGCATTTATTTGAATTTTTGTGATTGATAAAATTGAGTTTAAAAGGAAAGAAGTGAAATCTTACAACCACAACTTTCCTTGGTTACCATTTCATAAAAACATTCTCTTTCCTGCCTTGAAACAATTACAGGAAATTACTCTTCAAAAGAAGGGGTTTTTATATTAAGGACTATATAGTGAATACAAAAACTAAGCTTCTTTAGGGATAATAAAAATAATATCCAAAATAAAGATTCTCTAGTGTTATATAAAACACAAATTCTGATGACTGTTTTATTTTAGCACAAAATTTGGAACAAATGTGGAATTAACCATACAACTGTTATAAAAGCTTTCTTACAATGGGGGAGGGGAGGGGCCAACCGATTCCTTTGGAATAAAATACTTAAGTTTCATCTGTATGTGTGTGGCTGCTCTCACTGGACTTCTTCTGTTTAAGATATAATGCAGAACCATATTCACAAGTTCTTTCTTTCTCCATTGCTAAAGGTTTCAAAATTAACAATGCTTTGATGAACACATTCAGTACTGTTTGTGCTTTTCTACCTATGCAATATGTTCTGCAGAAAGATGAATTGATTACTAATGTTAATTGCTAAGGCTCCTTAAAAATTCTGCTCAACTATTTCACAATGTAGTCAGTCTTCTCCCTCAGTGTTATGAAGAGTTGAAAATTTTCCCATCTATCTTTTTATATATATTCCTATTTCAGATGTCATTTATTTCTTCATATTGAAATGATTCAATGGCATTGAACTTTTGAAGAATATAATAGAACTAGAGATGCTTTATAAGAAAGCAACTTATTAGAGGGACTAGTTCCCTTAGAAGAAAAGACTACTGCCGTTGGGGTTCTTTACTTAGCATATATGGCACCAATCTCTCTTTTAGTAAACTGTTGATTAAAATAATAGCATCCTTTTGTTTTCTCTTCTAGGGTTGTCTTAGAGTACATTTTTGTTTTGTTTTATGCCTTTGAGTTACTGTTGACTCATGACAACTGCCTGTTATTATCCCTGCAGTTTATTTGGCAAAATTTTGGGAATGATTTACCATTGCCTCCTTCCAAGGGCTGAAATAGAGTGACTGGCCCAGAGTAGCTGGCTTTGTAGCTCAGGCAGAACTAGAACTCAGGGTCTCCCAGTTTCTAGCCTGGTGTCTTAAACACTACACCAAACTGGCTCATTCGAGTAGCTTATCCCAGTGAAACAGAATCTACCTAGGAAATCAATTGAATGGCCCACCTATGCATGTGTTGAGCTTCCAGCTAGAAAAATCCATATTTGGAGCAACCAAGCTCTACCTGCAGCCATACTGATAAAGATTCACAAATAAGAGATTTAGACACATATATTTTTCATATTATAGTTTCTACAAGAAAAAAAAGATCAACAGTGTCATACTGTTTTAGAGTAGATTATACCAGTGAAACCTTATGACACAGTTGATCCATTTTAATGTATTAGTCTTCCATATTTCTCAGGAGGAACCAGTGGTGGGATTCAAAATTTTTTACTACTAGTTCTGTGGGCATGGCATAGTGGGCATGGCATGGCTTGGTGGGCCTGGCAGGGGAAGGATACTGTAAAATCTCCATTCCCTCCCTACTCCAGGGGAAGGTTATTGCAAAATCCCTATTTCCTCCTGATCAGCTGGGACTTGGGAGGCAGAGAATAGATGGGGCAGGGCCAGTCAGAGATGGTATTTACCGGTTCTCCAAAATACTCAAAATTTTCGCTTTATTCTCCAGGACTGATCAGAACCTGCTGAATACCACCTCTGGTAGGAACAATGAGTTGGATTTATAAATGGAAACTGTAGGGTGTGTATAAGTATTCTCAGGAATTCCAAGAACCGAGCTGCAATCATATACATGTAAAGTTTGTATCCCATCACGTCATCAAGAACTTTAGCTCTTGCCCATGTTTAGAATTAGTTTGTCTTACAATTAATTGGAGAAAAAGCCTTCAGTTTGCATTTATTGTCCAATGCTATAAGGCTGGATAGAATAAAAACATATTGTTCCAGTTTGAATCAATTTGTCAAGTGCAATGCACTGACAGACAAAAGGGAATTGTCAAAATTCTTGTACTTCAGCAGCCACTCTAAATGCTTCAGCACTCCAGGCTGAAAGAATTGCTTTAATATGTTACAGGAAGAAAAAGAACACAAGATGATGAAAAATTCTGGCTATTTTCTTGACCAGCATTCCCTTGACACTTTCTAAATGTGTCGCATTAAAACTCTAGCCATTCCAATCCCTTTTGACCATTTGGGCTGAGGACTATAGAAGTTGTAGTCCCAGACGTTTGCAAATTGCCAGAAAGGAGAAAATTTTCCTTTGCTTCTCTTCCTCTAACCATGCTGTCCTATTTCTCTTCTTAAGCCCAAGATCAGAGAAAAATATTAAAAATTGACAGATGTTCAGATTATTTTTTAAAAATCAGAAGTATAATGGAAAATAGAAACACTTTCTTGGAATTGCAGACTATAATCCTATGAAAAGCTAGGAATGAGAAGCAATATCTTTATTTGGTTATTCAAGGGCATTAACTGTATGCTGTCAAAATTTTTAAGAGAAAAAAAATGGTACATTCTAACAGCTGAACAGAGGACTATGATTTGAAAACATGACACGTTATGGAGATTAATGATACTAAGAAACTGAGGTTGATTTGTGAAATTAATAGCGGCATTTCACATCTGTGTAACAGCAAAAGGTGAAGAAGGGCACACACAATTAAACACCAACAAAAAGAAACTTCAAAGTGCTTGAGGAAAGAAGTATTACTGGCACAACTATATTGGATAAAAATACATTGGATAAAAATCCCCTTTCAAGGGCATGGAGAAAAATCTATCTTAGTTATTAGTAAATTTGTCAACAGTCTTGATAAATGGCCTTCAATATTTTTTTTAACAGTTTTGAAGATCATCCCTATTTTTTCATTGTTTTGTTTTTATATCTTTCCAACAGCAGAATACCAGAGTATATGTATTTTTTTTTCATAACAAGAGATTTCAGAACTAGTCATAAACTTTTCTCACTGAACTTTTTTAAAAAAGAGTATTCATTCAATGCAGTTCATTCCACTGTGTTATGAGTCTCAAATATGGTTAGAATAGAATCCTCCATTTTGACGACTGTGCAACGGAATGCCCACAGGCACTGGGAATAGTGCCTGATCTGCTTTGTTATAAATCCAGGTTGTCAATGAGGCCTGCATAAAGATGGATATTGATTCTTCTAGTACAGTGATGGCGAACCTTTTCATCACCAAGCGCCGAAAAGGTCGTGCAGAAACGTCGCTCTCGTGTGCTCATTAGGCGAACTTCCAGTTTCTAGTGTGCATGTGTGCCTGATGATCAGCTGGCTGGCGTGCATGCACAGGCCAGTTTTCAGCACTGCCGCATGCGTGAAGGGATCATACTCCAGAAAAGCTGAACTTCTGGGTTCTAGCGTGCATGCACGCCCAACTATTAGCTGGCCGGTACGCATGCGCAGGCACAGGTGAAGGCTGGTTTTTGACACTGCCACACGCACGACGAGATCGTGCTCCGGAAAAGCCTAACTTCCGGGTCCTGGCATACGGTTTTCAGCACTGCCATGCACATGAAGGACATTGCATGCACATGCGTGCCAGAAACCCAGAAGACACAGGCGAGGCTGCGTGTGCCAGGAGACATGGCTTCATGTGCCACTTTGGGCATGCGTGCCATAGGTCTGCCATCATGGTTCTAGTATGTTCTTCTGCATGATCAAACTATTATTTTGCAATGATTCTTTGCATTCTTCTTTATTATATTACAGAATTATTATTTCTTAGGGAATCAATCCAGAAATGGTCTTTGATACTGATCAATGAGGGATGTGGAAATGTTTTCAGCCTGAGGTTTCAGTCCCTGGTAAATAAACTTCAGGAGTACAAACCTTGAGCCACAATCCAAAAGTATGTGAGATTGAAAATAAATTATTCAAAGGGATGCAATCTTGTGTGGAACAATAATCCTAAAACCCAAATTCAATAATCATTGCCAGGGGAGATTGCAATACTCAGAGAAAGGAAGTTAGTGATTAATTATGTGTATGCATGTGTAGATATGGAGGTATTCATATATACAGTACATATTTTCCTTATCATGGAGAAAATCTATCCATGTGGTCGCTAAGAGTCAACATTGACTTGATGGTCATAATCAATCAAAATCAGTTTCCCATATCTGAAATTTAATTGTATTGTAATCAATATATAATTACCAGTATTTAATACCAGTGTAACTGTATTTAATATAGTTTTTACAAAAGATAAATTCATCTCAAAGAGGAATAAGTGATTTTCCTATAAGTAATTATTATAACTTCACGTATAGTGAGATTTTCTTAATGAAATAATCAAACAAGCTTCTTCTAAATATACTAACTTTAAGAATGACCCAAATATTTTGTTTCAATGAACGAAATAATAATTAAATAAATAAATAAAGAGGAATTCCAAAATTTTAGATTTATCCATAATCCATTATATATTCTACTGCTTCCTAAAGATGCTCTAAGTATGGGTTATTGTTCAATATTAAGCTAATTGATTAGGAAAAGCCCTTCATTAAGTAAATGGTGACCACCATAAAACTTCTGAGAAATTAGGTAATAATGAGACTAAGAAGAATGCTTGCTCTTAACAGAACTCCACAGAGAGCAGAAGATAAAGCTAACTTAATATAAAATACTTCCAGAGAAATACTTTTAAACAAACAACAAAGCTAGTTAGGTTTTTCAATTTCAACTGTTAGAAGGTTGGAGAATCCAGTTTGCTCCACATTTTAAAGCAAACCAGCCTTATTGACATGTTCTGAACATGTAGAGAGATACAGTATCTTTGGATTTCTCATTTTTGTAATACCATGTTCATATCAAACATTCCATACAATTGGAATGTGCACAAATCTGAAGCATACATACTGACGTGCATAAAATGCATGAAATTGGCATAAGAAAATTCATACTGAATTTTATTCAATAGACTTTTTAAAACAGCATTTTTTTTGCAAAAATTGAATGAAACTGATTCTATGAGATCCTACTCTAGACCAAAATTAGAATGATTCTTCCATTTCTATTTAGTAGTTCCAATCAATAGCTTGGTTGTAGCCCATCAATGCTTAAATATGCACCCTTTCTAAACTATCATAAAACTCTGCTATTTTATTGGACTAAGATTAGCATAACTACCTCTCACATTTGATTATTGATGCTTAACAAACAAACTTGTAGGGTTTCCATGAAAAGGTGAGCTAGAAGGGACTAGTTTTTGCATCTATTCCCATGTTGTTAACAGTAGCATCAGCAAAACAGCCATCTTATTATATCCTTAAATATAACATTCTAAAACTTCCCTCTTTAGAGGACTATTAACTATAGGGGTAGGTGGGGGTGGGGATGAAGGGTGAAGGGTGAAGGGTGAAGACAAATGATAGCCTGAAAAAAATGACCTGTTGTTCCTGCTTGGATTTGACACTGCATCGTCAAGATTTCCTGTCTCAGGACTTCCAAAATTGTTGAACCCCTCAGATGAAAAAAAAAGAAATCTGACATATATGTTATTCAAATTGAAAGGAATATCTTTCATTCTGTGCTATACATATACATATATATATATATATACACACACAACACTAGACTAGGGGCAGGGCAATGCAAGTTTTAGTCCTCCTTGAGGCATAGAAGCCATCTCAGCTTTCTTCCTCTTTCTCTGCCTTTCCCACTCAGCCTACACTAAGAGGATAAATATCTACCAATCTGCATATGAAAAGACTTCTATCTCCATTATTTTATTTTAAATAATGATAATAAAACAGGAAAATTATCCTTAAAATAAGCTCTTCTGTCACCTGTATTTACTTGTCCAATCACCATTTGCTATAGATTTCTGCCAACAATGGATGAATTTCTTAAAGCCATAATGAAAGAACACCACACTTCTTCAACCAGGACCTGGTTGAATGTATTCCTTGAAAGGTGGAAGTGGGAATGGAGAGGTGCGAATCTCATGAAACCCAGCCTGGATTTTAAAGCAGATTATGAGGTAAAATTGTGAGCTCCAACTTCACAATTTCCTCTTGGGTGGTTTATGAAGTATGAGGTCTAGCATTGTTATATTGCAGGGGTGTCAAACTCGCGTTGTCACAGTGACGTATCATAACTTTTTTCCCTTTTGCTAAACTGGCTATGGCCATGACCAGAGTGTGACATATCTGGCCCACGGGCCGTGAATTTGACAGACCTGTCATATTGTAGTAAAATTCCTTTCTTGGGATTCCTAATTCTGCCTAATCATTGTTTGAAATTTTTGAGTGTTTCAATATAGTGTTTTCAGTTAGAATGGTGCTATTGTTTATGTGAATCATACTTCTGCATTCCAAAAAGCCTGTAACCATGGGTTTTCCTGCCAAATCCTGAGTATTGTTATTTCTCAGGTGAGCATAGTGACATTCCACAGATGTCGTTCCATGGATTGACACTTTATAAAAAAACTGAATCCAATTAATGAGTCTATGTTTTTCTGGCTGTCAAAATGCTGTAAAGCATACTGTATAGTTGTTCATCAGCTTCCTTGTAGAGTGACAGTTACACTGTTCAAAAAAAACCCCGACGCAATTCATAATTTTTAATGTAACAGAAAGTAGTATGTATGTATGCATTAATTGTAATCAATTGACTTAATCTGAGGTAATTTAATTCAAAACATTGTTAGCTTTGTTCTGGTTCTATCCACTTTGTCAAACTGACTTTATTGTGGCATTTCATTAAAAAGCCACAACTGGCCTTCTTCATAAAAAAAAATATGTTCCTCTGATATAAAGAAAAATCATGTTCTATTATTGGATGAATGTTTATTTCACATTGATGTATTATATCATTATTAATTTATGTAAAGAGTATTTGTTTTCCTCACTTGGCCTATTTTACTCTCTTCCTAATGGATGACTGATTGCCAGAGGCCAAGATATGATCAATCATAGCAATAAGACTGATTTCTCAAGTATATCCCAAGTGTTTCAGTATCCCAATTACCATTTTCCCTTCCAGAACATCCCAGAATAATCCAATTCTACCTTTTGGGAAAATAAAATGTCAGTAAGATCAGCTGATGCTAAACATGATCTCTAATGATCTCATTAATTAGTTCAGAAATGCAAACAGAACATAAAAATGGAATAAATTCAAATGTATTTCACAGTCGTGTGGGGCATACAGTTCTTTTCTGAGGAATGAAACATACTTTTAAAAATACTGACTTAAAATAGAATATTTAGATACAAAATTAAGGTACAAATTAGGAGACTGGAAGCTAAAACATGTGTGAGGAACTGTTGTAGGATTTGGGTATGTCTAGTCTAATGAAGAAAAGGACTAGATATGATAGCTGTCCTCTAAAACCAAGGGGCTGCCACAGAGAAGAGAAGGTTACTTTATTTTCTAAAGCAGGACAAGCAGCAATGGATGGAAATTTATCAAGGAGATATCCAAGCCAGAAATAAGAATTTCCTGACAGCTAGAACAATTAATCAGTGGAACGGTTTGCCTTCAGAAGTTGTGGGTGCTCCATCACTGGAGGCTTTTAAGAAGAGATTGGACATCCATTTGTCTGAAGTGGTATAGGGTCTCCTGCTTGACCAGGGGATTGGAGGACTAGAAGACCTCCAAAGCCCCTTCCAATACTTTTATTCTGTTATTGTTAACAGAATAAATTCCTCATTAGAAAATATCTCACTGGCAAAGTCTGCCTTTTTAAGTGGAAGCAGGCATGAGACAAATCTTAACCCTTACTCCACCAAATTGCTGGAAAGACTTATTCAGCATTGTCTCAGATGGATCTCTTCATATATTTCAAGGAATCTGTTCCAACTATGATAATAAAATTGTTTTGTTGAAGATATAATATGGTTTCTGCTTTATTTTATTTTTTTATTTCTTTTGGTCATGTGAAATACTAAAACACATTCTTTTCATCTTTTATTCAAGGTATACTTACAGAACAATATTTTTACTGCATGACACAAAGGAGAAGATGGAAACTGTCTGTACAGCAGCTGATCAGATTAACTTCATTAAATTAATTTTCCAGTGCCACAAAGGCAGAACTTTCCATTGCATTCGGATCAGCCTGACAAGTTTGACTAAACAGGGCAGAAACAAATATGTCCTTCAACAACTTGTCAATACTTCCTTACTGCCAGCATCTGCAATCAGAAGCAATTACTCTAATTTGCAAAAAGTAATCTGCTTTACTCTGATACTAGGCTCAATCTGCAAGCTAGAAATGTTTTAAGCCTGCCTACTTGTATTTTGTTTTCTCCTACTGTTTCCTCAAAATATAGGTATTCCAATCTTACTTCTTCCTTACGTATTCACGTCTACCAGCATATTCCCCTTTAAAAATCTATCACACAGAACAAGATGCCATGTTACAATAACATACCTGTCACATAAGTCAGTTAAATGTATTGGTTAAGACATCTGACTAGAAACCAGGAGACTGTGAGTTCTAGGTTCTTAAGTTCTTAAGCACAAAGCCATCTGGAAGATCTCAGGTCAGTCATCTTTTTCAGTCCTGGGAAATAGTTTTTCAAACCAATTTTGAAAGATCTTGCCAAGGACAGTGCAAGGACTAGCATAGGCAGTCGTCAGGTATCAAAGACACACGGTCATCTATTGCAAAATACACGTAGTTTTTCTGAATATTCCTATACTATAGTAGCTGGCCATTTCTAAGGGGTCACAGCCCTTCTCTTGGCTGAGAAGAGAAGGGGAGACAGCTTCCAGGGAAAGGTAGCAGATGATTAGAACATTTGGTTGTTGGGTTGGTTGGCAATTGATAAAGTTCAAAGGAATTTAGACCAAGGATGCCATGCTACAATAGTATACCCATTACACAAGAGCCAGTTAGATGTAGTGGTCAAGGTTTAGGTTTAGATTTAGAACAAGTAATTCCCAGTGAAGAAAATAATAGGAACAGTTACTCCACATATGTATTTAGGTTGTCATGTTATCTTGTTGGTTCAAATATGCAGTTAGTCTTGTACATTTACATTGGCCTTTTCATATTTGTATAATTATTTTTCTTGAAGGCTGGACCAAAAAAGCTCATTTAGGATAAGAAGTGATCATTCAGCATTTGAAATTGGAGCACTAATCTAAAAAAGGAAATTATAAAAAAAAGGATCTGGATTTGTCCAGGTAGGAGGAACCACACAACTAAAACAGGTTGTAACAAAATAATACTGCTGCATCAGACATGGGCAACTGTTATTTTTTTGTTGTTGTTGTTCCCTGGCAAAAAAGCTCCAAAATTGAGGTGATAGCCAAATCATAAAGAGCTCACCTCAAAAAACTAAAGACCTACTTAATTTGTAGTAGAATTGTATGACACCACAGAACTCTTAACAGTTAATCCACTGGTTATGATCATGATTTAAACTTGTTTGCCCCACATCCACAAACCAACTGCTAAAGAGTGTAATAGAGATATTGTTAAGAAAAATGAGTGCTTTTCTTCATCCAAGGAGGGAAAGATAATTTGATATAGGTATCAGAATCAGTGCCTAAGAAGCCCACCAGAAGTTGATACAACCAAGGTGGAGATGAAGCTATGGGCAAGTATTTTTCTTTATTGATCAGGAATGTTTTTTTCCTCCTTTAGCTGACAGGTTTAACTCAAGATGGAAAGGTTCTTCTAGCAGAAACTACACTCTCATGGATTTTCATAGAAGGCTATATTAGCAATGGGCTCTGAGCAGCCTAAGCTAATACTTGAATAAACAATTATGGAAATGGAAGAGCAGTTAGACCAATCTTGACTCCCAAGAGATATACTTTAGGGCAATCAATATTTTAGTCTGAAGCTAGCTGGCGAGATATTTAAATCAACCTACAGGGCTAAAAAATTAAAAATACTGTATGATGACATATTGAGAGGAAAATTCAAGAATATTCTATATAGACAGGTTTTGTCCCTGTGCTATGATTGTTATTTATACAAGAGCCAATTTCCATACATATTGCAATTTGTTAAGATACTCATACTCACTGTATTATTACATTTAGTTACTTTTTTTTTGGATCACTTTGATTCGTTTTATCTTCAGTTTTAATTGTTCAATCAGAAAGATTTAATTTCCTGAAATGTTGCGTAATGTTATTATATCATTTATAGAATTCAAATATGAGTTGACTGTATAATCTTAGTTTTGTAAGTTTATTTGTTGTTCTATTTGTCCTTATTGTGTTCATTCTTTATTAATTATTGTATTAGTCATTATTTTAAAAAAGCCTTCATCACTTCCTCCTCCTCCTCCTCTTTCTTCCTCTTCTTCCTCCCCCTCTTCCTCTTCCTCAGAAACTACAACAACAGTAAATTCAATGGCAATAAATACTATTATTTCATTCTAATATTATCCATTTAGTTGAGTTGCAGAAAAGTGGACCCTGTGCTTGTTGGAAAAGAAAATCAAAGAATTATCCATTTAGTCTCTTGTTTATGTTTCTGAACAATGAAATTGCATGACTTGGAGTCCTTTTGGGGGATTATAGACATTGATCCTAAGCACCCTTCTTGCTACCTGACCTTCTATTTGTGACCTTACTGTTTTCCTGTCATTTATTTTGGATAGCATCTTATAATTTTTCAGAAAGTTGGAACACTATATAACTACTTGTCATTTGCTGTTTGTCTCCATTGTGACTGGCTGACTTTAAGAATATTTTCAGTGAAAGAAAAGTAATAGAATCTTGATGAAATAGGAAGTTTGAACATACAGTAAAAGGTAAATAAGGGTGGGAAATATTTATACTCAATTTCCTCTATTTTGTCTGTCCTATTAAGAGGACCTACTGGAATATAAGAGTCTTCAGGCTACAGAGAATAGATGCTGTGAAAAGTTAAATATACAGATGAGATTGTGAAATAAATCTACAACTCTGTTGGCTGATCACTTTAGTAAAAGGATTGTACTGCAGTGTCCTGAGTGAAACCAAAAAAAGAAGAAAAAAAATAATGATGATGACCTTGAGGTTTATTAGCAGTTCCTAATTTGTTCAAATGTGAGGACAGGTTCATGGAGGACCAATAGCAAGAAATAGAGATCTAAAAACTAAATACTACCAGTATTTACTTTGCCAAAGCCTCAGACTAAAAATATTTCATTTCTGTTAACTTTTTTGTAAGTTCACGGTATAGAAAAAGATGTATTCAAAGTACATGGACAGTGTAAATTTCTTCCTAACCTCTGGTCCGTAAGCACGGATTATTTTCCCAAAACATTCAAAATGCTGTTATACAATTTTCATCATATCTTTTCCATGTTAAAAGATGTTGTTAGGCTTGATGAAAACTCACATTTGAACTTTCTCAAATAGCTTAGCTGATATGGTGATTAGTGAGGCATTTTTTTTTCTGAGATACAGGAAGAATGTGTCTTTTTTCCTCTTTATTTCAATAAATGCATAGATTTATGATTCTATAGCAGTCCAGCGTCAGTTGGACAATGAGATGAGTGGCATATAAATTTAATAAATAAATAAATAAATAAATACATTTTATTGCTATAGCAACCTACATTATGAGTTTTCTGTTTTTGCTACTTATCCTCCAATATAAATAGTACACAAGAAGAACAATTTTCAAACAGAAAATTTTATTTGTTAAACAACATAGTACCTCAGTGAGACTCCTGGGAGAAAGATGGAATGAAAGCTGAAGATAATGATAACAATTAACATCAATCAATAAAATCTGCCTGTTGCTGGTCCTTAGAAAGGGCTCAGTGGATGGATAAAAGTACCAAATCCACTCTAAACATCTGGCGTACTGTACAATGAACTATAATAATAATTTTAAAAATGCACAAAATGACTACAAACAATGGCATGACAAAATAACTGTGCACTGGAATATCTAAAAGAAATATCATTTGCCTGCAAGCAAGAACTGGTGGGACCACAAAATAGAGTGTAATATTCTTCTAATACAAAGTAATAGAAAAGGAACAGACTAAGGTGTTCTGGGACCAAATCCAAACAAACAAGCATCAGTCACATAATACCAGACTTAACAATTGTCAATAAGAAAGACAAACAAGTATGGTGAGTGGATGTTGCAATACCTGGAGACAGCAAGATAGAAGAGAAACAACTGTAGAAAATCACAAAATATAAAGACCTGCAAATAGAAGTAGAGTGATGAAATAAAGCAAAGATAATACCGATAATAATAGGTGCCTTGAGTCCAATTTCAAAACACCTGCTGATCCCAGATCCTTTGGATGGACCCAATAGTGTACAAAAATACCAAATCTAGTCTAAACATCTGAGTGACTGTGTTACCAACCATAATAATACAGTCAAGTACATATACTTATTGTTGGAAAAGGACTAGGAAATCTCCTGTTTAGTTTGCACCCATCTCACATCCCAGTCAGTCCCTATTTCTAGATCCAAACAAACACACAAGTAACTCAATTCAATTAGAAAAAAAAATGTTCAAGAAAAAAAACACAGCTAATGGGAAAGAAGTTTCATATTACTCTCTCCTCCATTCTTTCAGTTACAAATCTGGAAGTTTGAGAGTTCTGCTCAATATCTTGGCTATTCCTAGCACTACACTCTTCCGAACAGAATACTTTAATGTTGTCCCTGGGATCTGTTGGAGCCACTCTTCCAATTTAGGAGTAAGAACCCCAAGTATTCCTATCATCACTGAGACCACTTTGGCCTTTACTTTCCACATCCGTTCTAGTTTCTCCTTCAGGCCTTGGTACTTCCTTCAGCTTCTCATCCTCCTACTTTCTGATGTTGTTGTCACTTGTCACCATTACATCTATCACCACCAATGTCTTCTGGTTCTTGACTGTCTACCATGTTGTCTGGTTGAAGTATGCTTATCTGTCTGGATCTGGAAGTCCCACAAGATCTTTATTTTTGAGATCTACATGACCACCCAACTATAATTCCAGGCAGCCAACTATATAATTCCATACCACATCCAGAAGTCTCAATGAGAAAAGCAACCAAGAATCAAGGAACACAAAAGTCATGTCAATGTATGCTGCACCAGTGTTTTTCAAATTTAGCAACGGTACTATGTATGGACTTCAACTTCCAAAATTCTTCAACCAGCATACTGGCTAGGGAATTCTGGTAGTTGAATCCATACATCTTAACTTTTATAAAGTTGAGAAACATTGTGCTACACCTTCCTGGATCAGTTCTCTAATGCCCAAAGCCTGAGGGCACAGCTGGGAATCCTTCACTGAAGGTTAATGAAATTGGGACAGTTTAACCTCCCAGGGGAGATCATTCCGCAGGACAGGTGCGATAACCAAGAAGCACCTATTAGATGACACTGTTTCAAAGAAGGGACTTGTAGCATACCAATTCTGTTGCAGTATGTGGGATAGGCTGAAATGGAGGCAAGCAGTCTGTAAATAAGCAGTTCCTGTGCCATTAGGAGCTTCACAGAATATACAGAGATATGGAGGTGAATAAAATGATATAACATGACATGATGTGATATGACATAAAACCTCTATCTCTACTGCCAGAATAAAAACACTGAAGTCAACACATTTTTAACAGCTAAAGCACCTGAAGACCATTATATTTTCAGTAGTTAATTTCTGGAGGCTTATTCTTGCTGTTTTAAAAATAATCTCCTTGAGTTAGCTAATATGACTGTGCACACTTTGAAAAAAGTTGGAGCCTGGGGAGAGGGGGGGGGAGTTGGAGCTGCTTTAAGATATCCCTGCATTAAAATAGCATGTTTTTTTATCTTTATCTTTCAGCAAGTGTTGATTAGTAGACAAAAACAAAATATGGAGAAGGGGAAAAGTGCTTCTTCCAAATCATTTTCAAAATGCATATAGCCTGTTCTATATAATAGTGTTCAGGTCTATCCTATTTATTTGTTTATTTATTAATTTTTCTCCCACCTTTATTACTTTATAAGTAACTCAAGGCAGTGAACATCCTCCTATTTTCACCACAACAAGATAAATTGGGCTGAGAGAAAGTGAATGGCCTAATGTCATACAGCTGGCTTTCATGCCTAAGGTGAGACTAGAACCCACAGTCTCCTAGTTTCTAGGCTAGCATCTTAACCACTAGACCAGACTGGTTATTAGTGTTTTATATTGCTTTATTTGACTATGTCATCAAGAACCACATTCATTTAACTCATTGCACATGTGATTCCAACAGCAGTCCTATGTGGAAATAGTCTTGCAACAATTAGTGATACTCTTGCAAGCTTTGATTGGACTATTATGATGGAGTTGCCTTTGAAATAGTCCAGAACTTTCTGCAAGACCAAAATAGTATATCTTGATTGGCAGGTGTGAATGAATCAGGCAGTTTTCTATTATGCAAATACTTTACCATCTGCACTGGCTACTAATCCAGTTCCAAAACTAATTCATTCCGAGTGCATTCAGAATGTCAGCTTTAACATTTAGAGCTTTAAATAGCTTGGAATTGGATTACATGATGGTATATATCAACCTTTTTCTACCTGCTGAAAATATATAGTAAAACAGAGGTGGTTTTTTTAGCTTTGACCATGTGAATGCTCAGCAAGATTCATATAGCATCCAAATAATGGTATATAAATACTACATAAACATTCATTTGTTTTTAGTTCCTTCAGAGAGTTCCTGTAGATCTTCACTGTTGCTTCTCTGATTTTTTATTTTATTAAATGCTTAAAGGTAAAGGTTCCCCTCACACAATGTACTAGTCATTCCCAACTCTAGGGGGCAGTGCTCATCTCTGTTTCAAAGCCGAAGAGCCAGTGCTGTCCAAAGACATCTCCGTGGTCATGTGGCTGGTATGTTTAAATGCCAAAAACACAGAGAATGCTGTTACCTTCCCACCAAAAGTGGTCCCTATTTTTCTACTTGCATTTTTACAAGCTTTTGATCTGCTAGGTTTGCAGAAGCTGGGCCAAGTAACTAGAGCGCACCTCATTACATGACACTAGGGATTTGAACCACTGAACTGCCGATCTTTCAATTGAGAAGATCAGCGTTTTAGCCACTGAGCCACCACATCCCTTTTTAAATGCTTACACTGGTTTTATTAAGATTTCTCTTTTGATTCATTATTGCATTGTTGTCACTGCTGTGTTATACATTTTTTTTAAAATTTGATTTATATGCCGCCCTTCTCCGGAGATTCAGGGCGGCTTACAGTGCGTTAAGTAATAGCCTTCATACTTTTGTATATTTATACAAAGTCAGCTTATTGCCCCCACAAACTGGGTCCTCAATTTACCCACCTTAGAAAGGATGGAAGGCTGAGTCGACCTTGAGCCTAGCTAGGATTGAACTCGCAGAAATTACAGGCAGCTGGATGTTAATTGCTGCCTTTAGTAGGAGGCATTAGCCCCCTACGCTACTCAGGCTCCTTTCAGGTTCTACATTAGCCTCTCTAATAAACACACGAAGACACACACACACACACACAGATCCCAATGTACAAACATACCTATATATATGTATAGGATACTCTTTTGGGGATTCCAATTCATATTAAGAGTCAGAATATTGCACTGCATTTGAGGAACCACATTTATTTTTAACACCCCAAAGTAATTTTTACTTTCCAGCAAAGTGCAGGAAAACCAATTCAATATTAATAAAACATGAACATTCTATCTCCACAAAATCAAAATGAATCTTATTTGCCTCTTTAAAGTAAATCACTAGATTTCAAAATTCTCTAAATATTATTTACCCAATTTTCACATGCACAAACGCATACACATATATGAATTTTCTACAAACTTTATATTTTTAAAATACATACTTAATAACTTTAACATAAAGTACACTTAAAGACACATATTAATATGTATGAAAATGTAAATTTGGGATTAATGTTTTAAAATGCAAATTAAAGTAAGGGTGGAATGAAATAGATTTTTGAATGAACAAATGCAAACATGATACAAAATTAAAAACAGCAGAATCTTTTAATTCTTAGTTAAGATACATTCACTCTCTCACTCAGATTTTGAAAATTATGTAATATATATTTGGTCTAGGAGTTAAGGCACCAGGCTAGAAACTGGTTCTCCTCCTTAGATATGAAAGCTGGTTAGGTGGCTTTGGGCTAGTTGGCCCATTTCACCTCACAGGTTATTACTGAGGGGAAAGCAGAGTGAAAGAATATTAAATATATTTGCTACCTTATTTATTAAGTTGGGATATAAATAAATAAATAGGAATGGTACCTAATATTATCATCTATGTAATACAATAAAGGAGACCCAGTTTGGTGTAGTGATTAAGGTATCTGGATAGAGACTGGAGTCTGTAAATTTTAATCCTGCATTAGACATGAAGTCAACTGGTTGACCTTGGACCAATCATGCCCTCTCAGTCCTGTTTCAGAATTATTAGTCTCCCAAATAGTAGTTACAATACAACTGTACTGTACACTATACAGTACATTACACTATACAGTACTACAGCAATAAGGTGTACGAGGTACAAAACGTCCTGTTTAAATCAAAATAAAAATGCATGAGACCTGATTGATTTATTCATGTAGCCTTGAAACTCAATTCAAATGCATTAAAGTAGAGGTCCCCAACCCTGGGCCACAGCCCACTACTGGGCATGGCCTCTTCGGAATTGGGCTGTGTGAGTGGCTGGCTGGAGCACATGCATGTGTATGCCCATGCAGCACAACTTGCCCAAGCAGCAGGCCGGCAGATACTCACCTGCCATTTGCACAAGGGCTGCTTGCATGCATATGCACAGTTACGCAACCTACTTCGCCTCTCCCCACTCCCAGCCAGGCCACCGAGCTGCAAAGGTTGGGGACATCTATATTAAAGCCTTATGCAAAAATAAATACCCCCCCACACACAAAAACCCCCATATATCTAGTCACTAGAACAGGACCATGAGATAGTATGATATTTCCACACTCATGATTATTATAATTCTTTAAAAATTATATAACATTTGCTTCTTTTATGGCTCTAAGAGGCTTACAACAATTAGCATTACTAATACAGCAGTTTTCCAAGGTAGAGTTTAGAAACTTTGAATGAGATCTTTAAAAGCTGGTTATTAACAGTACTACATAGGTTATCACACTGGGAGCTTTTTCTGGCCTCTTTATTTATTACAATTTATGAGTGATGTCTTAGTCATGCTTCATCTATGTGGCTTTTTTCTAAACACCTGTTTTGAATGATGGAGAACAGTTGGGAAACACTAGACAAGTATGTGAATCTTTGAGCTGGTAATTGCATTTTAATTTCTCTTCTTAGAACAATCTGTTGTGAAAAGTATTTACATTTTACTAGAGGAATCTGTCTCTCTCTCAGGTTTGTGGAATCTTCAGACAAGAAGCTCCATCTGAGTTTGACAGGAAATGTTATTTTTTTCCCCCTAAGCAAGTTTGCCACATTCTTTGTAGTTATTGTGACTGTTAATTAACTGAAGAAGATAATGTAAAATGCCATTTAATTTCATTTTCTATTAAAAACTTAAATTAAAATTATTTCTGGAAAATGATATGCCTAAAAATATGATCAAACTAAAAGAAGAATGGGAATAAGCAAGCATATAAAACATATAGAGAAATTAGAGCAATATTTAGTATTATAGCTAAACTCTCCCATACTTTCTGTGGGGGAGGGAGGGAAATGCCTTAATTCATTTGGAGAAGGAAAAACTTCAAGTAGAAAAAGGATTTGTGTATACTTTCCCTCTTTTCTCCAGGAAATTTCCTCACACAAATACCTGGGTGGATCTTCTTTTTTTAAAAAAAAACAACAACAGTATGTGCCTTTGATAGATGTATATTCTTTAGAAAACGTACAGTTAAATCATCCTTTTTGAAGATGAGAATAATAAAACTGAATTGTAGTGCAGCTACAACGATAACCACTTTGAATTACCCTGGCAACATTTTGCATTGTTAAGATGAGAGAGATCCTCCTTCCTGCACCCACACCACACTCTCCACTTAACTATGACCCACACAGCCACTCCAACCACCTTTGGGAAAAAGGGAAGGGTGACAAATGGGAGGTGTGTTCTTTCCTTAGATTAAAATCTGAATTTAAAAAGATTTCAGCACTGCAGCGCTCACCCTTGGATCAAAGGTAAGTGTTACATGCCATCAAAATTTGTATTCCCCTCATCTAGGAATCTGTGAAGTGCAGCAACATCTTTAGTGATTTTCTAACCTTAGAATCTATGTAATAGCTTTTGCCTGAAAGATATTAAAGACATCAGAACAGTCATATTGTATCAAAGCAAAATTCCATCTACTGTAGTAAGCTGTATATATCACACACAAAAACCTAGTCAGAGGAATGAGTGTTATTTTTTTCCTCTGATGGGCTCTTCTTCTGCATTTAAAAATGCATGACTGTAAGAATTTCAGCTACTGTAAGTTCTTTTCTAACCAGGCTTCTCTGTGTTGTATCTGTTCAACTCTGGGTTTGCCTTGTAACTGTTAAAGGCTGTCCCAGTGTTCTGTAAAAGATTAGAGAGAGGGAATCTGGCAGGATAGGAAAATTATACAATGTCAAAAGTCAGTTAATACAATTGCTCATGGCTCATCCTTGAATTCAGACTTATGGCGCTGATCAAACACAATGTTGTAGAAGCGGAGATTGAAAAAGAACAAAAGCACACTTTCATAACTGGGAATAAGAAATTAAATGTCATCCTGCATGGCACAGAGTTAGTTTAAACATTAGTTTTATTTTATTTTACTTTCTTTCAGACTACATTACTGGATAACTACTCTATCTGATAATAATAAGGCTAGCGGATCTGAGCCCCAAAACCTGAAGGTAGAAAAGATATATATAGACACTAACTTTGTGTTGGGGGCTAGGAGTTGTTAGGAATTTTAAAACTCAGAGCTGGAAACCCCTAGAAATAGTTCAGTGGTGAAATCTGAACCAGTTTGCCACCAGTTCGCTGGCTGTGCATGTGCGGTGAGTGCCAAACATGCACTGCGTGCACATGTTCAGTGCACACCAAACATATGCTGCACGCATGTGCATGCACAGTATGCACCAAACGAGCACTTCATGTGGAAATAGGAGGCTTGGGAATGTAAGTAGAACAGTGAGGGGGGAACAGCTGTGCTGCATGATTTAGATTCATTAGAAAGCAGGATTTCCTGCTTTCTAGCGATTTTAAACCGTGCGGCACAGCTGATTATCAGAAACACTGGTTTGGAGGAACTAGTAGCTTTTTTTTTACAACCAGTTCACCCGGTAGTGTGAAGCATTTTTAAAAGAGTTCATCTGATGAACACATGAGATGATACAAACTGCATCATACATTTTAATGACTATCTGAAGTGGTATATGGGACTAAACCAATGGTGGGCTGCTGCCGGTTTGGGCGAACCGGTAGTTCTGACGATCAGCTGACCCCACCCATCCGTCCTCGCTCTATCCTGTCCTATATTTCCTTCTTTCTGGGTCAGCTGATTTCCACACCTCCACTGTTCTGCTTAATGGGGCTGCCTTAGAAGGTAAGCAGCTGAGCTTCAAATTGCTGTATTTTGAATGCTGCGCGCAAGTGCATTTGGTGAATGTGCATGCACGAAGCGCGCGCTCACTGAACCAGTTGTTAAACTGGTTGCAGCCCACCACTGGATTAAACCTTCATTCTGAGTTCCTGTGCCAGACTAATCTGATTTTGCCTCTAATTGGCGGAGAGGCTGCACTTATTCAGCATATTTAAACTGGCTTCTGCATTAATTTATTTGCTGGCTTCAGCTTATACTGAAGCTGAAACTATCCAAATGGGATGGATTTGCACAGCAAAATAAAAGGAAAGGAAAAAGGAGAAGGAGGAGGAGGAGGAGGAGTCTGAGACTAACACCAACCAAACATAGTATGCTATGTGAATGTAAGCTATTAGTTCTTTAACTAGCCTAGTTAAGAGGGTTGTCTGAAGATAGCCCAAAGGTGCTTGCTTTTCTATTTAGAACAGCCAAACCATATGGATTCGTCCATATTTCTGAGCAGAACAATTCATAAATTGTTATATTATCATATGAGTCACTTTTTAGAACTGTAAGGGAGAGCAATCAGTTGGAAATAAAGCCTAAATCACATTGCTGGAACAAAT
Organism: Masticophis lateralis; assembly: GCA_030761175.1. Taxonomy (NCBI): domain Eukaryota; kingdom Metazoa; phylum Chordata; class Lepidosauria; order Squamata; family Colubridae; genus Masticophis; species Masticophis lateralis. The sequence continues at coordinate 258,914,899 of JAUDYJ010000001.1, read as the reverse complement.
AGTCTTTAAATGTAAATCTCATCCCTTCAAACAGGATTTGGCATATGTGGAAATTTGACCCCCTATTAGGGCCACTGATCTATAACCTTCTTATGGACAAGGTGCTTGAACATCCCAATGGCACTCTGATCTGTTGCGAATGATCCCCCAAGAGAGTCATTCACAAGGGTTGGGTCATAAAAACAGAGTCAGGTTAAATAAGACTCATTTGGAGAAGGAAACAGCAAGCTCTTCTGCAAGCAGCAAAACCACCTAATGAGTCCAGACAACGTGCACCATAGATCAAAAGATCCCAAGAACCTACTGGAGGAAAGCTGAGTCACCTCAATTGAATTAAAGCTAAAAGGACATTCAGTTGCTGATGTGGGCAGAGGCAAAAAGAAAGCATGATGCTGCAAAGATTTATTCCCCTTTTCTATATAGAAGTCAGAACTATGAATCAAAGCAGATTTGATGTTGCCGAAGCAGAAACCTTCTGACAATCCGTATATTGAAATGAATTGAAATGAATCACCATATCAAAGGAGGATCAGGTATTTTATTGTAGAAAAGAAAAGAAAAGAGTAACCATCATTACTGTATTAACAAGAGTGTTGTTATTGTGAACCATGATAAATAAATAACGTGGCTGCTACACATTATCTGTTCAAAGCAAAGGTTCCTAATGTTAGCATTTTTCTATGTAATGCTCATATTTATATGCTTTTTTTCTACTCAACTTTAGGGTTCTTTATTTAAAAGTAATTTGATTTTAACACATATATTTTAGTGAAGCTTTTTTAAATGGATGTTGAATTTCAAACACTTTTCCAAATGTTTGGGGTTTTTTTAATGTTGCTTTTGTCTCTGGCAATCTCAGCATTTTAAGAAAAAAAATCTATGTTGGAAAAATGTTCTAAGGAAGTGATCCAAGAATCATTTGGAAGATACCCAATATGGTCATCCAAAACTGATTGCTCAGTTTCAGTGTCCCTCTTTGGAAGTTTCTCTCACTTTCCAGGAAATCACCTTGTTAGGTGAACCAATTTTATGTTCCAGGGACTTTGCAGAGAGTAGAGACAGAAAGTGCTGGAGAGTTCTAGAAAATTTCCGTCTGTAATGAAAAATTAACATTCCTGGTCAATTTAGATAACAAAGTCTGATCAGTTTTCACTTGTAAAATCTATGAGGTCATCACGGGTGAAATCCAAAATTTTTCCTTACCTATTCTGTGGGCATGGCTTGGTGGTGTGGCAGGGGAAGGATACTGCAAAACCTCCATTCCCACCCCATTCTGGGGCCCGCCAGAGGTGATATTTGCCAGTTCTCTGAACTATTCAAAATTTCCACTACTGATTCTCCAGAACCTGTTAGAACCTGCTGGATTTTACTCCTGGAACATCAGCACCGCTGTTTTGCTATGCTTTCTTCTCATCCTGGAGCTGGGAAGAATCATGTCAGCATTAACTGTACTGTCCTGATTAAAAAATCCAGGAAAGTTCATGCTGTATCCCACCATGAGGTATTATAATGGCAGCAATAGCTATTATAGTGGCAGCAATAGATATTATAGTGGCAGCAATTATAATACCAACAATTCCCTGGCTGTAATCACAAACCATAAGCAAAACTGCCATCAGTCATGGAGCAGGGTGCCAGCCTGGTGTTTGTAACATTCAGGTGATGCAGTGGACAGAAGGAGTAATCTTAAGGAACAGAGGGAAGAGCTTCAACCAAGACAATGGTCAGATAAAAGAAATTTAAGCCTGGGGTAGAAAAGCATCTCAGAAAAGATCATCCCTAGTTCTCACAAGGATAAATGGAGGGGGGGAGGATCCAGTCATATTTGTAGAATAGAAAGTGATCTTATCTCTATGCTAGGCTTCTGGATATATTATACTGGATATGCCTACCTGATGCTTAAGAATAAAAAAAATAAAAGATCTGAAAAAGGAGTTTTTTTTTCATGAAAGAGCCAGATGTTATACCTGGATTTTGTGTATTCAGGCTGAGGTCTCTTAGCTGCTGTAGAGCAAACAAGTGCTGGCAGTATATCTTAGAAATGTGTAACAAAGGGCTTCTGGTAGCTAATCCTATTTTGCAGGACTGTCACAAAGGCCATAAGATGCAACAGTTGTTTTAGTAGATTTCTATCCTTTGTTTCCCTTGATTGTAGTTGTATTTTTTCTGTATATTGCTTTCAAGGCTGCTGTTTTAGGAAGCCTAGCCATTTAAAAATCACATCATCATCATCATCATCATCATCATCACAACATTAATGACAATAGACTCTAGGATGAACCAATAAAAATAAATGCTATTCAAATTTTTTGAAACAATGGAAAAGGCTTTAATTAGATTGCAATGTTCCTTCCAAATAATGACCTAGTTGAATAAACAAGATAAGTTTATTGCTGTTTCTATTTAAAGTTTGCTTCCTTTATTTATTAAACAAAATTTTAGGAACCCCATTTGAATTGAGTTTTCAGTATGAAAAAGTAAGGGGACCTAGTTATTTGCATGCATCCTGCTCTCCTAGAGTGTTACTTTAAAGCTATAAAGATCACAATTATTCATACCTTAAGATTTCTTCCATCAAACTGTTGTTAGCTCAAAGATATGCAAGGCTTAATGAAAATATCCTAGGGCTTTAAAGAAATACTCAGAATTATTTTAAAAAGAGTCTTCAATTGCCCCCACTCCCAGCAATTTAATACAAAATCTATTACATGGGAAACATAAGTCGGTCCACCCAGTAATAAGTCAGACTACTTATCTCAGAGCTTAATGATCAATGAATTTCAGTATCGTTCTTCCAATAACACAATTACACAAAGAATCATTTATGGAAAATAGATCTACCTAATCAAAGCAGTAAATACAGTATATATTTGTTTAGAATATATTAATTTGTTTGCTAGCTGGGTAGTAACTCTTAAAACTGCTGGCATCCCTCATTTACTCAGCTTATATAAATACTATGACTATAAGATGGGATTTAAACAGAGACATTAAGTCCATTGAAGAAAACTCATTAAATTTACTTTTGACACTTTAGGGGTTATAAACTTTACTCAATAGAGAATTCTTGAGGTTAGCCATCAAATAATCGTATATTGCATAATACCTTTTTTTTTTCAAAATTAAATCAGCAACTAAGAAATTTTCAAAATTAGTCATAAGTCGTAAGTTTATTTGTCAAGCATATATAAGATAACAGGTAAAAGTATAAACATAATTTGAATGCATGAAAAGAGTAAGTAAAGAGGGATATTAGGGCAGGGACAGTAGGCACACTGGTACACTTATGCATGCCCTTTACAGACCTCTTAGAAATGGGGTGAGGTCAACAGTAGACAGTTAAAGGTTAACGTTTTGAGGATTTGGGGAAGAAACTACACAGTCAGGTAGTGCATTCCAGGCATTGACCACTCTGTTACTGAAGTCATATTTTCTGCAATCGAGTTTGGAACGGTTTACCTTGAGTGTGTATCTATTATTTGCTTGTGTATTGTTGTAGTTGAAACTGAAGTAGTCATTGACAGGAAGGACATTGTGGCAGATAATTTTATGTACTATGCTTAGGTCAGACTGAAGTCGGCATAGTTCTAAATTGTCTAAGCCCAAAATTTGGAGTCTGGTGGCATAAGGTATTTTATTGCGGTTAGAGGAATGGAGGACTCTTCTCATAAAATATCTCTGGACTCTCTCAATGGTATTCATGTCCGATATGCAGTGCGGGTTCCAGACAGATGAGCTGTATTCAAGGATTGGTCTAGCAAATGAATTGGATCCACCCAAAATGAAATAGCCACACAGATTTGCTTTTCGCTACTCACACTGCAAAACATTGGTTCCAACCTTACATTCCAGAACAACATTGAACAATAATAACTTCCATTCTTTAATTATATTGCTGAGGATGGTAACAGTTCTAATTAGTCATACTGATGTGATTGCAATACCTCTAGCTACCAGCAACAAGGTACAGAACATTCTAACCTTTTGCTGACACTGAATGAAAATCTAAATTTATATCATTTACATAGTAAATAAAAGATTTCTAACTCCTGCTATAAATTGTGACTTGTGAACAGATGAAGTGATGATATTTTTAGAGTCTGCAACTCTAAATTCTGTTATATATTTTCATTCTAGTGCTTACCACTAACATTAAAAAAAAACTGTTCTTGAAAATTATTGCCTTCTCAGTAATCTGACATATCAGCCTTAACAATGGATGACTAGAGATGATGGACCTAGCCATTTCTAGGAATCATTTAGAAACTACTATGATAAGCCAGCACCAAGATTACTTTTCTTATAGCAAAATGTTATTTCAAAATCCTTCTTTGTATTGGCTGCAGAAACATTTTGAAAAATGAATGAAAAGAGGAAGAAGGGAGGTGTGCAGTAGAAAAGCAGCTCTTTCCCCCTTTTTGTGTTATGACAGAACGGTTATCAGCAAAACCACGAATAGCCCTACCAACTCCATTTTAAACTAAAGTATGATTGGTAAATGTGTTTCACATGCATAATTCTCTACCCCACAACCTTTGGATTCTCTCTTTCTAATCCATGTTTCTCAAATAAGACCTGAGAAATTAGTTTGGTGTAGGTTATTAAACAAATATCATGGTTTGTGCTACCCAATAAATGCAAAAATCTAATACAACTGTCTATTGCTTGTCACATTTCTATGAAATTTGTAATTCCAAAATCTGCTCTAAAATATATATTTTAAATACTAAATGTGCAATGGGGAGAGGAAAGAAATAAAAAGTATATTGTTGTGGCCCACCAATGGCCAGTGGAGCTGGCAGCAGAGTCAGACAATGAGGAGGTTGGGGAGGAACGTGGGCCAGTCCTGGGGGCTGGGAAAAACTTGAATGAGGGCTCTGCATCAAAGGCAGAGAGGGCGCCAAGGCCATCTGATAGTTATGTGCAGCCTCCGGAGTCTGACAGCAGCGAGGCAGAAGAACAGAGCGCAAAGCTGCCGGATGACAAGAACAATTAAGAAAACAGGGTCTACTTGGGAGTAAGGCTTGGAGATGATTGGTCCCTCCCATAAGACATAAAAGAAAAGCGAACAGGATATGGCTGATTCAAGATTTGAAAGTTCTGTTTGTGACTCTGTGCCAAGTTTGGCCTTTCCCTGTGTCTGGAAATTAGCTCTCTGATAGCGTTCCATGTGAGATAGGTGGGTGTTAATAAACTTCCTATGAAAGACTGTTTATCAAGCCTACAGACTGTAAATGAAAGTAATTTACAGTTGTATAAGTAAAAGAGGTTTGTGGGAATAAGACTGAGCTTTATGCTTTCTAACGAAGTCTAGGTCACAACATATATTTGTATTCATATGCCATGTCCTTTTTTGTACAGACTGGAGAGAACCAAGGCTGAAAAGGTCTTAGGAGGTTGACGTGGCCTAGAAATTGACTAATCTGTCCATTCCTGGTTGCATGTTCCACTCTAGTTGGGGTTCCCATAGCTGTAACCTGCTTTTAAAATAAAATTTAATTTTAAAAAAATTAAAATGTTTAAAAATTCACTGCTGAATTTTTCAGGAGAAAAGCACAGACATTTTCCTTCCTGGTACAGCTTGCAATATGAAACATACACTTGGCATTCTTTAAATATGTATAATCTCTATACACCCAAGGTCATGTTTTGTATGATGGGCAGCCATACAAATAGAAGGCAGAAATAAATAAATAAAGGTAAAATCTAATATAATGTATAATAATCTCTGTATTTGCTACCTATGCACCTTGGAGGAGGTGCTTCAAAGTGAGGCCCTACATTATCATTGCCATTTAACTGGAGATGTCAGGAAAGGAATCTGGTCATTGCTGTGTGGTCGGTAGATGTTCTCCTCACAGCAAGTTCCAAAAAGTTCACAATAGCTGCAGCTATCGCTTTTGGGGCACCCACATTGCTCTGAGGCACCCACATTGCTGTTTCATAGCGCCAAGAGCCTAGGGTCTGCAAATTTACCTCTCAGCATTACAGCATAACCCAGATTGTAACTGAAGCTATCATTGACTTCCTCTGCCCATTTTAAGTGTCACTTCTCAGCCTTCACACTCTCGGGAATTGTCATCCATTCATAGCTTTCCTGTTAATAGAACAATCAGAGATAAGAAAGGAGAAATAACACTCAATTAAATTGGATCATTCAAAGGAAGCTAGGAAAAAATAGATATTCTGAAGGGCTGGGCTTTTTAAGATATTCATCTCTTAAAAATAGAGCCATCTTAAATAATGTTCCATGATGCTACGCTACTGCAAAAATGTCATTCTTGTCAACAGAATGAGTCAACCAGGTTTGAGTCCGCTTAGGTTTTCTGAGATCAAGCAAGGTTATCAATGTGTTCCACCTGAGAATATAAATTGATATATTTATTGCATATTTAGTTGCTAATACTTCCATAAGTAAGGTACATATTGAAAAGAAAAAGTGGAGTATAAAAATAAGGGAAAAATAGAAGAGGGAGCATAATATTTTTTCTTTTCTTTTTACAATAGGAACAATGAGCTGTTCAGAAAACAAGAGCAAGCAATTCTTATTGCAATATCTGGAAGCTCATGAACAGAAACATGCAAGAAAGGAAGAAAGGGATGGACATTGTGAATGCCTATCCTAAATAGTTCTTAATCCTGAGATAATCTTATCCTATTTTGCAATAGACTCCAGGAAGAAATACTTTATTGGGTTTCTCCAACATGCACATTTCAATTTCATTCCATCATCTGGTAAGAAGGTGAACCAACAACTATGGATATCTCAGAAACAACTAGGGTAAGGCCTAAAAGCTGTGCCTGTGCTGCAGAAACACAGGAACACAGTAATATATTATATCTCACAAGTTATATTGCAGCTCTAAATTCTCCCATGTCAGTGTAGGATTCAGGTGCTTCATGACTGGGTAAAGTGTCTAGATCACAGGTGGTTAGATATGGACAATGATGAATGCATCTTTGAGAGAGGGGACAGTTCCCACATCCATTAAGGTGGTCACCCTCTCCTCAAAAAGCCATCTCTAGATCTGACTGCTTTAGAAAACATTATCCCTGTCTTCAACACCTTTGTGGAAAAGGTGGGTGAAGCAGATTATCTGGACCCCTTCCAGCCAGGTTTCAGGCTGGGATATGGGACTGAAATGATCTTGTGCGGATATGCGGTGTGCCCTGGAGGGAGGATGGTTGGGACACTGCTTATTTGGAGGAGAAAATCATAGTTCTCTTCTATATGGTATGGTAAACAAGTCATAAATTGCTCGATTTCTTCGACAGAAGCAACTAAGCAGCATACTCATGGTAAAGCAGAATATCTCACTGTTTTGCTTTTCCGTAGCATGTAAATGCTGCCATTGAGTAATTTCTTCATTACCATATATTATTTCAGCTCTTTTATGCAGTTCATGTAAGTGAACATTTGATTTCTTTCTGTCTAATGAAATTATATTTTAAGAATTGATTAAACCAAAGAAGTCATTCTGAATGTAAAATGAAGAAGTTAGTATATATTTCAAAGGTTCTTGAAAAACAAGCAAGACTTATTTTTATAAGACTTAGCATAACTGTTCTTGGTCTTTCTGCTTATTGATTCTGAGATGATAAGCTCCCATTGCCCTCACTTTAATATTTTTATCTCTGCAAAGATTCCCAGATGCTATTGTTATGAGGACAACATTCCTGTTTTCCATTAAGGAGAGCTTCATTTCTATTCAGTTACATTACCTAGAAGTAATGTACAAACTGAAGCAATGAAATAAGTAAGGATGTTGTTTCAGTAAGGATGTAAGTAAGTAAATTCCAGGTCTAACAGCAGGCCTTCACATTCACAAGGAAAATGATAATGATTCTCAAAACAGGGATTAATCCCAGGTCTCAACATTTTTAGTATGATCCCCCAGGAATGATCACATTAAATTGGGAGCAGGGGAATATGATGGATTAGAAAAGGCTTCAAAGTCAATTTTGACAGTTGTGAAATATTAAACCAAAGTATTCTCCAAAGGCTGTTGAATTTGGAAAAGCTGCTTTGAGAAGTTTCTTTATTTCATGTTGCCTTGGTGGAATGACAGCAAATATTATCAACAACAGTGTAAAAACACCCACAGTTTAATAGGCTTCTTTTGTGTTCATTAAAACAGGCAATATAGCATCTGCTTAGATAATAATCATTATTATTCTCATTATTTTTCATGTTTTAACACTTCATGAATCTGTGTGACAATTAATTATGCTGATCTTTTCTCTATGATTCCAAGACAATCATATTGGGGCCAGCAACAAAAATCTTTCCTTTGAATTAATTTAAATTAAATTAAGCTAGCAATATTATTACACATGTTTGGTAACATTATGGTTATGATTTTCAGGAGCTGTTCATGCATCATTCAAATGAATACCAATGATTATTTTGCATCTTATTACATTTCTGCTTCAACAATCAAATGTGTCTAAAAAAAACCCCAACCCCAAACCATTGTTTTCACCTTTTGAATCATTTTGGATGGTTATTATAGCAATGTACCTCTAGTGAATTAGGAATGATAGAAAACACTGGATACATTTTATTTTACTGTACCTTTGTTTATTGTACCAAATCCATTACACCTTTCCTATTGTATTTTCCAGGTGGATCAAAGCAATTTCATATTTTCTTCTGCTGTCCGACAAAAATAACATCATTACATATAATGCTGCACAATGTTGTGTGATAGCATATAAAGTTTGACACGAATTAACATTTAAGCCACCTTTGTGAATAAACCATTTCACTGTTAGCTGATCACAATTTAATGTCTATCTTGCAGGTCCTGGAGTGCTTTTTAAATTGTAAATTGTATCTATCAGTATGTGTACAGCTTGATTATGGACTATTCCCTAATAAGTGTTTTACTGGTTATATAACATTACTTAATATCGTAAACATCTATCTGTTTGGCTAACTAGTCTGGCTAACTGAATGAATATATTTTCCTAATCTTAATAACAATAAACATTTTCAGGGTTCCAGCAAAAAACATATACAACTTTCTGTAGTTCTGAATCTTGAAAGTGATGTTCAAGCACATTAATAAATGGCACCCCCATTTTGTTCTTCTTCTTCATTTCACAGAATGGTGACATTTGAAAAACAGCCTGGAGAATGACAGTTACAAGAAAAATGTTCAGATAGCTTCTATTGAAAATCCTCATATGACACAAACACAGAGAAGTTGGCCTCCTGTGACAGGAATATAAAAATAAGAGACCCACATCTGAAAAGCAGCTAAAGAGCAGACTAACCAGGCAGATATTAGAAAATAGCTCTGGGCCTAACTTTACATATCTGAACATGGAAGTCATTAACCAGTGTTCTTTATTCCTACAATGATAATTCCTAACTAGAAGTTTCAATTTAGGTGAAGTTTACATTTCATTTGCAGATTTTGCCTTAAACCATGGTTTTAGAAGATGGGCCTATTTATGAAAGCCTTTATCTCACCTGCTTATACTGACTTAGGTGATCTTTGTTGTTTTTCATGAGATACTAGACCAAGGAGATAGTCATCATTATTTATCTTACTTTCATAATGAAATAATATATCTAGGTAAATAGATTAGAAGGCACTTTCCTCACCAAACAGGTTTGATTGGTTGCTCTGAAGTTCACATAAATTACCTCATAAGTTTTGATCAAGGACATGAGATAGTGAAATGGCCGTAAAACAATGTTTACACATCTTTTTTCTTTCTCTGACTCTTCCCAAATTGCTTTGATAATGTTTAGGAAGAACGGTATGCTTGAGTTCCATGTGCAAGACATGTATTAGGAAGAAATTGAAACAGGAATCTGACATAGCAGCCTGTTCTTTCTGCAATCAAACTGACTATCTAATAATAGTAGTATAGAGCAAACATTGTTCCAAAGTTCAACCTTCTTATTTTTCAGGAATAACACAATGGGCAATTGAAACAGACAAAATAAGGCAACTGTCACAATCATTTTGGATCAGAGCATGAGGAAGAAATTTGGATAAGGAACCATTGGTACCAAGGGATGGGGAAATATTTGCACCAGTGCTTGGCCAGAAATGCAGAGGCAGAATAAGCACTCTCCATTTCTTCGAAAATTGCAGCCCAGATGCCTAACTTTGAAGACAGTTCTCAATCCCCAAGCCCATGAAAACTCTGTTACTGCTATATTGCAGAACAGTAATGAGAACAATATTGTGTACTTCATAGGGTGGATTACTTAAAAGTAAAAGGTTACCTGAGATGCAGGCATTTCTCTTAAACTGACCATACACTAAGAACCAATGAACCCTGGCTGAAAGTGAGTAAAGTCTTCTATCATTTCTGAATGTAAATTCTGAGCAGAGTATCCATCTCCAATTTGGCCCTGGATTCTTGAACCTGTGCCTGGATTTTATTTTATAATGGTTTATTTGGATCTCTGCTTTTGCCTGGATTGGACTACAGTGATTGCCTTCTCCATATTATCCATGACTTCTGTGTTTGTAATTTTGACCTTCCAAGCTCATTTCTGCTTACATTTCTTTGAATGGATCAGCAACTGCCTTAGATGGCAGATGTAGAGGCAATAGCCATGCTCAGCTATTGCTTCTGAATCTCCATCCATTTCTGTATCTTGTGGACACCGTGTCCATTTTGTGCATGGCACAGAATCCATTTTGTAGCTCTCAAGCTTGCCTGTTGCCTTCAGTTGTTGTGGGAGAATCTGTTCTACTTTCAGCACTGAAAGTAAGAATGATAGGGAGCGCCAGCTGCCTTGAACAACAAAATGTCTTGGGCCATCCCAGAATAGTTCTCAGCCCCCAAACATATAGAATAATAACCTGAAATGCCTCTGCTACAAATGTCTGATTACTCATTGGCCATCTGCATCAGTATTCGTTCATTAAGGATGAGTAAAAACAAATACCAAGTTGTTGAGTTTCTGAAAGGGTGAGCAGATCTTAAGATAGCAGCATTGATAAGGACCATAATCACTTTTATCAAAGTTAACACTTCAAACAAAAATCAGAGCAAACCAAATCAAAGCCTTCTATCTTCTCTCCTGGATTTATTTTAATAAATGGGGAGGGTGGGAAGGTTTCACCCTGGTCTTTCTCCTGACACTCATAAAAATGCTTGATAAAAAGAACCATGACAGATACAGAATGTTTTAATTTTGAAAACCGTTGATCTGTTTTACAGTGACAAACTACATTGCCTGTCTAAATAAAGTTACAAGTTTATCTTGCCTTTGTCATCAGGGTGCTTATACTCCATTCCTGTGGATGGTTCTCAGTCATTTTATCCATCACTCTTTCTGATTCACAGACTAGAACTAATGCTTCACACAAGAATAAATGCATTGAGTTCAATAAAATTCCATAGCAATAGAGGATGAGATGAGGGGTCCTTGGTGCTCTCTGAGCTTGGTTGCTTTCTTGTCAACTAGGTAATGGGAGTGGGCTTTATGGTTCTTTGGTTGGGTTGTTGACTGTTAGCTTGTTTTGCAGTTCCTTGATTGGGGTACTGTTTGCTGCTTGTCTGTTAGAAAACACTCTCATTCCAATCACCTTGGACCATGAAGTTTCCCAGCGACACAGGCTGCGAGCACTAAAATTAATCTGGTAATGAAATATTTGTTTCAATTAACTTTACTGACATCAGTGTTTCTATGGACCCAATGGGGTCAACCATAAAAGGATGTTAATTATACTGCTTTCAAAGCATCTAGGCTTAAAGTAATGTCGCACAAAGATATCTGAGTGGGAATTTAAATTTGGTTCATCATTCTGTATTAAAGATTAACAAATAGAAGTAGAAAGCCATATGTATATAGACCTGTGGCAGACAGAAGCCTATGTAAGCTTGTCTCTAGGGCTTCTCTTTATGGCATGCATGGAGACACTGTGGTCCTTGCAGCTTACTGATTTACCCAATGTATCCTCTTGCTTTACACTTTTCAGCAAAAGAGAAGCTCATCCCTATGAGAGACTGGACGATATTTTGGTAGCTGTACTAGTGAACTATCGTCCAGTCTCCAACCTTTGCTTTGTGGCGAAGGTTGTTGAGAGTGTGATGGCACAGCAACTCCCCCGGTACTTGGATGAAGCTATCTATCTAGATCCATACCAGTCAGGCTTCAGGATGGGATACAGCACAGAAACGGCATTGGTTACATTGGTCGATGATCTCTGGAGGGCTCAGGACAGGGGGTATTCATCTGTCCTGATCCTATTAGACCTCTCAGCAGCTTTTGATACCATCGACCATGGTATCATGCTGCACCGGCTAGAGGGGATGGGGGGCACCGTGTTGAGTAGTTCTCCTCCTTCCTCTCTGGTTGGAAGCAGTCCATGTTGGCAGGGGGGCAGAGGTCGACCCCGAGGCACCTTGTTTGTGGGATACCACAAGGGTGGTCCTCTCCCTCCTTTTGTTCAATATTTATGTGAAGCCGCTAGGGGAGATCATCCATGATTTTGGGGTGAAGTGTCACCAGTACGCTGATAATACTCAGCTGTACATCTCCACCCCAGACCACTCCAATGATGCCCTTGATGTGATGTCCCAGTGCCTGGAGGCTGTGTGGATCTGGATGGGGAGAAACAAACTCAGACTCAACTCCTCCAAGATTGAGTGGCTATGGCTCCAGATGTCCCAGTATAGTCAGCTGGTTCCATCGCTGACTATTGGGGGTGAGACCTTGGCCCCCTCAGAGAGGGCTTGCAATCTGGGTGTCCTCCTGGATGCATGGCTGTCTTTAGAAGATCACGACAGCTGTGGCCAGGGGGCTTTTTATCAGGTTCACCTGATTTACCAGTTGCATTCCTTTCTGGACTGGGACGCCCTGCGCATGGTCACTCACACCCTTGTCACTTCCATCTGGACTACTGTAACGCTCTCTACATGGGGCTCTCCTTGAAGAGCACTTTGAGGCTCCAACTGGTCCAGAATATGACCACGTGGGTGATTATGGGAGCAACACGGCGTTCCCATGTGACACCTCTCCTGCGCAAGCTTCACTGGCTTCCGGTGATCTTCCGGTTGCGATTCAAGGTGTTTTTTTTTTTATTTAATTTATATGCTGCCCTTCTCCAGAGATTCAGGGTGGCTTACAATGCGTTAAGTGATTCAAGGTGTTGGTTACCATCTTTAAAGCACTCCATGGCTTAGGACCCGGATACTTACGGGATCGCCTTCTGCTACCGATGGCCTCCCACTGACCAACATGCTCCCACACAGAGGGACTCCTCAGGGTGCCGTCAGTCAAACAATGTCGACTGGTGACTCCCAGGGGGAGAGACTTCTCTGTGGGGCACCCGCCCTCTGGAATGAACCGCCCCCAGGGATACATATGATCCCCGACCTGCGTACCTTTCGCCATGCCCTTAAGACCTTATTATTCCAACAGGCTGGGCTGGCTTAATAAGAAATGGGATTGGGTGTTTTAATTCTTGGGTTTTTAATTCTGAAGGCCAAAATATTTAATTTGTTTTTAAACTGCTTTTAAATTTTGTATTTTATGTTGTTTTATTGTGACTGTACACTGCCCTGATTCCTTCAGGAGAAGGGCGGTATAAAAATTAAATAATAAATAAATAAATAAATAAATAAATAAATAAATAAATAAATAAATAGTTTTGATTTTTCTGGTCAGATGATGACTAGCAGCTAACTCTCAGAGAAGCAGTCACAAAAAAATACTATTGCTAGAGCAATATTCAGCTGTCAGCCCCATGAGGTAGACTAACTCCACAGGAAAAATAGAGCTCTGCTTTATTGAGAGGCTCTAGTAATGGATTCTTGCAAATCTGCCTACGTTTTCCCTTCACACCCTCTTATGGAGTCAATGAAAAGCAACTCTGAGTCTTATTTCTAATATTTCCCACCTCCCTGGGCTTAACATGTCTTTTTGCCCTTGTTGCTGTTGGGTGGCTTCTCCAAGGTTATCTCCATGGCTCTCTACACCAACCCAAAGGCTAGGTTTACAAGGACTGGATTGGACAGATAATTGGCCATCAGTTACAGTGCAAGAGGCATTAGGATGGATCGAATCATTTAAGGTCAATCATGCTTCTGGTGCTGATTGTGTTATGCCCAAATTAATTAAAAGAATTCTAGTTAGTGAGTACCTTGTTAGCATCTCCCTTCACATTTATAGATCAGACCTGTTATATTCTAAAGGATTTGGAGGTGGTAATTATTGTCCCAATTATTTAAAAAGGCAGTAAGAATGCGCTACATAACTACAGGCTTATTAACCTTTAGAGTTATTAGCAAGTTATATGCTAAAGATTATGCTAAAGATTCTAAATTACAAGATTGGGTGGAAACAATAGGTGCAATCCAATATGAATAGGCAGATTATTATTTTGGTTTTATATTACCTTCTACAAAAATATACGTACAAAAAGAAGTATCTGTGCATGTGGCTTTCTTTGATTTCAAACAAGCTTTTAATTCAGTATCCAGGAATGTTCTTTGGAATAAATTAAAAAATACAACTATTGATAGGTCATCTCACACAAGAATCATATTCTAACTCCACCCTAAGAGTGGAGTGCAAACCCCTTGGAATTCTCTCTGACACTATAAAAATGCAGAAAGGAGTGTGACAAGGATGTCTTTTATTTAATTTATTAAAGAGGTTTATATAGCTGTTCAACTCACACACAATGTGTTTGGGTAGCACACAACATTAAAAATAATATTAAAAACTCCATCATGGTGGTGACGAACATAGTCATGCAAATTTCTCCAGAATCCTCCACAGCTGCTGGACAACCACTTTCTCAGCAACCTTCCCTAAAAGTATTGGATACAGGATAAAAACTGTCCATCAGGGTAGTTGCTGGCAATGCTTCAGTGTCTCTAAAAGGCTGAGATACACCTCCCCATTGCAGGATACAACAACCATAATGAAAATCCTTTTACATTTATCATTACTTGGGTAAGTAATGTATTCACACAGCAATAGAGATGTGAATATAATATTATATGATTTATATTTTAGTACATACTATGTTAATTTGCTCCATTTTGTTACTGTGCTTTTTTTTTTTTTACCAAATAAATAAATAAATATTACTACTTACATCCTATGGGAATGTTGTGTATCTATGAACAAGGAGAGGAAAATATGTCTGTAGCATTCAAAAGCTCATGCATGCACCTGAATGCAAAGGATGTATGTCTCTACTGAGAACATTTGCTCTGTGAATGTTGCTAACTAAGCCAGATTCCTCAACCATCAGAGGAGCTTTCTACCTGGAAAAAGTCATCCAGTCTTATTTTAGAAATACATCTTTATTACCACTGTATTTCTCCTCACTCCGCAATGTGTTAACAGCTGGACAGATATAGACACCTCTACATTTGGCTTACTGTGTTATTTTTTTAAAAAAATGTTTTAATTTTTCAGTTTTGAATATAAATGTTAGCCATTTACAAAGGCCCATGTCGAAACACAAACCTAACTGGAATATGTGCTGCTTGAACCTAATTCTATGTATGCGGAAGCTGATTCAATTAAACCACAAGTAAGACTAGTATATCTTATACCCATCTTCTACTTCTTGTTGGCATAATTTCCTGCAATTAAGGTAATTTGCTTTGAGACATTCATAGCTTCCTGACAGTCTGTTTATTGTGTTATAAAAGTAGTCATAAAAGAGCAGACTATAAGGCTTTGTGAACTTTTTGTGGGTTGAGGGGACTCAATGACTTAAAATAACAAAATGTTTTAAATATGTGAAAATTTTATTTATAGGCAAAGTTGCATTGAACGGCTTTATTTCTGCTTGCAAAAAATATATTTCTAACATGCAAGTGCATTTAATTGTTTTTAAAATAGCTGCTGAAGCTCTAAGTATTAAAAAAATGCAATTTCACTGTTTTAGGTGACTGGGCTGATTTTAAAGTCCTAGTGAAATAATTATCTGTAATAATGGCACCAACAACCAATAATGAAAGGAAGACTGTTGCTTTTTCATCTCTGCACTACAGTGATAAAGTTTTCCAAAATTCATAGAAGGTTCTCTCTTGAATTAAAACAATGTAAGATAAATCAACATCTTGATATAGATAGGCAAAATTCCTCTTTAACATTACAAAGTTGGTTTCAAGTTCCTAGAAGATGAAACAAAAGTGAACTCTGGATGTCTAAAAAAAACAAAAATAAAAGTGAACTCTGGATGTCTAAAAAGAGGATTTGACATTTTAAAATCAATGCTTTTAAAGAGCTCACTTCCCAAATTGAATCAAGTGATAAATTTATTTGTTGTTAGTTGCAAAGTTGTGTCTGACCCATCACACCCCCATGGACAACGTTCCTCCAAAATTTCCTGTCCTCTACCAGACCATTTAAGCTCACGCCTACTGCTCCAGTGACTCCATCCAGCCACCTCGTTCTCAGTCATCCCATTCTTCTTTTGCCCTCAATCTCTCCCAGCATTAGACTCTTCTCCAGTGAATCTTTCCTTCTCATTAGGTGGCCAAAGTATTTGAGTTTCATCTTCAGGATTTGGCCTTCTAAAGAGCAGTCAGGGTTAATCTCCTCTAGGACCTACCGGTTTGATCGCCTTGCAGTCCAAGGGACTTGCATGAGTCTTCTCCAGCACCATAGTTCAAAGGCCTCAATTCTTTGGACACTCAGCCTTTCTTATGGTCCAACTTTCACCGCCATACGTTGCACCTGGGAAAACTATAGCCTTGACTATATGCACTTTTGTTGGCAGGGTGATGTCTCTGCTTTTTAGAATGCTGTCTTGATTCGCCATAGCTTTCCTCCCCAGGAGCAAGCGTCTTTTAATTTCTTGGCTGCAGTCCCCATCTGTGGTGATCTTGGAGCCCAGGAAAATAAAATCTGTCACTACCTCCATTTCTTCCCCATCTATTTGCTAGGAATTGAGAGGGCTAGATGCCATGATCTTTTCTTAATGTTGAGTTTCAAGCCAACTTTTGCACTCTCCTTCTTCACCTGCATCAAGAAGTTATTTAGTTCCTCTTCACTTTCTGCCATTAGAGTGGTATCATCTGCATACCTGAGCTTGTTGACATTTCTCTCGGCAATCTTAATCCCAACTTTTTATTCATCTAGCCCCACCTTTTTTATGATGTGCTCTGCATATATGTTAAATAGGCAGGGTGACAGTATACAGCCTTGCTGGACTCCTTTCCCAATTTTGAACCAATTGGTGGTTCTGTGTCCAGTTCTCACTGTTGCTTCTAGACCCGCATATAGGTTTCTCATGAGACAAATAAAATGGTCTGGTATTCCCATCTCTTTTAGAACTTGCCACAATTTGTTGTGATCCACACAATCAACGCTTTAGCATAGTCAATGAAGCAGAAGTGGATGTTTTTCTGGAACTCCCTAGCTTTCTCCATGATCCAGCATATGTTGGCAATTTGATCTCTAGATCCTCTGCCTCTTCGAAATCCTGCCTGTACTTCTGGTAGTTTTTGATCCACATACTGCTGGAACTTAGCTTGTAGGAAATTTATTAAGGATGTATAATTGAATTACTCTGGATATACATTAAGTATTTTTGTATTATTTTGCAAATTATTTGTAACTGCCTTAATTTTCTATATCATCTATACTTCTATATATCTTCCTTATTTTTCTTTCTATATTTCCCTTAAATTGTTTTTCACATTGGCTTCCAGATTTTACAATTTTTATTGACATAAGAACTATAGTCCCAATCTACAGAAAGTTAATTTTGCATAAAAGAATTTGAAATCAGATTAAATAATTTGTAGATTATCACCCTGTAGAATTCAAGAAAATGCTAAGTCTAAAGCTATTGGAACTGAAATCAATAATATTTTAAAAAATATTTCATACAATTGGTATACAATTGTATACAACTGATGTTTCTCCAAAGTATTCTTATTCTGCAAAGAACATTTCTATTTTTCTACCTTATTTTCAATTTAAGCATAGATAGAAATTATGGATTTTTTTTGTTCTTTTGCCTTTCAATTCTCTTTTCCCATCTTCACCTCATTTCATATTTAGACAATTGCAGGCAATATATTATTCTTGTAATTGCAAGAAAAAATGTAATCATGGCCTTCTAAAGAAATGACAAAAGCATTCTCAAAAGAACAGTCTTCAGAAATGATGATTAGGATAAGATTTAACACTGACTTGAAAGCATCTTAGTTAGAAAATTAAAAACATAGAGAATATCTTTGGGAAAAGGAGGGAGGAAGGAAGGAAAAGAGAGAGAGAAAGAGAGAGGGAAAGAGAAAGAGAGAGAGAGAGAGAGAGAGAGAGAGAGAGAGAGAGAGAGAGAGAGAGAGATTTTCAGATAATCTTCACATTATATTAAAACCATAAAGATCACATACCTGTGGGGGGGTGAAAATGAAAAAAATTCTGTATTGTAAAACTTTTTCAATAAAAAAAAAAGATCACATACCTGCTGGCTTTGTGATAAAAAAATTAAAGGATCTAAGTTAATGAGCATTTTCCATAATATTTAGATTTCTAAGTCCACAGGTAGATGGCCAATCTGTCTGTCTTTCTCTCCAGGGACCTGCTTTGCTTAAGGTTTTCCTATATTTAAGAGGTGGAATTCCTTCAGTGAAATAATTGCGGGTCATATTTCTAAATGGAAAATATTTCCAAATGTGCTTAAGAGAGATAAATGTAAGGAGGAGAAAGAAAAGGAGAAGATTTCAGAGACACATATTTTCTTTGTTTTGTACTGGAATGCCGTGCTTTGCTTTTTATCTGTGTGGCAAAGACTCAAATAAAGCTAGGATATTGTCTGCATTAACATTTCTAGTGATAAATTAATCATATGCAATTAGTTACTTAAAGTAGACTTTTTAAAAGTTGAAGCTTAAAACTAATAATTGCCACATTTACATAATGCTACCAAACATGAATAGTGATGATTGTGGCATTAATACCAGCAATTCTTCTTGGAAGCAATTAAATTTGGCACTACTATCATTACCTAATGTGTTTATATCAGCTACTGTAATTGTTTTTTTGAAAGCCATAAATTTCTTGAGTTAATTATAAACAAATTGGCATGCTTAATTAATGGAACCACTAATAATTCACTCCCTCATACATATTTGAGTGATCTGTAGTAAGCAGCAGAGATATAGTTAAGCTAATGAGGCTAAGTACAGTAACCTTGTTAATAACAAAAGCAGGGCAAGGATTTTAAAAAGAAGGCAGGTTAAGCACAAGGCACCACTGGAATATTTTCTGGATAATAAGACAATAAGTCAGCCCCTAAATTAATTTGTTTATTTGATTTAACAAGTGGGTAATATAAGAGTCAAAAGGCCTGTTGCCATACTAATTTATTAGAAGCCATAATGACATCAATGTTACATCACATGTGCAAAATAACACACATCAAAACCTGTTACAAAAACTCCATATGGCATAAAAGTTAGACAGTTGGAGATATCTTCAGATATCTTCAGATTTCCTTCAAAGGAAAGCAACAGAAAACAAATCATAAGAAAACTTGGCTGTATTCACAGATTGAATTGAGGTACATTTTTTCATAGCCACAGTTGATTCAATAAATCACAATTGGTTAACTTTATGCCATAGTCTAATCATTAAAGCAAACAAAATACTTTCACTGTGCTTGAACTCACAATAATCCCACTCCAGCATCGGAACAATTTTTTTTTTTGGGGGGGGGGGGGCATTGTTAGAAAGTCTAAGAGATTTTTAAGCATGTTTGACAGAACACGCTTAGCTCTTTCCTGAAATCTAGAGTATAAATAATGCATGCCTTTCATTATTAAGGATAATAATTCAATCTATTCAGCTGGATATCCAGTGTTTAAGCCACTTCTTGTGACAAAATTGTATTGGAAGAGAGACTACAATTTGTAGTTCCATTTCTCTTTCTCTGGTTTTCGAATCAATAAATAGCTAATGAAACCTAAGTTTTGTGTGTTTTAACAAGTTGAAACTTCTTGAAAAACTTGTTTCCAATTCAATTAACTCAGTGAAGAATCATGTGATTTAAGGCAGTTTTTTAACTTAGGTAAGGCAGGACAGTGATGTGTAACCATCCTGTCTCTGATCTAAAATCATCCCAAAGCATCACCATTCATCACCAAAATGTAGTTTGGGAGCTCAACTACTGGAAAGGCACATGCCCACCAGTGACGGGTTTCAAAAATTTTTACTACATTCTGTGGGGGTGGCTTGGTGGGCATGGCATGGCTTGGTGGGCATGGCATGGCTTGGTGGGTGTGGCATGGCATGGCTTGGTGGGAGTGGCAGGGAAAGGATACTATAAAAATCTCCATTCCCTCCCCACTCCAGGGGAAAGTTACTGCAAAATCCCCATTTTCTCCCGATCTGTTGGGACTTGGGAGGCAGAGAAGAGATGGGGGCGGGGCCAGTCAGAATTTTTACTACCAGTTCTCCGAACTACTCAAAATTTTTGCTACTGGTTCTCCAGAACTGGTCAGAACCTGCTGAAACCCACCTCTGATGCCCACAAAAGAACATTAAAGAAAAGTACTGGTACCTTTTGGTTTTTGCTCATGTAATACCCTGGTTTAGAAAGGGAAATATTGGAGTATTCTAATAGGAATGACATAGGATGGTTCCTTCAAACAAGGAACCATCAGAATGACCTTTGAAATCAATTGTCTAAATCATAGCTTTTGGGAATGATGCAGAGATTGTGGAAGACTGGAGTTAATTGTATGCATTTTACCACTCTATTATATAATGCTGATATCTTTCGTCTCCTCTGAAAATGAAGTTCTTTTGGGATACATTTTCAGGGTTAATTATAATCTCTTACTAACTCCTTGGAAGTGACTAAAAGGATTAGATGTGAAAATATTGACTGCAGAAACTAATTTCTTAAATAGTTGTTGAATTGAAACTGTAATTTGATACAAAGCAGTACTATCAAAATTCAGTAGCATGTACACAATCATCTTTAAAATTAATATGGTACTTTATTTAACATTTTCAAACTTCATTTTTATGTAATTTGTTGTACTTCTTGTTATTTTACCTCACTTACTCGTTTTTAGAATGTTCTCTTGGTTCTGTTCCTTGTGCTACGTACATCATACATCTGATCTCTGTTGTAGCCTAGTTTATAAAATATGTATGCAACAATATTTCAGCATATAACATCTAATTCTAAAATTTGTTTTTAATATAAAATAATTCAAAACATATATCAAGTAGGACAGTGAGGATGACATCTCATCTGCTATATAGAAATGAAATGCTCTATTTCTGCAAAGTATTAGAACATGGTTGATCTGCTTGGAATAGGCATCTTAATTCATTAAGAATGAACTGTATTCGTGGAGATTAGTGACTTTTCCTAGGTAAATCAGGAAAACCTGTTCCACTTTTGAATAAGGGGAACCTGTTTCATGAAGTTGCTTTGAAGGATTGCACTGGTAAACTTCGGATCAAAATAAAGTTTTCTGCTGGAAATCACTTTAACTGGTTTTGAATAAAGAAGTTGGATATTAGGGAGCAAGCAGCTAATTTCTGATAAATGTTTCCACTGAATATGTTAACTCGTGGATTTTACCAAGTCAAGAAAGCATCAATTGCACCACTCATATACTGGATATATTGAATGCTGGATACTCTGACTGTATCCAGAGGGGATATTTACAACTGCCAGTCACAATTACCCCTTATGATGGAAACATGCCTGCAAAGAGGACATCTGTCATATCATATGACATTGGAAAATACCAATGATCTCAACATTTTCAGTCTGGTCACAGGCTTTGTTTTGATACAGTTGCCCCACTAGAGAAACCCCTGCCAGAGAGCAACAGTCAAGTCAAAATCCTGTTTCGTCTCTCAGAAAGGTTATAGAGTTGTGTTATAGAGGTCCTCTCTTGACTTACAAAGCAGTGTGGTTTTGTAAGTTGTGCTGTGGGATACCAGGAGATTTATATTTCATCCAAATGTGAATTAACATCCATAGGAAACTGCTAGAAGCAGGTACTTTGGAGTTAGATACTATATAAATATACATATGAAAGTCAGCTCTACTGCTCTATAATATCTGAAAAGACTGTGTACATCAGTGTCTGAAACTAGTGACAGGTTCATGGGAAGGTTTGTTCAGCTAAAATGAATCCCAACGGCAGAAAAACTTGTTGATTGTTTCCCAGTCTCTGGAAAAGGACAGAGGAGGGGTGCTACCTATTCTAAATAGAGTTGCAATTATTTTGAAAAAAGAAGTATCAAGTTTGAAGTAATTGTTGTCAAAAATCCCTTTGACTAGCAAAGCCTATTGATAACTTTGATTGCTATACTGCATTCTTCTTTCCTGGCATGGATACCCAAGCTACAGTTATTTCTGTGCTGATAACCTTGTGTTAGGTTTATGGAGATTCTCAGACATCCGGGTCATACTTGTGCTTTTTCAAGAGGCAACTGGACTTCCTTGTTTTTCTTTGAAGACATTTTGCTTCTCATTCAAGAAGAACCTAATACCTTTGAGACTTGTATTAGGTTATTGCAATGTGTTCTACTGGAGACACCAACAATAAGCTGTGGCTGGTGCAGAATGTGGTAGCCTGAGATTGCATTTCCTGGTATACAATCTCTTACAACATCAAGGAATGTCCTACAATGTCTATCAAGAGTTATGAAATGCTATTTGCCAACTATCCACTTTCTATATGACACCCAGATTTGGAATCCCTTGAAGTTCAGCTGGGACCAAGAAACAACTTTTTACATATGCATTGAAAACTTACTTTTCAACCAACCTTTCAGATGTAATACTGGAAGAATGTCTCCTCTCCCTCCCACTCTATAATAAATATGCTTTATTTTTAATTTAATCTTCTTTTCCACTGTTTCAATGCATTGTTATGTATTTTATGGTTTAGCATGGGAAACAGAGTGCAATTTTAATAAATGAATACATACATCCTCTTTCAGAGATTTTATTTTATGATACACACATTTCTAGATGCAGTTCTTGCTTAAAATATGTACTTCTCAATATATTTATTCAGTTAAAGATGTTTTTTAATACTTCGAACATTCCAGAAACTACTTTCAATGCAGTGGTGGGATTCAGCCAGTTCGCACCTATTCGGGAGAACCAATTGTTAACTTTCTAAGCAGTTCAGAGAACTGGTTGTTGGAAGAAATCTTTTCTTTTTTTCCACTTTACAAGGCTAATCCTGTAAGGAAGGCAGGAAGGAAAAATTCTGGTGTTGTTTCTAGCCTAATCTTTATTGCCCTGCTTACAGAAACTGCCTCTCTGGTTAACTCTTATTACATTGTAACAGTACGGTGAAGCATCCATCAACGTGAGTGACGTGTTGGCCACGCCCAAACAGTCACATGACCACTGAGCCATGCCTACTCAGCTGGTGATTAGGGCAGAGAACCAGTTGTTAAATTATTTGAATCCCACCACTGTTTCAATGTTTAGAAAACTACAAAGGTTAACAACTAGCTATAACACTAGTCCGGAATTGCTCAATTCTCATTCAGATTTACAGACCACGTGGTTAATTGCCTTTGATGGGTTTACCAAATGCCTATATCTGACTCATGCTGATTTTTGCTGAAACAACTGATATTTGCATGTCTTAAAAACTTTATTTCAAATATTTGTTTACCACTTTCCTTTTTTTAAAAAAATCAAAATAATTTAAAATACTGCTAAATAACACTACGTTTTCAATCTTGTTTGCAGGCAAATTTCAGTAACCTGACTTGTATATTGTATAAGACACATTGGGTAGGTTTATATACCAAAATCCACCCACATTATGATTATCATTACATGCACATCAACTCGTTTGAAGAAACCAGTGGGACCTAACTATTGTAGATGAAATTCCAGATTAAGAACAAAGAGTCCAGCTGTTCGGAATGCATAATAATAAATGGCAATTGAAGCTTAAATAACCCTATGGTATTTCAAATAGAAATGGAAGCAGCATACTTTGCCTACAAACTTGTAAATAGTGAGATATTTTTTCACAAAGAGTGGTGGGATTTATGTTCCATCATGCCAATCACCAGTGTAAAGTGAAGTGAATCTTTGCTTTCTTGCTGATGAAAAGCAGTGGCTGATTTTCACAGCTTCTATGTTAACTGTCTTATCTTATTCTGTGAAATTTAGATCAGCTTCCATAAGCTTGTACTGTACAAATATATTGGACTACAACCCCAGAAAATTACCACTGGTTAGGGCTAAGAGCCAAGAGCATAGCCAAAGGCGTACGCTACATGATGGGAAACTGTGCTGATATATTCAAGGATATAAAAATGTGAATGTGTTCTTATTTGTTCCAAAGAAAAAAGGAAGCATTACTGTTTTACAATTGCTACCAACCTGCCTTCCATTGAGGACCTGTATACTGCACGAGTCAAAAAGAGGGCTGTGAAAATATTTATATCCTGGACATAAACTGTTCCAACTCCTACCCTCAAAATGACGCTATAGAGCACCGCACACCAGAACAATTAGACACAAGAACAGATTTTTTCCCAAATGCCATCACTCTACTAAACAAATAATTCCCTCAACACCGTCAAACTATTTACTAAGTCTGCACTACTATTAATCTTCTCATCGTTCCCACCACCCATCTGCTTCCACTTACGACTGTATGACTGTAATTTTGTTGCTTGTATCCTTACGATTTATATTGATATTGTTTCCTGATTGCTTATTTGTACCCTATAACTATCATTAAGTGTTATGATTCTTGATGAACGTATCTTTTCTTTTATGTACGCTGAGAGCATATGCACCAAGATAAATTCCTTGTGTGTCCAATCACACTTGGTCAATAAAGAATTCTATTCTATTCTATTCTATTCTATTCTATTCTATTCTATTCTATTCTACTCTACTCTACTCTACTCTACTCTACTCTACTCTACTCTACTCTACTCTACTCTACTCTACTCTACTCTATTCTATTCTGCCTCATAATCCTCCATAGGAGAGTCTTGTAATCCTCTATAGGAGAGAGAAATAGAAAAGCTAAAAGATAAATTGACTCTCCTATCTGTTTTATCACATTTTTAAAATAAGCTACCAACATAAATGGCAAAGCCACATAACAAAATTTTGCGAGCTCATACAAAAATGTGAGATATCTCTTTTGCTTAAAAACACTGATTTAAAAAGAAAAACAGGTCTACCTACATATACATCCCAGTGTAGTCTTTACCTCTCTGATCCCAAAGTGGCTGAATGATTTTGGAACATTTACAGCCTAGAATTTCTAGAGTTCATGTAACTTTTACTTTCTCTGAATGAAAGGTCTTTAAAAGGTTCCTTTACTGCCAATAATGCTTTCATGAGCTTTTTGGACACCCTTAACAAAACTAATTAACAGATAAATAAGTAGCTAAAAGCTTTTCTCTGTCTGCATATTGATGTTACCAAGGTGCTTAAATTCATTAAAGGGATTAGTATAAGTATAGTCCTAACTCTTGGACTCCATAAGCTTCCATATCACTGTGCAAAAAATGCCCAATTCACCTCCTGTATGTAGAGATCTTTTTCCTGATCTCTTTAAAGTATCTTGGATATCCTAACTCTGGAAACTACTGGTATTAACCATTAGCACCTATTCACCTACATCCGTAATTTGCATATAAAACAATTCCTCTTGTCTGCCATACTTTTGTTGAAAATCCTGAGATTTGACTTGTCCAGCATTTATATACTATATTAATAATAAGAACATTCAGATTACCAAATTACAAATGCTACCTGTGCAACATATTAAAATACCTCAGTACTTCAAAACTTTGCCTGTCATGCTGAATTTACTTTGTTCATTTTTAACTGAAGCAATAATACCTAACGTGTTTTCATGAAAATAAGACCCTGTCTTATATTTTTTTTGAATCCCAAAATAAGTGCTTGGCCTTATTTTCGGGGAGGTCTTATTATTTTGGGGTGCATGGAGCAAGATGGGCTCTCTTGCTGTCTTACCTGATTTCCAGCTCTGTGTTTACATATTTTCAGAGAGGACTTATTTTAATGCATGTGCTCAAAAGGCCGATTGGGCTTATTATCAGGGGATGTCTTATTTTCAGGGAAACAGGATATTACAAATCTATCTTTCACTGAAGAACTGGCCTTTTAAATTAGAGATTCTTCTCTGAGCTTCCTTTCTTGTGGAAATGTTAGATTTTTTTTAAAAAAGTAGTTAGTTAGAAAGGGAAAGGTCAGGATTGAAAATATAAGTTTAGTAAATCACCTCTTACAGTAATTGAAAGCATGTGCATGAATGATAGCTGTCAAAAATACAGAACAAAAGGAGCCATATATCAAGACTGAAAATAAAAGGCAGAAGGAATGAAGGAAGGGGTGCCAAGATGGGGAAATGCCATAGGCAAGAACATGTGAAGGGTAATAGAATACAGTAGTTTCAAGAGTGGGGTGGCATATGGACTAAGGAGAAAGGATTAAGAATACAAAGAAAAATGCACTGGAGCATTTGATTGGACAGAGGATTGTTGAATAAGCCAATGATTTATGCAAACAAGCTAATCTAAAAAGAATGTCAATTGGCATGAGAAGCAGTTGGAAAATTGAATTGCTTTAATTTAAAAGAATCCTGATTAATGGTCTTGATGGCTCACAGAAGCTAATCCAAAGTCTTTTGTAATAAATAAAAAGAACAATGTTCAGTTCAATAGTGTTGAAATCAGAAATGCAAAACTGTTATAGCTGTGAGGGAAAAAATATAACACTGCATTTGTTTAGAAAGTGCTAATCCTATAGAAGAGTAACATCCTATCTTGCAGCAGTTCAATAGATAATAACCTCAAGCTTTCTTTCCCTTAAAAGAGTATTAACCAAGAATCTTCCATTGTAAAAGTTATCTCTTCAACACCAAGCTCAGTACTTCTGCAGAGTTTTCTGTGTGGCAGACTAGTAAGTTTCATATTATTCATTATTATGGGATATACGTTAGGTAGTCCTTACTTAATTACCAGTCACTTGGCAACTGTTTGAAGTTCCAACAGACCCAGGAACTTCAATTCCCCCCACCCACCCCAAATATTTCAGATCCAGATTCAAAGTCCCAATGTCCACAAACATACACACATAAACATGTAACTGCATTTTCGGTACTTGACAACTGGATCACTTTTACATGCATTGCAGCATCATGTAGTCAAATGATTGCAATTTACTATGTCTTTCACTTGAAACTGGCATTTACTTTGACATTTCCAAAACAAAATGCACATTGTGAATAATTGGTTGGCTTAACGACTGCCACAAAAATATCGTAAAATCAAGTTACGATGACCCATGTAATGACTGTCATGGCTAACAACCATAATTCTGAGCTCAGGTATAGCCATAACTCAACGATTGCTGGAGGGACCCTTCTGTATGATATGAATTTTCAAACATTCTTATTTATTTATTTATTTATTTATTTATTTATTTATTTATTTATTTATTTATTTATTTTCAAATTTATATGCTGCCCTTCTCCCGTAGGACTTATCTCACAAGATAAGAACAACACAATAATCCAAATACTAAAATTAATCAATTAAAAATCCCCAACAATTAAAAACCTCGCGGCAGATCAGGGAATTTGCTGAAAGAGCCATGTCTTCAGTTCGGCGTGAAAGTGCGGAGGTCAGGGGCCGTCCGGAGCCCGGTGGGTAACCCATTCCAGAGGGTCTGTGTGGCCACAGAGAATGCTTTCATCCTGGGGACCACCTGTTGACATTATCTGGCTGACGGCACCTGGAGAGGGCAGTCCTATGTGAGCTCACCGAGCGGTGGGAGGCCAGTAGGAAGTGGTCCTGCAAGTACCCTGGGCCCATGCCATGAAGGGCTTTATAGATAAGTACCAGCACCTTGAAGCAGATCTGAAAGGCCACTGGCAGCAGTGCAGCTCATGCAGGAGAGGTGTTACACGGGCGTAGCGGGAAGCTCCTGTAACAACCCTCGCAGCCGCATTCTGAACCAGCTGGAGCCTCCAGGTACACCCCAAGGGCAGCCCCATGTAGAGGGCATTGCAGTAATCCAACCGAGAAATTATGAGAGCATGAGTGACTGTACAAAGGGCATCCCTGTTTAGGAAAGGACATAACTGGTGCA
This sequence comes from Masticophis lateralis, assembly GCA_030761175.1. NCBI lineage: Eukaryota > Metazoa > Chordata > Lepidosauria > Squamata > Colubridae > Masticophis > Masticophis lateralis. The sequence continues at coordinate 258,886,796 of JAUDYJ010000001.1, read as the reverse complement.
CCAGGTGAACCATTGCAAAAGCCCCCCTTGTCACGGCCGTCAGATGATCCACCAAGGACAGCCATAAATCAAGGAGGATGCCAAGATTACGAACCCTTTCAGAGGGAGTAAGCAATTCCCTCCCCATCCTAAATCATGGGGATACTAGATCATGAGATGTCGGTAATCACAGCCACTCAGTCTTGGATGGGTTAAGTCTGAGCCTGTTCCTGCCCATCCAGACCTGTACTGCCTCCAGGCACTTAGACATCACGGAGAGGGCATCCCTGGGTTGATCCGGGGTGGAGATGTACAATTGGGTAACATCAGCGTATTGATGATACCTCACCCCGAAACTGTGAATAATCTCACCCAGCGGTTTCATGTAGATGTTAGAGACCAAGGGGGAGAGAACTGACCCCTGTGGCACCCCACAAGTGAGGGGCCTCAGGGAGGATCTCTGACCCCCTGCCCAAACAAGCTGCATATGACCCAACAGGTAGGAGGAGAACCACTGTAAAACAGTGCCCCCACCCCCACTCCTCGGAGCTGTCACAGCAAGATACCATGGTCAATGGTATCGAAAGCCACTGATGGTGGGGAAGACCCCATCCCTCAATGAAGCACTGATAATCACCTGGATCCAGTCTCTAGTCACCTCCCTGGTTGCCACAACAAGCCAGGAGGGACATGGGTCCAATAAACATGTGGAGGCCCCCAATCTGCCCACAATCCTGTTCACTTCATCTATGGAAACAGGGTCAAAGTCAACCCAGATGTTACCATCAAGACTTGCTCCCACCTCTTCGTCAGATTCTGCCCAGTCAGAGTCTAAACCAGTCTGGATCTGAGCGACTTTATCTTGCAGAAATTGTGCAAAGTCTTCAGCGTTACCTTGTAAGGGGTCCTCCCTCACTCTCTGATTGAGAAGAGAGCGGGTCACACGGAACAAGGCCGATGGGCAATTTTCTGCAGACACAATGAGAGCAGCGAAGTAGTCACATTTCGCCATTCCATCGCCACAAGATAAGGGTTCTTAACTGTGCGATCAGATTCGGAACAGGAAGATCTCCAACAGCCCTCTAGGCATCTCTTCCGACGCTTCATCTCCTGGATTGGATCCCCATCAGAGGAGAGGCCGCAAAGGGGTGATTTGATCCAGTGCCCCAGTGTCCGCCTGTTCCCAGGCATCCACCAGTGCCTCTGGAGAATCATGGGATAGATCCATGGGAAATGTCCCAAGTTCCGTCAGGAACCTGTCTGGGTTCATCAGGTGCCTGGGGCGGAACCAATGAGTCGGTTCTGCCTCCCAGTGGTGGGGGTTGATGGATGGGAAGTCCAGTTTAAGGAGGGAATGATTGGTCCATGACAGGGGCTGAATGGGGAGTTCATACCTACCCTGAGCATTTATCCACTGTCAAGAGATGAAAACCAGGTCGAGCGTGTGCCCACCACTGTGAGTTGGGCCCTGCACAACTTGAGTCAGGTCCATGGCCATCATGGAGGCCATGAACTCCCGGACCAACTCAGATGTCTCACCAGCTGACGGGAGATTGAAATCTCCGACAACCATTAGGTTGGAGAGCTCAACCATCAGTTCTGCTAAAGACTTCGAGCAGTGCGGGCAGGACTGAAGACACACAGCTGAGAGACAGGTACGTAATCAACAGAGCTGACTGTACTCCAGGGTCCCACTTCAACAAAAGTGATTCACACCCGCCTATCTGAGGGACAGTGACCTCCCTAGGTCTAAGATCTTCCCTAATAACAACCACCACCCCACCACCCCTCCCGCGGAGTCATGGCTGGTGTAGTACATGAAAACCTGATGGACATAAATCAGAGAGAAGAACCCCTTCCTCTGGACCCAGCCAGGTCTCCGTGATACAAGCCAGGTCTGCACCCGCCTCGTCAATCAGTCTTGCACGAGGGGAGACTTGTTGACAATGGACCTGGCATTAACATACACCAGCCGGAGTCCCAGGTTCCTCACTCCTAACCCCCCAGGGGCACAGGCAGAACTATGAGGGCCGGAGCACTGAACCTGCTGCAAGCAGCGGGGATGCGCCCCTCTGATGTCCTTACGCCCTCTGTTCCCTCCCCCACTGTATCTCCCTACAACCACAGTGATAGTGTGACCCTCATCCCACCTTGTCCCGTCCGCCACCCCATCGCCACTGGTGCCATCTGACAGGCTAACTCCCTGATCTGTAAGGACCCCCCCCAGGTCCCATCACAAAACAACACCCCCACCCAGAACCCCTTAAAAATTTGGCTAAAAACTTCTCTAAAAAAAAACCCCAAACTCCTCCTCACAGCATGCCAGCTCTCGGGGTTCCAAAACCCATCATCAAGGTAGGGCCTCGATAGTATGGAGGGCAAGATCTGCAAGAGGGGGGAATCTTGCAATGCAAGCAGCTCAGCCGCCGAATATATCAATAACTGACAATGGAAGGTGACATCTGACCAGGGTTCAGTAAGATAGTCTTGTCTTTTGAATCTTATTATTGACTATGCATCAAAACTGGGGAAAAAGAGGTCAATAAGTAACAATATTGGCTGTGTGTTAGTCCCACTGTGGGGAAGGTAGTAAAGATTGAGTGGATTGTATACAGGAGTGAAAGGGTAAAATAACAGGAGGCCGAGTAGAAACACTCATCAGTCACATTGTAAGGGAATTGGGGCTTTTGAAGACAGTCAATTAACAATCAAAAAGCCTCAGAGGACTTCTTTGGGTATTTCACTGGAGTCTTTGAAGAGCCAAGATATAGTTGCCAGCCCTCCTTTGTTTACTTACTGCATTTAAAAAAAAATTTTTTTTTTTAGGCCTTTATTGTCCACCACAGCAATTCTCATCAATAAAAAAGAAAGACAAGCCCATCTGTCAGATTTACAAAGACAAGACACACAAGGGAAGAGGAGTGGAAGGGAAGAGGGGAGGAGAGGAAAGTGATCAATTTTTCAAGGCAAGGATGAAGTGAGGAGTCATAAGTGGACATTTATATGCAGTCCGAGTTGAATGCTCTTCCCTTCCTGTTGTTCTTTCTCTGAATAACAATTGGTGGCTTTGTTTGTTTTGCCTTTCCTTCCGCAATGCCACAGCAACTGATGGTTGGAGAAGGTGAAGGTGCTTTCTGCAGGCCTGGAGAGTAAAGTACCTTCAGGAATTGCATCTGGGATGTCCTTTTGGCCCTTCCTGGCAAAGGAAGGTGCAGCTTCCCTTTGGCCCTTTGGCCCTTGCCAAGCAAGAAACTAAAACGAATGTTTCTTTGGTTCTGCTTCCCTAGGGGAAAATAAACTTTCCATTCATGAATCCAACAGAGAAAATTATTTATTAATTCATTTTGAAGAAAACCTCTCTCCTTCTTAAAAGAATTCCCTCTTACTTTGAGGACATAGTTTGGACCTTGCCTTCTGACACTGTATGAACAGAAGAGGTATAATCTTAATTTGAATTCAGGGAGCCTCTTTTCCTATTTCCAGATACTGTGTTTCAAACAACTGCTTTTAAGATAGCCCTGCTGTCAAACTTATGGCCTGCAGGCCGGAAGTGTCAAACGCTGGCCATGACCATGCCCAGTTTAGTGAAGGGGGGGATTTGTGATATGTCACATGACACTGCCGTGGCAATGTGAGTTTGACACCCCTGCTTTAAAGGGAAAAAGACTGGACCAGCCTTCCATGTTTCTCCTTGTAATGGGAGAAGCGACAATGAATAGAGCCACAGATTTTTTTTTCATCAAACCTGTAATTCCTGATAAGAAGGAATTGCTCCTAAAGTGACAGCTTAACTCAGCACATCACATTACCAGTGTAGAAAATGAAAGGGGAGAATGGCAGGTACTCGTAGATATAATGACAACAGTACATATGCTGGTCTATGATTGTAATAAGTATTTGATTTGATAACTTCTATGTAAATCCATACTAGGGTACCTATTCTATGAAACTCTAGTTAAATAACAGGATGCCATTAAAAAGGGTGTATTGTTGGGGAACCCTGTAGACTACCAGGTGTTGCTGAATTGCAACTCTCATTATCTTCCATCATTGGAATGATACCTAGGCTAAATCTGGAGAGCCACTCGTTCCTGAATTCTGCAACAAGAGGACATCTTAAGATGGGACTTTAAATGGGACAAAAATGAATTCCTCTCCTTCTAACAAGTACATTTGAGAAGGGGATTGTTTTAATATAGCTATAGAGTTGGGTTAATTTATACTGTATAATGTAATGTTTATGATGATCTTTTCTGCTGTATTGTTTTCTCTAAAACTTTTTTTCCCCTTCTTAATAAGCTGGCAGCACACAATTTCAACCAGGACAATATTAATGTAAATGCATGTATGCACATTTAAATTAGATAAATTAGGGGGTTTTTTTCTTTCTAAATTAATTAAAATTCCATTTACTAATAGTGCTTCTTCTGGCTGGTCATTCATACTCCTTTTTAGGCATTGAAATCTCTGAACCTGCAATCCTGGGGAAGCTAAGGTTCTCTAGGATTGCATGGATTTAATTCTGCAATCTTCAAAGGGGGGACTCCATCAAATTGCTGATTTGGTTGTTATAGTCCCTGGCAGTCTTATGGGGCCTTATTAACATAAACTGCTGACTGTTTTGAATTGCGCTTAGCCCATTGTGCAGATTCACAATTTTTCTAAATGATACTTTACATAAAATAACATTTATTTTATTGATGATGCATATTAATGAAGCTATTAAGACGCTTTAGATTTTGAAACATAGTGGTAGGTTGTTCCCACGTGGATTCAAACACCTGCCTCAATTTTTGTAAAGGTCTTACATAATAAAATAAATCATTTTCACTCTTGTTCATATTTCATGGTTTATCAAGTTTCTGATTACTTCTCATACTGCTTTAAGGCAGAGTTTCTCAGCTCGTGAAGGCAGAGTTTCTCCCCTTCCTTGGGGAGATGCAGATGAGATCAGAGGAAGTGTGAAGAACCCTTTAGTTACTTCGTTACAATCCACTTTCCCCTTTGTATTGTTTTCATTGCTCATTTGCTCCATTTTAAAACTCAGATTTTTAGGTGAAGAAGTGTATACATTAAGATTATGCTCAAGGGAGGTGTGATGGCAAAAGGTTTAGGAATCCCTGCTTTAAGAAGTGACTATTTTCTAGTTTATGCTAAGAGATAAGTCAGTATGGTCATCAAGAGTCAATCATCACAAACTGGGAATATAAAACCAACTCAATGTTGGGAAAGCACCATGGAAAAGACAGACAGACCCATGCAATTTTCTAACTTTGGACTTGTTTTATGAAAATGAAATTGCATGCAAAATTCTTTCTAGGAGAAAACCCAAAGTAGTTACTTTTACGTGCACACTGCCTACAAACATAGACTTCTGGGTAAGCCTATATTAATTATAGAGGAAATGTTTACAGATTAAACGATATCTCAGTGAGGCTAGTGCAGCTGTGGCTGATGTCCTTGTGTCTTGATTTCTTGTAGACATGAGATATTAGTGGTAGCACTTGGTAAAAATAAGCACCCAAGCAATATGGAGCTGCTGTTTATACATCAGGTTTCTCTGCCAGTAATGCGGTTATCTCTTGAAAAAAGATAACTATAGGGAGGGAGGGAGGGAGGGAGGGAGGGAGGGAGGAAGGAAGGAAGGAAGGAAGGAAGGAAGGAAGGAAGGAAGGAAGGAAGGACAGAAATCATGTCCTTGCCCTATCTCAATTATATTTTAGATAAATAGAAAACTGGCTTTTCACTCTTTTTTTAAAAAAAAGCAGTATCTGGAACTTCTCAGCAAATGTATTGAACTTCCAGCTATTGTGGTATAAGACTGCCCAAGAGAACACCTCTGTTTTAAGTGAACTTTATCATTGTAATAAGAAGCTGTTTGGTTAGATGCAGAGGTGGGTTTCAGCAGGTTCTGACCAGTTCTGGAGAACTGGTAGCGGAAATTTTGAGTAGCTCAGAGAACCGGTAGTACAAATACTGACTGGCCCCGTCCCTATCTAATCTCTGCTTCCCAAGTCCCAGCTGATCAGGAGGAAATGGGGATTTTGCAGTAACCTTCCCCTGGAGTGGGGAGGGAATGGTGATTTTACAGTATCCTTCCCCTGCCACGCCCACCAAACCACGCCCACCAAGCCATGCTACTCCCACAGAATCGGTAGTAAAAAAATCTGAAACCCACCAGTGGTTAGATGGTATATCACAAAGCAGTGTAATGCCACAACTTGCTTCTGTGATTACACAATGTTTAAATGTTACTCCCTTCAAAAGTCTGGATATAATGGGTGTTAATGCAACCCTTCACAATATTTTTTTTTCCTGGACATGTTGGGGTTGCTTGACTTGCTTCTCCCAGATATCCAAGCCAATAACTTATTTGGAAAATGCCAAATTTGGGGGGGGGGATATTCTAAATATTTATGACTGTCCTTCAATATGTATTTATTTTATCTGATTGCCCAATTCAAATTTTGTGACACTGGGCAGCATGCGATGTATTTAAAAAAAATAGATAAACCAATTCTATTAAAATCCACAGTATTAAATGGGCAACCAGGAAATCACATTCATATCCCTCTCCAGATGGAATCTTCAATCATCTTGGCTCTGAAGCTCAATTTTAAAAGCCAAGTTTTTACTGGGGCCAGCTGTATCTTGGGGAGGGGGGAGGAACCTTTCCAAAGAGCAGGCCCCAAAATGGTCAAGGCACATATGAAAAGCTGAAAGCTTTTTGAATAATTTATAAGGTTGCTTATTGGTCTCAGAGATTGACATATTTTCCGGGATATTTAGCTGCCTTAAGAGACCTGCAACTCTTGACTGTGAGCACTGTGGCATTTAAAGAAGAGTTGCTTCAGATTATGCACTTGGCCCAACAGCTTCTAACAAAAGATAACAGGATTTTTGTCAAAGCTAGTGGTGAATGGAGCAATCAGCCTGTCTAGCTTATGTTAGAACATGTTTTATGGTGAAATCTGCTTTGAAGATCCATTGCTACTCTTCATTCTTTTTAGCTTCTGCCCGTTTGATGTATAGTTTAACATATTCCCAGTGGCAGGTGACTAATCCCTAGTAATGCATATGCACTACATAAATAAGCTCAAGGATTCAGCAGTGTGAAAAAATAACTGCCCAACTTCTCAGTTGCATTAAAATGCAATGGCATCATCATCGTCATAGTTTGACAGATCACAAAATGTTACAGGAAACTATTTAAATGTTAATTCAAAAAATGCCATCACTCTAATCAGCTGGCATTAGCTTAAACTAATGTACCAGTTACATGGCATAAATTTATTTTTAATACAGAAATGTTTTATGCCAGCTGAATTAAGAGAATTTAATAGGAGCCAATGCCTGCAAATTTTGGAATATAAGAAATGGATTGTGCAGCCCCTTGCAAATGTCTCAGGGCATGTTCTGAAGATGCATAATTCAAAACCTTTCTTAAAATAAGCAGCTGTGGATACCAAATGGCCTTGCCATTCTCTGGGAACTCTGCAAGTTTCTAGACTTATATCACTGAAGAAAGGAAGAACAGAAACATTATTATAAATAAATAAAATTGTGACATTTCCTAAATGTTAAGCTGTTTCATTAAAATAAAGTATTATGGTATTCAGTTTCTAGTATTTCCAGCGGTCATCTCTTTATTTCATAACAGTATCATTAATTCACCAAAATGCTCAATTCTTCATGCCTTTGTGATTCCAAAAGTGCTATTTGTTTAAAAAAGAAAGAAAGAAATGAGAACAGCTATTCATATGTAGTAGTAGAACATTATGAATATATTTTCATTCCTACTCGTACTCTACCTACTCCTGTTAACATAAAACATCAGTAGCCTCAGGTGTAAATATCCTCCTAGTAAATGCCCACCCAGTCACTTCCTTCACACTCCTTTTTCTGGCAAGTAAAAGCTGTGTAATAATTTCAGGATTGGACCTAGGAGTTGGGGTTGAATGATATTTCTGCTAAGGAGCAAAGCACAGCTAAAAATCTCCCAATTCTGTACTGCAATTTCTGAGCACCCACTTGGACATACTAAGAAAGACCGATTCTATTTCTGATTCTCCTAATTTCTACCAGCTGCCTTGCTTGATACCTAATAACTAATGCAAATATGCTAATGAGTTACAAAACCTAAAAAAGGAATACATTTGATATGTGTGTGGCAACATTCCCAAGACTGAGGCACCCATAAACTTTGAGTTGCATGCTGTCTGGCACCTGTCCCTGCCTATGTTTCTGACTGCTCATTCTGCTTGCTTATGCTCCCTCAGCTGCTTCTCTTCTCTCCATATCTAGCATATCATGGAATTAAGTCAATCAGAAGCTGCGTATGAATGAAGTAAATGAAGACAAAAGAGTGGAGAGAAAGTGAATCAGATCCTTATTTTAGTGCCCCAAGGCAGCATCTGCTACAGCCTTACACATTTATGGGAAATACTCTCCCTCCCTCTCTCTCCCCTCCCCTTCCCTCTTTCCCCCCTTCCCCTCCCCCTCCCTCTCTCTGTGTCTTTTTCATGTTTGCATTGCAGCCTCCTGGATTAAGAGATCCAGGCTGCATGTCTGGCCTTAAATGTGTGCTTCTGAGGATTTACAGGCATCTGGAACTTCTGTTCCAGGCAGATGTATCCAGAAATGCAGTAATTGAAGTCCTAAGTTAAGCACTTTTCCCCTTCTCACTCACTGAAAATTTAACATAATGCTGCTGTTTTGTATCTAGCTTTTAATTGCACATATCATTACTTTTCTTAACTGAAAAATAATTATTTGCTATTCCAATTAAATGAACATTCTGTGATTAAATTTCTTGAATGAATCACTTAAATGATTATAGCACATGTGAAAGAACAAATACTGTAAACTGTATTATGGCTTAGCAAGACAATTCTAACTTCAACCTCCCCATGGTGAAAAGATTTGAAGAGAAAAGAGGTATTTTTTTAAAGTTATGAATTATTCTATAACAGCAGCTTTCATATGTATATAAATAATAAATAAACCCATAAATTAAAATAATAAGAGTTGCCAAAAGAGCAGGACTCAAACAGCAGATCTAAATTTTATGAACATAAAATGAAGCACTAGTGACAAATATAAAAGTACAATCTGAGCTGGTCATTTCTCATATACGTACCATGATGTACCATGGAAATAACATCATCAAATAATAAGAATAAAAAAATGCAAAGCTGATAATAGCAAAAAAAATTTTAAAAATCAGAAGGTTTCCTATGAAACATAGAATTGTATCAGTATTTAATTCTAAAACTGCAGACGAAATTATGAGACTGGAAAATATAAGAACAGGTGAATTGATAGAACATGTCATAATATAAAGGTATTTATCCCCAGTCCCATCCCAAAAGAGCAGCTTTTTGTAAAGAAATACTGGAAATTTGTGATTCTTCTCTGCATACAATGAAAATTATCTAAATACGTTGACTGGACAGGGCATTAAATAATTGCATGTGATGTTCCTATGCACCCAGTACATGTAGCTATATATTTTAACCTACCTTCCATTCTTATATCTAGAGGAAGAAGTCACTTCCATCAACATCTTATTTAAATGGAGGTTTTTTTTAAAAAATGGCTTGGAATTTAAAGCATTGGACATTGGTACTGAAAAAGTAATATGTATGCTGGCAGCTGGCCTCATGCAATGAATCATGTGGAGAAATAAAGGAAATATAATGTATAAGCAAAGTCCAGATGTTTGGGAAAAAAAGTTACATGGATGCTAAAGAAATTTCAGCAGTTGATGGATATAATCTAAAACTAGAATAGCACCTTGGACAGTTCTATTCTATAGCCAATTCCATTTCAGATGTTAGTACAACTTCTTGTATGGAAGATTAAATTACTTAAGAAACAAGAATTGTGCTAAGGTGCTTTTTCAAGAGGCAATTGGACTTTCTGTTTTTTTCTCTGAAGACATTTCACTTCTCATCCAAGAAGCTTCTTCAGCTCTTCCTGGATGTTGAGGAATGGAAGGATTTATACTCCTTGCAGACAACTGGTGATTTGCATTCTTTTAGCAAGTCGTTAAGCCCCCCCCCTCCCCCGGGAGGTTCATCTGTGTTGTCAGGGTCTCCTGAGTGGTGCAAATCGATGTGGAGCCTTCTTGGAACTGCTGAAAGGACAGTGTTGTAGACTCGAGATAGATGAATGTATCCCTCCCCCTATGTTGAGAAAGGGCTATTCAATTTTAACATAGATGACCTCTTTGACCCCTCTTTCAAACCAGCGGTCCTCTGTCCAAAATGTGGACTTTGCTGTCTTCAAAAGAGTGTCCTTTGTTTTTTAAATGCAGGTGGACTGCTGAATCTAGTCCTGATGGGTTTGTTCTCCTATGTTGTGCCATGAGTTTATGAAGTAGTTGCTTTGTTTCCCCAATGTACAGATCTGCACATGGCTCACTGCATTGTACTGCATATACTACATTGCTCAGTTTGGGTCTGGGTGTTTTATCCTTGGGATGGATGAGCTTCTGCCTTAGTGTATTCTTGGGTTTGAAGTCTGCACTATGTTCTGTTAGCTGAAGATCCTCCTGAGCTTTTCCAATTTTCCTGCAATGTATGGAATGAGAACATTGCTTAATATATTGTTCTCTTCATTGTCTGTTATGGAGGAGCTCCTGTAGGGTCTTTTTTGAGAATTGATGAAGACCCACTTGGGATAGCCACACATATTGAGGGCTTCCTTGGTGTGTTTTAATTCTTTTTCTTTCCCATCTTTGCTGGTAGGCAGGCCTTCAGCTCAGTGGTGTAGGGATCTGATGACTCCCATTTTGTGCTCCAGTGGGTGGTGGGAATCAAAATCTAAATATTAATCTGTGTGTGGTGGTTTTCCGTAAACTTAAATGTTAAAGATTTTGCCTTACTTAATGTGTACACCAGGTGGCCTTAATGTGTATCTCCAGGTAACCTTAATGACTTGCTAAATGAATACAAATGATCAGCTGTCTGCAAGGAGTATAAATCCTTCCATTCCCCAGTCAGAAGCTTCTTGGGTGAGAAGCAAAACATCTTCAAAGAAAAAAACCAGAAAGTCCAGTTGTCTCTTGAAAAAGCATGTTTGGGACAACCATAACTTGGAAGACTGAGAAGCTCCATAGACAAGGATAGTACTAATTTAATAACAGATAATTTTCACCACTAAAAAGAGGGGAGAACAGTCAGTCTACAGGTATATTCGCAGATCAGATATATTATCAGTAATTACATTTAATATCTAAATAGCATTATTTCTCTTCAGGAATCCTCTTTCCATTTTCCTAACTGCATCCTTATTTGCTTTCTTTTGTGTGTGTGTGTTTCTAAAAAGTGTATGATAGCTACAATGCAACCAGCAACTTAATAAATCAGTCAGATTCACAGAACATAGACTGATAGAGTTGCAAAGTACCTTGAAGGTCCTTTAGTTCAACTCCCTGCTCAAGCAAGAGGCCCTATATCGTTTCAGATAAATATTTGTCCACCCTCTTTTTGAAAGCCTCCAGTGGTAGAGCTCCCACAACTTCTGAAAGCAAGTTGTTCAATTGATTGCTTGCTCTCACCATTAGGAAATTTCTCCTTAGTTCTAGCTTGCTTCTCTCCTTGGTTAGTTTCTATCCATTGTTCCTTTTGGTGCTTTGGAAAATAGTTTGACCCCTAGTTTTTGCTTTTTTTCAGCAAAAAGCCACTAAAACATGATAGATCAGAATTGCTTCAAGATCATATTGGAGGATAGGAAAGAAGATTACACCTCAGCTAAGGGATATCACTGAAAAGGCTTACATTGAACTAGATATATTTGTAGCTTAATATTCAGAGCAGATGAAGATGAAGTCTCCAAGTAGAATTATACAGGTAAATCTATATCTAAATATGTTGCCAAGTCATGAAGAATGCTATAGATTTCTACTAGCTTTTGAAATCAACTTCAGCTACTTATAGTCCTTTAAATAAATATATATTCATGTTGGGGACAATTATGTGGAATTCAAGGTCTGTCTTGAATTCTATCTACTATAAGGATGTCAACAAAACAATGTGGAGTTTTTCGCCTGTTTTCTAAAGAAGATTTTGTATTCATTCCTGACAGGATATGTAACTGAATTTCATAAATTTATTTCTGCATCTACACATTTGCAATATTTTGTGAAATGTATATATATATAAAATATGGAAAATCTCATTTATGTGTTAATATTCTCAAAATCAAAAGACATTCAGAGAAAAAGGTTCTGGCACAAACTTTCTTTGGAGTTAGTTTAGTCACTTGAGGATTTCCCAGTTTCGTTTTTATACTTCGTTACAAAGACTGCCAAATACCTTTCTTGTCATATTCTTTCAGAATATTTTCTGAACTCATATTCACTCAGCTGTTAAGGATTTATTTTGTGTATGATTTAAACCACCAGGCACATAAAATAAAAAATGCATTCTGAAATTGTTATTTTTCTTTTCTTTTTGAAGACATGGATGGATGCCAATTATGTTCCGTGAATATCACTTCAAAGACAATGTTCACCTCTACAAGAGCATATAAACCTGATGGAGGGAGGGAGGGAGGCATAAGCATTTAACATTTTTACCTGGGGCAGAAGAGACTTCCCCTACATTTCCATTTCAAAATCTACCATTATATTTAATTGAATGGAGCAGAATGACTTATTACTAACTTTGTTAGATGTATGTATCGGTGTCAACTACACCGGTCATGATTCAGACTAATTATTAATTGAGTTCAGCATGAGCATTTGAAGGGAAAATGAATTTGCAGTATCTATTACAGGCTTTTTCTGGAGATTTTGAAGCTTTGGTATGACTTCTTGTTGAGAACAAATTTGCTTCTCTCTGAAATTCCAGTCTTTGAAGGTGTATCAGCAAGAACAGAAGGGTAATACTAGAATTAATTCAGATTAAAGACCTTCAGATAACTAAGGTTGACCCTGCTACCTTGTCCAAAATAGTCCTTTCTTGTGTACAACCTGCATTTTCAGAAAAATTGTCATTTTGCTATCTTTATTTATTTATTTATTTATTTATTTGTTTGTTTGTTTGTTTGTTTGTTTATTTATTTATTTTATTGGTTCAATTTATATGCCGCCCTTCTCCGGAGACTCAGGGTGTCTTACAATGCGTTAAGCAATAGTCTTCATACTTTTGTATATACCTGCTTAGTAGGGCTTTCGGGCCCCCCTAAGAGGTATTCTTTTTTATACAAAATCAGTTTATTGCCCCCACAATCCAGGTCCTCATTTTACCTGCCTCGGAAGGATGGAAGGCTGAGTCAACCTTGAGCCTGGATTCGAACCTGCAGTAATTGCAGGCAACTGGTGCTACTTAACAGCACTTTAGTCTGCTGTGCCACCAAGGCTCTTGAAGGCTATTGACCTGCCCCTCAATGTTAATATACATATTAACATTGATACGTTAATATATATAACTGTTTTTAAAGAGTATTTATTGAAAACACCAACCACATTTGTTTGTCATAATGTTCTCAGGGAGCTTTTGGAAAAACAAGCAGGGAAAGTATATAGAGAGTGGTGGGAAGAAACTAAGGCACTCTCTGTGGCTTTCAAAACATTCCTGGATGTTGTTGGTGTTGTTGGTGTTGTTTTTGCCAATTTTTGCCAATTATTGAACCACTTCAATAATTTATTTATTTATGCAATTTATACGCCGCCCAATCTCCGAGGACTCAGGGTGACTCAGAACAATAAAAATGCACAATCCCTCATCAAAACAATGAAATTCAAAAATTTGAATTTAAAACAATTAAAATTAATTAAGAAATCCCCATCAATCCAAACTGCAAAACAACCAGGTTTTCAAATCATGGCGGAACAAGCGAAGGTCAGGAGCCATCCAGAGCTCCAAAGGAAGTTGGTTCCAGAGGGTGGGTGCACCCACAGGAAAGCTCTCCCCCTGGGGGTCGCCAGCTGACACTGTCTGGCCGACAGTACCCTGAGGAGGCCTTGTCTGTGGGAACACACCGGGCGATTGGGGATTGTCGCTGGCTGCAGGGAGTCTGACAAATATCCCGGGCCTAGGCCACATATTGGAAAGCACATATTGCTGTTTATACTTTCTTTTTTTTTCTGACAGATTATGTATATCTGCAGTCACAGTAAATCCATGTCTAATTTTTTTACATCTTTATAGATAGTACATTGAAAACATTACATGCTATTCTTTTAAATATTAGATTCAACATTTAACTTTTTAATGAGATAAAGGAATAATTCTGTTTATCATTGTGATCAGTGCACTACCCAGAGACATATTATCTAAGTATTCAATTCTGAATCCCATAATAAGCACTCAGTGTATTCCTATGCTTCCCTTTATTAACACTAGAGACATGAATTTTAACTTTCCACTTTTTTAGATTTTTCTAATTAAATTGCTTTGTAAACACTCAAATAAATTCAGAAGAGAACAATCATCAGTGGCACACTTGTTTAGGAGATTAAGATGACTTTTCTACAAAAGATTTGTGAGTGTAACTTGCCACAAATAAGGTGGATAACTTGCCACATATAAGGTGGATAACTTGCCAGTATAAAGTGGATTAGCAATAGTGTTATCAATATGCCTGGTGGAGCAGTGGACTAAAGCGCTGTTAAATAACACTTAGCTGCTAGCTGCCTGCAATTACTGCAAGTTCAAATCTCACCAGGCTCAAGGTTGACTCAGCCTTCCATCCTTCCGAGGTAGGTAAAATGAGGACCCGGATTGTGGGGGCAATAAGCTGACTTTGTATAAAAAAGAACACCGCTTAGGGGAGGGCCAAAAGCCCTACTAAGCAGGTATATACAAAAGTATGAAGGCTATTGCTTAATGCATTGTAAGCCACCCTGAGTCTCCGGAGAAGGGTGGCATATAAATCGAACAGATAGATAGATAGATAGATAGATAGATAGATAGATAGATAGATAGATAGATAGATGATAGATAGATAGATAGATAGATAGATAGATAGATAGATAGATAGATAGATAGATAGATAAAGCCTCTGGCACCACATCCTCTTCAGCTTCCTTGCTGTCCGACGCAAGCACCAGATGCGTAGGCTGCTGGCGTGACCCCACACCAGCCTCATCGTCATCGGGATCAGCCATGATCCGTGCAGGCTGCTGGCGGGCCACAACAGAGAATATCTACCCTGATCTATTCTACAGGGCAAACAGAAACTATTGGAGATAAGTGGTTCCTCAGATAACCAGTCCCTATGCCATGAAGGCGATAAGTACCTTGATTTACCCCCAGAAACTAAATACCTATCAGTACAATTCATGGAGCAACGCCGTTCCATGAACATAGTGAATCATACCCCTTACTGTCTCCATGCTATATACTAGACCAAGTGTAACTTCCAACTAGTCTTCAAGGGCAACACCAGGTAGAATACATATAAAGCCATAAAGGGCCTAGGTAATTGCAGGACTGTCTTCTCGAACATGAGCTAATTCATCTTACATGATCACCTCAGGAAAAGCTATTGATTATTCTGTAACATGGAGGGGGGTTGGGGGCTTAGGCCAGGAAGCTCTGTTTCAGTCATGACCCTGGTTTCTTTCTAATAACATTGGCTCCAACACCACTGACTTTCTTAAAGACAACAAAAACAGATTTTTTTTCAGAAAGCATTCTATGACAAATTATTATTGTTACAAGAGTTGTTAATTTTAATGGCTAAATCATTTAAAGAAATTAAGTTTACATTTTGATTTCATTGAGCATTTCAATTTATTTATTTGTTGTCAGTGTTTTTAGCTATTGTAGTAAAATATTTAGTATCTAGCTGAAAAACGCCATGAGCCTTGATAAATTCAGTAGGATGAAAATATAATAAACAAGCAAACAAGCCAACACATCCCAATTCCCTTCCAGAACAACATTGCCAATTCTGTTCCTAAACAATGATGAAGATGTTGGTAAAGTGCCCCCACCAACCTTGGTTGTTCTCTTGTGTTTAATATAATCCTCTTCACTGTCCTGAATGGAATCCAGTTTTTAGGGGCTTTCCAAATCCTGTATGTTGGACTGCTTTGATTACAGGAAGAGGATGTATTTTAAAGAACGAATATCCATTTCAATTCATTGATTCATAAAAATTCAGATGGGTCGTACACTCTTTTCTGCCAGTTCTGCTGGCATTCTGATATAGGAAGGCTGAGATATTTGGCCTATTTATTCGGTTTCAGTAGTTCATGGAAGTTTTCCACTGAGGTGATTGAATGAATCTTTTTTGGACTACTCTCAACTTGCAGAGATGTTCTTTGTGTAAACTCCTTTTGCCTACTATCCTTCTGAAGTTTAGTATGATTTATTCTATACTAGAGATACCCTTGCCAAGATCAGATTCTGTCCATTCCAATATATTGAATGTGACAGGCATTCAAATACCAAATTCTCTGCACTGATTTCCCTGATATTTTCTAATCTTTCCCCCTCATGAAAATGTTGTCCCCTTCTGTTGTAAATTACAAAAGTTGAAGCCTTTTGGATTTTTCCATACAGTATTTGTTAAGATCTTTCCTTGGACTGGGCCACAAATTCTTCCACTATCTTCCATGTTTACATTGCTCATGGAAACAAAGGCAAGACGATGGCTTATCTGATATTTATAGGTATTTCTGTTGTTCTCCTTCCCAGTGGTGCCAATTAACAACATGGCAGTAATGCTTTTATTGCATCAAACATCTGCAATACAGGGAAATATCACCTTCCAGAAATCAGCAATTATTAAAGATGATTTTTTTTTAGGAGAAAGAAAGTTTACCGCACCAGAAACAAATGACGAAAGGTGACTTCTGCATATTACCTTTCTTCTTCCTCTTTGAAGTTCTTAAAACAACACACTCCATGATTCCAAGAGTTGCTCTTGCATAGTTATCTCTTTCATTCTTACAAAAGATGTGCCGCCACCAAGATATTTGTCTTCCATAAACAATGGGTACTACTCTAGCCTGCCAACATACAACACAACACAGCTTTCTGCCCATGCCTATAGCTAATACTGGTGCCAAAAGCATAACCTCCAAGATTAACTGCTGTACTTCTTCTGTGTGTTTTGAATTGAGAATAATATATTTTAGCTCAGCTCACTGGCTTGTATAGCCTCACTCATTGAGATTTATGCCCTGAGTGGTCCTGCAAGATATGCCTCTCTTTGAATGGGGAAGTCTGAGCAAAATTCACTGGCAAATCAGAGCACATTTCCTATGGAAAAATGAAGTGGGTCATTTAATTTTCACTGAAGCTCAATTTTGTTGCATAGCTTTTTGCTTACAGTTGACTGTTTTATAGGATATGAGTAAGATAATTAGTCCAAGTTTTTTTCTTTTTTACTAATTAAACATAAGCAATCTTCTTTCATTTATTCTCTTTCTGCCTTGATCACTGGAACATGTAAATGTGACTAGAGTGGATAAGAATGGCTTCATTTGGCCTTTAAGCGACAAAGACTTTTAAAGAATAGATTGCCCCTGTGACTGTGTAAGACAGATGGGGAGGAAGCTAACCACCAGACTGCAAAAAACACAAGTGAAGTGACCCAAACTAATTGATAGCCTCACACTGCAATGAACAAGGACATACATTCAATTTCACAGCTACTAAGATTGTTGGTCACACAGGTACAAAGATAGTCATGGAAATTTTTGAAGCCTGAGAAACGGGTCCCTTGTCAGTCAAGAGGAATGTTGATTTACCACCAGTTTATCAGGTGCTTAAGAGCCAAGCACTTGGCAGCACAAGGAAACAACAGCCAATCGCCAGCCATCAACATACTAATCAACAAATAGGAAGGCAACCCATAAATGCAACTCATAGAATAGCCCAAAGCACCTAATCCAGTAGAGAGAAGTTCCTGGAGGATGGGCTCCAGCACGAGTCTAAAAGCTCAGAAGAGCTGGTCTTCACAATATTGTAGCAACCGGTTCAGCCAGCACCGAAAATGTGAGTGCGTGCTTCCATCATATTAAAAATACAAATCATATAACACAGAAACCATAGTCTATACATTGATCTACACAGTACATTTATAGATTCTTAAAATCTGAATTTCACCAGTACATCAAAATAGTTTAGTATGCTGCTTGAGGCCTGAGATGTAAATGTAGCCCAAGGCATAGAATAAATGAGCAATGAAACTCTTATTTATACTCTAAGATGTTTGTGATGATCTGGTCATCACTTTGGCTCCTTTATAGGTCCTCAAGGAAAGCACAGTTGTAATAGAGGGCAACACTGCATCAAGCCTATAGAGTCTTCCAATGGATAATATAGTGTTAATTACTTAACTTCACTCGTAGCTTGAGATTTTAAATGTGCAAGCAGTTATCAACGGGGTTAGCATCTTAAAAAATAATCAGTTTCTTGAACATAGATTCTAAAACATATGCTGCACAACTAACAGGAGGATTGAATGGAAGACTGTCAAACAATATAAAAGTAGAAACAACCAAAGAGTGAGATGGGCCCATTTAGATTCAGTATAATCCATTGCAGGTTTTACGTGCATGAATCCAATTAAACTTCCCAGACAGATGGCTGAAGATGGCTGCCTCTTGAACATAGGCAATCATGGAACCCCACCATCTTTCTAGATTATCTGTTCCATTGTCAAATTGCCATTATTATTAAGTAATGACTAACTATTATTTTTCTAACATACTGTTGAAAAGTGTCCTTCCTTCTGTAATAAAGAAGAGAGGAAATCTCTATCTTTTTCCTGGTGATATCCTCTTCAATCTGCTGGGTTACATATATGACCAACTGTCAAACTTTGTACACTTGCCTTTTTTATTTTTTAATACCTTGAGTGTATCATTGTCCTTTGTTGAACCCAGGGGTGGGAATCTACCAGTTCGGACCATTTCGGGCGAAGCGCGTGATCACCGAACCAGTTATTAAACCAGTAGGATCCCACCACTGGTTGGACCTGCTCCAATGTTTCTGAATCCTTCTTAAAGTAGGGTGTCCCAAACAAGATACAATACTTAAGATGGGTTCTCATCAAACTGGAAAAAGCAGAGCTATTACTCTTCAAACTATACTTTGGTTGATACAGCCTACAATGGCTTTCTCTTTCTTTTTTCAGCCACATCACAATGCTTATTCATATTAAGTTTTGAATCATTTATAGTACCACCCCAAGATTTTTCCATAAGTACCATCACCAAAGTATAAATTCCCCATCCTGTAACCTCACATTTTATTTTTGTTTCCTAAAGAATGTGCCATTTTCTTTTTTAAATTTCATGCTCTCACTTTCATTCCAATTCTTTAAACTGCCACGATTTCTGCCTTGTAGGATATGCTACATCCCAATTTTGTGCCGTCTTGAGATTAGGTAAGCATTTCCTCTGCTGTTTCATCAACTAGTTTTGGATTGAGATAATTTGATTCATAAGAATGCATTAACTCACCATGTGCAAGATTTATACATTTAAAAAAGTATTTTATAATATAATAGCTTTGCCAAAGTTTCTAAACAAATGTATGGAATTAATTATCCTAGTTAATATTTTGTACATACATGCTGTGTTGTAGAAAGAGGATTCAAATAGGCATTCTCTGGGTCATCTCTGATTTAATGATTATATAAAAGAACAGCAGAGTTTGCTTAATTTTCTTAGACTCGATCTTAAACCATAATTATATTTCATTTATTATTATTATTATTGT
This sequence comes from Masticophis lateralis, assembly GCA_030761175.1. NCBI lineage: Eukaryota > Metazoa > Chordata > Lepidosauria > Squamata > Colubridae > Masticophis > Masticophis lateralis. Next base: position 258,867,126 of record JAUDYJ010000001.1, on the reverse strand, counting down.
TGTTGTTGTTGTTCCTTAATATTAAGGGAATACTAGCAGGATACTCAGCAATTTTCCATTCTCCCATCCCAGCCCCATTTATATCCTTATGGAATTTTTTATAGAAAACTCTCTCTCTCTCTCTCTCTCTCTCTCTCTCTCTCTCTCTCTCTCTCTCTCTCTCTCTCTCTCACACACACACACACACACACACACACACACACACACACAAACACACACACACACACACACACACAGGAATATCACTAGTGCCTGTACAGTGGGCACTTTAAAAAGATGAGTGAAGCAAACTCAACTTCTACATTCACATTACACTCATGTCGGAAGGACTGAGGCACTTCTGGATTGAAAGGATTAGCCAATGTCATCACCGGGGGATGCCAGTTAGGGTTCCTTTCATGCCTCCCGTAGGAACTGGAGCAAAGGATGGGAGCACCCCACAGCAGCACTCAGGCCTTGAATGCTGGTTTATAGCTTGTCAACCCAACATCCTAACCACATGAGCCACTGTGCTTCTAACGACTACATTTGAACAAATAGATACATGATTTTCATATGGAAGCTTGCCACATCGATCAGCGGTCTTCACATTAGGGAGAATATCTCTATGGTTTAGGGAGAAAAGCCTTCTATGTAGGCCATACAGAATCTTACAGAAGTAATTGTTACGTATCTGGGGTAGGAAGCAATTTATTTGTATGTGAGAGGGAAAGGTCATCTCAGTCTACCAGAATTTCTAAATCCCGTACCCTCTTCTTAAGTTGTACAAATATTTTTTTTTCTGCTTCTAAAGTAAGTAGCACTGGTATTGAAAATCTACACCATCTCAGACCTTAGTTGATGTGTTTTTGCTGATGTATAATGCATAGAATGAGGTGTACCAGTGAGGTTCCCCAAATGGCTTGTTTCACCCAGAATCTTAGACAACATTACCTTGCCAGAGCCTTGAATGAGATAAAAGTATGGTAAAATTCTTGATTTTAAGAATTGTGTTTGTATTTGCTCAAGGCCTGGGAAGTTTTTGTAACTACACATCTGAGATCCATATTGCAGCATGTCAATAACTTTGGCTTTAAATAGTTTAATTGCTGCAGGGACAAAGTTGTTCCCCCACCAACTAGCAAAATTGTAGATCGCTAGAGATATTTTTTGACTTTTCATAGCCAACTCTCTTATTTGATGACTCCAGCTTTCATGAAAAGTGTATGAATAAATTTACAAATAAGTGTAAACACAGGGAGAAATTAATATAAGGCTGTAAAAATGAAAAATCAAGCAAAAGTAATTGATGTGCTGCCTTTTCTATTCCTAACTTTGAATAAACATGCATCAGCTTGCATTCTGAGTAAATAGGTTTAAGCTCTGACCTAATCCATTATCTCTGCTTCTACTGTATTTACTATTTTTATTACGGATGAGAAAATCAATCTACTCTTTACTACTGTCACAGGTCTGCATATTTATTACTGTCACAGGTCCGGATTCTGAAAGATCTCCTGTATGGAGAATTAGTGCAGGGAAAGAACCTTAGAGGGAGACCACAGCTGCAATATAAAGATATCTGCAAGAGGGATCTAAAGGCCTTGGGAATGGATATTAATGACTAGTAAACCTTAACCTCTGATCATTCAGCTTGGAGGCTAAAAACACAGCACGGTCTTCTCCAATTTGAAGAGACACTTGTTTGGCAGGCTGAGGCAAAGAGGCAATCCCGGAACCAGTGAAATCTGGGGGCTCGGCAGGGAACAGAATACATCTGCCCTCAGTGTGAAAGGGATTGCCACTCTCGAATTGGCCTTTTTAGTCACACCAGTTGCTATTTTAGGACCTCTTTCCAGAGCACAATACCATAGTCTTTTGAGACTGAAAGTTGCCAATGAATGAATGAGGTCGGCATATATTACTTATTTATCAGACTTATATCCTTCTGCAATTTGACGACTCTCAGGGGCTTACAAAAAAATTAAAATATCCAGAGTATGATTAAAAATGAACAATAACATCATAAAACCTCCATCAGGACAGCAAGCAAGAGCAAAAAATAAAAATTTCACAAAAATGCCTAGCATCATCTTTGACCCTGTACCCAATCACAAAAGGCCCCCAAATAATCCTTTTCTTCTAGAGTGCTGCCAAGCTGGCCCCATTTTTATTATTTCAATAATATTCCCTAAAAAAAGTTACTGAATGGTAATTATCTCAAACCTCGGATCCAGGGATGCATGAAGGGGTGCACCAAGCTACTTTACGACTGCTAGCTTGAGCTGTGGTAGTGCAGTGGTTAGAATGTAGTATTGCAGGCTAATTCAGCTCACAGCCAGGAGTTTGATACTCACCGGCTCAAGGTTGACTCAGCCTTCCATCCTTTTGAGAACCCAGATTGTTGGGAGCAATATGTTGACCCTGTAAACTGCTTAGAGAGGGCTGTAAAGCACTGTGAAGTGGTATATAGGTCTAAATGCTATTGCTATTGCTATTGCTACCTTGCTTTTGTTTCCTACTAAGAAGGAAACAAAAACACCCTAATACATCTTCTCAAGCAATCAACCCCCAGATAAACAGAGATTAACACAAGAAACTCAAGCAGAAAACAATACCTAATCAAGAAACTACCAAGGAGTAAACCACACTCCCACCAATACTCTCAACGCAAGTTACTGTATATACACAGGGAGAAAAACCCACACTCACTACACTAATGATGTTATTTGGTAGAGTCATGGAATGTCTGCAAGTAAAGAAACACACTCAGAGAGCACCAAGATCTACACAGTTCCAATCCTGTACTACCCATATTTCCCTGAAAATAAGACCTTGCCTTATATATATTTTTTGAACCCTGAAATAAGCACTTGACCTTATTGCCATGCGCTCAAAAGCCTGATTGGGCTTATTATCAGGAGATAATAATTATCAGGAGACTCTCCTCTGCGCATGCTCCAAGATGGCAACTCCCGGTAGATCCTCCGAGGCTGAGTAAGGATTAAGGGGGCCTATGGATTCCTATGTGAGCCAAATTTCAGCTCCTGGCCCGGTCCCAGCTGGGCGGTAGTCAGGGCAGTCCGGCAATGGGTTTTTTAGCCTTGTCTGACATCTCGAGCCGGAATGGCTGGCAGAATTTGAGTTGGGCCGCAGAGCCGAGGAACGCGCTGGAGGACTGTGGAGGACTGTGTGGGCGTTCAAGGCTCTGACTGCACTAACAGAAGACTTGGAAGACTTGGAGTCGGGACTTTGGATTCTGGAGCCAAGGATGGTGGTGACTCTCGGCTCCTTTGTAGCAACAGTAGAGAGTGGGGGGGGAGTTGGTGAGGGTGACCATGGTATCATGCTGCACTGGTTGGTAGAGATGGGGGTGGGAGGCACTGTGTTGCGGTGGTTCTCCTCCTATCTCTCCGACCGGTCGCAGTCTGTGTTGGCAGGGGGACAGAGGTCGACCCCGAGGCCCCTTATATGTGGGGTGCCACAAGGATCGGTCCTCTCGCCCCTCCTGTTCAACATTTATGTGAAGCCGCTGGGTGAGATCATCCGTGGTTTTGGGGTGAAGTACCATCAGTACGCTGATGACACTCAGCTGTACATCTCCACCCCAGACCACCCCAACGATGCCCTTGAAGTGATGTCCCGGTGCCTGGAGGCCGTGCGGATCTGGATGGGGAGGAACAGGCTCGGGCTCAACCCATCCAAGACCGAGTGGCTGTGGTTTCCGACGTCCCGATATAGTCAGTTGGCGCCATCACTGACTATTGGGGGCGAATCACTGGCCCCCAAGGAGAGGGTTCATAACTTGGGCGTCCTCCTGGATTCACGGCTGTCCTTGGAAGGGCATCTGACGGCCGTGGCCAGGAGGATTTTCTATCAGGTCCGCCTGATCCGCCAGTTACGTCCCTTTCTGGATCGGGACTCCTTGCTCACGGTCACTCACGCCCTTGTCACTTCCCGTCTAGACTACTGTAATGCTCTCTACATGGGGCTCCCCTTGAGGAGCACCCGGAGGCTCCAACTGGCGCACAGTGCGGCCGCGCGGGTGGTGATGGGAGCGACATGGCGTTCCCATGTGACACCTCTCCTGCGCGAGCTGCACTGGCTCCCGGTGGTCTTCCGGGTGCGCTTCAATGTCCTGGTTACTACCTTTAAAGCGCTCCATGGCTTAGGACCTGGGTACTTGCAGGACCGCCTACTACCACCAATAGCCTCCCACCGGCCAGTACGCTCTCATAGAGAGGGTCTCCTCCGGGTGCCGTCAGCCAAACAATGTCGGCTGGCAGCCCCCGGGGGGAGAGCTTTCTCTGTGGGGGCACCTACTATCTGGAATGAGCTCCCCCCAGAGATACGGAGGATCCCGGATCTGCCCACCTTCCGCCGCGCTCTTAAAACTTTTCTATTTCGCCAGGCGGGCCTGGCCTAACCACTCCCTGTTTTTAGTGTTAAATTTTAAAAAATTTTAAATTATATTGGGGTGTTTTAATTCTGTCCGGGCCAAATTCATTTAATCTGTTTTTAGTTGGTTTTTAAATTTTGTACGTATGTATTTTTATTGTTGGCTGTACACCGCCCTGAGTCCTTCGGGAGTAGGGCGGTATATAAATCCAATAAATCCTAAATCCTAAATGTTTTATTTTGGGGGAAACATGATACATATAATTTAACAGTAACAGAGTTGGAAGGGTCCTTGGAGGTCATCTAGTCCAACCCCCTGCTCATGCATAAGACCTATACTAGGGATTCAAATCACTGAATTGCAGACCTTTCTGATCAACAAGCTCAGCATCTTAGTGTCTTATTCTCTTCTATTGCATGATTGGAACTTTGTTGCTTGTATCCTTGAAATTTATATTATTTATTATTTATTTATTTATTTATTTATTTATTTATTTATTTATTTATTTATTTATTTATTTATTTATTTATTAGACTTATATACCGCCCTTCTCCTTGCGGACTCAGGGCGGTGAACAGCCGAATAAAAACCAGTACACAAAAGTTAAAATATTATAAAAACAAATATAAATTTGGCTGAGAATTAAACAGATTAACATTAAAATGAATATCAAACTCTAAAAAATTCTAAAAAATTTAGCAGGGATCAGGCTAAGCCGGCGAGCTGAAAAAGATATGTTTTCAAGGCCCGACGAAAAGTCCGGAGGTTGGAGATCGTTCTCAGTTCTGGAGGAAGATCATTCCAGAGGGTGGGGGCTGCCACAGAGAAGGCTCTCCCCCTGGGGGTTGCCAGCCGGCATTGTCTGGCTGACGGCACCCTGAGGAGGCCCTCTCTGTGGGAGCGAACCGGCCGGTGGGAGGCAATTGGTGGCAGAAGGCGGTCCCATAAGTACCCTGGTCCTAAGCTATGGAGCACTTTAAAGGTGATTACCAACACCTTGAAACGCACCTGGAAGTCCATCGGCAGCCAATGCAGCTCACGCAGGAGAGGTGTCACGTGGGAGCACCCTGTCGCTCCCATAATCCCCCACGCGGCCGCATTTTGCACCAGTTGGAGCCTCCGGGTGCACCCCAAGGGGAGCCCCATGTAGAGAGCATTGCAGTAGTCCAGGCGAGAAGTGATGAGCACCTGAGTGACTGTGCGTAGGGAGTCCCGATCTAGAAAGGGCCGCAACTGGCGTATCAGGCAAACCTGATAGAAAGCCCCCCTGGCTACAGCTGTCGTGTGATCCTCTAAAGACAGCCGTGGGTCCATGAGGACGCCTGGATTGATATTGATATTGATTGTTTCCTAGTATGATTTGATTGCTTATTGTACCATATGACTGTCACTGGGTGTTCTGTCTCGTGATTTTTGACAAGTGTATCTTGTCTTCTTATGTACACTGAGAACATTTGCACCAAAGACAAATTCCTTGTGTGTCCAATCACACTTGGCCAATAAAGAATTATTCTATTCTATTCTATTCTATTCTATTCTATTCTATTCTATTCTATTCTATTCTATTCTAATCAGAATGCCTAGGAAATTCAAAACTTTTTTGTCTGATATTGAAAAAATAATAAGGGTAGTGCCAGGCATGGCTCATGAGGAGGGCATTCTAAAGTTGAGGAGGCTACATCTAAAAGCATCCTCTTCCAAGTTTCTCCTCATTACATTTCAGGGTTGGAGGTCAACCATACAAACTAGGCGATGTTACTGTTAGGGTAGGAACAAAGAAGGAAACTGTAGTCCAAGGTCATGAAGATTTTATAAATTAAAAGCAATCCCTTGAATTGAATTTGGACTAGACTGGAAGTGAGTGCAAATCAGGAAGCATTGGCATGGCTTCATCGTCAACAGAATCTGGCCACTTTTCTTCTCCTTGTTGCATTAATCCAAAATGCTCTTTCCCAAAACCAAAACATAAAGCTGGTCAGTAAATACTCCTTTGTTTCCTCATTAGCAATATTACTCCACCTTTAAAATTTGGAATTAGAAGATTTAATTTAATAATTCAGTATGGGTTTTTTTTTCCCTAGCAAGAAGAAAGCAAAAAGAAGGTATGTCTTGGAAAATCCATCCGTATGTTATCCATATCTAGCAAACTAAATAAATTGGGCACAGGAAACATTTTTTTCAGATATCATCTGATTAATGATTCATCCTATCTCTGGAGATAATTATTCAGTTAAAACATTGAAAATAATTTCATGCCAGAAAGCATCATGACCTCCTACAAGTTTCCTGTTGTTCTATTACAGTAAATAATTGGATATGTGGGAAGCATTGTAGAAAAAACCATTGTGTCCCACCTGACATATGCATTAATCTTGTTCCGAGCCTCAAGAGTCATGATATACAAATGGTTCTATACAAAGGCAGTGTTGTTTAGTTTAAAAAGTTCATTGTGTATATTAAAATAAAATAAATTTAATCCCTAAAAGGGTCTCTCCCTCCCCTTCTCCAGTTATCACCATCAGCCAAGATTGACTTGATGGAATTCAAATTACCATTCAGCAGCTTCTTTAACAAGAGCTTCTCCACCCTCCCATAAAGTTTGGGCTTCAGATTCTTCATTCTTCTGGACAGAAATAGGGTCAAGTGTCAGATGGGATTTCTACTATCTTAGGCACCTCTGGATTTCTGCACTCCAAACATGATCCTAAATTTACCAATAAGAAAAAGCAAGTGAAACAGAGCTATACTGCAAGATCCTCACATTGAAACCCTTGCCCATATGACTCTTGTGGCCCCTAAAGAGAGGGGAAGAGGCTTTAGGAGAGCAGTTGAATGGGCCGGGTTGGCAAACTGGATCAGGTTGATGGAATAGCCCTCCTGCATTTGCTTCTTTCGCATGGAAAAATCACTGCTTAGGTGAGACCTGCAAGGTTTATTCTGATCTGTTATCTCACTTGAATTGATATGGTACTTCCAAATAAATAAAAGCTGAAATAGCAATAGCATTTAGACCAGGGGTCCCCAAACTTGGCAGCTTTAAGACCTCTGATTTAGACTTATATCTATGGTGCTGTTATAGCATTCTCTGGGTGGTTTACAATGTCAGTATTGTAAACCACCCAGAGAGTAAACCAATGTCCCCAACAATCTGGGTCCTCATTTTGCTGGCCTCAAAAGGATGGAAATCTGAGTCAGGTTGAACCCCATCAGGATCAAACTCCAGGCTGTGAGCAGAATCAACCTGCAATACTGCACTTTAACCACTGCTTCACCAGGCCTCCTATACAATGAGACTGTTATCTGTACAGAAGTTTAAAGTGAAAGTACTCCTGTTTAGCAAACGCATTATAATATCCATGAGTCCAAGTGGGAAAAATATATTTCTCAAATTTTATAAGCAGTCGAGTTCAGATTCTTTTCAAGTTTCTTACGTTAGAAGCAACTTTAATTCCAGAATGGCCAGATTGCCACAACAGTGCAAACTTATAAATGGAAGCCTTGATGGAATGTTGCCTTCCTACTTTGAGAGGACAGCCTAATTGTAGTCCAGTTTCTCAGAAGAAATTCTAATTAATTTTAATTGTAATTCATTAATCAGAATTCATTCCAATTCTGCTCTGAATAATTTCACCCTTGATGGAACTAGCTGAGTTTTGTTTTCTCAATTTCCATCTTCTGGAAATATACTTTGATATCCTGTTTTATGAAAATCAACATTTAAAAAGATAAAGATGGCTTTATCTCTTGTCCAGATCAACTCCATCTAAATCTCTGCAGCTGGTATCAAACCTCCCTGATCTTCAGACAAGGAACATTGTCAGGATAAACTGAGCAGTCTCGACCCTTGGAAGTCCTTGAACCTCTTCCTAAAATTAAGAAATAACTTAAACTAATTTCCAAGATTGTCAAATTTCAATATTTCAAACCTTTATTGTCAGAGTACAACATGTGTACAATTAGATTGGCTGAGCCTCCCTTCGTGCACACACACACACAAACACACACCCGATCCAATACAATTTACAGTTAAGGACAATAAAAGAAAAATCCATAACCCAGTGAATCCTACTAACAAACACACAATCCTACTACACCACGTGAACTTATAATAATGCAATATCAATGTTAAATATTGAATAGACAGGCACGAGGACCAATCAGGAGCTAGAGCGGGAGAATTAAACATGCATCAGTGGCTGAAGCCGTGGACAGCTCCGTTTAAAAAGAGTGCCACGGATTGCATTGGCATTGCTGTACTGGAGCCGAATAAAGCTGTTTAAACTGCCGAACGGGTCCTGCATCCTCTGTCTGCGCCCACTACTCAACACTGGTGATGAAGGTGGAATCTCAAAAGGACACTAGGACACTAGGCTGCTGAAACCTCCATGTGGCAATCAACGGCCATCGAAACTACAACGGCCAGCACAAGAAGTCTTCAATAATTCCACCCACACCGTTCAACCCAACGGGAGAAGACTGGGAATCCTACATAGAGCGATTCCACATGTTCCTGGAAGCAAATGACCTGTTGAGGCTTTTGGAACAGAGGAAAAGGGCACTGTTCCTCACACACTGTGGAGCCGCTGTTTTTAAAATGGTGAAAGCTTTAGCCTCTCTGGCAGAACTGAGGTCTATGACCTGGCCAACACTACAGGGCATCCTGAGAGCACTCTACGCTCCCCAAGCCTCATCCTTTGTGAGATGGCACGAATTCTAGAGGAGAGACCAAAAGGAGGGAGAATCAATCAGTGAATTTGTGGCAACTTTATGCGAGATAGCCACCACTTGTGAATTCTCCAACCTGGATGAGGCAATGAGAGACTGGTTGGTATTGGGACTGAGGGATCTCACCCTGCAAAGTCAACTGCTTGCTAAGCCCAGGATAACTTTGCAAGAGGCTATGGAGGAAGCGACTGCAACTGAAGCATCCCAGAAGTCCACAGCCATAATGAAAAAAATTAATAAAGGGCCACAAGGAAAGGAAGAATCCTCAATTCACTATGAGGATGTAGAGACTGAATCCAAGGAAGGAGACGAGGATGAAGTACATCATCTCCATTTGGAATGGAAGGGAAGACCCCAGGAAAAAGGGAAAAAAGAATTTTGGTGTGCAGGATGCAAAGGGAACCAGCCCCGGACAGAGTGTAGGTTCCGAGATGCGATCTGCCAGCATTGAGACCAGAAAGGACACATCACAAGAGCCTGCAAAGCATCCTAACCAGCATCCTGAAGAACCAGGCAATCCAGTCCTCCACCATGAGCCAGACACTTCCAAACAAGCAACAGGAAACAACTATTTGGAAGAAACCACCAGAATGAAGACCATGGATCAGAGAGCGGTGAAACCCACCAGACAATAATAGTTGGTCATTCGAGCGCGGGAAAAGCAAAGAAGATGGCGGCAACCATTTACATCAAGGAGAGATCATGCAAGATGGAGGTTGACTCCGGATCCTACCTATCCATGGTCTCCTGGACGACCATCAAACAATTAATACCAAATATCACAACCAGCGCACTCAAGCCACAAAGACTCATCCTAAAAGACTATCAAGGAAATCGAATTCCAGTAATGGGCATCGGTCAATTCAATATAGAATTCAAGGACTTCACAGGACAGCTGCCCCTCATCATAGTAGACCAGAACAGACCTAGCCTATTGGGGCTAGAATGGTTCGAACCTCTGGGGCTGGCAGTGACGGGAATCAACCAGATCGGAGACAGCAGCTGGGAAAAAGAACTCCTAAGGATTTTGCAGACGTCTTCGATGGGAAGCTGGGCAAGTACACAGGACCTCTATATCATTTAACCTAGATTCCCAAGTTACCCCTATCCGAATAAAGCCCAAAAGTGTTCCTTTTGCTCTATGGCCCAAAATTGATGAACAACTGGATAAACTCATTATCGAAAGAGTTTTAGAGTCGACAGTCCATGCCAAGTGGGAAACACCAATAGTAACCCCCACGAAGCCAGATGGGTCAGTGCGGCTGTGTGGTGACTACAAAAGTACCCTAAATAAGACATTACAACAGAGCGCATACCCAGTCCCCATCGTGCAACATCTGTTGCATTCCCTGACAGAGGGAAAATATTTGCAAAACTCGATCTGGCTCAGGCATACCATATCAGCTGCCAGTTGATTATGCCACCACAGAGGCACAAACAATAGTCACACATAGGGGAGCATTTAAATGCAGATGATTGCAGTTTGGGGTAAGCATGGCCCCGGGGTTGTTCCAAAGCCTCATGGAATTAAAGGAGTCATTCCCTATTTTAATGGTGTCCTGATATCAGCTAGTAGCCAGGAACAACTGCAACAACGGTTAAGGGCAATATTAACCAGATTCCAAGAAGTGGAGTTGAAAGTTAAAAAAGACAAGTGCCAGCTAGCATAAAGAGGGTTGAGTTTATTGAGGGAATACGACCCACCATGGGAAAGCTAAAAGCAATCCGAGAAGCCCCCACCCCCAACCCACAGAATAGAACTTCAGGCATTCCTGGGGTTACTAAATTTCTATAATATATTCCTACCACAGATTGCTGAACCCTTACACTATCTATTGGACAAAAGGACAGACTGGACATGGGGACACAAAGAAACAAAAGCTTACGAACAAATCAAAAGACTGCTAACATCAGACAGCATACTAGTACAGTATAGTGAGACTTTGCCACTGAGACTGACCTCAGATGCATCACCATTTGGAATAGGGGCAATTTTAAGCCACTGCATGCCAAATGGGAGAGAAGCCCCCATTGCCTTCTACTCCTGGACCGTCTCCAAACCAGAAAGAAATTACAGCCAGCTGGACAAGGAGGCACTTGCTGGTATAACTGGAATCAAAAGGCTTCACAAATACCTCTACGGGAGAAGGTTTGAGCTGATCATGGACCATAAGCCGCTTCTAGGGATCATCGCAGGAGACAGACCTACACTTATGAATGCTGAGATGGACAGAATTCCTCACCACTTATGATTATCAGCTACTCCATAGACCAGGAAAGATGATCGACCATGCGGATGCCCTCAGCAGATGCCCACTGCCAGAACGGGTGGAGGACCCAATGCCATCCACAACCACATTGCTGATAGAGACTCTCGCAAACACACAGATCATAACCACAGACATTGCGAGAGCAACTGGAAGAGACAGGACCTTGGTGTGGGTTTTGAATTGGGTATGAAAACTCCCAGTGCAATCATGCACAGAAGTCCCATGGAACTATTGATGGGGAGGAAACTGAGATCCAATTTAGACAGGTTACACTCCCAATACAACACAGAAAATCCAGTAGACTCCACCAATAAGCCTAGACAATTCCAAGTGGAGGATAAGATATACGCAAAGAATTTCAGTGGAAACCCCTTATGGATTCCGGCAAAAATAATTCAAATCACAGGCCTGCTATCCTATAGAATAGAAACAGAAGATGAGCGCAGCTGGAAAAGACATATAGACCAACTCCGGGGATGAATAGTCAGAAATGGAGACAAGATTCAAGAGGAAACCCAGGAGAGAGAGAGGGAACACCACATAGAAACCACAGAAACAGACCAAGCCCTACGCAATGCATAACAACAACACTTAAACCTGAATAGCATTGGCAGGCACTTATCTGAGGTCCATCAACAAGTTTCCTAAGTCAGAGATAGTCCACCAGTCCAGCAGGGGAGTGAGGAAATAAATGTCCAAACAGATAGGTCCATGCCATTAACAGCGTTCGAGAGAGTTCCAGGAGTCCTCCCAGGAGAGACATAGAACTTAACCTCTTGCTGCGAAGGTGCTGAATCAACTGAACTGCACAGGTCAAGTCACGCCCAAAAACGGCCCGCCTACTTGCATGACTACATGATCTGAGAAGTCCCTGATTGGTGGGTGCTGGTCTAGAGGGCAAGAGTGTTAAGTATTGAATAGATGGCCACGAGGACTAGTCAGGAGCCAGTAGCTAGAGCGGGAGTATTAAACGCGTGTCAGTGGCTAAAGCCGCGGACAGCTCCGTTTAAAAGGCTGCTGTGGCTTGCATTGGCATTGCTGTACTGGAGCCGAATAAAGCCGTTTAACCTGCCGAATATGTCCTGCATCCTCTGTCTGCGCCCACTACTCAACAATCAATAATGCAATATCCTCTCAGCACAAGAACTCTTTTTCTCCCACCAAAAGTATTTCCCTGTTGATTTGCACCCTAAAATGCCATTGCGTAGCATTTTAGGGTGATTTGAACCGTAAAATGCCATTGCGTAGCATTTTGAATTACCTGTCAGTTGTTGCCTGTAAAGGCCCTTGTGTGGCAATGTGTTAACACAACATCGTTACACAACATGTTGAATCTTGTCACTGAAGTGACAGGCAGCTTTATACACTGTTTTAAAAAAACACTCAGTACCAATATTCTTTAGAATGGTTATCTCTTATCTTTTTTTCCCCAAACATTGGAGTGGCTAAAAATGCCATTAAACCTTTTCCCCAATGCTTGAAAGTCACACTGGAAGATTGTTAACAACAACCTAATTCCCTGTTGGATTAAAGTTCACAAGGGGCTTAGCTCTTCCTTCACTTTTGGCTGCTTGAAGTGAGATGCCTGAAAATTATTCGAAATGACAATATTAGAAAAAAGAAGATGGCAATATTGCTAAATCTCAGATTAGAATAAAACTATGGGTTTTTAACATTCAGGATATCATAGGATTCCATTGAAAATGCCAAAAGGCAAATTTGGTTCGATGACACTGCATAAATTGGGGGCTCAAAACCTGCAATTGATAGGTGCATAAAATCCTTTTTAAATACACATTTATAGGATCCAATCCAGGTATACGTCAGAGAGAACTAATTATGAAGTTGTTGGCTTTTTTAGATTTTACAATCATATGTGCCTCCATTGAAAGTGGAACGACTATAAAGAAATCATTGGGTTTTCTTGAAAATTATATGTTCATTATGGCTGTTCCAATCTGAAAATGTGATGTGTTATTGCTATTGGTGTCACTAACTTTATGGAAAATCATTCCAGAATTTGGAGGACTAAAATGACAGAAGCTAAAACAAAAAGCTTAGGAAATATATTTTTAAAAAATCCAAATACTTACTAGAATATAAAGGATCAGTAGACTATGCATTTCATGATCATAATACCATAGTAGAAAGAAAAACCATATATATATTGAGCAAAATAGTATAGAAACGGGATGTTTGAGCTGCATTCAAATTTTAATGAAGTGTTAGCTTTTCATAATAAGTATCTTTTGCTAAGAAGATATATTGTTAAAGAATTCTTAGTACAATGTATTCCCATTCCTTGTATTTCTTTACTAGCTCACAAAAATCATTCCTGCTCATCTAAGCAATATATAGAACATTCTACTATTTACAAAGCAAGTAGAAACACATTTTTTTTAACCTGGAAAACAGAGACACTAATAATTTCTAGAGCCACAATGTAAAAACCTTTCAGAATTTGTGACTTAAACCTGAATAACCCATGTTTTCATGGAGATAAATACATAAAACAGACAGACAGATATGAATAGGTATAGATGGTATAGATATACAGTAGGTGACATACAGATATATAGATAGATGATAGGTGATACAGTAGATAAATGATAGATTAGATAGATGATAGATAGATAGATAGATAGATAGATAGATAGATAGATAGATAGATAGATAGATACATACATACATACATACATACAAATTATCGTCCAGTCTCCAACCTTCCCTTTTTAGCGAAGGTTGTTGAGAGTGTGGTGGCATGGCAGCTCCCCCGGTACCTGGATGAAGCTGTCTATTTAGACCCGCTCCAGTCCGGCTTCAGGTCTGGTTACAGCACCGAAATGGCATTGGTCGCGTTGGTGGATGATCTCTGGAGGGCCCGGGGTAGGGGGTACTCCTCTATCCTGGTGCTGTTAGACCTCTCAGCGGCTTTTGATACCATCGACCATGGTATCATGTTGCGCCGGTTGGAGGGATTGGGGGTGGGGGGCACCGTTCTTCGGTGGTTCTCCTCCTACCTCTCCGACCGATCGCAATCGGTGTTGACAGGGGGGCAGCGGTCGACCCCGAGGCGCCTAGTGTGTGGGGTGCCACAAGGGTCGGTCCTCTCGCCCCTTCTGTTCAACATTTATGTAAAGCCGCTGGGTGAGATCATCCGTGGTTTTGGGGTGGAATTCCATCAGTACGCTGATGACACTCAGCTGTACATTTCCACCCCAGACCACCCCAACGATGCCGTGGAGGTGATGTCCCAGTGCCTTGAAGCTGTGTGGGTCTGAATGGGGAGAAACAGGCTTCGACTCAACCCCTCCAAGACCGAGTGGCTGTGGCTACCGGCGTCCCGATATAGCCAACTGACTCCATCGTTGGTTATTGGGGGCGAATCATTGGCCCCCACGGAAAGGGTGCGCAACTTGGGCGTCCTCCTGGATCCACGGCTGTCTTTAGAGGATCATACGACAGCCGTGGCCAGGGGGGCTTTCTATCAGGTTCGCCTGATACGCCAGTTGCGGCCCTTTCTAGATCGGGACTCCCTACGCACAGTCACTCAGGCGCTCGTCACGTCTCACCTGGACTACTGTAATGCTCTCTACATGGGGCTCCCCTTGGGATGCACCCGGAGGCTTCAGCTGGTGCAGAATGCGGCCGCGCGGGGGATTATGGGAGCGACAGGGCGCTCCCACGTGACACCTCTCCTGCGTGAGCTGCATTGGTTGCCGGTCGACTTCCGGGTGCGTTTCAAGGTGTTGGTAATCACCTTTAAAGCGCTCCATGGCTTAGGACCAGGGTACTTACGGGACCGCCTTCTGCCACCAATTGCCTCCCACCGACCGGTTCGCTCCCACAGAGAGGGCCTCCTCAGGGTGCCGTCAGCCAGACAATGCCGGCTGGCAACCCCCAGTGGGAGAGCGTTCTCTGTGGTAGCCCCCACCCTCTGGAACGATCTGCCTCCAGAACTGAGAACTATTGCTGACCTCCGGACTTTTCGTCGGGCTCTAAAGACGCACCTTTTCCAACTCGCCGGACTTGCCTGATCCCTTCTATTTTTAAATATTTTTACACATTTTTAAATTTTAAACTTTTTAGAGTTTTTAGTCGGTTCTTATACCTTCGGCCTTAACTTATATTGATTTTAGGATGTTTTTAATTGTTTATGTACTGGTTTTTAATTGGCTGTACACCGCCCTGGGTCCGCCAGGAGAAGGGCGGTATAGAAATTTAATTAATAATAATAATAATAATACATACATACATACATACAGTAGATAGATAGATAGATAGATAGATAGATAGATAGATAGATAGATAGATAGATAGAACAATTTTCTCACATGTAGTCAAAGAGCACAGTGAAAAATGAAACAAAAATTAAATATAAAGAAAACCAAACTAATAGCAATAGGTACAACAATAAGCCTTAGAACTGACAATGAAGAACTGAAGTGTTAGGTAGCTTCTGCCTTTTAGGATCAACCATCAACAATTAGGGAACAAGCAAACAAAACACTGCAGAGCCGCCATGAGTACGTTGGATAAGATATTCAAATGCTGTGAAAATCTATCTATTCGATCACTAGTTTCAACTTGATGGAATATATTCAGTAAGTCAGTCTCATCTACCCTTTCCCAAACTTATGTTTTAACTTTGGATTCCATCAGCAACTTTATTTGAAAGTACATTATTTTCTTTTTTCCAACTTAGAATTTTATTTTGAAATAGATTAAAAACACAGGCATTCTGAAATATTTCTAACAATGTCAGCACCAAGAAAAACTACAGTACATTACAATGCATTGACTGCGTAATTAAATAAAAAGAGACTAAACAGAAGCTTCTGCTCTATTTTGAGAATCGGATGCCAAAAATAAAGCCATGTTAAATGGCACTCTCTGTATGAGCAAATTGGGAAACCTTTTAAAGAGGTCTACTAAATACAACTTACAAATATTTTATCGTATATATTGCATCTGAAACTTAAATCTGAAATCACAAGGGAGTTTTCTAGCTCAACTCCATTACATTCATTACTCAAAATGTTTAAAATTGGACCTTTCACACTATGGACAGCTTATGAGGGAAGGCAAAACACTTTCTACCATGTTAAGTTTCCTCAGTTGACAGAACATTTTTGGGTGTTTAGGAAAAGTCTATACCTGAATATAACTTAATTCATTTTAAACCATCTGCATATGCCATGTGCAATTCCCTATTAATTTTGTTTGGTATTTTGAAAAACATAGTTGTGATGTGAGATGAGATGATGATGAGATGAGATGAGATGAGATGAGATGAGATGAGATGAGATGAGATGAGATGAGATGAGATGAGATGGATGGATGGATGGAAATGGACAGACTAATTTCCTGTTCTCCTTTATAAGACTTTATAATCCTTTTAGTAGCACTGTCACCTTGTTTAGCTTTTTAGAGTCTGACATCAGATAATTACAACTTTTTTCAAAATGATTTAAAATATAAACCTTTTTAAAAGAAAAGAAAAAGCAGGATAATTCTGCACATAAAAAGCGAGAAGCTAATGATGTATTTGCTAATGGTGTGGCAATTAATATTCACTCTGTTACAAACTGCCTCAACTGAATCCTTGAGATGATGGAATAATTCACCATTAAAAACTCATCAGATTCTGTTTTCATGGTTTATTGCAAACAATATGAATTTAAAAACCAATGTCTTTAATGAAAATATCACTTTGTTTCTCTTGGACCACATATTGTCTCTCAATCAATGAGGCTCTCTGTTTGCTAAAATCTATATTAGCTTAAAAAAAATTAAACAGAAATGCATATATTTAGAGAAATAGACAACAAAATATTTAATGCAAAGGTTTGTTTTTTAAAAAATCTTCATATATGATATATAGAACTTGACAGATCTAAAAAACAAGAAAGTGAATTTGAAAGGGACAACTACTTATAACATGGTTTGTTTCCTTAAATGAAAACTTTCCAAAGCTTATGAAAAACAATATAATTGATTTTCTCCCATCACAACTAGCCCTCAATTAGGCTATGTTGTGGCCACTTTTAGTTCTATCTTATACATATTTATTTGAGGGTAGGTTTTGTCTTGATCAACAAGGTGTATTTCCAGTTAATTATGCTGAGTGGTCTTGTTTCTAAAACAAAGTGTATTTCAGGAACATGTGGTGGTTGCATAGCCAAAATTTTCAACTTGTAAAATCCAACTTGTATGATCATATAATTTGATTTCAAATCAATGGCTATTGCCTTCAGCCAAGTAGACGTCGGAGGAAATGGATAGGGCAGCAAATTTCAATCATTATCTCTGCCTTCACAGTTATGACAGCCTTCTTATACTGCTCTAGGAGAATAACTCTTGAATGACAAAGGAGGTGCAAAAACTCTGGAGGAAAGGAGGAGCTGAGAAATTCTACAATGCACAATTCCTATAGTGGGTACCTCTACTGAATCCTGATATCTGGAATGAATAAAAGAAATTCTTTTGTTTGTAGAAGAACAAATCTGAAGTAATAAAATGTGTGTAAAATCAATGGGATGGTGCACATTGTACATTCCTCCAACAATCACCTATGTTCTATGTTGGAAATATTAAACTGTCTCATATACTACTATGGCTTACTTCCTCTTACCCCACTCCTAGTGCCTGACCTTACCATGCTGAGAAGCAGGTTTTTGTGCACATTTCTATTTATCTGGACATGAATCAAAAGCTTCAAATATTGGGGACCTTACATTATAGAATGAAAAGGAAACCATTCATAGCCAATGAAAGTAAAATTCTTCTCTTCAAATCTAAAATGGTATTTCTGAACCTCAGCAATTTTAATACATGTGGATCAATTTCCAGAATTCCACATATCTTAAAGTTGGTTTGTTTGTATCCCATCTTTATGGTTTTTACAAATAAACCAAGGTGGTGAAGATACCCAACACACCTTCCTCCTCCTATTTTCCTCACAGCAGCAACCCTATGAGATGAGATGCCCTGAGAGAGAGTGACTGGCCCAAAGTCACCCAGCTGGTTTTCATGGCTATGACAGGACTTGAACTCACATCTCTCACTTTCTAGTCTAGTGCCTTAACCACTAGACGAAGGGTCAGCAACCTGCAGCTCTAAAGCCGCATGTGGCTCTTTCACCCCTCTGCTGCAGCTCCCTTTCACTCAAAATATGCATCACAACCGCCAATGTGCGACACTCGCCAGAATGCGATTTATTGAGCTTTTCAACCCCTGGTAGGCCAACCATGGATAAATCCAAGAAAAGAAAAGTTTCAGAAGAAAACAAAACATTTAATTCAACTACATATGCTAGTTTTGAGGTCACTCAAGAAACCCACGGGAAGGGTTTTTGGCTCCTGGTGTTTTCTTTTCTGTGGGAAACAGGTCTGAGTGTTTAAAATTACAGATCCCTGCACTGGACCAAACTGAAGATGAGAAATATTGGTCTAAAGTGTTAAATTTTAGGGACCGATTTTGTTCATATTCTATTGTTAGACATTGTTGAACATACTGTGACCCATAATTGGACAAGAAGGCCATGTGTTTATTTGACTGTAAAAAAAACGAAGATGAGGACCTGCATACATTTTCAGTTTGCACAATAAATTCTTCTTTCTTTGGTAATGTCTATCACTTTGATTTAAAAAGAAAGCAAAACATTTTCGCTTGACTAAAATGGCCAGAATGCTCTTTTACTATTTTCTAGTGACCAGCAAACAGTTGTGTTTAGATTAGATTTTGTATAAACTATGTGCCGCTCAACTGAATTGAATAATCCATTAGATTAAAATAGTCTAACGAATCATAGTTAATCTGTGCCTGTAGTGTAATTTTAATATAGCATATTTGCATTGAAACTTTCTTGGTAAACATTTTCTGCACTGCAGTTATAATTTTAATAAATTGCTATTAATCTGAAAGTTAAAATGGCAACAATTATTTAAATGAGTTATTTTAGTAAAATTAAGGTTGGTTTCTTTCATTTGGAGGTACTGCATCACTGTTGGCTCAACCAATTCATGTAATAGTAATTATGTAATAATTGCATAAATCTGTGGTGGCACAGTGGTTAGAATGCAGTGTTGCAGGTTAATTTTGGTGACTGCTGACTGCCAGCAGTTAGAGTCTCACTGGCTCAAGATTGACTCAGCCTTCCATCCTTCTGAGGTCAGTCAACTGAAGACCTAGATTGTTGGGGGCAATGTGCTGACTCTGTAAACTGCTTACAGAGGGCTGTAAAGCACTGTGAAGCGGTATATAAGCCTAAGTGCTATTGCTAATACATGTGCTTTGAAGAAGAATATGAGAGGCAGAAATACATACTTTTGATAGAATGAAATGACTAGGAAGGATCATAAGGATCACCATGTCCAACTTCCTGTATGGAGAAGTAGTGAGAGAATCCACTTAACCGGGGGTGGGCAACTGTGGCCCTTTTACAACCTGTGGACTTCAACTCCCAGAATTCCTGAGCCAGCTTGGCTGTATCAGGAATTCTGGGAGTTGAAGTCCACAGGTTGTAAAAGGGCTACAGTTGCCCACCCCTGCATTAAATCATTCTCTGCAGATGGCCTCCAGCCCCTCTTTGAAAAGCTTGAATAAGGCAAAATTCACTGTTTCTCAAGCTATCCTACTGCTTAACAGTCTCATTGTCAAATGAGACTATCCTCAAGCTATCCTACTGCTTAACAGTCTCATTGTCAAATATTTTCCTATTATTCAGCCCAAACTGCCTTTTTAAAAAAAAAATCAATCCATTCTTGCTTGCAGCTTGCTTATGTTGCTGAAAGTTTCAATAGAGGACAAATCAGTACTCTCTTGCCCATGATAATCTTCTCAATATTTATGAATTTCTATCATATTTCTGTGAAGGCTTCTTTGCAACTTTCATCTTCTGGGTTTAGTGTGTCTTCTGCTAAGATAGCAACCCATTAGTTGCTTCAAAGCCATATTTGTTTGCTGCCATGATTGTTCTTGTGCTCCATGATTGCTTCTTCAGCTGGTTTTTTTTCCCCCAAAAAATTCCAGTTTTCAGTTATAATCAAGTCAAACGTACTGATTCTTTTTCCTTGGGATCATGTGTTCATTACCATGAAACAATTTAAATTTCCAAGAAATAACTGATTTTCTCTTGGTTCTGTGATGTTCAGTAGTTTTTCTTTACAAACTTCAAGTAGTGAATCTTTATTATCTCCGATACAAACATTTAAACTGGTTCTCCTCCTGTTTGCTTTACTTGATGTGATCCCTGCCCACTTTTACTGCTGGTAAAATAAAGCCTGTTAATATTGCTTCTTGGATGGAAAGCATTATTCATGGTCATTAATTTTCTTGCCTTCCTACCAGGTGGGTCTAAGTCAACTTGGGTCCAATCAATTTTACCTGTAGTATATAAAATAATTGGAGCAACCCAAGTGTTTATGGTTTTAATTATATTTTCTGCGTTTATTTTTGTTTTCATTTTTTTTCAGATTTGTTTTATAGAGCTAGTTTTCTTTTTAGCTTGCTCTAACTTGTCAGCAGCTTTCATTCACTCTAAGCATTTCTGTCTTTCTTCTAGCGCCAACACTCTTGTGGCATTTCTGCAACAATTTCACCTCCTTTAATCACCAGTTTGTCCACTTGTCTAGATTAAATTGTCTTCAAATATCCTCACTGAATACATGAATATTGTTCAGAAGAGATTTATATTCTACTTTTGATTTTGCAAATAATTTTAGACTATTGCTTTATTTTAAATGGTTCATTTTTGTCCCTTACTTCATGAGATGTTTGTCATAGTTGGTTTTGTTTAAGTGAAATCATTGCTAAAACACATAATAAATGAGGCAGTGAATCATCTTAGAGTTCCCTCTTCTAATTTTGCCTTTGCCAGTGTCTTTACTATTAGCTATTAGATTTGTGTTTTCCAGAGTTCTGGGGAAGAAATTAACTCAAGACAGCTCCATTAAAAGTGGAATCAACAACCATAGTGGAATGAGGAGCCAGTAGTAGGCCAACTATTTGAAAGTCCTCACAAGTGCTCCATATAATTGTTCCTCATGAGGAGACTGCAAGACAGCAGTATCTGGTGGACTTACACCTCCGATAGACAAAGGAATAATCTTGTTCAAACCATGGTCAGCACCTTCAAAAGGACATTGAATTCATATACTTCCTTTTCTAATCATTTTCAGAAATTATTTGTTAACAATTTTCAGCTAATGGACTTTAGATTGACATGTTATACAGCACAGGTGAATTTCCTTCAAGCCTTCGCAGAAAAAGTTTTAAATATAAGTTTAAGAGCTTAAAAATAATCTTTTGTAGTAAAGTGCAAAGGCATTATTAGAACTTGGAAATAAGGTTTTGGAATTAATTATGAGAATCCTTCCTATGGAAAACAACTTTTCTTCTTGAATGCTCTTTTTTTTAAAAAAAAACATGATAGGAAGAGACTCTGAAGATTGAACACCAGAGGGAATCAGAAGGAGCTAACAATTTCAGTTAAAAGAGAAGAACTCTTAAATTTGTGTTACTAACACAGAATGAAGCAAAATATTTTAACATCTGACATATTGAATCATATTTTTGAATAATGGATCCAGAAGTTAAGAGTACCTGCCTTCATAAATAGGCTATGTCTAAAAGAAGTTATGAAAGAGGAACAAGTTTTACCTGACAATGTTGAGAGTGATCTGAAAGTGGATTTAAATATGACAGGCTACAAGAATGATATGGGAAAAATGCTCCACTGGACATATAAAAAGTATTGGTTGATGTCTTCATAGTTAAAAGGGATATACAAATAACAAACCAAGATGGATGTTTTCCTACAAAAGAGATTTGTTAAAGCTTTGAAGAATGTTGTAAGAGGTAATAACAGAGGAAATCAAATTAAAGGACATTATTTAAAGCGAACACTTTAATGACAGAATAATCAGAGAAGCCATCGAGATAGAAAAATGCCCACACAGCATGAACAAACGAGATGATACCTCCCGCCTGCCAGCCATTTGGAAACCCGCCCTTATTGACAAACGAGTCCCTAACATGATGAATGACACCAGACCCATACTCACAAGAGCCACACAGGATGTCACCACCACACATACACACAAAAAGCAAACTCAAACCCACACTGATAATGAGGCACGACCAAGGACCAGAAGCCAGACCGCAGCTGCATCATTAGCCACTTTTAACCCCTCCAATCCATACATGAATCAGACCAACACCCTCCATGAAAAGCTCTTACGACCACAAACACGAAGCCAAACAACAACAACGCAGCTCACCAGCTCAAATCCCCCTGCAACTCAGACTAAGCCGAGCACAACCAAGCCCCCACCCAAACAGAACACACACCCAGCCAATCAGAGCACAACCAACCCCCCCATCCAATCAGAGCACAGCCAAGCCCCTAACCAATCAGAACACACCTCCACCCAATCAGAACACAGCCAAGCTCCCACCCAATCAGCTCCCACCCCCACTAGCAGTTAAAAGGAAGGGTCAGCTGCAATCTCACATTGCTCCTGGAAGCACGAAGCCGAGAACACCAGCCTGAAGATGACGAATGAGACTTCGTCGAAACGTCGCCAAGATACTTCCAATTCTACACAGGAGAAGACCCGAATAACCAAAGACCTACATACAAACACCCGCGAAAACCTCAGAAAACACATATATATATGTATGTATGTATGTATGTATGTATGTGTGTATGTATGTATGTATAATTCTAGGATTTGTTTTTACTTTGTTTTAATTGTCAGTGGTCCAAAATCATATATATGAGATAGGTAACCTATACATTTACTTAATAAATAATTAAGATTCCACATCTTCAGTTATGATTAAAAGAAGAAAAGGAAATGTTTATCCAAATAAGGGAGCCCTTTAATCAGAATGGCATATTGACCATACAGGGTTGTAATTATCCTGAAACTGAGCTAGAAGGAAAAGTTTTAAGAAATCTCCTGATAGGAGAGTCATTTTCATCAAACAAAACATGTTGTTAATCTAACAAAGTGAAGACAGATTTCTAGGCTGCAGTAACTGTTCTTAGTAGTCCGATTATGAGAATTATACAATTCCCCTTGTCTTTCTCAGTGTCTCCAGCTAAGGTTTGCAACAGGCATTTCCAAAAGTGTATAGAATGGAGGAAAATTGCCATGCAGCATCTTGAATAATTAACAACCTCCTGCACTGCTCATTGGGGGGGAGGTGGATGGTGGGGGGCATGTGTGATGCCACACTGTCCAGGGAGCACTAGAGGAGATAGAGCAGCCAAGTTATTCTTTAAAAATCAATCATATAAGATCAGCCAGTCTTTCAAGTGCTGCTTGAAAAAGCTCAAAAGAGAAAATGAAATCTCATTCTATGAATAATGAAAAATAACTAATAGAATTCCCACTATTCAATTCATCATGCTTAGCTAATCCAAGATCCAGGTGGTTAGTGGGCTGAAATGCATATTAGGAAAACACTTATGATGAATAAAAATGTTGAAATCTGTCAAGTCTTTTGGCTTTTTGTCAGGAAAACCTATGACCTTATGCCCAGTGCTATAAAGAAAATCACCTCTTCTTTATTGCCACAAAATGTTTTTGATCTCCTGGGGAAAGGATATCAAGGACCATCATCCCCTCC
Organism: Masticophis lateralis; assembly: GCA_030761175.1. Taxonomy (NCBI): domain Eukaryota; kingdom Metazoa; phylum Chordata; class Lepidosauria; order Squamata; family Colubridae; genus Masticophis; species Masticophis lateralis. Next base: position 258,843,114 of record JAUDYJ010000001.1, on the reverse strand, counting down.
TCTTCTTTCAGTCTTTAGTTCAGTTAGAAGTGTTATTTTTCTAGTACAATACTTGCTGCCTCTATGTAGCAAAAATCAGTCAAAAGTCAGCAGATAAAGTTTTTATGACTGCACTATATGTATGCCAGGAAAGGGTTCCCATTGTTGTTAAGGCCATTGCGTTGTTGTTTTTGAAGATGGAGGTGCAGGTTTCTGTACAATACATCCTGATCAGTATTCATCAGATTAACAAGCAGATCAGAACTCGGCTATCTACTTCATTTCACACTTCTTTAAGCACTGCATTGCACTTGTCAGCATCTGAATACATCTTTTAAAAATAAGCTTTATATGTGTGACAAAGAAATGTGTATTTTAAATATAGGTTTGAATTCCTATTAATGGGTATATTTTTTATTTTCTTACTGTGCAAAAACGGAATGGAAGAGAGCTCTTGGGAGAAACACAAAAATCTACAATCCTTAATAAAAGTACAGGAACTCTTTCAGAAATAATACTATTCTGATTCAGTTCAGAATACAGTATATCACAGAAGTGAGTACACCCCCTTCACATTTTGTAAATATTTAAGTATATCTTTTCATGTAGCAACACTGAGAAAATAACACTTGGCTACAATGTAAAGTAGTGACTATACAGCTTGTATAATAGTGTAAATGTGTTGTTTCCTCAAAATAACGCAACATACAGCTGTTAATGTCTAAACTGCTGGCAACAAAAGTGAGTACACCCCTAAGTGATTATGCCCAAATGGGGCCCAAAGTGTCAATATTTTGTGTGACCACCATTATTTTCCAGCACTGCCTTAACCCACTTGGGCATAGAAATCAGCAGAGCTTTACTGGCTGCCACTGTAGTCCTCTTCCACTCCTCCATGATGACATCACAGAGCTGGTGGATGTTAGAGACCTTGCACGCCTCCATCTTCCATTTCAGGATGCCCCAAAGATGCTCAATTGGGTTTAGGTTTGGAGACATGCTTGGCCAGACAATCACCTTTACCCTCAGCTTCTTTAGCAAGGCAGTGGTCATTTTGGAGGTGTGTTTGGGGTCATTATCAGGTTTGAATACTGCCCTGCGGCCCAGTCTCCAAAGGGAGGGGATCATGCTCTGCTTCACTATGTCACAGTACATGTTGGCATTCATGATTCCCTCAATGAACTGTAGCTCCCCAGTGCCGGCAGCACTCATGCAGCCCCAGACCGTGACATTCCCACCACCATGCTTGACTGTAGGCAAGACACACTTGTCTTTCTACTCCTCACCTGGTTGTCGCCACACATGCTTGACACCAAATAAGTTTATCTTTGTCTCATCAGACCACAGGACATGGTTCCAGAAATCCATGTCCTTAGTCTGCTTGTCTGCAACAACAAAAGTTTGTGGGCTTTTTTGTACATCCTATTTAGAAGAGGCTTCCTTCTGGGATGACAGCCCTGCGGACCAATTTGATGCAGCCTATGACGTATCGTCTGAGCACTGACAGGCTGACCCCCACCCCACCCCTTCAACCTCTGCAGCAATGCTGCAGGCAGCACTCATATGTCTATTTCCCAAAGCCAACCTCTGGATATGATGCTGAGCACGGGCACTCAACTTCTTTGGTGGTGAACATGGTGGGGCCTGTTCTGAGTGGAACTTGTTCTGTTAAACCGTTGTATGGTCTTGGCCACTGTGCTACAGCTCAGTTTCAGGGTCTTGGCAATCTTCTTATAGCCTAGGCCATCTTTATGTAGAGCAACAATTCATTTTTTCAGATCCTCAAAGAGTTCATTGCCATGAGGCTATTGCTTAACGCATTGGAAGCCGCCCTGAGTCTCCGGAGAAGGGCGGCATATAAATCAAATTAAAAATAAAATAAAAAATAAAATAAATGAGGTGCCATACTGAACTTCCAGTGACAAGTATGAGAGAGGGAGAATGATAACACCAAATTTAACACCCCTGCTCCCCCTTCACACCTGAGACCTTCTACTACTAACACGTCACATGACACCAGGGAGGGAAAACAGCTACTTGGGCTTCATTTGGACATTATCACTTAGGGGTGTACTCACTTTTGTTGCCAGCAGTTTAGACATTAATGGCTGTGTGTTGTGTTATTTTGAGGGGACAGCACATTTACACTGTTATACAAACTGTATATTCACTACTTTACATTGTAGCCAAGTGTCATTTCTTCAGTTTTGTCACATGAAAAGATATACATAAATATTTACAAAATGTGAGGAGGTGTACTCACTTCTGTGATATGCTGTATATAATTTTGGTCCACCTACAGAGATAAAATGGTTCAGTAGTTCACCCAATCCCATACTGCCCAATCTGGTACAGTACACCAATCTGATACCTTTCATTCGTTAGAATATTGGCCAATGGAATTGTAGTCACAGAAAGTAGAAAGTTGTCAACTTCTTGCTTGGTTTCTGGTCAATCATGGGACTTCTTAATGATCTATGTGTTCTCATTTAAACATTCTCATCTTTGACCAGTCTATGTGCATCGCCCACACTATTTCAAAAAAATGCCAGTCTTCTGAGCAGTGATTACAGAAGGCTTCTGGGTATGATGGAAAACTAATCTAATAAAGGCCAACCAATGGAGATAATTTAAAGCAGGGATGTCAAACTCACATTGTTGTCACATGACGTATCGTGACTTTTTTCACCCTTCACTAAAATAGGGGTGAGCGTGGCCAGTGTGTGACACATCCAGCCCATAGGCTGCAAGTTTGACATCCCAGATCTAAAGGATTGTTTTATTTTCTAAAACTAGCAGCTTGTGGTGGGTTACTGGTATCAAATGAGTCAAAAGCAAGAGTCACGAAGTTACCTTGTACTTCTGTAGAACTGTTTGATCCAATGTGCTTTGAGCAGACATATATTTTAATGGCCCATCCTAACAAATAAAATTGTTTTGCAATATTACTGATAAGAAAGCAGAAATAATCAAAAGGGAAACACAGATATCCTTATTGTGTGAAAACATTACAGGCACATTCTTTGAAATGCAACATAGCCGCTTTTGATATAGGAGAGACATCTAAGCATTATTCTAACAAGCTGACCCTACGTTTTACTGTGGAAGGAAGGAGGGATTAAATAAACACAATGGTGCACATCCTTGAATCTACTGCTTCATCTCCAGGCATAAATTCTGCAATCAATTAGTCACTAACAAGCACAAGCTGGCATTCCATTCTTAAGGAGAATCATCAGAGGGATGCAGCTTAAAGACACATAAGCAAAACCAGACTTGTACAGGCATATAATTATGTAATTGATTACATCTGAGTTCTTATTCCAGCTCGCCACACAAGGAAAGTGGGAATGGCTGAAAATTGCATTTCTTCTCTTCCTAGAAGCCTCCTGATAACACTGTTTGTCATTGCTGCCATACAAATATGTATAATGTCAACCCTGAAGCTGACCTGACATATAATGGCATTAGATTCAAAGGCAGTAGACTGTGCAGGGTGTCAATTTATTTGAGAAGAGTCTTGGGTGGTATACATTTCTATGCTAGGCAATCCAGTTTGGCAATTTTGTAAATGAACGTTGTGTGCCCTTTGATGTTTTTACTTTTAATGAGGTTTCCTTTTGTGCAATTTGCATAAGCATATACTTACATGCAATTCATTTTCTCAGATATGGACAGAAGCCTCCTTCAGTATAAACAGAAAAATCATCTGTGGAGGGATAGCAGTTGAATAAAATCCATAATATTCCAATTTTAGAATATGTAACGCCAAAGGAAGCATAATATTGAACATTAAACAAGCAATTAACTTTGCAGTCAATGCCATTTCAACAAGAAAGGACAGGGATAATTCTATATATAAAGTATATATATTGTTGCTTGAAGAATGAGCAATATTCATTGTGTGGTGCAACAAAAATACATCAAGCTAATATGTCAATAGAAATGCAGTTTATTCCACTCACCCCAAACAAAAAGCTACTATTAATACAGTATTTGAATACCGTATCTGTTTTTCAAGTACCCCATCTGTTTTTCATAATAGTTATTTTAGAATAACCTTAATTGCTTACATTAAGAAATAGGTCAATATTATTTTTGCTACTGCTGTTGTCCTAATTTGAACAAACAATATCAGGCTAAGTGCATCGAGAGGCATCTCAAAGAAGTTTGGTAGCCAAAAGAGCTGAAATCCATGAACCTTTTAAAATATATATATATATTTATTTGGCTAATATGCACTGCATTCGATTTTGGTTGTGAAGATTTTTAAAATTTAGGTATTTCTAGAGTAAATGCCTCTGAGTGTTGTTGCATTGAGGGCCACCTACGAGCAGCCAGTGGGATAGAGCTAATCATGTTGGCATCATCAACTCTTTCTTATAACCATTTTCTTCTCTATTTCTCCCTCTTCTCCCTTATGGGAATAGGGACAGATTGCTCTTGCCATCTCTCTCACACCTTGTCCTCTTTCAGACTTTTCTCCACCCACATAAAATTATTGCCCATTAGTGTATATTTTTTCTAATGTGACAAAAAGCATATCCATATCTTCATAGGGATAATAACTGCAGAATGCTTTTTCAGATGTTAAATATCCCCATCATAGGGAATCATGATCTCTTAAAGTCTAAAAATCTAAAAGATAATTAGGGACTCCCATGAAAGACTACTAATGACCAATAAATAGTCCATATTGTATCTAGAAAAAATCCTGCTTGAAGGCAAATGCAACCATTAAAATACAACACATTAATGACAGGAAAGAAATTCGGGTGAAAGCTACCTTTTAAAGTTTCCTTTTTCTAACCAATATGTTAATGGATTTCACTGAGTGCCATAGTTACATTTTTTTGAGAGAGAGAGACAGAGAGAGAGAGAGAGACAAAGAAAGAAAAAAGAAAGAGAATATATTAGCCATAAACACCACAGGGCTATAAATAGTTGACTTTTAGTTTTAATTATATTTAAAGAGATGGAAAGGTTTGTGCATTGGATAGTAGCACTGCCAGGTACATCTAGGAGCCTGGTTTAGCTCTGCAGACTAAAGCACCATAATTAACATCCAGCTGTCTGCAATTACACCAGTTCAAATCTCCCCAGGCTCAAGGTTGACTCAGCCTTCCATCCTTTCTAAGGTAGGTAAATTGAGGACCCAGTTTGTGGGGGCAATAAGCTGACTTTGTAAAAAAATATACAAAAGTATGAAAGCTATTGCTTAACGTATTGTAAGCCGCCCTGAGTCTTCAGAGAAGGGCTGCATATAAATCAATTTTTTTTCAAAAAAAAGTGTGATTTCTTCACCCAGGCTCTCTTATTTCATTCAGGCAGGTTTGAATGGGCATCTTTTTGGTTATTCAAAATGTACACAAATGCTTTTATTCACTAGTTTTTGCATAAATCCTGATCCAGCATCATAAATATCTATAGCTTTTTCACTATTAATCTATAGCTAGGAAATTAGATATGACTTGTGTAAAACTTGTTTTTAAATGACAGATTCTTTAGAAAATGAAGAACCCGCCTGTAGAAGAAGAAAGGACCAATATTCTTCTTTTCAGCTATTTTGCAGAGAAGTCAGTAAAACTAGAGAATACAATAGAAAGATTCTCCATGGAAACAGAAAACCTGATGCATATCAGGTTGGTGCATATCAGCTCAACAATAAATAGGAAAGTCCATAAGCTAGGAACAAAAGTACTCATACCGTTCTGCATAAAGATGATCATGAGAGGAAGAAGTGATTTCTTCTGATGAGAAGAATTACCAAATGCTTTTGTTCCTCTGCCTCTTTTCCTGACCAGCATGAGCCAACTGTGCATTGGGTAAACCCAGTCAAAATACCACCCCTCTCATTTGGAACCCTGGATTGTCATGTGTTTTGATTTGGGGCCAGATTGAGAAGGTGAGGCCAAAGGCACATCTAGTCCAGCATAACAACTGTGTTCAAGAACCTCACCAACATGAAAAGTCCAGTCTTTGCCCAACTCATCCAAGTCTGCTTTGAATAGTCCTTCAGACTTTTCGGTGTAGAAGTGGCAGTGGAAGCTGTAAGTGAGATGTAATATATTCTGTATATAGATTGTAAATTTTGATCATTACCATCACCACTACGTATAAGTAATAATATTGTCACATATACAGAAAACAGGCTTGTCTCATATCTGCATCTTTTAGATATAACACTGCAACTCCTAAATCTATCACAGTTCTATTACTTGATTCTTTTCCCCTCAAGCCACATATTTAAATCTTGTTATGCTTTGCATTTAAGCAAACAGAGTTACTTAATTCAAATGGAGGTAAAGCCAAGTCTTCAATTGGATATAAATATTTGTTTATGAAAATGTCTCTCAGAGGTATATGAAGATATTAACTGCCTACTCTTTTTATAAATCAAAAGTTGTATTTATAGCTTGAGAAATCGCTATACGGTACATGCTAAGTTACACAAATCCAAACAATATGGGTATTCTTGAATCGCAGCAACTGCTTCTCATCAGAGTTTTTAAGAATATTCAGATGCTTCTGCAGGGAGATATTTTTGAACTCATCCATGAAGAGTTCTAGTATTGGGCAATCATCATAACATTAATCCTTTCACCTAGATCAGAGGTGTCAAACTGGCAGCCCGTGGGCCAGATGCATCACGCACAAGCCACATCTACCTCAGCTCCGCAAAGGGAAAAAACATTACGATATGTCACGTGACATCACATGACACAATCAAGTTCGACACCTGTGACCTAGATTGTACAGATTAATAAATTGTGTTCCCCTGCATGTGACAACTGTTGAAGAAACAGCTCTGCTTTCTCACCAGGGTTGCCCCAAGAAGTCTGATGGGAATTTAGATACATAGATAGATAATTTTATTTCTATACCGCCCTTCTCCTGAAGGACTCGGGGCGGTGTACAGCCAGAATAAAAACACAGAATATACAGACATTATAAATTTAAAATGTAAAATTTAAAAATTATTAAACAATTTCGGCCGAATTTAAAACCCAAAAATTAGAACTCCAGATTAAAATTTAAGATGCAGGAGAAGTGTTTGAAATTTAAAATTTGTTTCTCACAATTAATCTTCCCCAGGCACAATGGGAAACAGATCTTCACTTCTTCTTCTTTTTTCTATAAGCTGTTCCATTTCCCAAAAAGGAAATCAACAGAGGAATGGAACAATACTTTCCCTGATCCTCAAAGGGAGCAAGTTATCTGAAAGGCTATAATGCAAGCCATTCAGCACATCCCTATCTGGCATATATTTACTTTGCTTCCTGGTACATGTTCATAGCTTACTTAAAACAAGGCTGGTCAGAGCTAAACAGTTTCTGACCAGCCCTTTATGGAAAGCCATCCCTTCCTAAGCATTTTCTATCCTGATTATCAGTTCTAAACAGGCCTTCATTCGTCCAGCTGGAGATGCCAGAATCTGATGGCACCTAGAGAGAGAGAGAGAGCTTTCTCCTAGAGCCATGTTCCTCAATGCACTGGAGGTTTTTTTGGTTTGGAGCAATTGTTCATATATTTGATTAATGCGCTCTCAGACAATTCATACAAAACAGTCATTCAATTCTTTTAATGCTTGTTTTTTGTTTTGTTTTTTTTTAGAAATTGCCAATAGGGAATGCACAGTAATGATTTTTTGAAAGAGAGAGGGAAAGGTATTGGTATGCTGTTTGACATGACATACTTTGGCACTGAAGTGGAAAACCTATTTCTTTATTGAAATATGTGGAAGCTTGGATGAATTGCCTCCATAGCAGCAAGAATGATGCTGCATAGCTTCGGTGGCATTCTTTTCTTACTTGGAATGAATCTTGGAATGAAAAATGGTGTGCTTTCCAATGTGCTTTTCTGTTGGATTGTAAGCACTTTTCTTTCTGTTTCCTAGAGGTTAATTCTGGCTGACTTGGCCCCAAATGAGATATTCTAGGAGTTGGCTCAGAGAAGGACAGAAAGAAGAAAGATCTGGTTTATATGATGTATACTTGAAGTAGTCTTTTGATTGGCATGAAGCCATTAATAGAATACTTTCAAAGAACTCTTACCTTATATTTTAATTTTAACAAAATATAAGTTGAGAGTTCTTTGAAAGTATTCTATTAATGGCTTCATGCCATAAAAATAGTTTTATACAAATACTTTTAACAAAATATAAGGAGACAAGCAACCTGGAATTAAGGAGAAATTTCCTAACAGTGAGAACAATTAGCAGGTGAAACAGCTTTCCTTCAGAAATTGTAGGTGCTTCATCACTGGAGGTTTTAAGAAGGGACTGGACAGCCAGTTGTCTGAAATGGTATAGTGCCTCCTGCTAAAGGAGGGGGTTGGACTAGAAGATCTCCAAGGTTTCTTCCAGTTCTGTTCTGACTGATTGAAAATATAAGGGTTCTCTAGTGCCAGATAAACACTGTGGTCAGAGTCAGGGATGAAGAAACAAAGAAAGGCAAAACAAATATGATTTACTAAGTCAAAGAATTACACAAGAGAAGATCCAGAGCCTCTAAAAATAGCAGCAGAAAGGTTTGAAAAGATTCAAGAATATGGTTATGTAGGTTGGAGGGTGGGGGAATGAACAACAGGGACAATGGCACAAAAGCAATGCCAATGTTTAGTGAGCCTTGAGGCATCTTCCATATTAACATTGCCATGATCCCATTGCAAATATGAAGTCTGATCCTGCCAAGTTTTTTGCTTTAAGAGATATCTGAGCCTGTACAGTTAGGAAGGATGGGGTCTTCGCCTGCTTGGAGGATGCTGAAAACCATAATTCCACAGACTTTTCCCTGATTCTAAGCCTCTGCTTTTTTCTTTTCTTTGGAAAAGGATTCTTCTGAGGGGGAAAAGTGTAACATTTGATAAACCGAAGCATAAATATCATCAAGCTTATAGAATCATGTAAATTTTATTTGAGAGAGTTTCATAATAGACTTTTGTTTTGTCGATTAGCTAGAATTGTTGTTATAGAAATGGCTAGTTATATACTGATGTGTAAAAGCAAAGAATTGAGGCTGGAGTGTTTTTCTTTTGTACCTCACACTTTCTTTTCCCCTCTTTCCTTTCCCCAATTTGCTATTTCTATTTTTCTTTGTATTTTATACCAGTATATTAAATAAACAAACAAACAAACAAACAAACAAATCTGGAAAAACAATTTTTAAAAAGCTTATAGAATCATGTAAAATGTATTTGAGAGATTTTCATAATAGAAAATACTACAAGTAGTCCTCGTTTAATGATCACTGTGTACTGCAACCATTCATCGTTATGACAGTGAGAGAAAGGTAACTTTCCCATCATTCCTCAAATTTAAAATCTTTGCAAATCTCTAAAATAAAGGGAAACTGTGGTAAAACCATAAGCACAATTGTGGTTTCAGTAAGCAACCACTTTGATTATGAAGTTCCAGGTCCCAACCATAGTCACTAAATGAGGACTACCTGTATTCCCAGAAGGATTATTGTAATATTAATTTTCATGGACTCATTTTACTGTTAAGCAATGAGCCGTTTCTGTCCACCTGATACATTGTGGTAGGGTGTGTGCTCCAAGTTAAATGTTGTCATTTTGTAGGATTGAGGAAGCGTGTGTTCTCCGTTGCAGCCCCTGCACTCTAGAACAGCATCCCCTTGAGACTTGTAACATGCTCACACTGCAAGAGTTCTGGAAATTTCTTAAGATTTCCTGGCTCTGCTTCCAAAGCTGGGTTTCAGGTTCTTGGGAAGCCCTTGTTTTGTGAATTGTGGTTGTTGTGGTTGTCTTGTCCAGGCAGTTATATTTTGTGGTTTTGTTTTAATTATAGGTTTGATGCAGTGGTTGGTTTCAAAAATTTTTACTACCACATCTGTGGGCATGGCTTGGTGGGCGTGGCTTGGTGGGCATGGCAGGGGAAGGATACTGTAAAATCTCCATTGCCTCCCCACTCCAGGGATAGGTTACTGCAAAATCCCCATTTCCTCTTCATCAGCTGGGATTCAGGAAGCAGAGAATAGATGTGGTGATGTTGGTATTTATGTTAAAATTGTTTGTTTTTCATTTGTTAAATTAGTGTACCCATTTGTGACCGGACCAAGACTTTTATTTTTTAAAAATAAAAAAGAAATATTTTTTATGTTTATGTTGGAAAAAAAATTAAAAATTCTTTAAAAAGAGAGAGAGAGAGAGAGAGAGAGAGAGAGAGAGAGAGAGAGAGAATAGATGGGGGTGAGGCCAGTCAGAGATGGTATTTACCAGTTCTCCAAACTACTCGAGATTTCCACTACCAGTTCTCTGAACTACTCAAAAATTCCACTACCAGTTCTCCAAAACTGGTCAGAACCTGCTGAAACCCACCTCTGTTTTGATATTTTATAAGCTACCCAGGGAACTTTTAGAGTTGATGGCCTTTACAAATCTAATACATAAAATCAACTAACCAACCATCCTAGAAAAGAGACCAAATATACCTCTTTGAATACATATGTGGTAAAGGATGTGAAAAAAACCTTCATCCTATGAATTTGGGTACAGTATCTTCAGCATAACTGGCCAGCTAATTCTTTCTCACTGGTCTATCAAATTGTCATAAAGAGAACAGTGGGTAATACTGCATTCCCCAATTATGGTGCAGTCTGCTCTTGTTTTTCTGTGTGCTGGTAGATTATTTTCCATTTCCTTATTTAACAAGAATCTGGCCCAGCCATGAAAGAGAGGACTTTGCATATTTATGAAACCCATTATGATGTTAGTCTTCTGTTAAACACTAGTAACAAACCTCATTGCATGCAGTGTGCAAAACTCAAATTGATATATGCAAAAAGACTTGAGGCAATCCAATTTTTCTGTCTTTTCTTCTTTCTTCTTCCTTTTTCTTTTTTTTACATCTAAAGGTCAATCCACTTTGAACAGAATAAATAACCACAATTACTGAAACAATAATTAGAATTTCTATGCCTTGTCTGTATTTGTTTCAGATATGGAATGCTATTAACTTGCTGCTGTTGAAATAGTTCATTAAGAATAAATAATGGGCCAAATTAACCTTGTCCGTTATTGTACGTGTTTACTCAACCTTTGCTACCAAGTGAAGTGACATAGAAATTATGTCGTTTGATGATAATGTTTCCAGCTGTTACCTACGTATTTAGAGAGTTTCCAAAGTTTGAATCACTTCTGATCTGGACTCAGAATTTTTAGCAACAGCTCCAGCCTGGACATGAGGACTATAAAGTTTTTTTCCTTCTTTGGTGCCTCCTCTCCTTTCTGTTCCAGGAAAACACCTACCCTTTGTTTTCTGACCCAAAGGTGAGTCTTACTGCTAAGACAGTATGTACTTTCGTGTGTGTGTATGTCAGTGGTGGAATTCAAATTTTTTTACTACCGGTTCTGTGGGCATGGCTTGGTGGGTTTGGTGTGGCTTGGTGGGCATAGCAGGGGAAGGATGCTGCAAAATCCCCATTCCCACCCCACTCTGGAGCCAGCCAGGGGTGGTATTTGGCAGTTCTCCAAACTACTCAAAATTTCTGCTACCGGTTCTCCAGAACCTGTCAGAACCTGCTGAATAGCACCCCTGGTGTGTGTATTATGCATGTTCATCAAGAAAATTCAACAGATAAATACACCTGGAGTCTCCTGTTGATGGGCAGTTTAATACAGCCACGAGAACTTGCCATGTGTCTGATGCCTAGCTTACCCTACAGGCTTCCATGTTATGGGTCTTGATTCTTCTTTTGTTCAATTCTATCTCTACTTTTTCCTTCTGTGGAAGATATATCCTTTTGTTTCTTATAGTTTAGTTTAGCCCTTGGTTTTGGTTATTTTGATTCCATTTAAGAGTGTTGTCCCCTGCTGCTCTTGTGATTGGCACCACTCAGGTGACCCTGACAACACAAATAAGCCTTTAGGTAGCCTCAACGACTCTCTAAAAAGAATGCAAATGACCAGCTATCTGCAAGGAGTATAAATCCTTCCATTCTCCACCATCCAGTCAGAGTTGAAGAAACTTCTTGGATGAGAAGCAAAACATCTTCAAAGAAAAAACAGAATGTCCAGTTGACTCTTGAAAAAGCACCCTTGGGACACATCTATAAATGTAACATAGATTTTACAATCTTCATACTGCAAATTTAGAAAGTATTAATGGCTGGACACTTCCTTCCTTCTTCTACCTGCTTTACAGAGGCAGCTGCAAGTTAATCTTAATAGTAGAGAATTAAGCAACCAGAAGCAAATAATCAATCATAATTAACTCCAAGGCTTTTTGCAGTAATCTATTAGTGTTTTTTCTAAGAGCTAGCCAAAGTCATATATTTAAAAGCTTCTCACATTAGAAATATTAGGGCAAAAGGTTTCAAGGATCTTAAATCAATATCCGAACAGAGCCTCCACTCTATACTTTCTCTATCAAATATAGAAATATACTAATAAAACAATAAACAGGATCAATAATGAAAATCAAGAAAGGAATGCCGGGCCAATTCAAAGATGCTGTGGATTTTCCATTGTAACCTGGATCTCTGTTTTAAAAACTCTTCCATCTTTCCCTTCTGTCTTGAAGCCAAAAAAGAAAGAACTATGCCTCCTTCTTAGGTTTAAGGAACAAAAGACATTGCCCTACCTTCTTCCATAATACCTTTTTCAATTGTTCTGAAAGGATACAGAAGAAAGGAAATGAAACTTTAATAATACTTGGAGGGATTTATTCCTACAGCCATTTAATTTATTTTGCACGTGCACTACAGTTTTATATACTGAAAGTACTTTTACATGGGTAATCACTCACATCAATGGACATTAGGTCAGAAAACTATGGTAGTTTCTTGGCTTAGATTAGAATATTTCTGCTGAGAGCAACAGTGCTGAGGACCTTTGAAAATGACTCAAGCTTGGTTAAGTAAACCTATCCAGTATTCTTTTGTGTAAGCATATTTTTTGCTGAGAGAAACCATGTAGGTTTTGAGATAAATATGAAGTTCTATCAAAATTCTAGCCTAGCCTGTCATTTGGGGGTTTCCTTGAAGTGCCTACATCCAAGTACCAAGCTGGTTCAAGTCCGCTGATTTAAAGACTGGGTAAATTCATCAACTACTACAAACCTAAATAAAACAGCCAGCTATGTTATCTCTTACCATTTGGTAATGGAAGGAGGGGAATAGTTAAAGTTCTCTATCCTAAATCATTTTTTTAATCCAAACAATTCAGTTATCTGGAGAGTGGATTCTATGGAATCATTTATTATGACACAGTGGATACAAAGAAGCAAAATAATTTAGAATAAAAACAATGGGGGTATACCTCAGAACACAAATTTATGCTTGTTCTAGTGTAATACCTCAATGACAATATTAATGAAGAGCCTGAGTAGCATAGGGGAGTAATGCCTCCTACAAAGGCAGCATTTAAGATCCAGCTGCTGCAATTACTTGCTAGTTCAATCCCAGGCAGGCTCAAGGTCGACTCAGCCTTCCATCCTTTATAAGGTGGGTAAATTGAGGACCCAGTTTGTTGGGGGCAATAAGCTGACTTTGTATAAATATAAATATACAAAAGTTTGAAGGCTATTGCTTAATGCACTGTAAGCCGCCCTGAGTCTCCGGAGAAGGGCGGCATATAAATCAAATAAAAAATAATAAATAAAAAATGGACCATGACCATTAATAATGTAGATAGATATTTCCTCATCCTCAAAAATAGCATTTTCGGCATAGAAACTGGTCACAGCGAGCCATATTATTCCCAACTAGGCTGGTTGCCACCACAGCTACATCCAAACAGGACCACTATACATTTTCAACCTGTAATTAATCTGTATGAATTGGCTATTTGAAATATTCAGGGAACAACAATCAAAACTAGGTCTCATGTTTCAATAATTGCCTTTGTATCTGACAATTATTGAGCATCTGACTGTGCAAAATTTCTACCTAACGATCTGAAGTTATTTTGTTGCAACAAAGAGCAAGTTTGGCTGCTTGCTTATTTATATAAATAAATTTGCCCTGCCCATGGGAACTTAATGCTATCCTATTCTACCTTAAAGTCCCCAAGATTTCTGAGACACAAATGAGAACATGTCTCTCTCATCTCCTTTTATTTCTAAAGAAAGTCTGGAAGACCCCAAGTGATCACTGCATCCTGATACATCTGAAAATGTTTTCATCTCTATCCGAATTTGAAATACATAGTTGACTTTTCCCTCGTAATGTGACATTCTGAAAATCTATCTGAAATCACCGAGAGAAGAGCATACTAGACTAGTTCTGTTGCTCTGTTTTTCTCTTTCCCTGCTTCCATTAAAAATTCAATTACCAAGGGTAATTTTCTTTCCAGTAATGCCAAAGACATTTTAACAGTGCTCACTGAGCTACCTTTTGTGCCCTTCTAATCAAAATGTATGAAAGAAAACAAGGAGTTCTCCTGTTAATTCCTTGCCCTTTGCTGCAGGATGCATACAGGAACGGGAAAAAAGTCGGGTTAGTAGAGAAAAGAGGTTATGATTTAAATCCTGACAAGATGTGTTTCAGTTCTGCTCATGAATTATTATTATTTATCAGCTGGGAATTTCCTTGCAGCTTTGCTCCTTAAAGCTGAATGATCTGTTTGTCCTAAATTCAAAACCTTGCATTAAATCAGTGCCCTGGTTTATCTGGTCCCTATCAAACAGAACAATGGAATAGTTGCAAGAGTCTTTGATGATTCGCTACACAATTAGTATCCCAGATTTTGGGGAGGAAGGCACAGCTGGCACCATGTTTGCCTCTCCTCCACCCACTCCCCACCCCCACCCCTCAAGGTTCAGCAAGAGCCATTTCACTTCTGTTACATTACTATAATGGGAAAGAATTTATGAAACTGTGACTTACACTTTACTTCCATCTGTACTTCAAAAGGCAGCAATGCATGGCTTTTGATAAAGGTGGTATGCAAATGAATTAATAAATGAAAAGGCAGATGAACAATTTGAAAGCCCAGCTGTCAGCAGAGGCCTAACAAAGCCACATGAGGAGCGTGGCTGTAATGAAAGAAATGTTTCTAACCCAGATGTATGAAAATAGATCTAAAAGATATGTCAGAATTTAATGATAGCAGTTTTGAAATAAATGACTGGAAAACTGCCAAACTGCTTCCAGAATGTGGTCTGGAAGAACAGAATATTCTGAAATGCTATGGAATATCCTATCTGTAGAATGGAAGGTTTTGTACATTATATACATACATATATAATGGTTTGCCCACCAAAAGAGTGCTAAATGAATTTCAACGGTACACACCTGCAGCCATTGCTTGACAGCTATTCAGCTGCTACAGTATAGGTAGGGTTCTCAATTTACAAACACAATTGAGCTTGAAATTTCTGTCACTAAGTGAAACTTTTATTAAGTGAATTTTGCCCCATTTTACGACCTTTCTTTCCACAGTTCAGTGGTGGGTTGCCCCCAGTTCGCATCCGTTCTATAGAACCAGTAGTAAAACTGGCGGGAGGCTCCACCCACCGACCCCAACGTCATCAAAACACTTCTGCGCTTGCACAGAAGAGCACGAGAGAGAGAGAGCTTTGCTCGCACACGAGCACGGCCCCGCTCCAAACAAGTAGAACCCACCCCTGCCACAGTTGTTAAGTGAATCACTGCAGTCATTAAGTTAGTAACATGGTTGTTAAGGGAATCTGACTTCCCCATTGACATTGCTTGTCAGAAGTTTGCAAAAGGTGATCATATGGCCATAGGACACTGAAACCGTCTTAAATATAAACCAGTTGCCAAGCATCCGAATTTTGATCACAAGACCATGGGGATGCTGCAATGGTTGTTAAGTGTGAAAAATGGCACTTTTTTAAAGTGTCATTGCAACTTTGAATGGTCACTAAATGAACTGTTGTAAGTCAAGGACTACCTGTACATGGTTTCCTTGGAGAGCTTTGCACGCCATTTTAAATGCCAGCCATGTTTACTTGTCTTAATATGAATTATAGGACTAGAAGAAACAACATGACCAAAACATCATCATTAAAATCATTAAAAAACAATAGAAAAGAAAACACACAAAAATTGGGTTAAATCATCAATTCTACAACAACATTTCATTCACTCATCGTTTAGCAAACTCTGTTTTCTTTTGTATGCTTCTGAGGAAGTCATATAGATAGTATATTTCGCATATTCATCTAGCAAAATAACTCCGAAACTTCCAGAGCAAAATATCTGCAGACACTAAACTTATCCCCAATATTTTTTTTTAAAGGAAAGCAGAATCATTAAAAGAGCAACAGCAGGTGCTTCAATGACTGTTGTGGGGATAAATCGAGCTTTATGTGGTATCTTTCATAAGCTGTGACATTCAAGAGAAAATTTTATAGCTGTTCTGAATAGTTCCCCCCCCCCCGCAAGCACAATAACCCCAAGGACACTTGTACTAATAAACATACTACTGACCATGTCTGATGTCTAGTTCATCAGCTTTTGCCCCTTGCATCATCCAACTTTCAGAAAATCAGAACTGACTATCTAATTATCAGAAAGCAATTCAGCAGCTCAGATATGAGGACTCATAAGCCAAGCACCGCATTTGTATTCGGCAATTTTATTTCAGATATGATGCCCAGCAAAAGCTTTATGTAACCTGACCTCTCTTTAGGCTGTCTCACCCATTGTTAAGCCCAAAAGAAAGGTTTCACTCTTGATTCACAGACTATCTGTTAAAAAAATGTTGCTAATTATAACCAGTATATTACACCTTTTTTCACACTATTAAAAATATTTATTTCAATCCAGTGTAGTTTAGTTAAATAGAAGAAAAACTAGGGCTTTTTAAAGAACCAATTTGTAATTATAAAAGTGGGGTGGGTGTGTAATTTTTCTGAATCACTTCAAGCACATGATAATGTGCTATTGATTAAAAAAAATGTGTGTGAAAAGAAAAATGTCCTATGAAGATGAGGGGTCTCAGTCCAGGTCTTTCCATTGATTTCCTATTTTTATGGCCAGGATTTTTTTTTTAATCTCAAAATGGGCTGTTTCTGATATTCAAGAAAAATATTACTGCTTTACTTCCAGTTATCTGTAAAAATACATTCTTATTTCTCACAGCTGTTCAGCACCCCAAATATTTTATTGTGCAAGGGTTTTAGGGGCTAATAAGGTTCTGCATTGCAGGAGAGCAATTGCCAATAGAACTGGAAGGAGACCAGTCTTCAGAGATTCTCCCTTTTCCCACTTCCCCATCTTCATCACAGGTTCTGCAACTACATTTGGGAGGATGTGATGGCCCCAAATAGCTCTCTTGAAATTTCTATTTAACATTACAGTAGTGGCCATAATTGTGGAAACCTTTTGGGAAAAGTGTATATTTGAGGCAGGGGTGAAATGTAAAATTTGTTACTACCTGTTCTGTTGGGGGGCGGGGGTAATGTGACTGTGTGGGCATGGCCAACTTTTTTTTTTTTATCTTTTCAAAGCATTTTTTCTGCAAATGCAAAAAAAATGCTTTGAAAAGCCTCTGATGATCAGGAACACAGGTAGGATCATCAGAGGCTTTTCAAAGCATTTTTTTAACCACCTCTTCTGCTGAAGAGGTTGCAGAAAAAAATGCTTTAAAAGTCTCTCTGATGATCCCATCTGAGTTGCCTGATCATTTTAAAAAATCCTTTGAAAAGTCTCTCTGACGATCAGGCAACTCAGCTGGGATCGTCAGAGAGACTTTTAAAGCATTTTTTTTTTTTGCGACCTCTTCAGCGGAAGAGGTGATTAAAAAATGCTTTGAAAAGCCTCTGAGATCGCAGCTGAGCCGTGCAATCATCAGAGGCTTTTTTTTACTTTTAAAAGCATTTTTTTCTACAACTTCTTCTGCCGAAAAAATGCTTTTAAAAGTTAAAAAAAAAAGCCTCTGATGATCGTGTGGCTCAGCTGGGCATGGGGGGGAGCAGGGATTTTTGCTACCAGTTCTTTGAACCACCCGCCGCCATCGCTACCAGATTGGGCGATCCAGTCTGAACCGGGAGCATTTCACCCCTGATTTGAGGTTTGATGGCTAATAATACCACATTTTTTTGAACTTTCAAGATAATCATATTCCACTACTGGAATGGCTGGGAATAGCCCAGACCTTAACTCAATTGAAAATCTATGGAGCCGACTAAAGAAACTTGTTAGTCAGAAGCAATAAAACCCAGTTAATAGAAGTAATCATTCAATCTTGGTTTCACATTATAACAGCTGCAAAACTAAAAGACTTGGTTCACACCATAGGAAGATGTTATAAGGCCATAATGCATGCTAAAGGTTACCCAAGTAAGTATTAACTGACATGGTGATAATTTTTGTATATCTCATTTTTTCTATGGTGATAATTTTTGTATATCTCATTTTTTCGATGTGTTTCACTTTTCTTCTTTATAATAGCTATTCTAATAGCAAATCCTTCATAAAAGTGGTTGCATTACATTCTTGATTAAATTATCTTTCCATTGATATATAATTTTATGCTTCTACCCCCCAAAAAAGTGGTGTTATTAGCACCACTAATTGCTGTTGGAATTAACAATGATCTTTCAGAACCATGAAGTGTTGTTATATCATTTACATAGATCCATACCAGATAGTTTCAATTCAAAGCTGGCTTTGGGATAGAGCCAGATTACTGAATATAGTGCAGGGAAGAAAAACCAGGGCTCAGAACCCTGCCCTACTTTTCCAGTTCCCAGAACTTTGCAAGACAATGCCCTTGGAATCTGATAGCAAGTCAACAAACATTGTGACTTAGGGCAGAAAAGAAATATAAAACCTTTGATAAAATTTCCTAATAACAAGAAGCGGAAAGTAGATATTAGTTTAAATTCTTACTAGGAGATAAAAGAAAAGGATAGATTTAGAAGGAAAAGGAGTACTGTACTCTGTAGGCTCTGTCTTAATTCTAAACTTTGGAAATAGGCATGAGTAAATTAAATCTAACCTATTGGATGTATACTCTAGCTTTTATTGTGTAAAGCAGGAGTTCCCAACCTTTTCTATACTCTGCACCCCTAGAATGCTTCTGATATATTCTCGTACCCCTTAAAAAAATAAATAATTATATGCATATAATTATACATTATAATTTTAAAACTTCTAAACCCAAGTTTTCACACCCCTGGAATATCATCGAGCACCTCCCAGTTGGGAACTCCTGGTGTAAAGCTTGCAGGGAGGATGGAATATAATATTTCTTCCTCTTACTTTCTCCATACCAAGTACCCTATGAGTTGAATTGGGCTGAGAAATAGTGATTGGCCGAAAGTCATCCAGTGGATTTCTGTACTTAAGGGAACAGTAGAATTGGTGGTCTCTGAGATTCTAGTCCAGCACTTTAACCATTACACAAACTGGTTCCAGGCATTTCAGAACCCCACTGAAATGCCTTCAAAGTTTCAGACACTTGGGATAAGGTTACTCTAAAGATGGCTTGCATCTGTTTCAGCCTGCACACAATTTAAAATAAAGTCTGTTTTCACTTACCAATTCTAAAAGCAAGCAAACTCTTGGGTATGAGGGTGAAGAATTTTTCTCCAGTTGCCTACATCTCTGTGTTAATGGAGATTACTCAGATACCATCACTTTAAAAAAAAAAAAAAGCTCCAAGGCTCATTTTTATTCCATTACTTTATCTTGAGTGTACTTTGTATTGGGCTTCCATGGTTACTAAATTATTTTTTCCAGTAACTGTTGGGATGCTGGTTTCATCATAGTTATTAGCTATTTTTAACCCTGATATTTATTGTTTTCTTCTGTGATAAAAAATAATAGCCAAAAGTTAAGGAAAACTATATAATGTCTGATTCTTCCTAAAGATCTAAATTCTCTTCCAAATTCCCAGTAGAATTCACAATTTCTAACTCTAGCTTTTTTTTTTTTTTTGCTCTCTCTCTCTCTGAACAAGATAGCACATTGAAAATCTGCACACTTCACATTTTCTTCTGCAGTGACAACTTAGTAATAAGATCATTTACAGATCATTATCTTGAATTTTATCCTAAGGGGGGTTTTGGAATGACATATTTCATTTTTGATCACTTAAGAAACAAGAACTAACAGATTATTAGCAAGTAGCATGGTTTTAATACTTAGTAAGAAAAACAATTAATGGATTTTTCAAACAGATTATTCAGGATGCTCTTCAAGACACATTTAATGGTACAGTGGTTAATATCTGACAACAGTGGTTCAAAAATTGCAGAAAATATTAAGAAGAAAAGAAATCTAGTGGCAATTCTTCATCTTTCTTGAAGGGATGAGTAGCAATTAATAGAGCTTTCCTTTATGAGCATATCTGTGTCATGAACTCAATTTTGTTCTTAGAACTGGGTGGTAGAACACATACACAATTCCCGTAATGAATTTAATTCCCCCTGTGACAAAATACAAAAGAAGTTAAGATGCCATGTTCATCAGCTCCTTCTCTTTTATCAGGTTATTCTGGGTGGGTGTCCTTTTATCTAGTTGCAAATTCTGACATTCTACTAACAGTTGATTCTCCAAAAAAACATGTTACAATAATACAAAACTTCTAAGGACTGACAACAGCTTAGGGGGAGAGAGGGGGGTGGAGATCGGGAGGCAGGGAGAGGGAGAGATTCTGTACTCTCTGGAGCTGTGAGTGACCAAATGACCCATTTGTTTCAACTAAAAGGATTGTATCCAATGAATTGTCATTCAGTGGTAGAATGAATCCCTCCATTGTCCTATGGAGCAAAATTAGAGTGTTCATGGGTATTACAAAAAGGAAAGAGAATGATGGCATAGGTGAACAATTGATTTGTAGATACAGCCTGGAAGACAGAAGGGAAAAGGGTGGGGGAGGGACATGATTGAAACCTTTAAATATATTAAGGGTGTGAATAAGGTTCTAGAAGACAATCCTTTGAATATTAAGCAAAAATCAAGAACACGGGGCCATAACCTCAAACTGACAGGAGGGAGGTTCAAACGTAAGATCAAAAAGCATTACTTCACAGAAAAAGTAGTGGAAGCTTGGAACCAACTTCCAGCGGAGTAGATCAATCATTAGCAACTGAGTTTAAACATGCTTGGAATAAACATGACTGGAATAAAGATCACTAGGTCTTTTTCTCTTCACCATTTTTTGTAATAAAGAAGAAAAAGAAGTTATAAAGGAAATATACTATTAAAAAAAGTATAGTATCACAAATATATAGGGATATAATTGATCGCTTTAACTGAAAATCAACTACACACATGAAAAAAGAGGAAAATGTTGAGAAATCTAGAAAGAAATTATCCAAGAGAACACTGAAATTTCTCATAACACTATCATCTTTCCTAGAGGAAAGGAAGAAACATTCTTTGGAGTTAATCTAAATAGCCTAAATTGTCCGGAGTCCTTTAGAAGCTCAGATGAGAAAGAAAATCCAAATTTTAATGGTATATCTCTGAGAAGCATGATTAGCCAGATCCCACCCAACCAGGCCTTGAGAGTTACCTGAATGAAAGATGACTTGATATTTTACCCTATTAGCCCAGGAAATGATGCCTGCCTGATCTGCCATTTTTAACAGGTGATAAGAGTAAGCTACTATAGGTTCACCTAAAGGTCTAGTATTAATTATTGGTGTTAATGTGTCAAATAATCATTTTATATCCATTGGAAAGTCTTACTTTTAAAAACATATATTTTTTCACATCTTTGTATGATATACTTATCCCAGATAAACAGATCATTAAAATTGATGTAACACAGACTTTGCTCACCAATTTGATGGGATAATTTTAATGAGATTTCAAAAGTGAGCAGCAGAAAGATAAAATGCCTTGATGTTTTGAAAGATAACTAGAAGTATGCGAAAAAGTTGTAGTCAATTATTCTACCTTCACTTTGACAACATAAATAATTATCTATTTGTTAGTAATCATAAATGGAAATGAATTGACATGCATTTTGATGTAAAATGAACTCATATGAAAGAAACAATACTGAGGCCTCTATAAAATAAGTAACCCCTGGATATAATTAAATTTTCTGCCTATATATAATTCTTAATTTATAATTAACATCAGGTGCTTCTTTGATCTTCTTAATATTCCCCCCTGCCCTATTTTCTTATCAAATATTCCAGTGCACCATATAATTATCCTTCTTAACATAACAGTGACTCTGAATAAGTGAATGCATTAATATATATTTTGGGAAACTAGCAACTGAACAAAGGCAAGCTTGAACAATAGCTACAAAATCACATAACATATTGCTGATTAAAAGCATAATGTTTTATAAAATGTACGTACCTTTTTCACGAGAAAAGAAAGGAATGTCAGGGGTTCTAAGGAAACTGATGACAGGATGAGCAATATTAGGTCATTTCCAGAAATAATAAGCTATTAAAATAGTAAAACAGCAATCTATTAGTACTGTGCAGTTAAAATATATTTAACCAGTAAAGCAAGATTTCATTACCACGTTTATTTTTCTGTCACTTATTAGTATAGATGAAGATTTTGTCAGGCGTTCTAAAAACACATTGGTCATCATCCATGTGTTTCTTGGGAGAACCAAGAAGCTGTGTAGAGGTTGCATCCAATAACATTTGGAGAACATAGGTTGGGAAGGTGTGATATAGACATAGGAACATAGGAAGGTATCTCTTTTATATTATCTGATCCTAGTAGAAGTTATATGTATTTGCATATATGCTATCTCTACCCATTATAGCCTTTTTTTAAACTAGGCAGGCAATTAATGATGAATATCCGGGCACAGGGATATCAATAAGTAGCCCATGATTCCACAATGATACTGTATGTTATTGAAGCCATCAGAATTATGGCATTTTTCTCATATGCTTGCAGATGGCCACCAGAATCTCTAGCAATATCTCCACCTGTCTCTCATCTAAAAGTCCATCATGGTTTCTAAAATTCTTTTATTCTGATATACACAAGGTTTCAGGCCAGGAAAAAAAAGGTGAGTTGAGTTGAGTTCTGTTCTGTTCTGTTCCTCATATATTTGTCTGAAAAAATAATTGTCTAAAATCAGTCTCTCTCAATATGCAGGAGAATAGATCGGTGCACTGCTGACAATTAGATCCATTTCATATAAAATATGGAACACATGCAGTGTGCTAGAGGAACATTGCACAGTTATCATTTACCACTCTATTTCCATCCTGCCTGCTCCCTTTTCTTCTACTTACCTACAATTGTGCCTGTTTGCAGCATATCCAGATAAAACCATTTGAGTTAACATCAGCCCAGATATCTCATCCAAAAAAAAGTCACAGTAATAATACAAATCTAATTGTCTTATTTATTATTAAGTTGTTAATAATTAAGTCATGGATGGTTTCATGGATTATGTTTTTCTTTATCACCAACCTTAATTTAACAGCAAGTTTAATGATCTTACTTCTAAGCCAAAAAGATAAGTTTTTGTTAAGAGATCCTAGCTGTATCTTTTAACAAGAAGTTTGAAGGTTCTTGATATATATATTAATCAGAAAAGACATCTCCATTCACATTTAGCCAGGGGCAAATAGGCAAATATCTTAGGCCCTCCAACATCAAAGAGAGCCTGGTTTATTAAGAGATTGGGAGATTACCAATTAACACAGACCTGCTCTGACATCAGGCGAATTTAGCCAATTGCTTCAAGAAAGCAAGTACAAGTGGAGAAGCCTCCAGGCAGCAACAGAGAAAAGCACAATGCATTAAAAGAGTAAGAGCATTCAAAGTGCTCAGTAATAATTTTATTGACAAGTCTTTAGATAAAAAGAAGGACTTGGAACATACAATAACATTTTAAAATATTTATGAAAGCAAACTTTCTTCTCTTCCTCTGTATTGATTGATTGTGTGCCATCAAGTCATTTTCATCTCTTAGCAACCGCATTGGTAGATTTTTCTCCATGACAATCTAGCCCCTAACCTATTTTTTTCAAGTCTCCCAATGGTGCACTCACCATCAGTGTAACTGAATGTGTCTACCCTGCCATTGCTCCCCCACTTCTCTTTTCTTCCACTTGTCCCAGTATTAGAGCTTTTTGCAAAGTTAGGTCTTTGCACGATTATACCAGAAGTAGGATAATTAGAGTTGTGTCATTTGTGCCTTGAGAACTTTGGATTGATTTGCAGTTTATCAAATCATCAGTTTATATTCTCAGAAGTCTTCTCCAACACCAATATTCAAAGAAGTTTATATACTTTTGCTATTCTGTTTCTTCAAACTAAAACTTTCAGTTCCATAGAGTGTCATAGCAAATACCATGGCTTGCACAATCTCAGTCTTTGTAGGTATAGATCAGGGGTGAAATCCAAAATTTTTCCCTACTGGTTCTGTGTGCATGGCTTGGTTGGTGTGGCAGGAGAAGCATATTGCAAAATCTCCATTCCCACCCCAGTCTGGGGCCAGCCAGAGGTTGTATTTGCCAGTTCTCCGAACTACTCAAAATTTCCACTACCAATTCTCCAGAACCTGTTAGAACCTGCTGGATTTCACCCTGTTATAGATGCATCACAGCGTTTGAATATCTTTTTTGTGGCCTATAGATTTATGGCCACTCCACCAAGTGCTAGTCTGTGGCCTATACATACTTTGATTGCTTGTTTCTTCTTTGCTGATCCAAAAAGGCAGAAGCTGTGCACCACTTCAATATTTTCATTGTCAGTTCTAAAGCAGGTTGTTCTACCTGTTGTCATTAAACTGCTCTTTTTTAGGTCAAATATTTTCACTGTGCTGATTTTTAATATTAGTGCTGGTTGATCCTTTGCATTTTCGACTATTAGGGTAGTGTCATCAGCATAGCACAGGCAATAGGTGTTTCTTCCTCCAATTCTAAAACCACACTCATCTACTTCCAATCCATCATATATATTCTGCATAGAGGTAGAATCAGTGGTGGGATTCAGCCAGTTCGCACCACTTCGGGAGAACCATTTGTTAACTTTCTGAGCAGTTTGGTGAAGAGGTTGTTGGAAGAAATTATTAGGGCAGAGAACTGGTTGTTAAATTATTTGAATCCCACCACTGGGTAGAATAAATAAGGGGAGAGAATGTGCCCTTGTTGCTCTCCTTTAACAACCTGGAACCAGTATGATTTGCCATGTTCTACCTGTACTATGGTGATTAGCCATGTTCTGTCTGTACTGTGACTTCCTGAACTGTATATACATTTCTGATGAGGACAATGAGATTGAGACAATGAGATCAAAGGCTTTTCTAAAATCGATGTATTGGATGATCCCAAGTGTCCCCTATATATACAACTTTTATCACATATATGCAATGTTTTGAATGTATTTCTATGCATTTTCTGTGTGAAAGTTAAATCATTAATAAATCTCAATTTTAATTGTAAATACCATATCATGCTGTTATCTGGGATAATAGATGTCATATATTACTACAAGGCAGATTTTTCTTGTTAATTAGAATAGTGTTGTTCCATCTTGGAGAATCTGCACCCGTGTTTTTGATTGTAAATGACGCATGGCTTATATGACTGCCAAAAGATGCACACAAACTGATTGATTCTAAATATCCTTCAGGGCTCAAAAGGATTTACAATATTTATTTATTTATCTATTTATTCATTTATTTATTCATTTATTAGTTTGATTTATATGCCGCCCTTCTCCGGAGACTCAGGGCAGTTTACAATGCTTTTAAGCAATAGCCTTCATATTTTTGTATATACCTGCTTAGTAGGGCTTTTCGGGGGGCCCTAAGCGGTGTTCTATTTTATACAAAGTCAGCTTATTGCCCCCACAAACCGGGTCCTCATTTTACCTACCTCGAAAGGATGGAAGGCTGAGTTAACCTTGAGCCTAGTGAGAATTGAACTTGCAGTAATTGCAGGCAGCTGGCAGCTAAATACTACTTTAACAGTAGTTTAGTCTACTGTGCCACCAGGCTTTTATCGTCTATGCTTTATTAATTCTATAGGAATTACTATAGGAATTAATTCTATAGGAATTACTATATATATATATATATATATATATATATATATATATATATATATATATATATATATATATATATATATATATATACACACACACACACACACACACACACACATATACATATACATATACATATACATATACATATACATATACATATACATATATATATATAGTTTTACAGTATAAGATGAAGCTAGATGCCCTAGCAAATCTATGAGGCATTCTTTCCAACAAGAATGCTAATTTGATTCAACAATAATAGAAATAGAATCACATAAATTTAAAAAATGGTTTTAAAAGTAGCATTATCACAAGAACAACATATTTCAAATCAGGAAATTATTATTTTAAAGGACTAGTGAATAAAAGACCTTCCATTCTCAGTTGTTGGAGATTTTTTTTGTTTTTTGTTTTTTTGGTTAAAAATAATACCGCCTTCTGAAATTATGTATTTTTATCTGCAGCATTGTATCTTGCTCTTATATAAAATAGGACTGAAAGCTGCTGAGAGATTCAAAATAATTAAAAATGGTGCATTGTCCCATGCAATTCCCGATTTCGGTTGTCAATTTAAGATACCAGCCTATTTTCTTCCCAACAGCCGTGCTACCTGAAAAGTTGTAAGTTCCATTGGATATGGAGAATGCTTAGTTAGAGATGGATTCTAATAAATTCTGACCCTTAGCTTTTCCAAACAACTCTGCTATGGATGTAGAGTGACAGAACCTTCCTCGCTTTCATGAGCTAAGGAGTAAGAAGTATGTAGGCTTGCTTCTTCTCTTGGCTCATCTCCATTTTGAATAGGCTCCATCCAGAAACTAAGCCCTAAAGGCTTTCCAAAAATTACTAAAAACAGAATGACTGGTACAGCTTTTAGGGGTTATATATTGATATCAGTTATTGTTTCTTTTATATATAATTCTGTTTATTGACCTGGTACTTTTATTTTTATACTATGGATATTTTATTGTATTTTTATGGGTGAATACAAATTGCTGGGAGTCTTTCTTGTTTGTTGTGGGTATGAATTCAATCAATAAATTAAATAAGTGCATTTGCCATCTCCATATGCAGTTTTCAGTCTGTTATTGTCTGACTAATCATTTGATATATTTTTTTTGTACTCCAGATCTGGCTTCCCACCATTGCCATAATATATGAAGTCCTCATATAGGAATTCTAGCTTGCATTCATCATGTTCATCTTGAAATGTTTCTCCCTCTCATGACACTCTTGCGGTTGCAAAATTATAAACAGGGAACTAAAACTTAATGCTTCTTTCTAAGCTCACTTGTTATGTAAATGTTATTCTCTCCATATGGAGATTTAAATATAAAAAAACCAACCGTAGTGTCAGTGGAGAGTATTTCGGTTTTGTTTTTGAGCATGTGAGTGCTCTGTTGGGAACTAGAAATAACAAAGATTTAAGCAATTATTAAATTGCAAATAAATTGCATTTATTTTTTATGTTTATAGCTGTCTTTAGCTACACAACGGGGATGGAGGGATGGGGAGAACTATGGTAGCTAAAGAGGTCCACAAAGAAATATTTTTAATCTGCCAGGTTCCTTAGCATATATAACCAGGGGCACAGAAGGGAAATTTGTGGAAGAATTTGCATAAGAGAAAGTATTAAACTTATTTCTGTTTAAGGTGGTTTAGTGCTGAGATAGAGAAACTTTTAAAGCTTAGTTGTGAACTATATACAGCTGGAATTTTTAATATTTTTCTTAGTTTTAGGGTAGTTGGGTTTTTAAATAGTGTAACACAATAATTTTTTTTATATGTTTCCAACTGTTGCAACATTCAAGTCTCCTTTATGTTAGGTCCGAGCCCTAACATTGGCGCTATACTGAAATAAATAACAATAAACCATGCTGTTGACTTGGGAAAATCGCAGACAATACACACAAAAAAAACCATCAGGAGCCTAGCTGCAGGGCACAAAAACAATATTTAATATTTAAATTAACATTTAAAGTAAATTTAAATATGTAATATCTATTTAATATTATAAGCCACCCACAGTTACCATACGTTACCAATAAATTGGATGGATAAATAAAAAAGTATTTGAAGACACAAGATTTATGTCAGGGTTAAGCAAAAGTAGAGGTGTATGTCAGGGGTGGGTTCTAAAAATTTTAGAAGCCTCTGACGATCAGGCAACTCAGCTGGGATCGCCAAAGGCTTTTAAAGGCTTTTTTTTTTCTACAACCTCTTCAGCTGAGGAGGTTGCTGAAAAAAATGCTTTTAGAAGCCTCTGACAATCAGGCAACATAGCTGGGATCGTCAGAGGCTTTTAAAGGCATTTTTTTACAACCTCTTCGGCCAAAGAGGTTGTAGGGGAAAAAATACCTTTAAAAGCCTCTGACAATCCCAGCTGAGCCGTGCGATCATCAGAGGCTTTTTTTTTTTAAACAGCATTTTCTTTTTGGGCTGAAGAGGTTGTAGAAAAAAATGCTTTTAAAAGTAAAAAAAAAAAGCCTCTGATAAGGTGGGCGGGGTAAGCAAGCGGTGACCGGACCGGGAACCAGTTCGGGGGCATGGCCAGCCAATGTTATTACCAGTTCTCTGAACTGCTACAAATTTTTACTACTGGTTCTTGCGAACCAGTGTGAACCAGGAGCAACCCACCACTGGTGTATGTTATGTGTCAACAGAGTTTAAGGTCCCCAAAACAATTGTCTTGACCTTCTAGTTCTTTTCCCTAACTCAGGCATCACCAAGAACACCAACCAAATCACCTGTAGTAGTAATAGTACTTCTGACATTATATGATACTACTGCCTACTCTCAGGTAGACCAGTTGATTTTTAGGCTCCACTTTAAAACCAGTCTGATGTTATAAATATTTCATAAGAACTGTAAAAGCAACAGGAGGCCATTATTCTCTAATCAAAATCATGTTAGTCTAAAAAAAGTGCACGGTTTGTAGGCTGTGAGTCAGGCATGCTGATCCGAAGCTCTTTCATTTCTGCCAATGCGTTCACCCACTTCATCAAAAGCAATAAAATAGTTTCCAAGCAGGATACGAACAATACCTTCAAAGCCACTACAAAATACAGCAGCAGAAATGCAAAACAACTAAACAGATTACCCAGAAGAAGAATAGCTCACTGCTTTAAATATATAAGAAACAGTCTTTTGGGAAGAACAATATCAACTCACAAATTCTCAATGTACAGAATAAAATAGACATATGCTTGAAATCAGGCAAGCTTCACTATTGATGTGCTGGAAGGAAATGAAAATAAAAATGAAACCACCTATTCAATGAATAAGTCACTAGAAAATAAGCAAGTTGAGAACCAGGCCTGTCACTTCCAATATATTGCTGCATGTGGAATACTGCATTTTCCTTATGAATATATGCAGGTAGCACTTCTGAACAGTAATCGCAGTAGGCTATCTACCTCTCCAAATTTTAATCCAACAATGTGACATTTCTGACCTCCCTGGCTTGCCATCCACTTTATCATCTCTTTTTACCAGTTCAATCCTATGATAGCTCCTTTCTATGCAGCAGTCTGGCCATTTTTCTGCCTGGTCAGATGTTAGTCTCTCTATCTCTATTGAGAAAGAGAAGGACAATTTCTTGTTGACAGAGAGAAAAAGAGAAGGCTATTTTGACTGGATCTGTTTCTTCTTTCATTAGACTTACTCTTTTATTCATTTACTCTCTTTGGAGGGGCCATCCCCCATCCTCATTTCCGCATGTGTAGTAGCTCTCAGAAGACTACACATAAACAAAAGTAGCCCTATGAGTTTAAATAAATGAGGCTCTTAAGCTGAAATAAAGTTCTTTCCTATAAGCTCAATGACAAGGGTGCAGCTTTGCCCCTACATAGATTAGGATGCTTTTTTCCTAGTTTAAGAGGAATTAATTTGGAAGGATGGCAATAAGGGGGGTAGTATTTGGCCTAGTCTAACACTGCCACCCATGAAAGATCAGTCTCTGTTTGCAGTGAATAAAAATGAAAACAGGGTAAAGCTCCCTTATACCCAAATGTAACCAGCAAGACAAGGATCTGCCTACCTTTCCTCTAGATCAGGGGTGTCAAACTCATGTCATCATGTTGTCATCACGTGACGTATCAGGACTTTTTTCCCCTTTGCTAAACTGGGGGTGGGCGTGGTCAGAATGTTATGCATCTGGCCTGCGGGTCGTGAGTTTGACACTCCTGCTCTAGATCAGAGGTGGGGAACGATGGCCCTTTTATGACTTTTGGACTTCAACTCCCAGAATTCCTGAGCCAGTTGGCTCAGGAATTCTGGGAGTTGAAATCCACAAGTCATAAAAGGGCCATCGTTCCCACCTCTGATCTAAGTAGATGTACTGAACAGTGATTGGAACTTCTGGCATTAAGGCAACCATCATACCATGTAAAATCTTTTAATCAAGGTCTCTCACAAGTATTGGTGAATGTTATCTAACCTATTCTATGTAATTACCTGAGTTAAGTAACCCAGTTCTAGGCTTTCCCTTTTGGGAAAATCCAAGTCTAGGCTTTCCCTTTTCAAGATGTGTGGGGGGGATCTCTTTTGGTAATCTGCTCTGATGACTATAGGAGGAGCTTTTCTCATTTCCAATTTTCAATCAAGATAAAGAATTCTGAAATATGCCATGCAACTTTATCACTTTGAAGCAGGTAAAAGTTTCCTACTAATATTGCCAGTGGTGAAAATGCATTATTTAACAAGGCTAAAAAAGATTATTTTGCTTTTCTTCTTAAGCCATGAGTATAGCCTTCCTCTTCTTCCCATTTTTACCATTCTCAGAGAGTGAAAAATGTATATATGTGTGTTTTATGTATAGATGAGAAAGTAAAGACTATTGAAACTCTTATTGCTGGCAGAAGCATCTTATCTGTAATCATTATTGAGAAAAGTCTCTAAGCCTAACTAGAAGTAAATCCAATTTAACTAATGGGATTTTTTCTGAGCAAACATGTGTGAAATTGTATCTACAATAACAGAATATGTAAGAAATTAAAAACAAGACTCCCAAGGCAAACACAAACATTAATGCAGAAGTGGGTTTCAGCAGGTTCTGACCAGTTCTGGAGAACCGGCAGTGGAAATTTTGAGTAGTTCAGAGAACCGATAAATACCACTACTGACTGGCCATGCCCCTATCTATTCTCTGCCGCCCGAGTCCCAGCTGATAGGGAGGAAATGGAGATTTTGCAGTAACCTTCTCCTGGAGTGGGGTGGGAATGGAGATTTTACAGTATCCTTCTCCTGCCACACCCACCAAGCCATGGTATGCCTACCAAGCCACACCCACAGAACCTGTAGTTTAAAAAAAATTGCAACCCATTAATGCATTAATGCAATGACCACAGAATCATAAATATAGCTACAAAGACAAAACAAAACTTGGACTATTTTGACTTATTTAAAGACTCAGTGACGATGACTATTGCCTAAGACCAGCCTATTAATAAACTAAACACAAAAGACAATAAACTAAAGTCTTCTTTAATGTGCATGTTTCACCATTCTTACATGAGAATGATTTGATTGCTAATTATGTTAGTTTCACAATCATTTCCAAAGTAAAAGAAAATTTAAGAGATCCCAATAGGAAGCAAGCATCTTAAAAGCTATTTGCCACACAGGAGACATATTAACGGATGACTTTCGACAACGGTTAGGAAAGCAATTGCTCTCTAGGTAACAATTAAGCAACACTTCTGGCAAACAGGGAAGTTTTCTTAGTCTTACTGAAGAATCCAAAAGATCTTAGCAACTAGAACTGGGGGAGAGTGTGCCATGTGATTTGTTTCTAAATTCTAACTATGGACCCTGGTGTTTTCTGAGCTTGGTTATTTTCTGGCAGACATTTTGTTACTCAGGTGATACCTTCAGTGCTAGAAGGGGTGAGGTTTGCTCTCTGCTTATATACAGTAGCTTGCACTGTCAGTATTGGTGGGGATATTGTTTTCTTCTTGGTAATTCCTTTAATAGGCTGTTGTTTACTGCTTGACTGTTTGAGCAGAAAATCAAGCCTGCCAAAGAATCTACAATGGATGTGAGTAGGAAAGGGTAGCATAAAGGGAAGATGTAAAATAGGCACGTAGGCAAAAATTAGCTGGGTCTTCAGAATGGGACATGAAAGAATACAAGTTGCAAAAAGAGATACAAGAAACGCCTCGCCAGGGAAAATGAACTGAATGGGATAACAGGAAAGGCAAAGCTAAAACTGAAAAACGGGAAAAATCCAGGAGTAAATGCTCCCAGTTCAGACCAGATCACACAATCTGGTAGCGATGGCGGTGGGTGGTTCAGAGAACCGGTAGCAAAAATCCCTGCACCTCCCCCCCTTGCCCAGCTGAGCCACGCAATCATCAGAGGCTTTTTTTTTTTCAATTTTAAAAGCATTTTTTCTACAACCTCTTTGGCCGAAAAAAATGCTTTTAAAGGTAAAAAAAAGCCTCTGATGATCACAACTCAGCTTGGCATGGTGGAGGGGGGGCAGGGATTTTTGCAACCGGTTCTCTGAAGCTCTCTCAAGCTGAGTTGCTTGATCGTCAAGGCTTTTAAAAGCATTTTTTTCCCTGCAACCTCTTCAGCCAAAGAGGTTGTAGAAAAAATGCTTTCAAAAGTAAAAAAAAAAAATGGCCGCGCCCACCCAGTTACATTACCCCCACACACACCAAGCCACACCCACAGAACTGGTAGTAACAAATTTTACATTTCACCACTGGAAAAATTTCTATTGTTCTAACATGCCATAAAATAACCCAGAACTCAAAAGGAGGCAACTGAACACGCCTAATGAACTGGTTAATATTATTTGACACAACTTGCATACATTATCTCTTAATTTAAATGTAGACAAAATGTATGAAAGGAAATACCGTATGTAGGAGATGGAAATACCGTAGCAGGAAATACCGTATGTAGGAAATGGCTGGGAAGAGTGTAACCTCATAGTACCTCAGCCAATGGGAACAAGAAGGGATGTGGTGGCCAGGGCAGGATTGTATAAAGAAGGGAATATTTTGTGTTGGAACTCAACACAAAATATTGTGTTGGAGAGAAGCAAGCTTTGAAAGCTTCTGTGTCCCTGTTTGTTGCCTTGGCTGATTATTGGTTAAGTGAATTTGCCTCTGGTCCAGTGGTGGGATTCAAGTAATTTAACAACCGGTTCTCCCGAAGTGGTGCGAACTGGCTGAATCCCACCACTGCTCCAATCATGAAAGAAAGTAGCCAGGAGTATACAACACTAGTGTTTTGGATTTAGCTTGATCTAAACTTGTATCTAACTGAAATGAAAGTAGTATACTCTAACATGATGGAATAATCCTGGTTGGGGTTTGAGATGATGTTGATGTCAAAAGCTTCAGTGAATCCACAATCCTGTTTAGCAGGAATGATATTGAGGCTCTTTCCTGCTCCATCATAGAGCCTTTGTTATATTTGTCTCTAAAACCATTGGTGGGAATTTGTCCATGCCATTTCTAGAGTTGGCATCTGTATTGGGATTATAAAGAATGTGAATAGGGTTAACTATGATCCATTTCTTTTTTGCTTATCCCAGTACTTGAATACAAGGAAAGACCATAGAGGCTTCTTCAGAGGCTGTGGGAAGAAACATCTAACCCAACTCTCCTTCCAAACTGTAATTTTGTGGGGGAAAGAAAATCCTCCAAATGCCATGGACTCTGGAGCTCCATTTCAATATTATGGTATAAAGCAGAGGCGGGTAATTTACCACCAGGGGGCTGGAAGTGACTCCCATTTTGCAATTCAAGACCAATCCCTGATTGTACTACCAAAATTCAATAGCAAATTTCTTCCTCCATTTTGCCACCAAAATGTACCATGCCTACTTGCATCTTTAAACTACACAAAACAGTTCTTTTTCAAAAATGTTCCCACAAAATAATCCCCTCCCTCTTGATGTCATCACCATGTCTCCACAGTGTCATCTCTGTTCCTCAGGTGCTTTTAAGAAATACATTAAATCGAGCTTCCTGACCTGAAAAAAAGTTGCTTGCCCCAGACTATAGCTTCATCTAGCAACTTCCTGCCCTCAAGACAGACACATAGCTGGACCAAAATAGCACTCCTATGTTTTCTTATGGTTCCTCTTCCTGTTTTCTTCCATTGTGTTCTTCACTGTGCAGGCAGATACATCTCAGCATAAGGACCATCAAGAGGAAGGAATTTGAGGTGTGTATGTGTGTGTGTGTGCGTGTGCGCGCACTACACATGCACCCCATACTACAATTAACACTGAATATATGCCTAATAATAATAAAGTAGACCTATTGAGCTTACACAATCACTTGTGCTATTCTTCCAGCCAAATTGCAATTCCTTTTAATTCCCCTGAGCAGGAGAAAGCTGGCTATAGTTACAGCAGTTGGTAGCTCTACAAGTCACCCACTTTCTTACTAATTCATTCTAGTTGATTATTATCATTAGCCTGATGGCCCCCGTCCCTGCCACAGAATTTAACCAATTCATAAACTTGCCTAACCAATAATTCCTGCCACCAGAGAGTCTCATAAGGTGGCTGTATTTCAGACCATGGGGCACTTGGCACAGTGTTGAAATCTGGATTTCTGCTACCTTATTAGAAATGTTATGAAGTAGCTTATGTATCATAAAATATTTATCACTCTACGGGGGTCAGAAAATGAACATGTCACTTGCAGAAGTGAAAAAAGGAAACATGAAAATATCCTTGGGAAGGAAAATTTGCTTTTGTGAATTCAGCAAGATGTTACAGCAGAATATAAATATATACTGTAACTTCAATCAAACAATTTCAGTTTCCCAGTTAAGAACAAACATTATCAGAAGATAATGTTTCTTGAATAGTTCATTGTTGGAAGAGGAAAAAGCATGAAGTTTCCACTATGGCAGATGAAATGTATTGATTCCTTATACCAAATAAGTGCAGAATTCATATATTCACTCTGCCTCTAACAAGCATTCATTGCCATTGGAAGAACATGGAAAGGTATTGGATTTGGGATGGCATTAAAAAATGAATAGGTTTCCACTTTAAAATTTATTATACACAATCTGCATGAGGGATGTCAGGCTTGGTGTTACTTTGCATCCAAATGAAATGACTGTCCATCATTTCAAATTTATTTGTTGGATAAATGGAACCTCAATCTTATTGTAGGCACATGAAGCCTGATCCTAGCTAAGGGAACTGTATCTTGCAAAATCTATATGGTAGCAATTTATTTATTAGAATAGCAAGCAAGGTACTAATTGCAAATCAAAGTGCATTTGCTTGGAAAAATGTGCCCCAAAATGCATTCTGATGCAAATATTTTAAATAGAAAATCATGTTCAGTGAAGAACTTAATAGATGAGCAAAAGTAGGAAACTGCAAAAAATGAAACTTGACAGATTCACGGCCTAAGAAACCAATTTAGAGTCAAGGGTACCAGTTTCATCTATTTTTTTTTTATGTGTTTTCATTTCCTCTTGAAAATATTCTGGAAAGGATATTCACACCTTTGGGTAACATTCCTTGAAAGGCAAAATTGCTTTCAGGGATTGGTATAGTTGAGTAATAATAATTATTTTTTTTCTTCTGATATTAAAGAGAAAGAGTGTGCAATGCTTTTAAGTCAGTGCTTTGGAATATGGGAATATGGGAATGTGAACACAGTAGCTGAGTCTTTTCCAGAATCCCCACAGTTGTATCAGGTATATTCCTTTTTTTTTTAGAAACAATTCCAAAGTGTTGAGTAGACCTAATAAAGGCAATGAAATACAATGCTCATCCATCTTTTAGGAGGAAAATGATGTGAAAGTTAAACATGCCATATTAGATATGCCTCCTACTTTTGTACATTTGAACAGATGAAAAAATTAGAGGTGCAGTGAAATTTTCAAGGCTTTCAGTGTTCTATTCATTAAGAGGAGCAATGACAAATGGTATAAATAGGCCAACTAATTTCATTTTAAATCTTCTACGTATTAAATAGGTAACTTTGACCACTGGCGATGTAAAGAATCTACAATTGGAACAAATGAATAATTTTGAGTAAATGAAGACAGAAATAATTTTTCAAAAACCTGGCAAACTGTTGACATTCTTCAGGAAAAGCAAACTTAACTACAGGTAGTTCTTGACATACAACCACAATTGAGCCTAAAATTTATGTTGCTAAGTGAAACAAGCGAAACATTTGTTAAATGAGTTTTGCCCCATTTTACGACCTTTCTTGCAACCATTGTTAAGTGAATCATTGCAACAACAAATCATTAGTATTGCTATTGGAAATAAATGAATTCCTTATATCCCTATTACTTTTTTTAATCTTATGCCTTGACAATTGTATTCTAATTTAGTTATAATAGTCATGCCCATTAAAAATAGAACTTCTTTCTGAATGAACATCCATAACATTATATTTGTTGAGTCATGAAGCTCCATTGCTGTATTTTGAAAATGATAGCCCTTTCCTATGAGGTAGTATGGGGCTGAATAGTAATCAAAGAACATTTACAGCCGAGATATGTGATTAACTTTTGTTTCCATTGTATAAATACTTTAGTAACGGATGGGAAGATTACTAAGGAAGCGAAGAAAAGCTTTTTCCACAACATTATTCTCTTAGACGGAATGGGTTGAATAACATCTCCCCTTTTATGAGGCTGCTACAATATGCTGCTTTTCTTACATTATGAAATAAATTGCTCTCGGAATTGAAGTGGGCCTGCTTCTGAAAAATGTACTGTTTTTTCATCCTGGCCTTTAAGCATTTTAGGGCTCTTTTACTGCTGGATTTTATGTCATCAATGGATACATTTGGATGACCTGGCAAAGTCGAAAATGCATCCATTTGCACATTTTAGCTCCTGTCCTTCAGTGGTGAACATAGGAAACAGCTGTCCACATTGTTGTTAAATGTACTGTAACACCTATAGCACAATTTGGTAAATATTATCCCATAAACAAACTCCCTCAACCCTCCCCCCATCCCCCAAAATGAGGCTAGTCTTTAATTACTTGCATATTGAAACATGCTGGAGACAACATGAGGACAACTAATTACTATTTGTGCTACCTAAGGGAAACAATTACTTGGTATATAATTGACCACACAAACATAACATTTGAAGCAGTGGTGAAATTCATTTTTTTTACTACCTGTTCTGTGGGCATGGCTTGGTGGGCATGGTGTGGCATGGTAGACGTGGCAGGGGAAGGATATTACAAAATCCCCATTCCCACCCCACTCTGGGACCAGCCAGAGGTGGTATTTGCCGGTTCTCTGAACTACTCAAAATATCCGCTACCAGTTCTCCAGAAACCTGTCAGAACCTGCTGGATTGCACCCCTGATTTGAAGGCGTGTAATATGTCAGCACCAAGAGTTTTGTTGTACCCTGGGAAAAGGGAGGAGGTATTTATTTCTCAATGTTTTACTTGTTTTTGCTAGGAAAGCATTGTTCAAGATGTGCTCAGTAGGTCAATCAATGATGAGGAAAAATGTTTGCATCTTTTATGAAGCCTCAATTGATATCACACATTACTAAACTGTGGGCAACACAGTTTCAACGGGTTACAATGAATGAATTCTAGCAATTTATCAAAAATTATCTTATTATGGACACTGTTATTCAAGAAAACTTATTCTACCAGACTATCTTTGCTACCTTATTAATAAGGGGAACTTCAAAGAAAAAGTTGAACAAATTCCCAGAAGTCTTATCCACATAGTATGATATGCCCCAGCATATTAATATTCCTGCATATAAATCTGAATATGAAATGCATAGCAATATAAACAGGCAAATAATTAAATTAACAATGTGCTTAACATGGCCAATGAATGCAGCATGTGGTATATTACCGTTAAAAATCGGAATGGAAATTGCCTCTCTGGATTATAAACATGAATTTCTTTGTTGTTTTTTATGAAATGCACCAATTTACATTAATTGCATATAAAATAGACAGTTGTTCAGAATAACAAATTACGCTAAAAATCTGGTACCAGCTGAATATAATCATATCCTCTAATTTATCAGTGAAAATTTATAGAGGTTATTGAGAACTCTAAACATAAAAATGTAAATATGTTCAATAATTTGTAAACATTCTAGCCAAATGACCCCCCCCCTTTTTTTTTTTTTTTTGGA
This sequence comes from Masticophis lateralis, assembly GCA_030761175.1. NCBI lineage: Eukaryota > Metazoa > Chordata > Lepidosauria > Squamata > Colubridae > Masticophis > Masticophis lateralis. The sequence continues at coordinate 258,805,070 of JAUDYJ010000001.1, read as the reverse complement.
ATCACCTTCAAGATAGATTATTGTAGTAAGTGCAGTGGTGGGCTGCTGCCAGTTCAGATCAATTCGGGTGAACCAGTAGTTGCGATCTGCATGTGGGTCAGGGTGCAATCCTGTCCTATATCGCTATGTTTTTGACACCATACACATAAGTGGAAGGTGTGCATGAGCGAATTGTCATGTTTTTTGATACCGCATGCATACGTGGACGGCATGCATGAGCAAATTGCTGTGTTTTGTGGCACTGCACACATGCCGCCAACGCGCACTCTCACATTTCTGTTGTGACAGACAACACAGTGCTGACATCCGGTGCTGGGCGAACTGGTTGTTACAGTATGTGACCAGCGGTGAAAGCCACATTTTTTTACTATTGTTTCTGTGGGTGCGGCTTGGTGGGCATGGTAGGAGAAGGATACTGCAAAATAATTCCCACCCCACTCCAGGGGAAGGATACTGCAAAATCCTCATTCCCACTACACTCTGGAGCCAGCCAGAAGTGCTATTTGCTGGATCTTTGAACTACTCAAAATTTCCACTACCGGTTCTCCAGAACCTGTCAGAACCTGCTGGGTTTCACCCCTGTATGTGACGTCCTCCTCTGAGTAAGTGTTACATGGGATTACCCTTGAAGAATGTTCAGAAGTTTAATATTACTTATTGATACAAATTCCTTTTGATATTAACTTTGCTGATTATGTTGATTGGTATTATTCAAAATGCATGAGTTTCCAATCTTTTTTTTTTTTTTCAAGTTATGACTGTTTAAAATTCTAAACTACTGGGCCTAGGATATCTGAACCACTGTACCTCTTGTATGATTTTACCCATAATTAAATAATTGCTTTGTAGGTCCCACAGCTAAGAGAAGTTTGTTTGGTAGGAATATATGGTAAGTCTTGGTAGGAATATATGTTAAATCTTGGTAGGAATAGGAATTCCTTATTTAGAATTGGATGGGCCATTAAAACATTCTTCATCAATCTAACATTTAACTTTAAATAAAAAGTAATTTATTCTTTCCTATGTTTTCATTTGTATGTTTCCTCGGGACCTGAAAAGTGAAAAGCTGTTTTAGAAAGACAAATAAATAAAATAAACACAAATTAGAGAAATTATTTAAATTCACAAAACAGGGCTAGCATTACTTCGGCTGAAAAAATCAGCCAATGTACTCTTAGGGTTTATTTTAAGAAAAGTAACGCAAAAACTCCATGTAATACAGTTATTTGTAAATTTCTATTTATTCAGTTTTTATACTATTTCCCAACTCAGAAGGGGTTTCTGTTCAATTCCACTAAGTCACCTTGGTGGCAACAATACAAAAAAGTAATCTTATACAAAATCCAATGCTCAGCACAACAGGCGGCCTCTGCCACTTGCAAATTCACCCGATTCTAAGAACATCCCTCTTCAAATGTTGAATACAGATCAGCTATGTAGCTCCCATGCATTTATTTGAAGTGGGAAAGAGAAGGAATACTTTGAGGTTAAAGAAGAAAAAACGCAATCCACATATTATGGACTCCAGTATACCAACTAATGATCTCTTTTGGGACCAAGAAAATATTATACACTTCATAATATTATTTTATTACAACAATTCATTTAGAGATGACTTACTGGCAAAGTTTGTCTCTTTGGGGAAAAAGAGCTTTAAGAGATATTACATTAGAGTTGGATAATACTGTCAATTTTATATTTATCCAATTTCTCATCTCACTGCCAGTTTTGTGTCCACAGCTTTATCACAAATTTTTAAAAACGCATCTTTCCCTGTGCCTTCCTTATAATTTCTTTAGAGTACATATTTTGCATGCATTGATTTATTTTTTATTTGCAAGCTATATTACAATTTTTTTTCAAAAAAGTATTTATTAAATTTCCAAAGATTAAAATACACACAAAAAAGCAAGAAAAAAAATACACAACAAAAAATATAAACAACCAAAAACAAACACATCAAAATTTCAATATTAATAACAATTTTTCTGCATCGGTATCTCTAGCCTATTTAACTTCTTTATACAAATTCTACTTCTAACTATATCTTAAACTTACATCTTTATTTAAATTATCTTAATTTCTATTTACAATTCGATCTCATAACAAAAACATCCCTTAAGTCCTATGTTTACTGTCCAGGCAGGAATACCATTTGTTCCATATTAAATAATACTTGGTGTCCCCCCTCTCCTTCATTTCCATAAATAATCTATCTATCTCTGCACATTCATATTTTTTTTAATTATGATTTGATCTAGAGGGGTGTCTGATTGTTTCCAGTTTTGTGCTATCACAATTCTACTTGCCGTTAGTATGTGTAATATGATATATTGTATACTTTTCTGCATTTTCCCTTCCAGAATACCCAGGAGAAACAATTACAATTACAAATACAATTTTTTTTAAATTGTGAATTCAGGCAAAGACATGCATTCTGAGGGACTGATTTCTCATCCATAACATCAGTGTTAATTAATTATGCCTTACAAATTCCTTAGATGGGAGGCTGCTTAAAACAGCCTCCTTTCAGGACATATCATTTTTTCATGTATTTATTTTAGTTCCATTCCATTTGTAATAGTACAAAAATTAACATTTGGATTGGATGTATTTTAAATTGACATTTGGATTGGATGTATTTTAAATTGACACAGAAATTAGATAAATTATCCTCATCAAATAGACTAATGATACCCATTTTTTCATAAAAGCTTTGCACATATATTTTTAAAACCAGATTGCTAATTCAGGTAAGCATCCAGTTTGAAGGAACGCTGTGTTTCTATCTTGAATTTAGCCTAGAAAATACAAAATTCAGGTTAGAAAATGCAATAAAATGACTAAATGATATTTCCCTTTATCCATATATGTTGTTATAAAATGGCATTCTTTGTTGTTTGGAGAAAGACCGGGATAAAAAACTGAAAGATGATTGGTGTGTGGGTTGAACATTTCACATTCTTTGCACTTTTAAGTAATAAAGAATTTCAGATGAGTAAGAGGAGGGAGTGTAAATCTATTTGTTATGATACAATGGACTAAAGAAATGAATTGCTGTTGCAAAGTTACCAAAAAGCAACATTTAAATTACAATATATATGGTACATTAGAACTAAAACCACTGATGACATTAGCATAGAAAAAAGAACCAGAGATTTATTTGACCTGAATTCTGGGTATATAACATTTTAATATAGACAAGGGTTTTTTTTCATGTTAAAAGATGTCATTTTGGAAAATAAATGTAATATAGGTTAAATAGTAAGTTTTTTTTTTTTTACAAAACAAGCCATTTAATTTTAAAAATTATTCTTTTGCAAGAGAGGAAAGGAGAGGAGAGGAGAGGAGAGGAGAGGAGAGGAGAGGAGAGGAGAGGAGAGGAGAATTTTCCCACAACTATTAATAAATGCATCACAATTACAGATAAACAAATTTTCTGATCTTTTAATTTCATTTTTGTTCAGCCATAAAGTGTTTTCTAAACTATTTTATATTAATGCATACTCTTTAGCTTGCATGAATATTCATATGTAAATGCCTGTTTAAATATATGTTTTGAATATCATTTATCATAAAATTTGATTTCTAAACTTATTTATCTAAATGTCTAAATGTCTGTAGCTTACATTTGGGAGGGGGGTCTTTTTGTGAAATTAAGAATGGTATTACAAGATTGAAAAAAATGTCCAATTTGAAGAATAATTACATTCTTGTCCAGACATTAACCTCAGTGCTGCAAATCAAGTCAGTTCACATTGGAATCTAAAATGAACAGATTCCTCATGCCTCCCTTAGTAGAACTATGTCATTTTACCCTGTTTCCCAAAAAATAGGACCCAACCAGAAAATAAGTCCTAGTATGATTTTTCAGGATGCTCATAATATAAACCCTACTCCCAAAATAAACCCCAGTTAAGATTGCCAGTCAGATGGATGCATTTAGTACCATATTTTCCCCCAAATAAGACCTAACCAGAAAATAAGCCTTTTGCGTCCTTTGGAGCAAAAATTAATATAAGACCCGATCTTATTTTCGGGGAAACACAATATCTGCAAAATATACCCATCCATTGTATTGCTCATATGACATGTTCACTATCTCTGACCCAATATACAACTGCTCACAACGAACAAAACAATTGTCTCAATTATTTGACATGCAAGAACACATCGAATTTCATGTAAAACTGCTCAAGTTTTAAATTCATCAAGGAGCCAGCACAGATGCTGATAATATGCCAACTTTGCAACTGGAAAACTATTCTGGGGAAAAGCTTGGCATGATCTTCAAGAACAATCTACAGATAATAAAGCTGGCCTAGGTTCTTTTCTAGTGCATTCCTTCTCCCATGCAGGTAACATTAAATGTTTCTAACCACTGATCAATAGCAAAGATAGTTTCCATGAAAAGCAAAGGCTCACATTGCTTGATAATTTTAAAACTCTTTGGAGAAATTAAAGTTCATCATGAAGGTAGGCTTTCTGGTGAATCAAACACAACAACAGCAACATGTGACCCAGATGACACAGATAAACTTCCAGGTGGCCTCAATGACTCACTAAAAGAATGCAAACAACCAGCTGTCTGCAAGGAGTATAAATCCTTTCTTTCCCCACCATCTAGTCAGAGCTGAAGAAGCTTCTTGGATGAAAAGCAGAAAAACAGAAAGTCCAGTTGCCTTTTGGGACAACCATGACCTGGATGACTGAGAATTTCCATAGACAGTTAACAACAACAATAACAACAATTATTAACAATTTAACACTTACCAATTGTTGATAAGAAAGACAAAAAAATCTGGATAGTGAATGTGGCAGTACATGGAGACAGCAGCATAGAAGAGAAAAAATTGGAGAAGATAACAAAACAGAAATAGAAATAGAAAGACAGTGGCAAAGGCAAGCAAGGGTAGTACCACTAGTAATAGATGCTTTGGGTGCAATTCAAAAACAACTGGAGCACCACTTGAACACCATTGGCATTGACAAGTTTGCCATCAGTCAATTGCAGAAGGCAGTTTTACTTGGAACAGCTTCCATTCTGCAACAATATCTGTAACACCATCAAACATCCAGATCTGCCTATCCAGGATCCTTGGTAAAGACTTGATAAGTACACAAAAATGCCAAACCCAGTCTGAACATCTGGCTGGCTCAAAGGATAATAATAATAATAATAATAATAAGTGGAAAAAGTTATAGAAAATGAGAAGGTGAAGATCTTGTGGGTCTTTCAAATACAGACAGATCGTCACTTGGAACACAACATGCCAGATATCACAGTTGTCGAAAACTGAAACATACAATTTATTGACATCGCAATACCAGGAGATGCCAGAGTCAAAGAAAAAGAACTGGAAAATATCATGAAATATCGCTACCTGGCCATTGAAACTATAGGCTATGGATAAAATATGTAACAGTGATACCCATTGTCATCGGGGCACTTGGTACCATATCCAAGAATTTTATAAGATACATTAACAAATTGCAGCTTCCTGCAATAACACCAGCGGAACTGCAAAAAACTGCGCTACTTGGAATATCATACATCTTAAGGTACTTGGTTGATACCTAGGACTCTGGCAGCAACCCGTATCAACCATTAGCACCAGTCAATGGTATTTGTGATGCATTTTTTAATGTTCAGTTGACTGAGTTTCATGTTTAATGAATAAAGTAATGATGATGATGATGATGATGATGATGATCCACCTTAATTAGTGGCAAGAATAATGGAAAAATCACCTGCCCCTGCTTCATTTTTTCAAACCATAAATCATGATGTGTTTTAGGCTGGGTGAATTCTGTCCAAGGAAAAAAGATTTTCTGCATTCCCTGAGAAAGAGAAGGAAGAAATACCAATTAAATATGTCTGTGTCATTTTTTGCTCACAGTTTGAATCTTATTTTTAAGAGGCTAACAGCTCTAGACACAATAAAAAGCCTTGCTTGGAGGCCAACTAAGGAGGTCATCTAATGTGCAGATTTGGTCCAAAAGACTAATAAAGTATACTATAAAAGTTTAGAATGCAGCTATATTGGAAAGGAGGGAGGGAGAGTGTAGGATTATTGTAGCTGTTATTTTATTATTTTCTCCCTAGGCATCATATTTTAAAACATGTAAAACAACAAAGGAAGAAGAATTCAAATTTCATATTCATTTGAAGTAGCTAAAGCCAAACAAAAACCAAAAATTGCTGGATGACCTTGAATGGATTTATATAGGTAGAATCAGGTGCAATTACTATTAAATTGGCAGGAATGTGTGTTAAGTTCTTATATGAATTATATGATGCTAAATGTTACCATGGATATGTAAATTCTCCTATTTTTATTCTGTGTAAGTTGCCAAGGGTAATTTTGAAGGTAAATATATAATAAATATATAATAAATTAATAAACATTTTTTCTGAAATTTGAGGTTCATTCAAATATTCAATAATGGAACCCAGATGATTGCATTAAAATTGATGGAATTAGATCAAACTGGAAAATGTTTGCTAGGAGTTTATGTGATAGAAATCTAGGTTCTGGGGGAAGTTAGAATAAGGAATGCATAGTTCCTTATTAACTCCTCTGGAGTTAAGAATAAATTAAGACTGTTGATAATATGTCCTCTGGTGGTTTGAAATAGAGCTGGTGGTGGAATTAACAATATGGATTTCAGGACATGGAGAGATTTCTCTCAAAGTGTACAGAGGAAGAAACTGAAAACTAGGAAAAGCATGAAAGTGTGCAGCAGGATGAGAGAGACAGAGAGAGAAGACAGAGAGAAGGAGGAGAGAAAGAGAAAAGAAAGAGAAGACAGAGAGAAGACAGAGAGAGAGAAGAGGGAGAGGAAAGAGAGAGGCGAGAGAATGGAGAGAGGAGAGAGAGAAAAGAAAGAGAAGACAGAGAGAGAGAAGAGAGAGAGGAGAGAAAGTGGAGAGAGGAGAGAGAGAAAAGACAGAGAAGACAGAGACAGAGAAGAGAGAAGACAGAGAAAGAGTTGTCCAGAGGGGGCAGAAATGAGTGGCCTGATGGCAGGGAAAAGAGAAAAATAAAAGGTTAGGATGTTAACTGAAAAAGGCAGTCTTAGGTGTTAAGGGAGTACAATAAAAAACAAAACTGTGATGTCCCAAGAAACTGAGATGAGCATCGTGTCCTAGGCCCGAACAGGAAAATCTTTGCCTTTATTCTCTATGAAAAGAAGTGGGCGGGGGGGGGGAGTATTTGTGAATACAATAAATAAAATAAAAGGGAAAAACAAGCAAATGCGTTAGCAGCATTTCCATAGACGGAGTTCCCCTCTCTGCAGCTAATAAGGAGAGGCAGCTTTGGGGAAGAGACTAAGTTGGCACTGCTCGGCCAATGGAGAGGGAAATTCTGGTAGGTTTCACAAGTGAAAAAAACAGCAACACCACACAAAAGATTGATTGTGGTACAGTCGTGGCTTAAGAGCCAAGGAGAAATCAAGAAAAGAGAGATGAGCTTGATTAGACACATAGAAGACATCCAACCCAGAGGCTGGCAGAGGAGAATCAGAAAACTGCAGTTGCCTTATACATTTCACAAACCAGGTGGAAGAGATATTCCATTTCAATATGTACTGGGACTTATTCAGCAGGTGTGGGGGAGAGAGGACAGACTGCCAGATTTTCAGCAAGCTTTTTCTGCAAGATAAAAAGAGATTTATCCCACAGCCTAATGTTTGTAGTGTATGGGTTATTATTTTGTTTGTTTGCTTGTTTGCTTCAGCATGCCGATGATGTTGTCTTGCTGCTCAACTGTCTTGGCTTCCTCTGCCTGTCGTAATTCAAGCAGACTCACTGGAACTTGTTCTTGTGGAAGTTTCAGTGCAGCAAGCAGCCAAAAAAAAAAAAATTTCACTCCTGATTTTGTATCCTCTGTTTGACCTGTAGAAAAGGCACGACAATGGCGGCTGAGTGGAATTGGAAAAGAAAAGGGGAAAAAAAGAAAAGGCTCTTCAATTGTCTTTCCTTATCTCCAGAGGAGAGAAATACAACACAAAAATAGAGGAAGAATAACCTTGCTACCTTGAAGAAAAACAAAGGGGGGAAGAGCACACGAGGATGGCTTATCTTTAGTGGGAAGAATAACGGGTTTGAGAGTGCCAGAGATGACTGAACATTTTATACAGTTACATGTGAACTGCTTTTTTTGAGACAAATGAAACATTTTCTGAAAAAAGTTTCTTCTACTACTATTGATTATTATGGGGAAAAAAACATACGGCTTCTTAAAAAAATGTGTAGCTGCCATTCCAAAAGCTATGAAGAACTAATACAACAAATACTGGAACATTTTGCATCCCAAACCATTAATGATTGCAGAGACTTAGATTTCATGAACACATACCAAACTGAAGAGTCCTTTGCAGAATATGCAGTTGAATCAGTGGTTGTATTCAGCCCGTTCTATCTGGTTTGGGCGAACTGGTAGGGGCGGCTGCGGAAGGCTCCACCTACCTGCCCAGACATCATCACATCCTGGTTTTGACCCTCTGCGCATGTGCGTGCACTCATATAACATTAGCGAACCGGTAGCGAAGGTAAGTGAATACCAGGGGTGAAATGCTCCCGGTTTGGACCGGATCGGGTGATCCGTTAGCAATGGCGGCAGGTAGTTTGGAGAACCAGTAGCAAAAATCCCTGGGCCCCCGGCCCACCCAATCGCCCAGTCGCCACTTCTCCACTTTGCAGCTTGCTGCTTCTTTCGGGCTCACTTTGCTTCAACTGCTGCAATCCATTGCATCAGCTAGCAACTCAATCTGCCTGCCTGCGATCAATCCAATCGGTGAGCAACTCAATCTGCCTGCCTGCCTGCCTGCCTTGTGCCTTCAATTTGGTAAGTAACTAAGTTGGGGTTTTTGGGGGGAGCTTTAAAAAAATAGTTAATTGGGGGGTTTTTTAGGAGTTTTTTTTTATAGACATAGCAATTTAAAGCTAAGGAAGTTTTAAATTTAGCTGCTTTTATCTAAAAATATAAATAAAATAAAATAATAAAATGAAATATTTGTGCAGCTTTCTGAGATTTGGTGTGTTTCTATAGTGTTTCACTCTAACTACACAAACACACAAAATCTCACAAAGCTGTATGCGGCATTTTGTGTGGAAAAAGTGGGAAAGTTGGTTTTTGGTACCTCTTATTGTTTTCTGTACTTTGTTTATTATTTTTATTATTTATTATTATTGGCCACGCCCACCGGGTCACCTGACCACCAAGCCATGCCCACCAATTAAGCCACGCCTACAGAACCAGTAGGGAAAAATTTTAGATTTCACCCCTGGTGAATACCACTCCTGAGTTGAATTTTAAAAGATGTCTGAACCTTGCTCATTGATAAAGGCCTAAATGCTGCATTAAGATGGAAATCTTCATTTTTCATTATTGGTCACAACTGCAAATTTTCAATTAACAAAAAAATATCTACTTATATTTGCTGTTCTTTGGGCTTTCAGATACAAAATAGAATTAAAATGAAACACAGTCATACAAATTAGGATGAATTTTTTTATTTACTTCTATAGAGTAAACAGTCTGAAAAATTCCCTATTGGATCTTTTAACATGTCTTCCTAATGCATCTGTTACAATTTAAGAAGAATCTAGGGGAGACCCAACATGCTTCAAATCTACATGCAAAAATCTCATTCATGATGAATTTATACTTGACAGACATGGTATTATGTGGTGAATGAAATTCATCATACTATCTAAGTATTGGAAAAACTACACACTGGACACTTTAGAGCAGTAAATGGATAAAAGGTGTTTTTTGCAATAACTCATTAATATATCCTACTGAACTCTTTAATGTTTTACTCATCAAATGAGCAGCATTTCTTCTGCATTTTCCCCCAATTTACAGCTTTTCAGCTATATTAAGATCAGATTTAGAAACTACACAATACATTAAGAAAACAGCAGGAATGGAAGATTGTTTTTTGCAGCAGATCATAAAAAATGGATCCAATCACATTTCAAATAGTTGGGCAGCAGATAGGCCAGGAAAAACATTTTCTTTCTTGATGTTTCATGGTTCCCATTTGACTGATATTTTTAATCTGAATTCCTGGTATAACCAGCTTCTTTCTTTTCACTCCGATTATAAAATTGCTAAGCATTAAATTAGGCAAAAGTAAAGGTTCCTTTACCTTTACCTAATTTACCTTTACCGTCACTTAGGCGATGGTGCTCATCTCCGTTCAAAGCCAAAGAAGACGTCTCCATGGTCATGTGGCCGTGGTCATTCAAGCACGAAACACTCCATGGTCATTCAAGCATGAAGCCGAGAACACCAGCCTGAAGATGACGAATGAGACTTCGTCAAAACGTCGCCAAGACACTTCCAATTTTACGCGGGAGAAGACCCGAATAACCAAAAACCAATATTATTTATATGTATACATGTACAATATTATTTATATGTATGCATATACTTTTAATCAGAAAAAAATTGTCATAAACAAGTCCCTACTAGGCAATAATTATTACAAATATTTGTTCAACATCACAAAATTTTGAATTTGATGGATTTCAGGGCAGGAATCAGGGCAGGGGTGAAATCCAGCAGGTTCTGACAGGTTCTGGAGAAACAGCAGAAGAAATTTTGAGTAGTTTGGAGAACTGGCAAATACCGCCTCTGGCTGGCCCCAGAGTGGGATGAGCATGGAGATATTGTAATATCCTTACCCCAGGAATGAGGAGGGAATGGGGATTTTGCAGTATCCTTCCCCTGCAGTGAGGTGGGAATGGAGATTTTGCGGTATCTTTCCCCTGCCACACCCACCAAGCCACACCATGTCCACCAAGCCACACCCACAGAACTGGTAGTAAAAAAAATTGGATTTCACCATTGAATCAGGGATATTATGATAATATTCTTTGTGAATATTCTGAAAAAGAATATTCATTCAATACAAGTAGTCCTTGACTTGCAACAGTTTGTTTAGTGACAAATAAAGGTGATAGTCTGTTTAGTGACCTAAGTTACAACCACACTAAAAAAAGTAACTTATCACTATTTTTCATACTTGTGACCATTGCAGCATCCCCATGATCGCATGGTCAAAATTCAGATGCTTGGCAACTGTTTCATATTTATGACTGTTGCAGTGTCCTGGAATCACGTGATCAGCTTATGCAACCTTCTGACAAGCAAAGTCAATGGGTTTGCCAGGTTCACCTAACAACCGTGTTGCTAACTTAACAACTGCAATGATTCACTTAACAAAGGTCATAAAATTGGACAAGACTCACTTAACAAATGTTTCACTTAGCAACATACATTTTGGGCTCCATTGTGATCATAAGTCAATCACTACCTGTAATTTTTTCTTACATATTTTATGCTTTAAAATTATCAGACATTTCTCTTTAAACATTTCTTTTAACTCACCGCCCATAATTGCATGCTACACCATATGAGTTGCCTGCAATTTACCTCACTGAAGTGTGTGACATTATGGAGGTGACACCGTTTTTCTTGTTAGGGCATCAAACAAGGAGCTTGGTGGCGCAGTGGACTAAAGTGCTGTTAAAGTAGCACTTAGCTGCCAGCTGCCTGCAATTACTGTGAGTTCAAATTTCACCAGGCTCAAGGTTGACTCAGCCTTCCATCCTTCCAAGGTAGGTAAAATGAGGACCTGGATTGTGTGGGCAATAAGCTGACTTTGTATAAAAAAGAACACCGCTTAGGGAGGGCCGAAAGCCCTACTAAGCAGGTATATACAAAAGTATGAAGGCGATTGCTTAACGCATTGTAAGCCTCCCTGAGTCTCCGGAGAAAGGCGGCATATAAATCGAACCAATAAATAAATAAATAAATAAACATTGCTCTGCCCAACTTGCAACTAGCATAGCTGGTGACTAATTACAAGTTTTATTGCTTTGCAATATGAAAAAATGATGTCATCTAAAATTGAAGTTTCTCTATTTATAGAAGAAGTTGTGAATATATCCAAAGGAGTGTTTAAAAGGATATAAGTAAGTCCTTTCCATGAATGGTGAAATAAAGAAGTTAATCATTTACATCTTAGAATTTCTTTTTCCGTTATCATTTTTTATTACATTTCCTTCCATGCTCTTTAGCATCATTTCAGCAATTCATGTCTCTTTTCAAGTTCTAGTTTATTTATCTTTTTACATCTGGATAAGATTTTTTCCATCAAACTCTTTCATAAATATGCACATTTCATCAACTGTAAGTAACTGATTGGCTCCATGTCTTAGGAAAGTATTTGCCAGTTGGGAACAAGTGAAATTGACACTTTGCTAACGCCATGGAACTATGAAAGATTTTCGATTATTTTATTTATTTATTTATTGCTGATTTTAAATACTTCCCAAGCAGGGTTTTTTTTCCCCTACCATTTTTTACATATCATCACTTTATTTTGTTGATTCCACTCTTAAAATAGACTTTTGTCTTGCAGACGACCCAGCAAAGAAGCTGAATCTCCATCTTAACATAAAGAAGCAATTTAAAATAAGTTTGATAAATTGCTTTCTTAACTACAAGATGGAAACCTTGGAATGCTTCTCACATCAGATATTTCTTTTCTTATTAGACATGACTGTAACACTTGAGCAGAAAGCTGGACTTTATTGGTCTTTCTCTTCAATATTTGAAAGTATCATTCCCATTGCTGATTACCTAATTTCCTCAAAACTAAAATCAGAGACAAAAAAGAGAAAAGAAAAAGATTCATTGTAGATTGGGAAGGCCAAGAAATTTAAAGCAGGCCAGTTGACAATGCTGATTGCCAAAGATACCCTAACTATTTTAAACATTGCAGTGAAAATCTTGGCTGAAAACACCCATTGCCAAATGACCCACATAATGCAAGATCAAAATTCCAGAATTCCCCATATCAAACAAGGGGCTGTTCATTAGTTATTAATGCAGAAGGGGGAGTGCACAAAAATATAGCTGTGGGTTCAAGTGTTTGAGGAATAAGGAATAAGGACTCCTGCCTTGGGCAAGGAATTGGACTAGAAGACCCCCAAGGTCTCTATGATTCGGTGATTCCACGTTATAACACAACCTTTACCAGGGAAAAATACATATAAATTGCATTTCTGATTTTTGGAAGAACATACAGTATCTAAAAGTGCATAATGGTTATAAATTTCAAGCTATAGACCAGTGGTGGGATTCAGCCGGTTTGCACCAGTTTTGATGAACCAATTGTTAAATTACCCACCATCGCTATCAAAGTGGATCCTGGACACTGCATTATACTGCAATGGAGAAATGTGCAACAGAGCAGCTGCGTGAGGAAAGGAAAAGGCTGCTTTCCCTCTTTCTTCTCCCTGCTCTTCCTCCTCCTTCACTTGTGCCGGCTGCTCTGTTGCCCATTTCTCTGTTGCAGCGCAGCACCCAGGATCCACTTTAATAGCTGGGGATGGTGGTAATTTAACAATTGGTTCGCCCAGGGTCAGGTTGGGCCATGCCTCTCATGACAGCCAACCTGACCCTGGGCGAACCATTTGTTAAATTATTTGAATCCCACCACTGCTATAGACCTAGACTAGATTGGTAGATAAGCATAATCAACTGGAGGTAAAAGGTTTAGAGCAAGGAGATTGAACATATGTGTTTGAGACTCTTTTCTCTGACCTGCCAAAAAGAATTGTTAGGCAAATTCTTATTGGCCAATAAATTCCTTTCCTGGAATTTTCCTGGAAAAACTAGGTTAGTCCTATCGTGGTCAATATTGGCATAGAAGAGATCTGTCAAACCGTGCTCATCCAATTTCTCAGCTCTGATACCTTGAGGTTTCTGTTCATCTGTGATTCTTGCATTCCACCCCAGATCACCCCAATGATGCCCTTGATGTGATTTCTCGCTGCCTGGAGGCCGTGCGGGTCTGAATGGGGAGAAATAGGCTCAGACTCAACCCTTCCAAGACTGAGTGGCTGTGGCTTCCGGTGTCATAATATAGTCAGCTGGTGCCATCGCTGACTATTGGGGTGAATCCTTGCCCCCCACAGAGAGGGCTCGCAATCTGGGCGTCCTCCTGGACACACGGCTGTCTTTAGAAGAGCATATGACAGCCGTGGCCAGGGGGGCTTTTTATCAGGTTTGCCTGATTCGCCAGTTGCAGCCCTTTCTGGATAGTGATGCCTTGTGCACGGTCACTCATGCCCTTGTCACCTCCCGACTGGACTACTGTAATGCTCTCTACATGGGGCTCCCCTTGAAGAGCACCCGGAGGCTCCAACTGGTCCAGAATGCAGCTGCGCAGGTGGTTATGGGCACAACTCATTGTGCCCATGTGACCGCCCTCCTGTGCGAGCTGCACTGGCTCCCAGTGGTCTTCCAGGTGTGATTCAAGGTGCTCCATGGCATTGGAACTGGGTACCTTCGAGACCGACTTCTGCCAACAGTAGCCTCCCACCGGCCAGTCCGCTCCCACAGAGGGGGTTCCTCAGGGTGCCATCGGCCAAGTTACGTCAGCTGGCGACACCCAGGGAGAGGGCCTTCTCTGTGGGAACCCCTGCCCTTTGGAATGAACGGCCCCCAGAAATGCATAAGATCTCCGACCTCTGTGTATTTCGCTGTGCCCTCAAAACCTTGTTGTTCCGCCAGGCTGGGCTATCAATGTAATGATTTTAACTGGATGTTTTAAATTCGGGGTTTTAAATTTGGGGTTTTATATTTGAGCCGAAATTATTTAATAATTTTAATAATTTTTAATTTATGTTTGTCTTTATGCTTTTAATAGGCTGTACGCTGCCCTGAGTCCTTCGGGAGAAGGATGGTATAGAAATATTATTATTATTATTATTATTATTATTATTATTATTATTATTATTATTATTACCATATGTTGATTATATCTTTGTATACTTTCTAGAGAGGACCAGTGATCCTTCCCTTAGTCCTAGTCCTAGTACTTAGGACTAGTAATGGCGTGAAATATAATTTTAATTTTAAAAAATGTTGGTAAAGGTTAACTTGTTACAAAGCAAAGCACTACTGTGTAGACTTTTTATTTGAAAGAATGCCTCTGGATCCCACCCAGGCCTCATTAGTCTGGCATTTTTTAAAAGAGAATGATTAATGGGGTTGATATGGAGCATGCTTTTGCTGTTTTCATTCCTTTAACAATAAAGGCTGGAATTATATTAAAAGAAAAAGAAAGAAATCTATTGCATCTCTTACATCAATGCGGAGCCACTTTATGCAAAAAATTGAACACGTATTATCAGTTCAAGAATATAATTGGCATGTCGCCCTATCTATTGTAAACAAATCATTTTTTTGCTGTGTTCTGTGTTAAATAAATCCCCAATTCTTCATATAATGATAAATTTCCTATGTGTGGCATACAATTCAAACTCATATTCGTATCTGGCTGGGGAATTCTGGGAGTTAAAGTTGCCAAGGTTGAGTAACACTGCTATAGAGTTTAACGTATTCAATTCTGTTGAGAAATATGTTTCTTCTCTACAATCAGTTATCTATGTCCTCTATTTCAGGATATTACATGCCATTCTTTCTCCCCTCTCCTTCCAAACATCAATCCTCATGTACATCATATTGGTGTGTATATGTAAATACTTCTTTGTTTGGTTGATTTTTCTTCATAAGGGTTAACTCAAAAGCCAAGGAAGATTCAAAAGAGATGGTTTGGGTAAACAGCCAGCTGCAAGGCCCTCCACTGATAAAAGAATATTTGTAGCTCAGGCTGAACTGTGGAGTCCTTGATGCTCTCTGATCTTGCAAACATTTACAGACTTTTCTTGCAGATGTTACCAAACTAGGTAATACCATCAGTGCTAAAAGTCTTGTCAGTTCACAGAAAAGTCATTAAGAAAATGAAATCTTCTCCCAAAGACATTTCAGGGGAGATATATATATATATATACACATACACATACACATACACATACACATACACATACACATACACATACACATACACACACACACACACAATAATTCTGTGGCTGAAATTCCCGTAATCTCATCTCTGTTAGTTCAGTGTGTTTTGTTAACAAAGGCTCTTGTTAACATTACTTTCCATCTGAGGCAATTGCATTTCTGATTTTGCACCTGATTTTACAAATTCCCCTTCTTCGCTGCAGATGGATCACTGTGGCAACGTAAGACTTTATGCTCTGAAAACAATTTTTTTTTAAATATATGTATTTTCTTGTTTGTTTGTTTGTTTATATTGTCTCTGCACTATGAGTGGTGCACTAGAGATTATAAGAGTGCAGTCTCAAATTTTACATCAAAGAAAGAGAAGTGGAAGGAAGTGGAGGTAAAGAAAACTGAATAGGAATGCAGGCAATACATGATTCCATTATAAACAAAATTGTGTTCAGAAACCAAAGATTTGTGCCAAGGCTACAAGAAGAAAATAGATTTTGAGAAGGGATTCCAATCAAGCAACACAGTTGGTATCATCTAATTCTTCTGGAAGACACCAGAAGAGCTTCTTAGGATGATACAGGCTCAGGCTCTTAATAGGTTATATTTTAATTGTAGAAGTAATTAGAACTACATTCTATCTGGTTTATAGTTCTGCTGATTATTTTTATGTGCCTTCAGACACATAACAGACACCTCTTTCCAAGCCTAAAGGACTGGCCGTGTGTTTCTGCATGTTGATTACACTGCAGTGCAGTCCTCTGGATGCTTTTTCCTAATAAATTCATGGGAGACAAGATAGAGCTGAAGCACCAAGAAACTAAGAAAATAGGTCAGAAAAGGAACTTCAGAATAGCCCTTGGTAGTACTGTCCTTCTAGAAAGGACCATTGTAATATTGTTCTCTTGACTCCCACATTTATCCAGGCTTTTGTCAGGAGGTCGGCATAGCACCCCAGCAATCACAAGTAGCTGGATTCAGAAATGTTTTATAGTTAAAAATGGAAATATGTTTACCTAGTTTTCTCTTCATTTCAGAGTTACACAGAGCTGCTTTTAGGACAAATCTTCAGTGCTCAGCAAAGTGGATAGGGAATTCAGGAAAAAAATAAGTATTAAGTAATATCAGGTCTCAAAGCAGAGAGAATATATAGATGAAGATGCCATATCAGGGAACAGGATTTTACACAACTTCTACAGCAGTCAAATGGTGCTTCTGATGGCCAATATCACTGCTAAATGCATATAAATCTACATTATAGTAGTAGATTTTCTCTTCCCTCTGCTAGGTTTAGACAGATCGAAATGTGGTCCTTTTAGTCCCAGTATAATAATGATCCAGTTGCTGCTTCTGTTGCAGCACTAGCCAGGTGATCTACAATGACACCCAAATCAGTGATGAGACACTTAAAAGAAATAAAGGAGTTGCATTCCCTAGGTAAATTATCCATCAGAATGAACAAATAAAGCTATTTATTTTTTTAACCCGTGTGGTAGAGCAGTTAAGGTATTAGACTGGTGCTGGAGAGCCCCAGTTCAAGCCCACTGTTAGGCATACAAGCTCTCTGGATGGCTCTGGTCCAATTCCATTCTTTTAGCTCTAACTTCCTCAGAGGAATGTTGTGTAGAAAAATAGTTTATGTTTGCCATTTTGAGCTCCTGGAGGAAAAGCAAGATACAAATCGAATTAATAAGCCAAATGGATAGCAGATTCAAGCGGTCAATATCATCTAAGCACAACAGGAGTTGATAAGCCATACACAATATCTTATTGAAGAACCGTGTATGGGATACCCCAAGGCAATACTCTTGATTCAAATTATCCACATTTGTGGATTTTTTTTTTAAGTCAGACTGTAACCACTTTCGCTTAATTGCTAGAGAAACTACAGTCTTCCTAGGGGAGGACTTTATTACCTCTGGAACCAGATGGCAATCCCAGTCATTCTCTTACAGTTAATTGTTTTTCTTTCTATTTAAATTGATTGTTTTACATTGGGTTGTTTGCCACTTGGGAAGCTATTGAATCTGACAGTAGAATAAAAACATTGGGAGGGGGGATGGATTTTCCAGCTGCATCCTGCTTTGCCATGGCTATTAAAGAAAATGTCCCATAAGGAGCAAGTCCAAGAACAGCAGCAAAGGAGAAAAGGAACTTAACATGAGTTTATATGTTTAATTATAAGTGTTATGACCTTCCCAATTTTTTAAATACTTGTCATAATTCTTGTCTAACCCAAATACTTTTGAATGTTTCTATCTTCCTTTCCCATTCTCTCTACTTGATTCTTCTGAGACAGGTAGTCTCAGTAGTATGATTTTCCGGGCTACATAAATAAAACATCAGAGATTTGCCCTAAGATTCATGTATGTAACATTTTTTTTAAAAAAAATGAAAAGATGTAAACTGCCTCAAGATTTATTTTAATAGGAAATACTATAGATGTGCTTTAAATAAATAAATAAGTATACATTAACACTCAGTATTGAAGATTGATGATCTGTTGTTTGAGCTTTTTATTGAAATAAAGCCACTTCTTTTAAAAAATGAATATGCCCTGCCAGTATAGCAAGCTATTGTCTCTGTTCTCATTATTGGTTCTCTTGTGCTTGGCTTGAGATGAAACAACATCAAATAGAAATACAGGATTTTTTTTCCTGTTTTTCTTTTCCAGGATGACATAAAACCTGCCTTTTTTATTCCCTTTACCTTGAAAGTCACTATATGGCATTAATCTATGCACAACTACAATTGCCACTTTTTAGTCTTATTGCTTAATTATTGTAAGGTTGTCTGCTTTTTCTTGTTTTGCTTTCCCTTTTTGTCTGACTGCATGTATAATTTATCTTAATTTAAAACTGAATGCTCTCAAAGATATAACAGATTCCATAAAGAAGCTAATTTTGAATGTCAAACATAGAGCTACTTGAAGGGCTTTCAAAGCAGGGCATTCTCTGAAGAAATTGGTACTTTTGGAAAACACTATAGCAAGCTGCTCTTTAATGAATCAGAGGAGGCAGAATCCTCAGAGATGCCAAACTAAACTGGAGATAACGAAGAAAGCAAGCAAGAAGGTGTCAGCTGGAGACATGGCAGACTCAATGGAATTTCCATTGGCTGAAAGTCTTTGCATGACATGTTGAAATTTCACCTCAGAAATGCACGCAGAGGGGATTCAAGATGGGTCTGACTGGGTGAAACACCGATTATTTTTTTAAAAAATGAGAAGAATTCTCTAGGTGTCCAATGTTTGTTGTTGTTAACTCCCCAGATATTGCCTGATGCAAAAAAAAAAAAAAAAAAAAAAAAACAAAGAACCACAACCCACATCTCATGCTGTGTCTATCAATCTTAGGAACCACAAAATTGGTGGGATTATCCATTGACCCTGTTGTTTGCAAAGCTTTATGGTATAAAAATATTTCACACAAAGAAACACAAACGTACAATTTTTCTAGAAAAGTGCTGCGTCCATATATGCATGCATGCAAAAATAACATGGTCATGCATTTGCAACATGGTCTTGGATTTCTAGAAAACCAACGATTGTTTCAGAAGTAATAGTAACTAGAAATAGACTTAAAACTCTAGCTCATTGATTTGTTTCTAAAAGCCTTGCTTTTATATCCATAGTTAAAAATCTGGCTCTTTCCACTGTAATCTTAGGATTTTTCATCTGCAAGTAACATTTTTACATATTCATTTACCATTTAGATTTTAAATTTTAAAATAAGCCAAGTAACTTCCTGAAGGAGATTGTTATAAAATTCACACTATAATATGATATGAGCCACTGTTTCAGGATCAGTGCCATTACAAGGACAAAACCTTTGAGAGAGAGGTTTTTTTTTTTAAAATCTACCATATAGCATATTTTGATCACAACATATTTAATCTGGTTTTTGAAAAGGCTATTATTTATCTTCTAAAAAATAAAGTACTCAAATACTTAGGGAGTTGAATAATACATGTATAATTAATTCCAAATGTTGCAAGTGAACATGATACTTTGGCTTTGGCCATTTATTTCTGTACTGAATTATCCAATATGCTTTGTCTGATATAATGAATTGCTGATGTCATAACCACAGAGAACAAATAATCAGGGTCAATGCCAATCTGACTAATCAGTTAAAAAGCTATATTTTGTAAATAATAATAATAATAATAACAACAACAACAACAGGTTGAAGATAAGCAGCAAGAAAATATCACAAAGTACCGGGACTTGCAAATTGAAGTTGAGCGACTATGGAAAAAGAAATCGTGTGTTGTCCCGATTGTAACTGGAGCCCTTGGAGCAATACCCAAAGGGCTACCCCGCTATTTAGAAATTCTAAATTTACCGGACTTGAACATTTTGACTCTACAAAAAACCACCTTACTCAGAACAGCTTACATCCTCCGACGATACCTTAACAGTTCCTAGGTCCTTGGTTAGGACTCGAGCTGCTGAGCTATTAACCAGCCTCAAAGGCTGTGAATCTCACTAAAGATTAAATAATAATAATAATAATAATAATAATAATAATAATAATAATAATAATAATAATAATATGATAGGGTACTTTTCAGGTATAGAATCCTTAAATTCAAATGTGAAACTGGGGTTGTAACTCTATTCTATAGTATATATTAAATATTTAACTTGTTAAACTGTTTTATCCAAAAACAAGTTTAGATTATGTTTTTAACTTTGTTTTGGGATCTTCTGGCTGTATTGATTGATAGCAACTAGAAATGAGTGGCAATGCTGTCACCCACATCTGAACTGTTTTGATTTCAATTATTCTATTTATAAAGAATTTGTGAATTGTGATATGTTCTAATTGAATTGAAGTTTAATCCTCTGTGCTGACCAAACTCAAAACTGTGTTTGCTAAGTTACGTCTGCTACTTTGTAAATATCAAAATGAATAAGACAGTTTGGATATAAACATAAGGGCTCAAAGAGACATTTTGAAAGTAATGCACTCAAAACTTTACTCCTGAAGCCATAACTCTTAGGTTTTTCCTTCTCCGTTTTTCTTTTTTGGTCCCATTTATGAGAAATTGTGGGGTTTGATTAATGCTTATGAAACAAAATGAAATAGAATTCTTACCCATTGTTGCCGATAACCCTGACTAATTTCCATTCTATCCCTCTTTTCTTGAATAATGCATTATTGTTGCTTTAGTGGGCCATGACAGCTCAGCTTTCTAGGGGCATATCATGAAGGCCTGTTCTTTGACATCTCGAATGCACAAACATCAATCATTCTACATCACTGCCAAAGACAAGTTTGTGATTAATGTGGGTTATGCTGTCTGCATGGTTGGATTATTTTTCCAGCTAAATGCTACACTGCTCATCACAAAGCATAAAAAATACTATCCTCATTATTAGCTTATTATTTCAACATGGACCTTTTCTGGCAACAGCCCCCCAACCTGTATTTAGCTGCAATATTTCAGGCTGATGTTCAAGGGACCTTCTATAGTTTACTAAATGTTCATAAAATTCCTCAGTTGGTACATAATATTCCTCATTCAGCACTGAAATATTGACTAACATATGGAGTGATTTCTGACTTGCAGATAGATTGTAGTATTACTGCTTCAGAAAGATGAGCTGAGTAAACCTCTCAAAGAATGTATATGAAAGCTTTGTGTATTCCAGTTGGAGCTTATGGAGTCATATGTTACCATCAATATGTACATCAGGAGTAAGTAAGCTTATTTTGCTAAAGTCTAAATTCCCTTGAAAGTAATTTCTCAGAAGTTGCATGGTGTCTAGGAACAAAGGGAAATCTGGAAACATCCCATGATTTTCCCCCTTTTTTTCTGTCAGTATCTTCTCACTTTGCTTCCCACATCATCCTAAACCTAGCATCCCACACCATGCTGTATGATGTGTCGATTACAAAATATAACTTCAGCCAGAACTTTCCATTTTTATATGAATGTGTGTTTTGATTATGTGCCTTCAAGTCAGTCTTGACTCCTGATGACTATACGGATAAATCTCTGCTGTTTTCTTAGCAACATTTTTAGAAGTGGTTTGCCATTGCCTTCTTCCTAAGGGGCTGAAAGAGTGTGACTGGCCCAAAGTCACCCAACTAATTTCTAGGCCTTGGGTAGGCCTAGAATTCACTCTCCCAGTTTTTAGTGTAATGTTCATACATAGTTACATGTCCATAGTTTGCATTTACATATAGAAGCACTCATCCATTTTTCTTTTTTCTTTCACTTTTTTAAAATTTTTCAGCCATAGGTTTTGCAGATAACTTATTAAGACTAATACCACCTTATGATAACAATCCATGTCCTCCAAAAGATGACCAAAAGAAGCAGTGAAAACAGGTAGACATTCCTACTGAGTTCAAAAGACAAAGTACAGATTGCTGTGACTAAGCTTGTATTTCTAAAGTTATGCTCCCCTGTTTAACACATCTTAAAAATGTGACAGTACCTAATGGACCTTGGGTGTTCTCAAAAATGCTATGCAGGCTCATATCAGGTTAATATTTAGATAGAAGACCAACAGAAAATCCCAAGACTATAAGACAGATGTTGAAACTGAAAAGGCATCTTGGAAGAAGACAACATGATTTGCCCGTATACTCACCAAGAGTTCATCTAAAGGGAGACTTCAGTTATCTTGGTCAGATCTCCAGTCTCATGAGCTCACCTTCCTGTGTCCTGGTCCTGTGCCTATGTATGTGTCTCATTATTCCTGTTGAGATAAGATAAACATACAACTCTTTTCATTGAATGGATTGAAGACTTGATTGTACTTCCTAACTTTGAGCCAATTGCTGATAGACTTTCATTTTTTGTACAAATGACACTCATTTGTACAAAATATATTAGGTTTAAAAAATGAAGTTATATAAATGTATTAAAATATATATCTACCTGAATAATAACTTCATTAAATAACTTTATATAGTATTGTAGCAATTTACTGCTAGAATCATATATTATAGCCTTTTTACTTTTTTTTTGTTGCATCTTTACTTCTTTTTTAAAAAAAGAAGTGAGAAAATGTATTTGTTTTTCCTTTTTTTGACAGTGTATGTCTTCTTCATTTCTTTCTTTCTCTCTCTCTCCCTCCCTCCTTCCATATCTCTCTATCTCCCTCCCTCCCTCCCTCCATAACTTTCTTTCTCTCTTTCTCTCTGTGTGTTATTATTTTAAAAGCAATAAAAGAATATTTTTTTAAAAAATATTCCCCTTTTGGGATGGTTCCACTGACAAATTCCATTGCTATCTTCTATTTGCACAAGATAAAGAAAAGGCTGTAATAGATAAGCCCGTGCAGAAGCTCAGAAGATGGGTCATAGAGTGGAACATTTTTCTGAAATAATCCAGGCTGCAGCTCCTACTATTTAGGGTTGCCCATGGTTTCTGCCTGCCACTTTCTTTTTTGCTTCCAGCAGCAATTCTGATGGGAGGATATGAGAAAGGACAGGATATATGATGAGTCACCTGGGGATGCATAAAATAACACCCAAGGATGATAAGGCCCACTGGCTGCAAAATTGTCCAACTGCATCGGAATCCCCTAAATTGATTCTAAGTCCCTAAGAGACAAACCTACAAATCAGAAAGTCCCTGGAGCAGATCTATCTTTTAACATGAGCTTACCAGCCAGCCTTAGGCAAATCAATCTCCTGCATCTCACAGCAACAGCTTCCCTTCTGTGATATGGAGATAACAGGGCAGGCCATTTGACAGGAATGTCACAAGGATTGTAACAGATCATGTGCTTTGTAACAATCTAAAATATATAAATGTTAAGTAAGGCACTGAAGTTCCATGTTCCTAGTATAGGATTATTTCACAGTGCAAACACAGATAAAATAGTAGGAGCTTTCTTTATCTATAATTGTATTATTTTGCAGTTACTGCATTCACATTGCCATTATTCTGAGTCCTTTACAGGCAGTTCCTACACTGAGAGAAGACAAGCAAGTAGGGCCAAATTTATTGGCTCAATACCACAGGCTAAATGAATTGTAACCTACTGCAAGATTCCTGGATAGTTACTTTAGACTATATATGTTAATTAAAGAAAGTGTGAGAGGCTGCTTCATCCACAGATAATATTTTTTCTGCAACAAATCTGACAGATTGTGTGATGTGCAGACAATTGTTGGTATAAGCTGTGAGCTCCTCCTTCTAATCAAGAGTCTTGATTAGAACAAAGTATCTGAAGACATAGAGCAGGCTACAACTTAGCCCTCTCTTTCAAACCTGCTACTGAACTTGCAAAGAGTGGAGCGATTTTTGGCATCTGTTTGTTTATAAAATTGGAGTTTATATAACCCCATTCAAATGACTCTAGTTTAACATTTTATCATGTCTAGTTTATCATAGCAGTAAATTAAGGAATAGATTCCAATAAAGGGGAATATTTGTAGCTCAAGGTTGAAAGGAGGGGTCCTTGTGCTCTCTGAGCTTACTTGTTTTCTTACAGACATTTCATTACCCTAACTGGGTAACATCATCAGTACTAGTAAGGAGTGTTGTTTGTTGTCATTTTATATTCTGGTGTCTTGCTTGTTTATGTGGGTGGAAGCGGTCTTAGAAATTATTTGGCTGAGCTGTTTACTGCTGGCTCTTTGGTAGTTTCTGGAGTATTGCTTACTTGATGGTTGTTCTGAAGTTAACCTTGGAGTTAATCTATGCTGACCTGAGTGCTAATTACTGGTGTAGAGGTGCTGGAGTCTTTTTCTCTTTTGGGCTGGTTGTCTCTTTTGCATAGTAAGGAACGGATTTGCTACTCTTTCAGTTCTATGAGAAAACCTTTTATATGTAGTCATCAATTTACAGCCGCAATTGAGCCCAAAATTTCCATTGCTAAGCAAGGCAGTTGTTAAGTGAGATTGATTGTTTGATTGATTGATTGATTGATTCAATTTATATGCCGCCCTTCTCCGAAGACTCAGGGCGGCTTACAATGCGTTAAGCAATAGCCTTCATACTTTTGTATATACCTACTTAGTAGGGCTTTCGGGCCCCCCTAAGCAGTGTCCTTTTTTTATACAAAGTCAGTTTATTGCCCCCACAATCAGGGTCATCATTTTACCTACCTCGGAAGGATGGAAGTCTGAGTCAACCTTGAGCCTGGTGAATTGCCCTATTTTATGACCTTTCTTGCCACTGTTGTTAAGTGAATCATTGCAGTTGTCAGATTAATAATGTTGTTAAGTGAATCTGACTTCCCCATTGACTTTGCTTGTCAGAAGGACACAAAAGCTGATCACATGATCCCTGGACACTACATCTGTCATAAATATGAACCAGTCACCAAGCATCCAAATTCTGATCATGTGATCAAGGGGATGCTACAATGTTCATAGGTGTGAAAAATGGTCATAAGTCACTTTTTCAGTGCTGTTGTAAGTTTGAATGGTCACGAAATGAATAAGTCGAGGACTTCCTGTACAGATATATGTGTGAAAATGCAACTGAAAATTCTAAGCAAGTCAGGTCCAGTTCAACCAAATCTAGACCATCTTGTTTGTTCCAGGTTTCAGCTAAGACAAATATAAAAAGAAGGGCCTATAGAGTGAGAAGAGCAGAGGTGTCAAACTCGATATCATTGAGAACCGCATCAGGGTGTTTGACCTTGGAGGGCTGGGGGCATGGCATGGTGGGCATGGCCAGGGGTGGGTGTAGCCATGGTGACCATGACACAGGACTCATGTTGGGGGCACCGGTGATGGCCAAGTGCTAAGGCAGGACTTCCCTGAAATCCTTCCTCATTCTCATTATAATCTCCTTCCATCTTTCCTTCCTTTCTTCCTTTTCTTCTTTTCCTTTCCCTCTTCGTTCTCCTTTCTTCTTCCTTCCCCTCTTTCCTTATTTTTCATTCCTTGGTCTCTTCCCTTCTTCCCATCTTTCCTTCTTTTTGTTTGTCTTTCCTCTTTCCCTTTCTCCTTTCCTGTTCCGTGCATTCACAGACACAAAAAGAGAAACATTTCTCCTTTTGTTTTGTTTTTAGTTTGTTTTGATAGCCCTCTGCCAGTGAAAATGAATTTCTATCTCCCACCCCACTCCCAAGCTCCATTTTCTCTAGCAGAGGCACTGTGAGCCAAGCCTTTGCAGATCTAAGCACCCCATGAGCAGAACCCAGCCCATGGGCCTTGAGTTTGATACCCATGGAGTAGAATAAGGCTGATATCTCATGTACATTTCAGCCAGGTAGGTATGTTTCAGCAATGACCACTTCCTGCATTGAATTTTTTAACTGTCATGAAATTCCCCCTTAGTCCATGTCCATTCTTACTAGTTTGGCTTACAATTGCGATACAATATTTAGTTCAATTATTGGAGTGGGCAATATTTAGTTCAGTTATTGGAGTGGGCAATATTTAGTTCAATTATTGGAGTGGGCAATATTTAGTTCAATTATTGGAGTGGGCAATTGTGCAGTAAATAGGCTGTAATATTTGAAGTATTGTGCATACTATACCATTCGAGAGACCAAGGAAAAATAGCATGTTTTCATCCAATGTTGAGCTATTGGATCTGGGGTTCAGAAAGTTGGGATGACTTCTATATGTGTTCTCTGTATTTCTTTGATTCCATACAGCAGATGTGTGGATTTTTGTAGCTCAGATTTGTTAGATCTCATCAAGTGGGAAAATGACCCAGTAGACAAAGAATGTGTGGATTTAGTGGGCTCTTAGTGGACTTAAAGGATGAATGAATGGCTGAGCTAAGAATCAATAAACAACTTAATTCCTTTCCAAAGTGATGTCACTCATAAGCTAAGCACTGGCTTGTAAGGGAAAAAAAACAATAGATAAAATGATGCCAGGAGAGCTGAAGAAAAAGCAGCATAGGCAAGTCAGCAATTTGCCACCTTCTTTATCCCATCATTCTGCTGGAAACCAGGGGTGAAATTCAAAAATTTTCCCTACCGGTTCTGTAGGTGTGGCTTGGTGGGCGTGGCAGGGAAAGGATACTCCAACATCTCCATTCTCACCCCTTTCTGGGGCCAGCCAGAGCCAGTTCTCCAAATTACTCAAAATTTCCACTACCGGTTCTCCAGAACCTGTCAGAACCTGCTGAATTTCACCTCTGGTGGAAACTTATAGTTTTTGAACAGATGGGTGGTTTTCCAAACAAGGATTGAGTTCAATTACACCTTTTTAAATATTAAACGTATTGAATTGATTTAGTTTATTCCTAATAATAACAATGGTGTAGAAAAGTGACATTTTGCTCAATGTCTTTCCAAGTTCTATTTTTTTTTATTGAAAAAGTTTTACAATACAATTTTAATATTCCCCCCAACCCCCCCCAACAACCACCCCTCCCCTCCCCCCTCGCCCTCCCCCTTCCCCCCCCCGACTTCCACTATTAAACAATCATATATTACAATCAGCAACCGACAACTTTTTAGGTGAGATCTAGCTAACAATATAACGAATTTAAGCTTAAATAGTACAAAAAATATTCTAAACTTGTAAAATCTATTACTCCCTTAGCCAAATATATAACCACATGAATCATTTATAAAAACTCATAAAAAATCTTGCATACTAAATATAACACTTATCTTTAAAGAAAAATAATAAAATAATTTTGAGCATCTCAAGTTCTATTTTTTTAATACCTGAAAAGTTAGGGATAATGACTGGTAATTTGAGAGTTGAGCTCAGGAGAATACTTGGAATGAAAGATTTTGATTTGTACATAAATCTCAACAGTTTTTTTTTTATCTTATTTATTATTCTGAAGAAAATCATTGTGATAATATCTCACAGCCCAGGATTGTGAATATCATGTTTAGTTTAGTTTAGTTTAGTTTATTCAAATTTGTATACTGCCCTATTCCCCAAAGGGACTCAGGGCGGTGAACAGCCGGTTTAAAATACAATGTCATACAAAAGTTAAAAATTAAAATAAATTAAATAATTAGGCTAAATCAAATTAACATCCAATTATAAAAGACATTTAAAAACCCAGTATAAAACCCATTATAAAGGGAGGTTTAAGCCAGGCTTAAACCTGGCTTAAACCTCCCTCCATGTAGTCACCCAAACATACATACTGTTCTTTTTAGATAATATTAGCAAGACCTATTATCTACTTAGGTGCCCCAAGAACTTGAAGATGGGCACCTAAGAAAATTTCTTCCAAACACAGTTGGCTAACATGGGAAACTGAAGAAGTCCACATCTCTCTAGATCAAGGGTATCAAATTCACGGCCCACATGCCAGATGCATCATGTGTTGGCCACTCCCGCCCCCAGTTTAGAGAAGAGGAGGAAGTCACAATACATCACATGATAACAAAGTGACGCCAGAGGTTTGACACTCCTGCTTTGACCAAGAGAATTTGCCAACCACTGTCATTAACCTCACTACTTAGCTCTAAGTAGGAGAGAAACCTAGAAATACCATTATACATATTTAGTCAACACTATAGGCTGCACATATATCCTGTAGAAGGATTGTTAATTTTTAAATGATTGGGTAAATATTGGGCAGATACAAAGAAACCTTTATGTACCATCACTTTGTGTACCAGAACAACTAGACACAAGAACAGAATGCCATTACTCTGCTAAACAAATAATTTCCTCAACACTGTCAAACTATTTACTAAGTCTGCACTACTATTAATCTTCTCATCGTTTCCATCATCCATCTCCTTCCACTTATGACTGTATGACTGTAACTTTGTTGCTTGTACCTTATGATTTATATTGATATTGTTTCCTGATTGCTTATTTGTAACCTATGACTATCATTAAGTGTTGTACCTTATGATTCTTGATGAATGTATCTTTTCTTTTATGTACACTAAGAGCATATACACCAAGACAAATTCCTTGTGTGTCCAATCACACTTGGCCAATAAAAATTCTATTCTATTCTATTAACAGAAATCTAGAGGCAGGAAAGTGGAGGAATTCAGTATGATTTATTGCCTGAATTATCTCATATGCCTCAAAATGAAAGTAGTAACTTGTCTTATTTCCTATTAAGAAAAGAAAATCACAAGAAGGCACCATCTGTTGTCAGTTGAATCATTTCCTTTGAAGTCCCAAAATCATCATGACAACCATCTTTTGCTTAATCCTATCAATTTTGTCTTAGATTGCCCCATCCTTATCCATATATCTACTAAAACATTACCCAGCAGCTAAGAAAAAGGAAATTAATATAAGGTTGAAGCAGAAAATATTGACTTTTAAATTAAAAGCAAGCCCAACCCCCTTGCATAGTTTCAAAAATATCCAGCCCAGGCAGAGTAACATATATTGGGCATGGAAAATCAGAAACAATTACTTTATTGTTCCATGTACAGTATTTCCTGAATGCATGGCAAATGTCAAAAGAAGACTAAAACTGAACTTTAAACACATTCTAGATATAGCCCTTCATTTCTCATGACTGTCATTTTATAGCATGACTTCTTTAATTTAAACTCACTGCTTCAATACAATTTCTGCAAAGGAAAATCTGTTTTCTTACTTTTACTCTCACTCCAGTGTATTCTGCTGATTAAGTTGACTATTAACAGAATTGTTGGCTCAGTCTACTCCAACCTTCCCCACCTGGTACTGGCTGGGGAATATTGTTACAGTCCAAATTATCTGAAGAGCATTAAGTTGTAGAAGTCTGTTTTATTCCTGAATTCTTATAAAGTACCTTGATAGATCATTTTACCAGAGTGTCACTTGAGAGGTTTGTTCTCCTGCAGATTGCTAATTTATTATATGGGGCATGTTTTGAATATACCCAGCTTTTATTCAATTACACTCTAATTCTTCTTCGCATTGTGGAGTGGCTCCCTTTATTCCCTTTATTTTACATAAGCAGCAGTAAATCAAAATCTTTTTGCATCCTGTTTCATTAAAAACTGATTTCTGTTTTTCCTTGTTGTCCAAAAACAAATTGGTTTAACATAGTCCTCTAAATGCCTTCGTTTAACAGATGCTGAGAATACTTTATTTTACAGTTTTACTTTTTTTTTCCTTGTAAAAAAAGAAAAACAAAAGCATAATCTTGACAGAGAAAGGCTCTTACAAGGATAAACCAATGTTGCCATGAGGGGAAGCAAGTTAAAAAATATGCAAAGCCACATTTTCATACAAATGCTGCAACGTCTTATGTATTGGTATAAAATGTTAAAACATACGAAACTAAGGGATGCATTTGCATAATTATGTCACTATGCATGTCATTATTCGGAAGTCATCACAGTATGCTTTGTATCCCTGTGTTAAGGGCCCTGCCTAATCCTTGGCTTTACTATTAGCTGACTAATCATCCTGGCTGCTATTTATAGTTATAGTTCATTTTGGGGTTATAGTTGTTAGATCGGCGCAGGAAAGAAGATGTGACCAGCAGAGTTCAAGTAACAATGTTTATTAACGAGAACTGAACTGGCGCTGCGCTGCCGGAGCTCTCCTTATATTTGCTCCGGCAGAATCCCACTGACAAGGATTCAAATCTCCCGCCGAAGGATCTTCAGCCAATCCCCAGCGGATGTCCTTATAAGGACATAACACTCCTCCCCTCTAGTTCTTAGTCAGTCAATCAAGGTAGGAAGTCACTCAGGTACACAGGACGTCTACGTGTTCGCGTAGACCTGCGCAGTTCATACCCTGGTTGGGCGCTCTCCCGGACGGAGGGTGCTTCCTCGGCTCGGGGCTTCCTCCCTGGTGCCGGGCTGGATCTGGCCGTCGAGGATGCGGGTGATGTTCCCGAACCTCCGGCCGGGTCGAGAACCTCTGCCTGCGGGCGA
The DNA here is from genome assembly GCA_030761175.1 of Masticophis lateralis. Taxonomy (NCBI): domain Eukaryota; kingdom Metazoa; phylum Chordata; class Lepidosauria; order Squamata; family Colubridae; genus Masticophis; species Masticophis lateralis. Next base: position 258,774,425 of record JAUDYJ010000001.1, on the reverse strand, counting down.
TGCTGGTCTGCTTCATTCCCGCTTGGATCTCAGTGTCGCCGGCGCGGATCCCTGCTCTCGACCGGTCTGGAATTCCTGAGCCACGGTAGGTCCCTGGGTCTCCCTCGGGTTCCCTCTGGGTTGGAGTTGCGCTGGTCCGCTCTTGGGTGCGAGTCCAGCGGTGGTGGCTGGGTTAGGCCCCCGGGTTCTCCGGTTGAGGCCAATTCACTCCCGGGGTGGCAGGTGGTACGGGTTGGGAACGGGTCGGCCTTGTCGGGGTGTTGTAGGCCTTCCTTGCAGGGGTGGTGCAGGCCCTCTCTGCAAGGCTGGCGCTGTGGTGATGGTCACCGCTTCCCGTCATTGGGGTGTTCGCCCTGGCTTGGCTGGTGTAGGCCTACCCTGCAGGGGTGGTGGAGGCCTTCCTCGCAGGTTGGTCTTCTGCGCGGTCGGGCTGTTGTTGTGGTGCCCTTTGGTGTGTTGGATGGAGGTCTCCTTCCCTGGAGTGTCAGTCGCCTACTTCGCATGGTCGGTGTTGGCTTCCCCTGCTAGGTTGTCCCCGGTCTACTTGACTCCTGTTGTCAGGGTGTAGGTCTCGGGTCTCGGGATGTTGGCTGCTATCCACCCCGCAGTGTTTTGGGGTTCCCTGTGGGCCTTGTCCCCGGTCTACTCGCCTTGCTGAACCTTTAGCTTGGTTAGGTGTTGGAGTGCCCGCTCCTCCTGTGTGTTGCCGGTCTCCCCTGTCTGGGTGGTTTAGGCCTACCGCGCCGGGGAGGTTTAGTCCGACCTCATCTGGGTGGTGTAAGTCTACCTCGTCTGGGTGGTTTAGGCCTACCTCATCGGGGTGGTTTAGGCCTACCTCGTCTGGGTGGTTTAGGCCTACCTCGTCAGGCTGGTCTCCGCCCGCTTCCCTCCACCTTTTGCGGAGTTGGTCGAGGTGACGTCTCACAATCTGTCCATTTTCCAGCTCAACTCGGTAGGATTTGGGACCGGTTGTGCTGTGTACTGTAGCTTTAAGCCATTTTGGCGAGCCGTGGAAATTGAGTGCGAAGACGGTGTCGCCGATGGCAAACTGGCGGAGTTGGCGGCTGGCAGTGGTGGGCACCTCGGAATTGTATTGAGGGTGCAGTCTGTCCAGGGGTGACCGGAGTCTTCTGCCCATTAGGAGTTCGGCAGGGCACTTTCTTGTGGCAGCGTGAGGTGTGATGTGCTGGGTGAGCAGGAAGGTGTCGATGCACTCCTGCCAATCTCCCGGGCCCATCTTGGCGAGTGACTCCTTGGTGAGCCTCACCATCCGTTCAGCCTGTCCATTTCCGGCTGGTCTGTAAGGGGCAGAGAGGGCATGGCGGATGCCCAAGCCTGCCAGGAAAGCTTCCATGGGCACGGACGTAAGTTGGGGCCCGTTGTCGGAAACCAAAACGTCCGGAAGCCCATGAGTCGCGAAGAGACGCCGGAGTGCACGGATTGTGGCTTCTGTTGTGGTGGATGCCATGGGGATGACCTCCATCCATTTCGAGTAGGCATCGACCACGATGAGGAGGTGGCGCCCTTGGATAGGGCCCGCAAAGTCTATATGGATGCGCGACCAGGGAGAGCTAGGAGTCTCCCAAGGCGTCGGGTCAGACTGCGGTGGCATTGCTCTGACTTCTTGGCACGGGCTACACCTGGCGACCCAGTGTTCAATGTCTCTGTCCAGTGTTGGCCACCAGACGTAGCTCTGTGCCAGGGCTTTCATCCGGACAATGCCCGGGTGTCCTTTATGTAGCGCTTCAAGAGTCTTTCGTTGGAGCGTGCTGGGAATCAGCACCCGATCTCCCCATAGTAAACAGCCGCTCATGGTGGACAGCTCCCCTTGCTTGCGGCTGAACGGGCTGAAGTCGTCGCTGTCAATTCGCGCTGGTCATCCCCTCAGGACCCAGGAGTGGACTTGTCGGAGGATGGGGTCGTTCCTCGTGTGCGTAGCCACGTCAGCAGATGTTACAGGACAGCTGCTGTCGTTGTCAATGTGCAGCAACTCAAGTGTGGGAGCTGGGTCTTCCACGGTGTCAGCAGATGGGCATCTGCTTAGCGCGTCGGCGTTCGCGATGGACTTCCCCGGCTGGTGGACGAGTCTATATGAGTAGCCGGCGAGGAAGATAGCCCAACGAGTCATTCGGGGTGACATGAAGGCCGGGGTCTGCTTGTCACCTGCGAGGAGGCCCAGGAGCGGCTTGTGATCGGTGACAATAGTGAAACGCCGTCCATAGAGGTATTCGTGGAAACGCTTCACCCCTGCAACAATTGCCAACGCCTCTTTGTCCAGTTGGCTGTAGTTGCGTTCAGCGCTGGACATAGTCTTTGAGAAATAGGCGATGGGGGCTTCACAGCCGGTAGGCAGTTCGTGGCTGAGGACAGCGCCGACTCCGTAGGGGGAAGCATCACAGGTGAGCCTGATGGGCAGCGTCTCATTGTATTGAATGAGCACGCTGTCAGATGTCAACAGTTGTTTAACGGCTCTAAATGCGGACTCCTCCTCGCGGCCCCACCTCCAGGAAGCCGCCTTTGCCAGTAAGCGATGCAGCGGCTCAGCAATTGTGGCTTTCCGTTGGAGGAAAATTCCATAGAAGTTAAGCAATCCAAGGAAAGCCTGAAGCTCCGCTTTATTTTTGGGGCTGGGAGCTTCATGGATAGCTTTAACTTTTGATTTGGTGGGGTGGATGCCAGAACTATCAATGAGATAGCCCAGGAACTCGACTTCCTGTACCCCAATGATGCACTTGTCACGTCGGACCCTCAAGCCCTTCTCCCTGAACCGCTGGAGAACAAGCCTCAGCCGGTCAAGGAGTTGTGCCTTTGAGTCCCCGGAGACCAGTACATCATCGAAGTAAGGCACTACCCCTGGAACGTCTTGGAGAAGGCATTCCATCATGGATTGGAAAATGCCTGGGGCTGCACTGACTCCAAACTGGAGACGGTTGCACTTAAATGCGCCTCTATGGGTGACAATTGTCTGAGCCTCCGCCGTTTGCTGATCAACTGGCAGTTGCTGGTAAGCCTGGGCCAGGTCCAGTTTTGCGAAAATTTGGCCCTTGCCGAGTGAGTGAAGCAAATGTTGCACTACCGGCACAGGGTATGCGCTCTGCGGCAACGCCTTGTTGATGGTCACTTTGTAGTCGGCGCAGATGCGCACAGATCCATCCTGCTTCATGGGGGTCACAATGGGAGTCTCCCATGAAGCATGATCGATGGGTTCCAGGATGCCTTGGGCAATCAGCTTATCTAGCTGAGCATCTACTTTAGCCCGCAAGGCAAATGGAACCCGGCGGGGCTTGAGCCGAATTGGGGTTACCCCCTTGTCCAGATTAAAGGAGATGGGTTTCCCTGTAAAGGTCCCTAACTTACCATCGAAGACTTCTTGGAACTCTCCGATGAGTGAGTCGAGTTCACCTGAGCTAATCTGGTGGATGCCTCCAATAGAAAGCCCCAACGGCTGGAACCACTCCACGCCCAGCAGGGTCGGGCGGCTATGCTCTACGACGGTGATTGGGAGCTAGCCCCGGAACTGTTTGAAGGCGATCTGGAGGCTGGTTCTTCCAATGACGCTGATGGGATTACCGCCAAAATCCACCAGCTTGGAGTGAAGGGGTTCAAGTTGGCGCTTAGTTAGTGCCAGCTTCAGTCTCTTTACTTGGTGCCAGTCAATGATGGAATAGACGGAGCCAGAGTCTACTTCCATCGTGCATGGCACACCTTCAGCTAACAGTGTCACATGGAATTTGGTGGCACTGTTGTTACTGGTCAGGGCAATCGTCGTTTGGTTCACCGCGCCGCCCTGGGAACCGTTGCGATCGTCGCGGCTGTGCTGGAGTGAGGACCGTTTGGATGACCTCTGGGAGTCGCGGCGATTTTCAGGATTCCGGGGCCTGATCGACTCTGGAACCGGATCAGAGGCTCTGCATGCCTCAGCGATGTGCCCCTTCTTTAGGCAACGTCTTCAGGTTGCGTCACGCCAGCGGCAGGATTGGCGGGGATGGTGTCCCTTGCAACTGCCGCACTGAGCGTTGCGGCGGCCATCTTTTTGAATTTCCCGCCTAGATGGGCAGGAAACTTTCAAAACGGTCGACTCCCCCTCTGAGTCGGACGGTGTGGCGGAGTCTTCAGAAGATTCTGAGGACGACTTGCAGATCTTATGGATCCCTCGGGACTGGAGCATTTCGGCGGCGGCTTTCTCGGATGTTTCAGCAGCCATAGCCTCCTCAAGGACATCTTTCAGGGACAGTCTTTTCCTGCTCAGGAACTTCTTTTGGAGGCTTGCATCTCTCATCCCGAAGACGATCCCGTCGCGTAAGGCATTGTCAACGTTTTCAAACTCGCAGTTTGCTGCGATTTGAAGCAATGCCGCCACAAAGTCTTTGATAGATTCGCCTTCCTTCTGATTGCGTTGGCGGAAGGTGAATCGATTCGAGATGGGGGTGCCCGTTGGTGCATAGTGGTATTGCAGGGCAGTCTGCAGATCCACCCAGGACATGACTTCAATGTCCCTGGGCGCGACGAGGTTGACGGCGAGCTCCAGGACGTCGGTGCCGCAGTGAGCTAGGAAAAGAGCCCTCTTCCTCTCGTCGTCTAAATTGTTGTAGCCATTTCCCCGGAGGAATTGGCGGAAACGGATCATATAGGAGCTCCATTTCTCCCGGCTGGGGTTGAATGGAGCCAGCGAGGCGAACGGCGCTTGCGGCGTTGCCATCTTTCAGCCCGCATCGAGTGACTTCAGCTCATTATGGCGATCGTGCCACGCGGTTGGTTCTTCTCTAGTCCTTCGTCGCCAGTGTTAGATCGGCGCAGGAAAGAAGATGTGACCAGCAGAGTTCAAGTAACAACGTTTATTAACGAGAACTGAACTGGCGCTGCGCTGCCGGAGCTCTCCTTATATTTGCTCCGGCAGACGCACCGCCCACTGACAGGGATTCAAATCTCCCGCCGAAGGATCTTCAGCCAATCCCCGGCGGATGTCCTTATAAGGACATAACAATAGTTATAGTAAGTTTTAGTTTATCGCTTCCACATTTTTTAAATTATTTTAATTGTTTGATAATTTTAGAATAATAAGCCACCCAGAAACACTTGGTTGAGTTGAGTAGCTATAGAAATCAGATAAATAAATCTCAAGGATTGGCACTACGGAAATGATGGCTACTTGATTGTATTAATACATCAAGCAGGAACCCATATATTTGGGGTATCAGATGTAAACAGATGAGGGACTAGAAAAAAAATGATGCTTTAGAAGAAGGAGGAAAACAAATGAAGAAGAAAACAATGATTATAGAACAGTGTACAGGATTTTACAGGACTGTCCATGGAGTAAGTAGGAGACCAGATGAGATTGTGAAACTGGGAAACTCTGAGCATTTTAAACTAAGCCAAATCCACAAACCCTATAGAATTCCAGGAAACTTGGCATTCAGACAAATAAGCCATCAATAGATACATATAGACAAATAATATTTACTCACCATTCAAAAGAGACAATAAGAAAGCTAGGAAGGTAACAAAGAAAACAAAAAACAGAACACATTCACTCCAGCAGGCTACACCCCGTAAGCAGGAATTAACAGCAGACAACCATCAAGCAGAAAACAGCAATAGCAATAGCACTTAGACTTATATACCACTTTACAGTCCTTTACAGCCCTCTCTAAGCAGTTTACAGAGTCAGCATATTGCCCCCAACAATTTGGGTCCTTATTTTACCCACCTTGGAAGGATGGATGACTGAGTCAACCTTGAGCCTGGTGAGATTTGAACTGCCAAATTGCAGGCAGCCGTCAGTCAGCAGAAGTAGCCTCCAGAACTGCATTCTAACCACTGTGCCACCAAACAATACCTTAATCAAGGTAGTACCATGGAAAAAAACATATACCCCAATAGTGGCAGGGGAAGATATTCTATATAAACAGAGAGCAAACCCCACATTCACTAGCATTGATGATATTACTTAAATGGATAATGAAATGTCTGCAAGCAAATAACCAAATTCAGAAAGCACTAAGGACTCCATCCTTCAACCCTAAACTACATATATTATCTTCTGTTCTACTTATGTTTGTGAGCATTATTCCCATGATTTAATGGGACAAAATGAACATCCATGGTAAATGGATCCTCTGAGCATATTGAATCATCAGAGGTTTGCTGCTTCTACATGTCAAACTTTCAATTTAAATGCCATGAAATTTAAATGTCCAGGTATTTGCATATACATTTTTAATGGAAACCAATTAGGTTTAGTTAACATCACCTCTTTTAGTTGTTTCATAGATTAATTAGGTACTGTGTGAAGAATCTCTTCCTTTAAATGTTTCAGAACTTCTGTTGTCCCTTGGTTACATCTTAAGTTCAATTGATTATCTAGAAGAATTTCCCAATCTCTACTTGCTTCTTTCAACAATTCATACAAACCTTTATCATGTGTCCTCACTTAAAGCCATGTTTTCTAAACAATAAAAGCTTCTAGCTTTTTAGTCCTACTTTGGTGAGATAGTATAAACCTTGGGAACCTTGAGGGCAAGTGATCACGCAATATTGTAATTCAACATTATGCAAACACAAGTAGTAGAACAAAGCCAAACTAAAGTCTTGGACTTTAAGAGAGCTAATTTCAATAAACTTAGAGAAAGCTTGGGAAAGATTCCATGGATGACAATCCTCAAGGGGAAAACAACTCAAGAAGCTTGGGAAATTTTGAAAAGTGAGATTATAAAAGCCCAGTCTAGCACAATACCAATGAAGAAGAAAAATAATAGCTCTCAAAAGAAACCAGCCTGGCTGCATAAAGAACTCTCTGACAAATTGAAAGACAAAAAAGACAAGTATAAAAAGTGGAAAGAGGGGCAAATAACCAAGGCAAAATATCAGCAAATAGCCTGAACCTGTAAAGATGAAATGAGAGGAAAGCTAAGGCTCACAAGCTTGCAACAGAAGTAAAAAAATAACCCCCCAAAAAAGCATCTTCCAACATATTAAAAACAAGAAAAAAGTCAAGGAAACAATTGATTCATTGCTGGGAGAAAGTGGCAAGAAGGCAACAAGCAACAAGGAGAAAGCAAAACTACTTAGCTCATTTTTTGCATCTGTCTTTACACAAAAGGAAAAACAATCCAACCTATCAAAAACAGCACCACAAAAAACAGATTAGGAACATAAGTTAAAATAGGAAAGAAAATGGTAAGTGAACATGTCTACCCCAGACGAGTTCAAATCACCAGGACTGGATGGATTACACCCCAAGGTTCTGAAGGAACTGGCAGATGAAATCTCAGAATCACTGAACTATATTTTCCAAAGATCCTGGAGCATAGGGGAACTGCCAGAGGACTGGAAAAGAGTTGATTAGTTCCCATCTTCAAAAAAGGAGGAAAAAAAAACAGATCCAGGAAACTACAGATCTATCAGCCTGACCTCAATACCAGGAAAGATTCTGGAAAAGATAATCAAGCAACTAATCACCGAACACCTAGATGCAAAGTAAAAATCAAAAGCCAACATGGGTTTGTCAAAAACAGATCATGCCAGAGTAATCTTATTGCATTTTTTGATAAAGTGACAAAATTAGTGGACCAGAGGAATACTGTCCATATAATTTACTTGGACTTCAGTAAAGCATTTGATAAAGTAGACTATAACCTACTATTAGATAAAATAGAAAAATGTGGGTTAGACAGCATCACCACCAGATGAATTCATAACTGGCTAACCAACCGCACTCAACATGTAGTCCTCAATGGAACTGCATCTACATGGAGGGAAGTATGCAGTGGAGTACCCCAAGGCTCTGTTTTCTGACTTTTACAATTCAGCAGCCCTATGCTTCTCTAAAACCTGGATAAATGAATCAATTGACGATAGCAGCCTGCATATCCCAGGGTTTCAGATTCAACAATCAGACAGAATTACAGAAACATCTGATAAAAAGAAGGGAGGAGGCTTATGCTTATATATCAACAACAGCTGGCCTCAGGATATAACTATAATATATAAATTCTGTGATGAAAACCTAGAGACATTAATTATCAACTGCAAACCATACTATTCGCCTCGTGAATTTTCCTCATTTCTTCTAATTGCTGTTTATGTCCCACCACAAGCCTGTGTAAACAAGGCATTACGAACTCTAGTTGACCAAATTATGGAGGTTAAAGCCAAATACCCCGATTCACTGGCCATTATTTTGGGAGATCTAAACAAGGCAAATTTAAGGAAAGAGCTACCAAATACTTTCAGTATGTCAATTGTCCCACTAGAGGCAAGAATACTTTAGACCATTGCTACACAACACTAAAAAATGCTTATCGGGCCTTACCACAAGCAGCTGTGGGACACTCTGATCATTGCATGATTTACCTTGTACCTGCTTTCAGGCAAAGATTTAAAACCACAAACCAACAATTAAATCAGTGAAGACCTGGACGGAGGGTCAAAGTTAAAGCTACAGGCCTACCTTGACTGCACTGATTGGAATCTTTTTGAAAGTACCTCTGCAGACTTAGGTGAAGTCACAGAGACTGTAACATCTTATGTCAGCTTCTATTCTATTCTATTCTATTCTATTCTATTCTATTCTATTCTATTCTATTCTATTCTATTGACACCAAGCTGGCAGGAATAGCCAACTCGAGAAGATAGGCTCAAGATACAGAAGGATGAACATTGGGTGCTATCTAACAAAATGAAATTCAACAGTGAAAAAATTAAGGTCTACATTTAGGCAAGAAAAACAAACTGCACAGGTACAGTATATGTGGTACCTTGCTCAATAGTAGTAACTGTGAGAGAGATCTTGGAGTCCTAGTGGACAACCATTTAGATATGAGCTAGCAGTGTGCAGCAGCTGCCAAAAAAGCCAACACAGTTCTAGGCTGCATAAGCAGAGGGAAAGAATCAAGATCACATGAAGTGTTAATACCACTTTATAATGCCTTGGTAAGGCCACACTTAGAATACTGCATTCAGTTTTGGTCACCACGATGTAAAAAAGATGTTGAGACTCTAAAAAGAGTGCAGAGAAGAGCAGAGAAGATTATTAGGGGACTGGAGGCTAAAACATATGAAGAACGGTTGCAGGAACTGGGTATGTCTAGTTTAATGAAAAGAAGGAGTAGGGGAGACATGATAGCAGTGTTCCAATATCTCAGGGGTTGCCACAAAGAGGATATCAAACTATTCTCCAAAGCACCTGAGGGTAGAACAAGAAGCAATGGATTGAAACTGAATCAAGGAGAGAAACAAGTTAGAACTAAGGAGAAATTTCCTGACAGTTAGAACAATTAATCAGTGGAAGAACTTGCCTGCAGAAGTTGTGAATGCTCCAACACTGGAAATTTCTAAGAAGAGGTTGGATAACCATTTGTCTGAAGTGGTGTAGGGGTTCCTGCCTAAGCAGGGGGTTGAACTAGAAGACCTCCGAGGTTCCTTCCAACTCTGTTATTCTATCCTATTCTATAAGAAGAAGAAACCAATGTGTCATATAATGAGATCACTTGAATATGTAACCCTTTTTCTCAATTAGATGCTTTGATTTCAAATAAATTTTCACCAAAGAATACTTTCACCATTGGACATTTTTCTGATTTGTGTAGATTTGCCTTCATTATTTTTTTAAAAAATGTACAAAATTATCAAGGATTTAATTTATACAATCTATAATGGAATTGAGCAGTTCTGGACCTGTTCTGGTATGTAAAATATTGCTTGCTAAATAGAGGTATGAACGTACTATTTTCTTTTTCTTTTGCAAAATTAAGTAATGAAAACACACTTTATGCTTAACATATTACAGAATTAGTGAGCATGCTGTATATAACATAATATGTTAAAGATAAAAGATCCTGCAACATGATACAATGATTTGGGATAGGATCATATTTGTGCTTCCCATTAAGATTCTAATCCTTTTCACATCATTCCAAGCAAACTATTTCTTAGACTTTACTATTAAAATAGGGTAATTTTCACAGCAAATTTGGAAACACAGCAATAGATCATTAAAATGATAAAATGTAGAAAAGAGAAAACATCTAGCAAAGCTGCATAATGCCAATCATGGAAGAGTAAAAAAAAAAAATGAGAATAAGAAAGAGAATAATTATCTTTTGCTTTATACAGAACAGATAATAGAATTGGTGCTAATAGGTTAAAGAGTAACTCAGCATGTTGCAAGGCATACATGATGTATATAGACTCTACATGAACAAATCCATTTTGTTTTGTTTTGTTTTGTTTTGTTTTGTTTTGTTTTGTTTTGTTTTGTTTTTTTGTTTTGTTTTAAGATTGTTACCCTCTTGTTTAATTATGGGAATGTAGATTCTTGGAGCTGAAACTAAAATTTATCAGGCACCTCCACAGGGTTGCAGATGGTGGAATAGGCATTAGATATAATGATTTGCTGTGATAAAAAAATTGCCAAATAAGCAACTATAGAAAATAAACAGCAACAACAGCAGAATATAGTGATAATATGTTGGGTGTGAGAGCAATCTGACTGAAACATCTGTCATCCCGTTGATTACCAGGGTTGATTAGTTGGTCTGGGTAGCTAGGAGGATATTCTTTACCTTCTTCACTGTTCTGTGTACATCAGGGGTAAAATGTTCCCGGTTCGGACCGGATCTCCTGATCTGGTAGCGATGGCGTCAGGTGGTTCGGAGAACCGGTAGAGCCTCTGACAATCCCAGCTGAGTTGCCAGATCATCAGAGGCTTTTTTTTTCTTTTAAGAAGAGGCTCCAGCAAGAGGGAGGTGCCGGAGAATCAGCCCCAGCTGTTTCTCCATCCCCCACCATCGCCCTTACCTTCTCAGGCTAGTTGAGGAGTGACTGAGAGGACGAGTAGCGGGGCCAGCCAGTGATGGGACAGGGCGCCACAGCAGAGGGCCCAAAGAGCCACGTGTGGCTCCGGAGCCGCGAATTGCTGACACTTGGAGTATACCATTTCAGTCAGGATATATGATAACTGCTCCCCTGCTAGAAACTTTCAAGAAAAGCCAAGTAACATGCTGAAAATGTTAGACTTACCTGCTACATCTATCCAAAGATAGTCTTTGTGATCTGGAGAGTAATGCTGCCAGTAAATAAGCATAAAGACAAAGGATTCCCCTGTTCAATCATGTTCCACTCTAGGGGTTGGTGTGCTCATCTCTGTTTCTTAGCCAAGAGAGTCACATTTCTGAAGATACTTCCATGGTCATGTGGTCAGCAGGACTATATGCCAAGACACACAGAATGCTGTTACCTTCCCACTGAAGTGGTACCTATTTAACTATTTGTATGTGCATGCTTTTGAACTGTTAGGTTGGCAGAAGCTGGGGCGAGTAACAGAAACTCACCCTATCACATGGAGTTTGGATCCCGAAACCAGGCTATCACCTTTGCAGCTGACAAGTTCAGCATATTGGAAATCTGCTAATTGTTAAAGTTGTAATGGCAGGGCTATATTGTACTTTTACATCAATGAAGCAGCTGCTTTGAAACTAACAGAGACCACTAGACTTTCTCATGGCTGAAAATAAATGCAATAACACAAAAGAACAAATACACAATAATATTTGGTAGATTTTCTGCCTTATACTATATATGGTTCTGGGGGGAGAGAGAAATTGTCCCCCTCAGAATGGGCTCACAATTTGGGTGACCTCCTAGATTCACATCTAAGATTAGAGCAACATCTTAGACCCTCTGGAACTGTTTGCCCACCGAGCTTAGGACAGCCCCCGACCTCCTCTCCTTCCGCCATGAACTGAAGACATGGCTTTTTCATCAAATGGACTGACCCGTTGAGGAGGGGGTTTTTACATTGTAATAATTTTAATTAATTTTAATTGGATTTTAATTTATACTTGATTCATATTGTTGAATTTTTATCCTGTAAGCTGCCCTGAGTCCTTCAGGAGAAGGGCGGCATATAAATCGCAATAAAATAAAATAAAATAAAATAAAATAAAATAAAATAAAATAAAATAAAATAAAATAAAATAAAATAAAATAAACATCTGACAGCTGTGGATAGGGGGACCTTTGCACAGGTTCACCTGGTGCACCAGTTGTGACCCTACTTGGATCAGGAGGCTCTCCTCACAGTCATTCATGCCCTTGTCACCTCATGGTTAGATTATTGCAACGCGCTCTACATGGGGCTACCCTTGAAAAGTATTCAGAGACTACAGTTGGTCCAGAACGCAGCCACGCGAGCTGTCATGGGTGCACCTAGATACACCAACATTACACCAATTCTCCACGAGCTGCACTGGCTCCCTGCATATTAGACAATTGTATTAACTTGTGGCTCAGAGGTTAATACAACTGCCTAACATGCAGACAGCCCAGGTTCGAATCCAAGTACGGGTATTACAACTGATGAGAGCTAAATAGCTTGAAATAGAATCTATACTAGTCTCCCTTTATTTCTCTATCAGTGAAATATAAATTTGGTATAAAATGGTTTGTCATGAATGCTTGAGGGCTCCTGGATTGGAGCTGAAAGGTGAAAGGGATGCAGTATGCTCCCTCTATATATATCACCTGCTTCTGTCTTTCACATATGTCCTGGCCTTCTTGTTTCTTATCTTAATTTCTCAAAATTATTACTGGCAAAAATAATTATTTTTATTTCAGCTTGCAATATAATATTTGGCTGACAGTGTGATGGAGATGGTGCTCACTATAATTCATTTAGTGTTTGTTCCTGCATGTGGAAATACAAAATGCCGGCGTATAAATAAATATCAGTGCTATAAATAGAAATGCTAAATATTAGAAAATGAGTTAGATAACAATATTAGTTTATCTTGTTTCAGTTAAATTAATTGATCTGTAAAGTGATTTCTGGGTAGATTTCTTCCTTCCCATCCCACTCAGGAGTACCCTCATCTGCTAAAGGTCACTGCTCTCAGTTGCCATTAAGTTAAATGGTGCTAAAATGCTTCTTTCTTGGCAATCGTGTGGCTGTTTTATGAACATATTAATTGGGACAACTCTTTCTCCCCCTGGCTTACCATCATACATTGACCCAGGCATTTGAAACTACTGACAAAGCTGCACTACCAGCAAAAATACACTATAAGTGATGTCCAGAAAAAGGAGAGGGAGAGCAGCAAAGTATTTGTGTTTTACTTTTAATGAGCTTGATAGTTTGAGTCAGACTTTAGGCCCACTAGCATATCATGTTACAACTAAATTCAAAGGCATACATTTCTGTGTGCATGCGTGCATGAATGTAAGAGCCAGTGTGACATAGTGACTAGGTCCTAGGATGCTGAATTAGAATTTGGGCAAGCCAGATTCCATTCCTCTTTGAAGCACAAGACTGCTCTCACACATTCTTTGCAGATTTGAATAAAATGGTATTGAAATACATTTGGCAGGGAAAGAAGGCAAGAATAAAATTTAAGTTGTTACAAGATGCTAAGATGAGGGGTGGTTTTGGCCTACCTAACTTTGAATTATATTATCAAGCAGTTTGTTTAATGTGGATTAAAGAATGGGTAACATTAAAAAACACTAGATTATTGAATTTGGAGGGACATGACTTGTTGATGGGGTGGCATGCTTTTTTATGGTATAAAGGAATTAAAATTTAGGGGTATATTAGAAGACATCAGATATGTGAAGCTTTGTTTTTGACGTGGGGGAGGATCAAAAAATATCATTATTTGAGGATTCCGGTCTGGGTATCTACAATTGAAGCTTTTTCTTATCCAGTGGTATTTAAGGGGAAACAAATTGTTAGATATAGTGAATTATTGGATGAAAAGGGTGAACTTAAATTGAAACAAGACTTAGAAGATCAGGGATTTAAGATGAATTGGTTTTCATATATGCAAATATTTTCCAGATATCAAGAAAATCTCAAACAAGAAGGTTTTTATAGTGCTTTGACTAGTTTAGATAAGATATTAATGGGCTCTGATGACCATGTAATTAAAAAGTTATATGGATACTTGCTAGAGGTAAAATTGGAAGAAGAACAAGTTAAAGAATCAATGATAGAATGGGGAAAAATTTTGGTTATGGTATTGATTTAGAGAAATGGCAAAAATTGTGGTCATATAACTATAAAATGAAAATGTCTACAGCATATAAAGAGAATTTGTATAAGATGTTTTACAGGTGGCATTTACCCCCGACGAGGATAGCCAGAATGTTCAAGAACAAATCAGAGAAATGTTGGAAGTGTCATCAGACTCCAGGATCTTATTACCATATGTGGTGGACATGCGTGGATGCAAGGAGATTTTGGACTAAGATACACACATGATTGGAAAAAATGACAAAGAAATATATTGACTTTAAACCAGAGATATTTTTATTAGGAATCTTACCAGAGACATTTAACAAAGAATTGCAATATTTAATTGTGAACATTTTAACAGCGGTTAGAATTGTATTTGCAAAAAATTGGAAAGAAGAGAAGATAATTACTGATGAAGAAATTATTAAGAAAATACTGGACTGTGCTGAAATGAGTAGATTGACATTTGAAATAAGAGAACAGGAAGACAAACAATATTATTTGATATGGGAGATATTTTATCAATAGTTAGACAATAAAGCACATGAGATGAAATAGTATATATGAAATGAAATTTTGATGTAATGTTTAAATAATGTTTAAATATTTATCTTTTGTTCGAGGAAAGAATAATTGTCAACAATTATTCTGAGATTTTGAAAATTATTAGCACGAAATGATTCTAACCAATCGAGATCTGTCTGTTATTGTTTGTAAGGATGTTACTTTTATGTTGTTTTTTATTTAAAAATAAAACTTTTTTCAAAAAAAAAAAGACTGCTCTCACACTCATAGAATGGGATCTTTTAAAAACCATCTATCTGCCAAACAGCACTAAACCAACATGAAGAATAACCTTTCATAACCTTTAATGAAAATGCCTTCATTTTGCAGGTGATGATGATGATGACGATGACAGCAACAACAACAACAACTGCTACAGGATAGAATGGTGTTTAACAGCATTAAGTGGCATAACCAGCCACTATCCAGGACGATTCAGAGAACAATTTTGGGAATAAAACTCTTGAAAACTAGAAGACAGTTTTACAACTAGTTTCTCTAGTTGCAAGTGTAATCATAAACAGGTGCTGCTCTGCAAATGTTGGTTTTTGATCTTCACTTTGACCATCATGAAACTTCCTCTGCCTTAGTACAGATCTGTCTTGAAACTCCTGAGTTGAATCACTGTGACCATACTATTACCTGCAGTAATCACCTTATTGAGAAAGGTATGGAAGAGACCTTCAGCTCTGCTTTGGTTCAACTGTGGTGACTTCAGCACTCCTGAGATAGTTGGTAGGCTCCAATGTTTTTATGAGCAGCCAGTTAAAAATACAAAATAGGTTTTCCCCATTTGGGTTTTCAAAGAGGTCAGAGTGCTAGCTTCTGTCATCTCATCCATCTTTCCCAGGAGAATGACCTCATTTAGCCTCTCCTGGTTATCTTGGAAAGAAAAACAAATAAGCATGAGACCCTTGCTGTGTACTAACCATCTTACTGTCCATGACAACTACAACATGATATTTGACTGAGAAGTAATATATGTGAAAAATGTACATCATTGTTTGATATATCTAAAAAAATAATTGTAAAGTGTCCTGCTACTCCAAAGAAGTTGGGGTTGTTTTTGTTTTGTTTTGTTTTGTTTTGTTTTGTTTTGTTTTGTTTTGTTTTGTTTTGCTTTGCTTTGCTTTGCTTTGCTTTGCTTTGCTTTGCTTTGCTTTGCTTTGCTTTGCTTTGCTTTGTTTTGTTTTGTTTTGTTTTGTTTTGTTTTGTTTTGTTTGAATAATATAGCATTATTCAAACAAAGGCTACGAGCAACATATAATTCTAGTTTGGGTGCCACTATACAGTTGATTCACAGCAAGACCCCATCACACATGTATTCTATGGATAAAAAGATCTGTGAATCATGGTTGTTGCCTGTAAAGTTCTTTTTTTATATACTATTGATAATATGTATAACTGGGAAATTGCACATTATCCAAGATGATAAAATGATCAAGTATGTGTACAGAATTTATGTTGAAATTACTATTTAATATTTTTATACAAAAAACAAGAACAGAATGAGCACAGCAAAAATAAAACCAATAAATTATTATGAATCTTATTTCAGTGCACGACAGTGTCACAAATTCTATATATTACTTAATAGTAACACGTTTATTATTTATATTTCTATGCATAGAAAAGTTTCAAACAATGCAGAATGAATACGTATATATTTACAGAATTAGATTTCTACAATGTGTCAATTATAATAGGATTTTTAAGAATATATGAAATCCACTCATTAAATCGATTTATTATTTATCATATACGCAGGTTTTTAAAAAAAACTGTTGTTGCTCCATTTCTTTTTTAGTCCATGAGTGTCACTATGGAAGAAGACCAGGTGTGAAATTCAGCCGGTTCTATCCAGATCGCACAATCCCGTAGGGTCGACTGCGTGAAGCCCCACCCACCTGCACAGATGTCATGACGTCCCTTTTTTGTGACGATTTTCAGCCTCTGTGCATGTGCAGAAAGCTTTGCACATGTGTGGACGATGGCACATGCGAGCGAAGCAAGCGAGCACACGGCACATGTACATTTGCGAACTAGTAGGGAAGGTAATTGAATTTCACCCCAGAAAAAGACTCTTATGATAAAACAATAATGCAATATGAAACAGTACATAAATAAGGATTTGCCAACTGTATTTAGAATTAAGATATTAATATTTATGGAGCAACTCATGCTTTTCATTGCTATTAATGAAGATATGGGCAGCCTTCCCCCCCCCCTTTTACTCCACTTTTGTCTTCGGCCTCAAAATGGAGGCATCGGAATTTTAGAAACTAATTTATTTTCCAGAAGCTGCAATAAACTTTAGTAGTGTGACCTTTTCTGTATTCCTTACTTGTTGACCTGCTGGTCATTTCCTTTTCTTTCAGTGTACAATCCGATGTAAAGTTTTGCATGAGCAAGAGACCCTTGGAAGAGACCAATCAAAATCTGTAATATTACACACTCTGACATTTATTTTTTTTTTAAACTATATCAACTTTTATTAACTTTACAAATCAGTAAGGTTCTCTGGAGGAAGAAATGAAGTAAATTGGAACAGGGATGCAATTTTATTAACTTATTATAAACATAATTCTGTAGCTAGGAGCGCACAACACTTCAATATAAAGGATCTCATTCTAAGGATATAAACAGAATCTTTGGAAACAGATATAATTTTCTATACTTATATCTTTGTTTTTATGATGAAAAATAGAATTGGTATTACCTAACTAAGCATTAAAAGTGTTTCACAGATACAATTTCATGGACCATGATTGATATACAGTAAAATACATTAGTTGAGGCAAGGGACTTAAGCAAGAGGACTACGTACTAAGATCGTATGGATGTTATTCCGGTATAGCAATAGCACTTAGACTTATATACCACTTCAAAGTGCTTTACAGCCCTCTCTAAGTGGTTTACAGAGTCAGCACATTGCCCCCAACAATCTGAGTCCTCATTTTACTGACACAGAAGGATGGAAGGCTGAGTCAACCTTGAGCCTGTCAGGATTGAACTCTTGGAGTGAGCAGTGAATTAGCCTGCAGTACAGCATTCTAACCTCTGTTTGTCTCTTTGGTGGCAGAAAGGCAGGATCAGGTATTATTATTATTATATCTTTTGTTCATTAAACATGAACTTCAGTCAACTGAACATTTAAAAATGTGTCACAAATACGATTGACAGGTGCTAATGGTTGATACAGGCTGCTGCCAGCATCCTAGGTATCAACCAAGTATCTTCTTAAAATATATGGTATTCCAAGTAGCACAGTTTTTTGCAGTTCTGCTGGTGTTATTGCAGGAAGCTGCAATTTCTTGATGTGTTGTTGTTGTTGTTGTTGTTGTTGTTGTTGTTGTTTTGTACCAATGTAGTTCTGATAATGCTCTTCAGTTTACCTGCAAGTATTTCTTAGTTTATTCAGTTCATACATTTGTCATTTGACTATTTTATCCCGATACTATTGCAACTTATAAAATTCTACCTCAATTACTATAGATGTTTTGAAAAATCCTTTCAGCCAGTTGATCATTATTATAAGAGTTTGAAGGAATTTGATGAAATTGGCATTAATTATTTACATCATCTGTGAAATAATGAGCTCAAATGTCCTGTTCTTGTAAATCAATAAAAAGTTGCTTTAAAGATTGTGAAAATAAGATGTTTAGATGTTAAAATGAGGTGATTAGAACTGAAAATTTTGTTTCATGTATATTTCACAATCCAAAAAATGTTGAATAAGGACTCGTTGCAAAAATGTTGCAAGGTTATAGAATTAACATGGGAATTAACACCTATTTGGTTACCTATTTTATATTCTTAGCATAATATCAATAAATGTGGAATTTTTTTTTACATATGAAGGATAGCCAAATAAATTATTAACTTCTCTGAAAGGATTTTACAGATAATTTGAATTAATAAATTGCTGATCTTTATTACTTGCCAATATATTTTTTATCTTTTTCAACAAAAGAAGAAGGAAGAAGACTTTAAAGCAATTTACTCAAAATTTTGCTTCGTTTTTTTTCTTTCAGATACCATTTTCTAGGCTTATTTTTCCTTCTGAATGTTAATTGTATCCCACCCTTAACACAATAAGAAAAATAGATTTAGATATAAATACTATGTTTTGGTCATCACAATGTAAAAAAGATGTTGAGACTCTAGAAAGAGTGGAGAGAAGAGCAACAAAGATGATTAGGGGACTAGAGGCTAAAACATATGGTTGCAGGAACCGAGTATGTCTAGTTTAATTAAAAGAAGGACTAGGGGAGACATAATAGCAGTGTTCTGATATCTCAGGGGTTGCCACAAAGAAGAGGAAATCAAGCTATTCTCCAAAGCATCTGAGGGTAGGACAAGAAGCAATGGGTGGAAACTAATCAAGGAGAGAAGCAACTTAGAACTAAGGAGAAATTTCCTGAAAATTAGAACAATGAATCAGTGGAACAACTTGCCTCCAGAAGTTGTAAATGCTCCAACACTGGAAGGTTTTAAGAAGATGTTGGATAACCATTTGTCTGAAGTGGTGTAGGATTTCTTGCCTAAGCGGGGGTTGGACTAGAAGATCTCCAAGGTCCCTTCCAACTCTGTTATTCTATTCTATTCTATTCTATTCTATTCTATTCTATTCTATTCTATTCTATTCTATTCTATTCCATTCCATTCCATTCCATTCCATTCCATTCCATTCCATTCCACTCCACTCCACTCCACTCCACTCCACTCTACTCTACTCTACTCTACTGCAGGTTCAGATAATTTTTGTTGTTGTTATTTAGTTTGCAATCTTAAAGCAAATGTTAAAAACTTATTTTTAAGAGCCTCCCTAATGAACAGAATTTGAGTCAATGAGCTCAATTTACCTTTCGGTGAATTGATTTGTCATTCATGAGCTAATTTAATGAAGAATGCATTAAGACACAGACTATTTTTTCTGAACTGTTCATAGTCCAGTTGTATATTACCACCCAGATAGTTGAAAGAAGATTACCTAAATTTCAGGAAATGATGTTTCCTCCAAATCAGGGATAGATTCTCTTGCTTAGACAGACAGTCTCATACAATCTTTTGCAATGCATCAAGGCCCACAGTCTTTGCAGTCTTCTCCACTAATGTGATTAAAGTATTTAATTATTTTCAGCACATAAATTGTTACAATTGTTCGCTTTTTTACACTGCTAATTATTACTGGGGAGGAAAGCTATGGCAAATCTAGACAGCATACTAAAGAGCAGAGACATCGCCCTGCCAATAAAAGTGCGTATAGTCAAGGCTATGGTTTTCCCAGGTGCAATGTATGGCTGCAAAAGTTGGATCATAAGAAAGGCTGACCGCCAAAGAATTGAGGCCTCTAAACTATGGTGCTGGAGAAGACTCCTGTGAGTCCCATGGACTGCAAGGCAATCAAACCGGTCAGCCTAGAGGAGATCAACCCTGACTGCTCTTTAGAAGGCCAGATCCTCAAGATGAAGCTCAAATACTTTGGCCACCAGGTGCCACAAACAGGGATGCAAGTTGTGTGCTCCACAAAGGCACCATGACACCTGGGGCACCAAATGATAGGAATAGCAGTAGCCCAGTGCTACATACAGTGCTACAAGCAGGGCACCTTGTTGGGGGAAGAAGCCCATCCAGTTACTACTCTGTGCATGAGACCAGGAGCTGTAGAAGAAAAGGGAGAACAAAGCACTGGGAAACTAGAGTTGCCATGTGACTCAGTTGCCATGTGACATGGCTTGATGTTCTGTTGGGGGGAGAAACTTTTGGCACAAAGGTGACTTACGGGTCAGCTGTAGTCCTATATCTAAACATATATACAGGAAAGAAAGAAAGGAAGACAGGAAGGAGGGAGGGGGGAGGGAGGGAGGGAGGAAACCAGAGCATTAAACCAAAGCAAGTTAATTGTATGCTAAAGTAGAATGAAAAGTTCATAGCAAAAACAATCGAATAACTTTCTCGTTCCTATTTTTATTGTGACATATTTAGCTGTGGTCTAGATTGAAGCATAGTATGAAGAACTGAGCCCCCTGGGATACGTACGATTCCCGACCTCCATACCTTCCGCCAGGCCCTAAAGACCGTGCTATTTCAACAGGCTGGCCTGGCTGAATAAGAACCTGGATGGGATATTTTTAAATTATGGGTTTTAAATGGACAGGGCCAAATTGTTTAATTCTTTTTAACTGGTTTTAATTTTTATATGATTCAGTGTTTTATCATGGCTGTGCACCGCCCTGAGTCCTTCAGGAGAAGGGCGGTATAAAAATCTAAAAAACTCAAACTCAAACTCAAACTCAAGTAGCAATGCCGAGAGGTGAAACATTATGCCTTACTGACCAGTTAAAAATGAATAAAGCCTCATAGCCTGGTGGAAAATTCAAAAAATATTTTTCTGCTTAAAAAAATATTGGTAAATATTTCATCAGGCAGTGCATAAAAAGTTGATCAGTCCATCACCAGACAGAAAATTTGCTGCAGGAAAATATTGTGATGGCCAACCACTTATTATAACTTGAAAAATTAGAAAATTTAGAGATTATCCTTTCAGTGATTCTTAATTATGATAGTTATGTGTTACCTCAGAGATAAGGTTCAAGATTCTTTTTAATTTATTCGTTTATTGACTCCCTATGACACTGGGTGAGTGACACTCCCTATGACACTGGGTGACTCATAAGTAAAAATATTTAAAAAAAAACAATGAGAAACAAAACAAAGGAATAAAGATAACAAAATGACAAAAATGAACTGGAACGGAGAAAAGGATCCAAGGGGAGTTTACTCTCCCTTGCTAAATGCCTGGGAGAAAAGTCAAGTCTTCATTGTTCTTCTGAACAACAAAAGAATGAGGGCCAGCCAGATGTGCAGGGTCCAAATAGATGACATTGCTAACTGAAGCAACCTGGAATACACCAACTCTGCAGCATCAAATTGGCCAGGCAGATACTGTAGGACAGTGGTCACCAACTGGTGGTCCATGGACCACTGGTAGTCCGTGAGAAAATGTTGGTGGTCCACAGAAAAATTATTTGCATTTTTTTATATTGCACTAAATCTGGGGTCCTCAAACTATGGCCCCTGGACTGGATACATACAATGAACATTTGTATTGCTGCAGAGAGTCTCCTCCTTCAAGGTCTTTTTGTGCGGGTTAGAGGGGGGCAGAAATTCTGAAATGGGGTATGCTTCAACCTCCTGGTGTGGGGCTTTGGGCGAAGGCTGAAGGGAAGTGCTGCTGGTGACAAGGAGCCAGTGGGCCTTGTTCCAGTGGGACTGAATCATGGCCTGGAACTGGTTGACCATCTCAGCCCGCTGAGCCTCCATGTGCCGGTATCTGGCCTTGCACTCCTGCAGGTCTTCTCTCTGCTTGGAAAGTGTTGTGACTCGTACGCGGCCTGTGCAGCTAGTAGTCTATGCAACCTATGCTCGTAGTCCTGAGTGAGGTGCTTCTGCTGAGCCTCCTTTTCGGTCAGACCCAATTTGAACTGAGCCAGCTGTTTTGCCAACTCTTTCTCATGGTGGCTGCTTAGCTCCAACAACTGCTTTCTGTTGGGGCCCTAAGGAGCCCGGGCAGGGAGGCAAGGAATGGCTGCCAGGAGAGGGCTGAGTAGAGGCCAGTGAGGCGCCCCTCGGAGTGAGTGACATCAAGTTGGCCATTGAGTTGGCCACGCCCACCCAATCACATGACCACCTAGCCATGCCCACACAGCCAGTCATTAGGCAGATCATATTAGTGGTCTGTGGGATTTAAAATTATGAATTTAGTGGTCCCTGAGGTCCGAAAGGTTGGGAACCCCTGCTGTAGGAAACTATAGGAATACTCAAGTAATCAGGTAATATTTTATGCAGTGCTTTTATAAATAACAATTAGTACCTTGAATCACAGCCAGAAGCAAACTGCAACTTGCAAAGAAGTATTACATGGATATGCCATTCCCATCACTGCCCATGTCACTGCATTCTGGATGAGTTGAAGTTTCTGTATGGTCTTCAAGGGCAGCGTCAAATAGTACGCACTGCAGCAGTCAAGCTGTGAGGTGACTACAGTGTGAGTGACTGTCTGAAAGATCTCCCCATCAAGGAAATGTTTCTGAATACCAGTTTTTTAAAGAACAACAGAAATCATCTTTACTCATGGGCTTTTCACTGGTATCCAATTGTTGCTTGAATCTTGACTGGCCTTCAGAGCGATCAAACCGATCCTTTCTAACATGATTTTGTCCAAAGCCTGCTATATATTTAAAAGAAATTTCCCATTTTCTTTCTCTGGGCCATTAAACTTGTGACAATATCCATGTAATGAATACTTGAATGAATTTATGTGTTAATCCCTCTTCTTTCCTATGCTATTTAGCATAATGTTTTGAGATACTTTTTTTTTTAAATCTCCCATGGGCAAAGGGAGAAAAGGCAAAGGATAAAATGAAGTAAAAGGATTTCAATGTTCTCTTGTTAGTAATTAAACAAGCTTTATATAAAATGTAAACACCTTGAGCTCATATAAAGCATTTCGCTAAAAAGCAAAAATCACTCCAGAAATAAAACCTCAGAGATATCCAAGCAAGTTCTGGGAAAGTACCAGTATTTCTCAAGTACCAGCTTTTCAGGACAAATCTGAGCATTCTATATTTACTCAGAATACCACTGAGTTTTGTGAGATTTCATATTTATTAGATTGCAACCTCAAAAATGTTGCATATTACCTCTCCGTTCCTGATCTCTCTGCATTGAAGTGAAGGTATGAATACAATCTGTGCTAAAGCAGGGGACTCCAGCCACACGTAAGATTTCTTAAGATCTGCAGCTGAATATACAGAGATCATTCACAACATGCTTGAAGGAGCAATCTCATTTCCACACACTAACGCATTCAGTCAAAAGAAAAGAACTTCAATAAATATGTAAAATTAAGCTCTGTATCTCCATCTGGATTAAAGCTAGGTCCAAGGTCTGTATGAATCAGGTTAGCACAGAACATCAACAAAATCTGTTCTACCTCAGCAAATGTTAGGTAGCACTGGGACTATCTTCTAATCAATGTTCACTACATCAGGTAAACGGTTTCAATGGACAGGTTTCCCTGCCTGAAAATGCAATAACAAGTGAATGGTATAAATCAGGATAATTTAATCACAGTTTCATGTAGGTGAAAATAATTGTTCTGTGTCTAAATGTGCTGTGATCTCACTATTTTGGGTATACACCAGGATAAATATATAGCTGCATCTGAGAAAAGAAAGGGGGAGAACTTTGGATGGTATTGTTTAAAAAGCTGATGTAGGAGCAAAGGGATTCATTACTTAATATAGATTAATTTATGTAAATATTTTTGTGGCTTATTCTGCTCATACCCAGGAATATACAGTATCTAACTGAGTTCCTTGGATCATTAGAGTTCTAAAATCAACACAGCATGCAGTGTACTGTGCAAGTGAAAATTATTTCTTAATTATAGACAGCTAATCCAAATACTGATCATTTGTTCCTGTAGATATGTTCTGTGCGCATATGATTTATTGTGCTTTTTTCATGCAAGCCACTGATTAAAAATGAAAAATTAACCAACTATAGGATAGCATGATAATAGTACAGAATCAAAACAGTTTTACTGCTATTAGCTTTTAGTAATTATAGATTATGCTACACGTGGCATAACTCATAAATTAATAGAGTTCACTGAACTTTATATGATATGCAGATGCATAATTATTTGACTTTAATCTTACCCACCATGAGCTATTCTGCTAGGGCATATATTAAAAATCCAAATATATCTGCAGTAAAAATGCCATTAAATTAAAGCAATAAAGAATTCGATCCCCAATTTTATTTTATTTTTTATTTTTTTAAATCCTTAGTTCTTAGTACTATATTGTAAATATGATTTGAAATTGGTAATTTCTCAAAGTGAGTTGATTTTTAAAATGTAAACATGATTTAGAATTTTATTGCTAGTATAGACCAAAAAATATGTAAGCTATTTCAGAGTTTTGACTTTAGCATATCAGGCCAAATTACCTTCTGGAACTACTCTGAATTCCAAATGTATTGAATTCTCCATTCGTCTGGGAAGCTGAATTGACAGCCTTGGGTAAACCATTATCTGTCAGACTAATTCACCTCATAGAAATGTAATACTAAAACTGGAGAAATCCACCTAAATCCCTTCTAAATTCCTTTGAAGAAAGGGATGAATACCATAGGCAGTATCATGCAAAGAGGGAACAGGGTAAGTTATAGCTTTATTAGAGCAGATTTACTTTTTTTAAACTATTTAGAATGAGGTCTACCAAAGAGTGTTTTTTTTATTGCTCCAATAGAAAATAGTCAGAATGCCATGTTAAATCTAGGCTTTATCTATTTCAAATTCATGTGTGTTAGTTGTTTTTATTTATTTATTTATATTTATTTATTTATTTATTTATTTTGTCAAGCATGCATAAGATAACAGATATAAGTATAAACATGATTATGAATATATGAAATGAATATGAATAAATGGGGACATTAGGACAGAGACGGTAGGCATGTTGGTGCACTTATGCATGCCCCTTACAGACCTCTTAGAAATGGGGTGAGGCCAACAGTAGACAGTCTAAGGTTAAAGTTTTGGGGGCTTGGGGATGAAACCATAGAGTCAGATAGTGCATTCCAGGCATTCACCATTCTGTTGCTGAAGTCGTATTTTCTGCAATCAAGTTTGGAGCTGTTTACCTTAAGTTTGTATCTATTGTGTGCTCGTGCATTGTTGCAGTTGAAGCTCAAGTAGTCATTGACAGGTAGGACATTGTAGCAGATAATTTTATGTACTATGCTTAGGTCAGACCAAAGGCGGCGTAGTTCTAAATTGTCTAAGCTCGAAATTTCAAGCATGGTGGCCTCCTCTGTTAGATAGATAGATAGATAGATAGATAGATAGATGATAGATAGATAGATAGATAGAGAAAGAGAGAGAGAGAGAGAGATAAATAGATAATTTTATTTCTATACTGCCCCTCTCCTGAAGGACTTGGGGCGGTGCACAGCCAAGTAAAAGCACAATACAAACATCATAATTTAAATTTAAAAATTATTAAAATTATTACATTGTCAGCCGAAATTAGTTAAAAACCCAAAAATTTAAAAACTCCAAATTTAAAACTCAATTACAAAGATAGCCCTACCTGTTGGAAGAGCAGGGTCTTGAGGACAAAGCGAAAAACTCGGAGGTCAGAGATCATGCGTATTTCCGGGGGCAGTTTGTTCCAAAGGGCAGAAGAAGAGAAGAGAAGGCTCACAGAGCTCTCCCCCTGGGTGTCGCCAGCTGACATAATTTGGCCGATGGCACCCGGAGGAGTCCCTCTCTGTGGGAGCGAACTGGTCAGTGGGAGGCTATCGGTGGCAGAAGGTGGTCTTGTAGGTACCCAGGTCCTAAGCCATGGAGCGCTTTAAAGGTGGTAACCAACACCTTGAATCACATCCGGAAGACCACTGGGAGCCAGTGCAGCTCACGCAGGAGAGGTGTTACATGGATGCAATGGGTTGCACCCATAATCACCCGTGCAGCCGCATTTTGGACCAGTTGGAGCCTCCGAGTGCTCTTCAAGGGGAGCCCCTTGTAGAGAGCATTACAGTAGTCCAATCAGGAGGTAACAAGGGTGTGAGTGACCATGCACAAGGTGTCCCGGTCCAGAAAGGGACGCAACTGGTGGATCAGGTGAACCTGATAGAAGGCCCCCCTGGCCACAGCTTTCATATGCTCTTCTAAAGACAGCCGTGCATCCAGGAGGATGCCCAGATTGCGAGCCCTCTCTGTGGGGGTTAGAGATTCACTCCCTATAGACAGCAATGGCATCAGCTGACTATACTGGATACCGGAAGCCACAGCCACTCGGTCTTGGAAGGATTGAGTCCGAGTCTATTTCTCCCCATCCAGACCCGTTCGGCCTCCAGGCAGCAGGACATCACATCAAGAGCATCATTGGGGTGGCTGGGGTGGAGATGTACAGCTGAGTGTCATCAGCGTACTGATGTAGTCTCATCCCAAAACCACAGATGATCTCACCCAGAGGCTTCACATAAATGTTGAACAGAAGGGGTGAGAGGACCGACCCTTGTGGCACCCGCCCCCAAGCAAGGCACCTTGAAGTCAACCTCTGACCTCTGCCAACACAAACTGCGAACAGTCGGAGAGGAAGGAGGAGAACCACCGCAGCATGGTTCCCCCTATTCCTAACCCCCTCAACCGCTGCAGCATGATACTATGGCCGATGGTATCAAAAGCTGCTGAGAGGTCTAATAGGACCAGAACAGAGGAACAACCTCTGTCCCTAGCCCTCCAGAGATCATCAACCAATGCGACCAATGCTGTTTTCATGCTGTATCCCTGTCTAAAGCCCGACTGGTAAGGGTCCAGATAGACAGCTTCATCCAGGTACTGGGGAATTGTCGCGCCACCACTCTCTCAACAACCTTCACCACAAAATGAAGGTTGGAGACCGGACGGTAATTTGCTAATACAACCGGGTCCAGGGAAGGCTTCTTGAGGAGGGGCCTTAACTCCGCCTCCTTCAAGGCAGCGGGAAAGGCACCCTCACTCAAAGAACATTTATAATCCCCTGGAGCCAGCCTTGTGTAACCTCCCAGGAGGCCAGTACCAATGAGGAGGGACACAGGTCCAATAAACATGTGGCAGCACTAAGCCTATCCAGAATCCTGTCCACATCCTTGGGAGCCACAGGGTCAAACACTTCCCAGATAATATTCTCAAGACCTACCCCCATCTCCCCTCCTGGTCTCGCCCAGTCGGAGTCCAAGCCTTCCCGAATCCGAGCAACTTTATCATGCAGGAACTGCACAAAATCCTCAGCTTGACCCTGCAAGGGGTCTTCCCATGCTCCCCCCCCCCGAAAAAGGGAATGGGTCACCCTAAACAGAGCAGCTGGGCGGCTCTCTGCAGATGCGATAAGAGCGGAAAAATGATTAGATTTTGCCGCTTTTATCACCACTAGGTAGGTCTTGATATAAGACCTCACCAGTGATTGGTCCGATTCAGATTGACTAGTCCTCCAGACAGTCTAGCACACGATTCGACTGAAGACCTGGTGGCCACCTGGGATAGGGCGGCCACCAGAGCTTTGGACCGCATGGTGCCTTTGCGGCCTCTGACCCGATGTTGATCTCATTTGGCTCCTTGGTTCTCTGAGGAGCTGAGAGAGATGAAACATCAGAAAAGATGCCTAGAGAGTCTCAGGAAATGGCCCAAACTCCATCACCAACCTATCAGGGTCCATCAGGTGCCTGGAATGGAACCACCTGGTCGGTTCTGTCTCCCTGCAGCGAGGGGAATGATCGAAAGAGAATGATCTGTCCATGACAAGGGCTTGATGTCTACATCCCCTATTCCTAGATCATTCAGCCACTGACCAGAGACAAAAATCAAGTACAGAGTATGTCCTCCTGTGTGAGTGGGGCCTTGAACTAACTGGGTCAGGTCCATGGCCATCATGGAAGCCATGAACTCCCGAGCTGCTTCCAATGTCTCACCAATGGATGGCAGGTTGAAGTCCCCCATGACAACAAGTCTGGGGGTATCCCCAGCAATAATGTCGAGCAGCTCGGGTAGGGCCGCCACCACGTGGCAGGGAGCCAGGTATGTAGTCAGCAAGCCCATCTATACCCCATGACCCCACTTCACAAAAAGGGCTCACATCCGGCTATCTGAGGAACAGTGGCCTCCCTCAGACAAAGATTTTCCCTAATAATCACCGCCACCCCCCCACCCCTCCCCTGAGCCCTTGACTGATGAAATGCACAGAAACCCAGTGGATACATTTCTATGAGGGGAAACCCCCCCTCCTGGCCCAGCCAGGTCTCCATAATTCCTGCCAGGTCCACACACCCCTCCAATAAAAGTTCACAAATGAGGGGGACTTTATTAACCACCCACCTGGCATTACACAACATCAGCTGAGGACCCAGGGCCTGAGACTCTGTGCAACCTGGGAAACGAGCCATGCATTGGGGTTCGGAATGCACAATCGCTCACAAGCAGTGCGTGCGCACTCCCAAGACATGATATGGCCTCCTGTGCCCGCCCTACCTGCCCCTCCCCCTTACAATCTCAATTGAGCTGCCCTTCATTTCACCTCCCGGCAACCTTCCATCTCCATTCCCTCCACTGCGCCCATCCGACCAGCCACCCCATTCAGTGGCTATATGGACCCCCCCCCAGGTCCACCCCTATAGCCCCCTCCCCCCTCCGGGGTCCCCTTAAAATTTTTGTTAAAAATTTTGTTTAAAAACCCCTCAACCCCCTCTTTGCACATGCCATGGTGCCCCCTTACTATGTCCCCTAAAACCCTTAAAACTGTTGAAACCCTTGTGCCACCTCTTCGGGTCCCAGGACCCGTCATTAAGGTAAATCTTTGCAAGGCCCACTGGCCACACCCAGGAATGGGGGGAGTTTCTCAGGGCGACCAAGTCCACAATTGTATAAGTTCATAAACTCCACTCCTCTGTTTGTCTGTTGTGAGCAGAGGAGTGGAGGACTCTTCTCATAAAATATCTCTGGACTCACTCAATTGTATTAATGTCCAATATGCAGCGTGGGTTTCAGACAGATGAGCTGTATTCAAGAATTGGTCTAGCAAATGTTTTGTATGCTCTAGTTAGCAGTACAATATTACTGCTGAAATATTGTAATACGAACTACTGGAAAACATGAAACACTGTTTCTCACCATTGAAGATTTGTGTCAGGTATGCTTCCTTCAACATCCAGGAAAGAATGACCCAGACTCCATTAAAGAATAAAGTATGGTACTTTTACTAGATATGAAGTAAACGCAACCAAAGGAAAGCAGAATCTAAGGCAAAGAGTGCGAAAGTTACAGATAGAAAGCATCCCCTCCCTCTGTCCACCATAAATCATCCAATCCAAAGGTCTCCCAGAGGTCAGGTGGGAGCACACGTCTGGCAGTGTCATCAATCAGGAATGCTGTGGCCGTTGACCCGATAGCAGCTTCAAAGGTTCAGCAATGTATTAAGAATCAGTTTTGTTTTCCTGGTTAGCATACATAGCCCGGCTAGATACCCCCCCTCCCTCCATTACTATGGCAGCCAAAGCAGAGAAAAGCGGAGGCTGACATTCGGCCCCCCTTCAGATGAAAGGGGGGCCCCTCCTCTAATCCTGAAAGAGAGAAAAAAGAGGTAACACCACAACCAAAATAATTTCATTACCATCTAAGGTTTATCAGGATATTTGGTGTGAAATAACTGCACTTTCTTAGGTGCCCGAACATCACGCTTGTTCACCCATGCAGCTTGCGATAATGGAAAATGTTTCCAGGCTACCAGATACTGCACTTTACCGTGATGTTTCCTGGAATCCAAAATCTCTTTAACCTCAAAATGTTGTTCCCCTTCAATAAGTATGGGAATGGGAGGAGGTTTTGGGCTGGACGTAAAGGGGATGAACGTTCCGGTCTCAGTAAACCAGATGTGTTTCATAAAATACATTGCTCTGGTGTTTAATTGCTCCTGAATTTTTGTGATCTAATGGACATCCTTTTGCCAGAATTGTCTGCCCATAAATCCTTTGGGAACTTGTAAGGTCATGCAATGTGTCATCAGAGATAACATCAACCACATTGCCTTCAACTGGCCTCTTTACTGATAGCCTCTGATTTTTTTCCAACCATTGGGGTTTTCTCAGTATATATCTAAAAGTACGAAGTTTTCACCCTCCCATACAACCACCTCTTACACTGCTAGACAACACAGTATCAGCAGTAGAGACCTTCAAATTTCTAGGTTTTACCATATCTCACGGCCTAAAATAGATACCCAACATCAAAAAAGTCATCAAAAAAGCACAACAAAGAATGTTCTTTCTGCGCCAACTCAGAAAGCTCAAACTGCCCAAGGAGCTGCTGATACAGTTCTACAAGGAATTATTGAGTCTGTCATCTGCACCTCTATAACTGTCTGGTTTGATTCTGCAACCCAACAAGACAGACACAGACTTCAGAGGATAATTAGAATGGCAGAAAAAACAATTACTACCAAGCTGCCTTCCATTGAGGACCTGTATACTGCACGAGTCAAAAAAAGGGCTGTGAAAATATTTACAGACCCCTCGCATCCTGGACATAAACTGTTTCAACTCCTACCCTCAAAACGATGCTATAGAGCACTGCACACCAGAACAACTAGACACAAGAACAGTTTTTTCCCAAACGCCATCATTCTGTTAAACAAATAATTCCCTCAACACTGTCAACTAGACTAAGTCTGAATTACTATTAATCTTCTCATCATTCCCACCACCCATCTCCTTCCACTTATGACTGTATGACTGTAACTTTGTTGCTGGTATCCTTAAGATTTATATTGACTGTTTTCCTATGACTATCATTAAGTGTTGCACCTTATGATTCTTGACAAATGTATCTTTTCTTTTATGTACACCGAGAGCATATGCACCAAGACAAATTCTTTGTGTGTCCAATCACACTTGGCCAATAAAGAATTCTACTCTCTGACGTGGAAGCCTACTCCAGTGAGCAGTATTTACTTCATCTGTGTATTGAATGTGTATTTTCTTGAAATCCAAGACATTTATTTATTACTTTTTATTTATTAAGAAAATACATATGGTCACCCAATTCATTCAGAGTGACTCAGGCTTACAACCACGGGTGGGTTCTACTTACCTTTACTACTGGTTCGCAATGGGGCCACACGCACACTCTTCTGCACATGCTGATGACATTGAGGTCAATGGGCAGAGCCTCCCTCCGGTTTTACTACCGGTTCTATAGAACCGGTCTAAACTGGGGGTAACCCACCACTGCTTACAACCCAAGTAAAGTAAAACCCCAAATACCAATTCACCCCACTGAACAAACCACTTGATGAACTCTGAATGATCCAGCAGTCCCCAAGCCTGTTGGCAAAACTGTCTTCAGGGCCTTTCAAAAGAGTATCAAAGTGCTATCCCATCATATCTCCATGGGGATGATTTCCATAGGGAGAGAGCCACCATGAAGAGGTGGCTTCTTGCTCCCACTAGATGGACCTCCTTAATAGAGGGTACTTGTAACATATCCTATCAGTATCTACCAGCTCTAATGGGTCAAGTAGATATAACTGGGAAAAGATAATCCTTCAAATAACCTTTTCTATTTGCTTGTTTTTGCATTTGTATTACTTTTCCTTTTTCTTCCTTTCTTCAGTTCAAAATTTGTATTGTTTTTATTCTGTTCGAAACTTCTATAATAAACATTATTTTAAAAAAAGAAAAATCTAACTCTCCCATTTTTTCTAGCTTATTGTGTCCTTTTAGAAATAGGGACAAGTTAGTCAAAATTTGTCAGTGGAGCATACTAAAACTGAATCACCTTAATGAGGTCACAAATGAAAAAATCATTCCTCATAAAGCACAAATTAGAAGTAAGAGAGAATGGCGTGATTCAGGTCCTAGGTTTAGTATAATTAATTCTATTAAACGATTTACTCATTTTGAAAAAGTCAATAAAACTTAAATTGAAAAAGCTCTGACCTTTTGTGGCTGTAATTTTAAAGTTTTGTCTTGTTCAAAGTAGGGAATACAGTGAATGTAGAACTCAGTTTATCTTAAAAAAATGGTTTTCCCCCTCATATTATAATCCAAATA
This sequence comes from Masticophis lateralis, assembly GCA_030761175.1. Lineage (NCBI taxonomy): Eukaryota > Metazoa > Chordata > Lepidosauria > Squamata > Colubridae > Masticophis > Masticophis lateralis. Next base: position 258,742,189 of record JAUDYJ010000001.1, on the reverse strand, counting down.
TAGAATTTTGTTTCATGATACAACAGTGCATTAACATTCAACATTTCTTGAAAGTCATGGCTAATTGACAATTTAGAAAGTCAACTAAAAATTAATAATAACAAATGGTTGTGCTTTTGCTTAACAATGTCATTGGTTCATCATCATCTTCATCACTCATGGAAAATTGACCATTAAGATGATACAAAAGGTCAGAGCAATAGAACCAAAGTATTTATTGATGGTCTCATTATGTTTTAGAGTGAGATGTATTTGAATATATATATATATATATATATATATATATATATATATATATATATATATATATATATATATGATTAAAAGATTATAAAAAAACCAAGTCACTATACACAGGCTAATAAAACAAGAATGATTATCTGCTATTTACAAAAATATGCAAATATAATGACCTCACTGGTGCCATAATTAATGGAACTAAGTCTTACTTTGGCAGATTAGAATTCTCCAATATCACAGACTATTAAATTAGCAGAGATAGAGGGAAGCATTCTAGTTAGGAAGAAACTGAAGGAACTTTTCCAACTATTTACAATACAGATTATCTAAGAGAAGATTGTTACCTAATGAGGAACATGGATGAGGAACATGGAACTATCAGCTAAAATAGAAGCCACAATCAAATTCTCATCTTTCCCTTATATTTTATGCATTGTATTGTTCTGAGTCTAGCCAGGAGCTGTTGCTTATAAAGAACTTCAGCAAGAAAATGAACAAAGTAAAAATGACAGGAAAAGACATGTAGAATAATGACTTTACTAAGAAAAAAAGAAGAAGAAGAAGAAGAAGAATAGCTTTGCTCAACTCAAAGGGTTTGTTTGTATTCCACTTTTTGATTTAAAAATAACATTATAAGGAGACAAAGAAAAGCTGGAAAAATCTATAAGCAATCCAATAGCTACACATTTAATGACAATACAATTTAACAGAACAGCAGACTAGCAGAGAGGATGAAGGAAATAAAAATTCTTTTCCACATAGTTTAATAATAGCAAATATTATTAAATTCTCCAGAAACAGAGTTCCAGAATGAAGTAAACTTATTTCCAATAATTTCTCGTGGCTAGAAATGAAAATACTTGATGAATTTTTTTAACCTAGGGCAGTGATGGCAACCTTTTAGACACAAAGTGCCCAAACTGCACACACAAGCATGTCCAAACTGAAAGGTGCATACACACATATGTGAACACGCACATGCACAGCAGAGACCCGAAGACCAGCTTGCCAGCGAGAAGCGGGGCATCCCTATACCGGCAGCATGGCAAGAGGTCAGATCTTTTTCTTTTGTGAGCTTCAGCTTTGTCGTTTGCAGGGAAACAAAAGCTCACAAAAGAAACACCACGGAGATCTGACCGGGAGGAACCCACCACTGCTCTGCATGCCACCTCTGGCACATGTGCCATAAGTTTGCCATCATGGACCAAGGGATTTTATGTAAAAGAACAGCTCCATTAATAAATTGGCAGTAAGACACTGACAGTGAAATCCAACTGTTCTTAACTACCAGCTTATGGTCAACATAAAGGGGAAGAGGAACAAAATGAAGATGTGGGGAGCAAAATGGAAGTACTATAGTGCTTCTTCCCTGTGCCTGAATGGTAGAATATTCCTAAATACCTAGGGCCAATACATTGAAAAACAATAGTAGATATCTGAATTCTGTAAGGCTGATGTTAGCAAATGGCCATTAGAATCAGGCAAATACTATTCTTGTTATTTAAAGGAAAATTGAAGAAACAGCACATTGTTAACCTACTTCCTGGTGACATAATGTAATTTTGATGATATATCACCAGATGCTGAGACTGCATTGTGAAAACAAAATATCATATTTTAGAATATTTCATAAACTGCAATATATCACAATTCATATAATATTGGTTTCTAGACATTAAGAATATTAGATGAAAATTGGCCCTATTTATGTGTCCTCATTAAGATGCAGCCCAAATATTAATCTTCAGATCTCCCCAAAGCTATCCTTAATATCAATATGGGTAAAATAAATAGTCTGAAGAAATCCATGCGAGCAAAAGGAGGTTCTATATGTCATTTCCTTTAGTACCCTTCTTGCTAGTAATGACCATTATGGATGATCTGATGGATCGAAACTTATCCAAGAGAGATCCAGTGTAGAACAAGGAGAAATTTCTTGACAAAGAGAATAATAGTCAGTGGAACAGCTTGCCTCCAGAAATTTTGGGTGCTCCATCACTGGAGGTTTTCAAGAAGAGTTTGGACAGTCCAGAATAGTATAGAATCTCCTGCTTCAGCAGGAAGTTGGACTAGAAGACCTTCAAGGCAGTGGTGAAATCCACTTACCTTCACTACCAGTTCAGGAACGTCACTACGCGCATGCATGCCTCTTCTGTGCAAGAAAAGGGGGATTGTAATGACGTCCCGGCGAGTAGGCAGAGACTCCCACCACTGGCTGAATGGAACCAGGGGGATTTCACTGCTGCTTCAAGATCTCTTCCAACTCTGTTGTTCTATATTCTATTGTCATTAAGTAAGGTGACCACCTAATATGAATCTCAGTTATTCAGATTAGGAATAATTGCAAACAATAACAAACATCTTGGAAAATATGTTTTATCATCAAGACTAGAAAAGAATGCTCATGCCAAAGGAATTCCTGTTGGATGATGAAAGCTAAAGCCATCTAAAAAATCCATCCATCCATAGCACTGCATACAGTATGTATGTCATTCCGTTTGTTCCTAGATATCTGAGAGTGATTGGTTTATAAAAAAAAAAAACTATCCATGAGAAACTATACCTGTTTGATTGATGACATGCACCATATCCATGGAGAAAACCAGACACTTCCATTTTCATTTCCACTGACAGTACAGAAAGATGCATTTCAGCCAAATATTCGAGTTTAGAAATGATTCTTACACAGAATATAGCTGACAAGTACAAAAATAAGAGTGATTGTGGAATCCTATGCTGGATTACTCAGAATGAAATTAAATACCATGACTCTTACTCCAACATAATGCTGTGCAGACTTATAGCCTTAAATTCTGCAGGTAAACCTCCGGCCTGCTCAGAACTAATCATCAAAAATTGTTTTCAGATCTGATTTCAATCACATCGTTGACAAAATGGCATTTTTCAGAGAGAAAAATGGTTTCCTCTTTGAAGTTCAATGCCATGTTGAATCAAATATAGATATGTGGGAATCATGATCAGTCCATAATGAGCCATGTGATGCTCACCTACCCCAAATCTATATTTGTTTGTGTATGTGTCTCTTTGTGTGTATGAAGCAGCATTCAACAGTTAGCATTAAAATTAGAAAAAAGAGCAAGATATTTAATTGGCAGACCTCCTTCTGACACCAACAGCCTCTCACCGACCAGTACACTCCCATAGAGAGGGGCTTCTCAGGGTGCCGTCGGCCAAACAGTGTCGACTGGCGGCCCCCAGGAGGAGAGCCTTCTCTGTGGGGGCACCTACCATCTGGAACGAGCTCCCCCCGGAGATACGGAAGATCCCAGATCTGCTTTTCCTTGTGCTCTCAAAACATTTTTATTTCAGCAGGCTGGCCTGACCTAACTCTCTCTTTTAAATTTTTAAATTGCTTTTAATCTGTTTTATAAATTGGGTGTTTTAAATTTGTTTTTGGCCAAAATATTTAATAATTTTAATGAGTTTTTTAATGTTTGTATTGTCTGTATTTTATCTTGGCTGTTCACCGCCCTGAGTCCCCCGGGAGTAGGGCAGTATATAAATTTAATAAATAAATAAATAAATAATCTCTAATTAAAATGGCCAATCTCAGTCTTCCATCTCAAAGAGAATTCTCTAGCATCTCTCCTCCTTATATAATTGTTATTCAGCAATCCTATACACTTTGTTTTTATCACAGTCCTTAAAACACACATCTCCAGCTACAAATTATACATGGCTAGAACAGTATAACCATTCATTCCCAGTAATATATGAGGTTCCCCTTACACAAGTATAGTGCAGTATTACTCCCACATCAACTTTATTACAGAATAGGTTGATTATTTGCACACCATTCCTTCAGGTCTGGATTTTACGGGCAGATTTTACAGAACCATCAAAATAGCTGATGATTTAGTTAAAAGGGAAACTGTTCCAATAGACTGTACTATGGAGTTTTTGGTGCTCTCTAAGCTTGGCTGTTTGTTTGTGGACTTTTCATTACCTGACTAGGTAACATCATCAGTGCTAGTGGCTATAAGGCCTGCATCTCCACTAAATGGCAGGGTAAGCTTGATTTATAAACAGGTAGTAAACCTTGTTGGAAATGAAATGTCTGCAAACAAATAAACAAGCTCAGAGAGCACCAAGAACTCCGCATTTCAACCTGAGCTATATATTCTATTCTATTAAAGGGAGAAACCTCAGGTATGGACATTTGTGTAGCAATGTTTGTGTAGCAAAGGGAAATCTCAGGTGTGGACATTTGTGTAGCAATGATTAGCCTTGTGTTTAGAAAGACTATCCTACAAATATTACTGCAATAAAGTGCTGAGTCTCTTAATTTGACTCATCTATGAAACAGAGTTTTTAATTTTCTGCCTGAATAGTTCATTTCCTGGTAATAGAAGAGGGATGGACTTTGAACGCTCACCAACTTTCAAATCATCAAAGAAGTAGAACTTTGCAACAGAGTATTGCATGAAGCCCCAGAAGTGCTACTGGAGTTTTTGCTAAATGGGTATGAAAAACAAGTATTAGCAATGAAGAGAGGAGTCCCTTTGCTAATCTGGAATCATTTTCAAATGTTAATCTTTTCTTCTTTCTTTTCTGTCAAATGTAATGGAATCATGGACTCAGAAAAGAGGTCCTCCATGGATTCATAAGTTATTAAAATGTGGGAAGGAGAGAATAGGAATAGATGATTTATTCTTTCAGTGAAGTTACCCAAGGAGCTATGCTTTTCCATTTGTTCCCAAACGAGATGGATTAAGCGAGAGCCAGGAAATGCAGATGCCATCACATTATTTGGGAAAGTTAAAATATAAAACTATATCAAGCCAAGGAAACTTTTGCAATCTTGTTATCGAGTGCAGGAAAACAGGGCTCCAGGCAATTCAAGTGAATATATAGCTTTACTGTATACTAAAGATCTCTACAAAAATCTGAGCTACTAATGGTCAAAGTGAGTTGGCAGTCAAAGTGAGTTGGACTTAGATCCCTTGTGGGCGTGAAGGCACTTGAGACTGATGACACATTTGACCCAGTAGTGGGTTTCAAATCCCGTTGCTACCAGTTTGCTCATGGGCGCATGCGTGCGTGTGACACTTCTGCGCATGCACAGAACCTTCTGCACATGCGCAGAGATGTCCAGGTGGGTGGGCGGAGCCTCCCACTGCCACTGTTATTGGTTCACCTGATCTGGGGCGAACTGGTAGCAACCCACCATTGATTTGATCCCTTCCTCAGGCTCAGCAAAAGGCAGAGATTTGGAAAGGTGTGGTTATGAAGTATGCATTTAACCCAATCTTAAAATGCATTGTAAAATGAAAATGTATATTTAGGCTCAAACGTGGTATGAGATAGCAGGTTATTAAATTGTAGCTGGATTCACACAATCAGCTAGCCCTGGATTATTAAAAGAAAATCCCATACGTGGATGTCCAAACAAATGCACCATGCTATAGCCTGGTTTACACAAAAACATGGGTGGTTGAGTGTCTGTGACATACTGAATTTCTCCTGACAATTAGGGTCAAACTTACATTTTCTTCCCAAGATGTTTGATGTTTGTCTTGCAGTTATTAATGCAAAACACTTGTAACTAAAGTCAAAAAACAACTCCCTGATAAAACATGTGGGAGCAAGAAAATCAGAGATGGATTTCAGGAGTTCTGACCAGTTCTGGAGAACTGGTAGCGGAAATTTTGAGTAGTTCAGAGAACTGGTAAATACCACCTCTGACTGGCCCCACCACCATCTATTCTCTGCCTCCTGACTCCCAGCTGATCAGGAAGAAATGGGATTTTGCAGTAACCTTCCCCTGGAGTGGGGTGGGAATGGAGATTATACAGTATCGTTCCCTTGCCATGCCCACCAAGCCACACCCACCAAGCCACACCCACAGAATCAGTAGAAAAAGAAAATTGAATCCCACCACTGAAGAAAATCACTGCCTGGTTGTGTTCATCATGATATTGAGATAAATCATTTTATTTCTGATAAGGTTAATGATACAAATGAAAATCAGAAAATTTAAAACTCCATTCCAATATGGAATTCATAACTCCGATCAAGACAACAGAGGGATCTGGTTCCCCCATAAAAACTTTCTCAACATCTAATCATACTGTTTAAAATATTTAGCAGATACTAATAAGAGAATCTCTTTAATTTGGCAGCATTTTTAGTTTTCTTTCTTTCTTTCTTTCTTTTTTTTTTTTTTTTTTTGTTCAGTTTACTGGCTGAAACAAGAACTTCCTCACCATCTGTTCATTAATATGTAAAAAGCAACAATGATAGGCAATTAAACTGGCTGCAAATTAACATTGGCTTGGGGAGCAGTCTTTGGAGAGCTTGTTTTTTCCATAATAGTAATTGTATTAAAAAGTAACAATTTAAAAATACAAACTATTGCAAACTAAAAAATAAAAGAATAAAAATTAAATATACAAAGTGCAGAAAAAGTTACTTCCATCTTCATCACAGATATACGAACAATTTTAGTAACTTATCTTAAATTACAACAAATTATTTCTTCTTCCATTATACCATTTCTTATCTATAAACAAATCTTTAAACCGTAATTGTTCAGTCTTGGTCAGCAAAAATCCATTAAAGGTGGCCAGAGATAATAACATACAAGTAGTCCTTGACTAAAATGCACCAGCTGCCTGCAATTACTGCAAGTTCGAATCTCACCAGGCTCAAGGCTGACTCAGCCTTCCATCCTTCCAAGATAGGTAAAATGAGGACCCAGATTGTGGGGGCAATAAGCTGACTTTGTATAAAAAAGAACACCACTTGGGGGGCCCCGAAAGCCCTACTAAGCAGGTATATACAAAAGTATGAAGGCTATTGCTTAACGCATTGTAAACTGCCCTGAGTCTCCGGAGAAGGGCGGCATATAAATTGAACCAATAAATAACTAAATAAGCTTGGAAATCCAAAATGATTTTTTTGAGTTCCATCTATTTGGAGTTGTTATAAAACAAATATTTGTTTAGATTTTTTTATCCCGCTTTTATTATTTTTTAAATAACTCAAGGTGGCAAACATACCAAATATCTTTCCTGTTTCCCCATCACAACAAACCTGTGAGATGAGTTGAGCTAAGGGAGAGTGACTAGCCCAAAGTCACCCAGACAACTTTCATGCCTAAGGCAGGACTAAAACTTACAGTCTCCTGGTTTCTAGCCTGGTGACTTAATCAAATTGGCTCTAAATCAGTGGCCCACAATGTTTTGGGCACCAGGGACCAGTTCTGTGGAAAGATGTTTTTCTGTGGACCAGAGGGGGCATGGTTTTGTATGGTGCCTGCATCCCCCAGATGGAGCTTCGCTTGTTTGCGTGGTTTCTGATGCTGGTCCACAGACAGGGGGTTGGGGATCCTTGCGCTAAACTACCTTTTCCTTTTTTCTCCCTCCATTTTTTCTTTCTTTTCTTTTCTTTTCTTTTTTAGATTAGGGACTGATAGTTGCCATTATCTGCCCTAGGGTAATGTCACAATCATGCATCTCCAATTCACCTCCTTAGAAGCATCTGATGTTTTGATGAAAGTATCTTCTGATTGAAAGAAAGTTGTAAAAGTTGTGTAAAATCCTAATCAAGCACAGCTATGTGCAAAGTTTCGCATAATAGGGAAAGAGAGAAGTGGTAGCATAATTACAAGCAGAGCTTGCTTGTTTGTCTGCCGCCTCAACTATTAAAATGAAACTCAATACTCCCTCTCCATGCTCATCATGTTTATACCATAGTTTTGAGAAGGCATCTCATCCACTCCCTGCATGATATATGTTTATAACCAGTGCACATTTTATGGACGAGAGACAAGAATAACTCTTCTCAATATCACAGATTTGAGATGATACAAATACGTTATGCATCATGAAATTTCACAAGCTTTCCGTCACACTAAAAGCATCTCTTCATCCTTTAGCATTTTCTTTGTGGTTTTATGAATAAAATTTATCCTTCACATTGCTGCAGAGTTGAGGAGAAGAAAAAAAAAACATCCTACATGCTCTAGTCAGCAAGCATTCAAAATGCAGGATAGTATTGATGCCTAGAAATAGAGATCTGGAAAGAAACTTTCGATTTCCAGGTATTCCAAAGAAAATATGAATAAGATTTGCTGATAAATTAGGTTAGATTATTATAAACACGGTTAGATTATTGCAACATGCTCTACATGGGGCTACCCTTGAAAAGTGTTCAGAGACTACAGTTGGTCCAGAACGCAGCCGTACGAGCTGTCGTGGGTGCACCTAGATACACCCACATTACACCAATTCTCCGCGAGCTGCACTGGCTCCCTATTGGTCCCCAGTCACAATTCAAGGTGTTGGTTATTACCTTTAAAGCCCTACATGGCTCAGGGCCAGGGTATCTTCGAGACCGCCTTCTACTGCATAACTCCCAATGACCAGTAAGATCCCACAGAGTTGGTCTCCTCCGGGTCCCGTCAGCTAAACAATGCCAGCTGGCGGGCCCGTAGGGGAGGGCCTTCTCTGTGGCTGTCCCAGCTCTCTAGAACTAGTTATCTCCTGAGGGGCGGACCACCCCCACCCTATTGGCCTTCCGAAAAGCAGTGAAGACCTGGCTTTTCCGGCAGGCCTGGGGCCGTTGATCTCGCTTTTGCAATCCGACGAGATCCGGCCATGAATGGTGTGAATGAATTTTAATGTTTTTAATTCTTAAATGTTTTTTATACATTGTGAGCCGCCCTGAGTCTTCTGAGAGGGGTGGCATAAAAATTGAATAAATGAATAATAAATAAAATACATAAATAAATTATCTAATAAACCACACTTGGAATATTGCATCTAGTTTTGGTCACCATGATATAAAAAAGATGTTGAGCCTCTAGAAAGAGTGCAGAGAAGAGCAACAAAGATGATTAGGGGACTGGAGGCTAAAACATATGCAGGAATTGGGCATATCTAGTTTTATGAAAAGGAGGATTAGGAGTAACGTAGTAGCAGTGTTCTAATATCAAAGGGGCTGCCATAAAGGGGTAGGGGTCAGCTTATTCTCCAAAGCGCCTGAAGACAGAACAAGAAGCAATGGATGGAAATTAATCAACCTAGAACTAAGAAGAAATTTTCTGAGAGTCAGAACAATTAATCAGTGGAACAACTTGCCTCCAGAAGTTGTGGGTGCTCCAACACTGGAAGCTTTTAAGAAGAGATTGGACAACCATTTGTCTGAAATGGTACAGAGTCTCCTGCAGTGGTAAAATCTGAACCGGTTTACTACCGGTTCGCTGGCTGCGCACGTGCACTGCGTGCCAAACCTGCGCATCGTGAGTGCATACACAGTGCATACCACGTACCAAATGTGAGGCGCGCACGCAGTGCACGCCAAAAGGAGGCATAGGGTAAGTAGAACAGTGCATGGGGGTATGTGATCAACTGTGGCGCGCAATCTTTTTTTTTTACTTTTAAAAGGAAAAAAGCAAAACCTTCTGCGCATGCACAGAGGGTACAAAACACATTACTTCCTGGTTAAAACCAGGAAGTAACGACAATCAGGTGGGTGGGCAGAACCTCGCACCACAATCGCTACCGGTTCTCTGAACCACCCGCCACGATCGCTACCCGATTGAGCAATCCGGTCTGAATTGGGAGCATTTCACCCATGGTCTCCTGCCTGAAAGTTTGGACTTCCAGTCCCTTCTAATTCTGTTATTTTGTTATCTAGAAATTATTTCAACAACAAATAAATGGTATGAATGAGATAAATCTGCCAACTCTCAACATCATAACTTCTTATAGATAGTAAGCTTGCTATTAGGAAATATAGGGGAATTGATGTCCTAAATGTAATGCATGATTTAAAAAATTGTAAGACGAACATTAAATACTTCAACAAGTGCAACACTATCCAATGGAAATGGATCACTTTAAGAAGTTACAGTCAGTTTCTACATTCATGTCCTTGTTTGTTCTACAGCATTGTATATGTGCAGTGTGTGTGTGTGTGTGTGTGTGTGTGTGTGTTACAAAAGTAGATATGTAAAATTGTGTCACCTTCCACATTTTTGGCTGTTCAGTTTTACTATATAAATGATTTTGGCAATCATTTATATACTCACTAATTATTATAGATCAAAAATGAAATATTCCCAAGTGTGAGATTTACTATAAACAAATAATATTAAATATTATCCTCTAAATTCAGGATATTTAATATTAGGAAGTCAATTTTATGCATTAAACTATGTTTTTCATTTTATTTCCTCTTGCTTTTTAGTGTTACTGGTTCGACTAACATACCTGTTGCATTATTAACAAATCACAATGTTAGAACTAAAGAAACTTGCTAGTTGGAGAGTTTAATAGTTACTGAAATCTCTCTGTAAACCAGCTTCTGTCAACCTACATACTGAAATTGATACCCTGTGTTTGTATCCAATAATCTAAAATACATTACAGGCTTTGCAGTTGATGTTCTGTTTGATGTAGTCAATTCTGCTTCTGGAGATAACTGCCTTCCTAAGATCAGTACATGATTCAGCAACATGAATCAGAATTGCTAATAAATGGTTTATATACAACTCTCAGTAATTATCCATATTCATGCAGTAGCTGGCAGAAAACCAGAACAGGAAGCTGACTGTTTTATCAAGACACTTAATTTAGAACATATTATAGAAACAAGATGCTTTTTTTTAATAACTGGTTCATACCTTCCATAGGGAAGACTCAAAATGAAAGTGAGGAGTACTACACCTAAAATAAAAACAACCTATGAATCATCAATAGACCGCCAGGAAACAAAACAATGGGTTGGACGAGAAGACCCTCAAGGCCCCTTCCAATTCTGTTATTCTGTTCTTATAGAACTCAAAAATAAAATTGCAGGAGAACTCCACTGAGTTCAGTGACAAATATTCACAAAATAAGATTTCATAGTACTCCAGACTTAATTATTAACTCCTAACTACTATTATTTATAAGTATTTTTATAATACTAGTTTAATAAGATAACCTAGGTAGCTTTGCCCTCCAAGGGGATTTTCAAATGTATTTTATCATGAAATGAAGAGAAGGTTGGCTCAAAACAACAGCATAATCCTAAACATAATAATGGGCTCCAAACCCTTTGGCGATATCAATTCTGCTCTCCAAATTCATGGAGACATAACACAGATATTAGGTGGATTTGCCCTCCATGGGTATTTTCCCATGTATTTTACCAGTAACGGTAAACAAGCAGGCTCGAAAAGTCAGCGCTCTCCTAAACATAATCATGGGCTCCGAATCCATTGCAATGTCCAGTTTGCTCTCCAAATTCAGAGAGACCTAATCCTAACCCTAGGAGGATTTGCCCCAAGGCGATATTAAAAGAATCTTGCCAGGAAAAGTAGATAAAGCAGATTCAAAAAGACAGCACTCTCGTAAGCAGAATCTAGAGCTCCTAATCCATTCACAATGTCCATTTGACTTTCCGAATTCATGGAGATCTAATCCTAATCCTAGGTTAATTTGAGTCCAAATCGAATTTCTCCATGTACTTTACCATGAAATGTAGATAAGGCTGGCTTGAAAAGTCAGCACCCTCCTAAGCATAATAAAGCATTCCAAATATGTTGGTGATATCCATTTTGCTCTCCTAATTCAAGGAGACCTAACCCTAGGTGGATTTGCCCCCCCATGGGTATTTTCCCATGTATTTTACCAGTAACCGTAGATAAGGCAGGCTCAAAAAACAGTGCCTTCCTAAGCATAAATAAGCACTCCGAATATGTTGGCGATCTCCATTTTGCTCTCCAGATTCCTGGAGATCTAATCCTAACCCTAAATTAATTTTCCTTCCAATTTTCAAATGTATTTTACCAAGAAACATAGATAAGACAGACTCGAAAAGGCAGCACCCTCCTAAGCATAATAAAGCACACTGAATCCCTTGGTGATGTCCATTTTGTTCTCTGAATTCATGGAGACCTAACCCTAATCCTGGGTTGATTTGCCCCCCAAGGGGATTTTCCCATTTTTTTAACCAGTAATGCTAAATAAGGCAGTGTTGAAAAGTCAGCACTCTCCTTAGCCTAAGAAAGCAATCCAGATACGTTGGAAGTGTCCATTTTGCCCTTCAAATTCATAGAGATCTAACCAGGGGTGAAATCTAAAATTTGTTACTACCGGTTCTGTGGGCGTGGCTTGGTGGGGGGGGTAATGTGACGGGGTGGGCGTGGCCATTTTTTTTTTACTTTTAAAACCATTTTTTACATGTAAAACCATGTAAAAATGCTTTCAAAAGGCTCTGACGATCCCAGCTGAGTGGCCTGATTAGCAGGCAACTCAGCTTGGATCATCAGAGCCATTTAAAAGAAAAAAAAGGCTCTGATGATCATGTGGCTCAGCTGGTCATGGGGGGTGGGGGCAGGGATTTTTGCTACCGGTTCTCCGAACTGCCCGCTGCCATTGCTACCTGCTCGTCCAAGCCAGTCCGAACCGGGAGCATTTCACCCCTGGATCTAACCTTAACCATAGGTTGATTTGCCTCCCAATGGAATTTTCCCATGTTTAAGGAAGACTCGAAAAGGCAGCACCCTCCTTAAGCATAATGAATGGCTCCAAATCCATTGGTGATGTCCATTTTGCTCTCTGAATTCATAGAGACCTAACCCTAACCCTAAGTTGATTTCTCCTCCCCAATGGAATTTTCCTATGTATTTTATCCAGAAACATAGATAAGGCAGACTTGAAAAGATAGAGCTCTCCTAAGCATAATAAATCATTCTGAATCCATTGGTGATGCCCATTTTGCTCTCTGAATTCAAAGAGACCTAACCCTAATCCTAGGTAGATTTGACCCCAAATTGAATTTCCCTGTGTATTTTACCAAGAAACGTAGATAAGGCAGACTCAAAAAGGCAGAGCCCTCCTAAGCATAATAAATCATTCTGAATCCATTGACAATGTCCATTTCACTGCCTTTTTGATGCTGCCTTATCTACATTTCTTGGTAAAATACATGGGAAGATTCCATTGGGGGAAATCAAGCCCTGGTCAGGGTTAGATCTGCATGAATTCAGAGAGCAAAATGGACATATTTTGGAGCGCTTTATTATACTTAGGAGGATGCTGACTTTTCGAGCCTGTGTTATCTACCATAACATTTTAAATCCATTTTTCTATGAAATTTACCAGGAAACATACATAAGAGAGGAATGTCGAAATGTCAGAGCCAGAGATATGGCAGGCTCGAAAAGTCATCCCCCTCCTAAGCATTACAAAGTGGTCTGACTCAGATGTCGATGTCCATTTTGCTCTCTGTATAAATGGAGACCTAACCCTAACCCTAGGTCTTGGGTGTCTATCTCAAGGCCTGTGGCCCAGATCCGGCCCACAGGGTGCTTAGATCGGACCTGCCCTGGAAACCGCAAAGGACCGGCTTGCAGTGCCTCGGTCCAGCCCAGGACTAAGCTAGGAATCATGACATTACCGTTTAGTTTTGGATCCAACATAAAATGACTCCAAAGCTTCAGAATGTACTCTCTTTAGAATGCTGGCAGATAATATCGAAAACTTTGTTTTATGGCTTAGAAAGGAGGGATATTAAAAGCAAAAATGACTTTAGACTCAAGGAATGGAGCTAATTTTTACATGATTTTTACTGTAAAGAAATTATCATTGAGATTTTTTTTAAAAAGATAAATCCAGCGCATGGTATCTTTGTTTTAAAGCATATTAGGGAACATCTGTCTTAACTCCTTTCCCCTGCAGTCTCTTTATATTCCTATCTTATACAAATGCTTACATTTTTTGCTCAAAACTAAAGAAGAAAAGGTTTTACTGCAGCTTTTTCCTGTTACAACATAGATTACTTCACTTTAGGAATTACCGGTAACTGAAACAAGTTGTATTCCTGTAGAAACCCTTTCACAAGGATGTGTCAACTAAAATGTGAATACAAATATTTCATGAGTTGGAGATTTATATGGAACTTTCATGATAACATGGAATACAGTAGATGTAAGTGACACAGTATATTCTAACCAATAAGGAAATATGTTCTTCAGGTGAGGGCTTCAATTGTCTTAGTTGGAAAATGAAATCAATGTAATCGGTTCTAGATGTATTTTATTCTTATACAGAGAGAAGTGTGTATCAGTGGCTAAAAAACCATGATACTAAAGTCAGCTGGGTGATTTTTGGCCAGTCCCTCTCTCTCAGCCCTAGGAAGGAAGCAATGGCAAATCACTTCCAGAAACCTTTGCCAAGAAAGACTACAAAGACTAGTCCAGGCTCTGTGCTTGTTAATGACCGTGCTAAAGTAAGTTATTTATTATCCAGGCAGTTACCAGGAGTCAACAACGACTCAAAAGCATTAAAAAAACCCGATTTCTATTATGCTGATTCAATACTGCCTTGAATAACACAGATTTGCATGCAATGCAAAATAAACCCACTTTGATTTTATGGGGGATCTTGCATATAAGCACTTCAAGCAAAACAAAACAGAAATTCTAAGCTGTAAATTCTAAGAGGGCACTGATCTTTGGTGAAAGCACTTTAAACAGCAGCCATAAGGAACAATCCACCAGATACTGTAATTACAGGTATTTCATATTGCCCATCAGCAAAAGATATACCCAAATCTATTAAATGCCACATTTTTGGTAGTTAACAGTATAGTAACATTCATATTAGAAACTAGATTTTGAACGTATATATTTTCAAAAGTTTACATTGCAATTCTGCATGTGATCCGTATTTGTATACCTTCTGGTGCACACATCATTAGTTTTTACTTTGTGTGCAAGATAAGAAAAGAAAGTGCTTTTTTGCAGTTTCTGCCATTAGCACTAATTGACATTTATTGCTTGCTATGTCACTTCAAAACCCATTTAAGATTTCCATTGTTCTCTGTGCTACTTAAATGGAAAAGCACTTAAGGCTTCTAACTGAATAATAATTGTCTTAGCGCTCCGAGTCCAATCACCATACCTTTACAACATTGTAGACTGTTCCCATTCTGGAGAATGATATTACTCAATGAGGGATAAACATTTAGGCTTAGCTTTATAACACAGTTCATCCTTTTTGTTTTCCCATATTTGCCCACGTAGCTGCTATGTCATCCACTCACTATTGATTCTTGTATCTTGTTAAGCATTTTCTGAACCAAAGAATTAATGAGCCAGCCAAATAACATCATTTGCTGCCTTTTCAGACCTACGTTTGCATTTTAATTCTTCAATTTGGGTTTAATCATAGCTGTTGTGGTAGTGGGTTAAATCTCTGTTTCTGGAGTCTTCTTGTTCTAAAGCAGTGTGCAATGTTTTTTTAAAAAAAATAAAAACAATCATTGCAGAAATAGGGTTCATTTCTTTCTTTGCAGTCTCATGTCTCTTTGATTCGATGGAATCCATTCACAGAATTCCTGATCAAGTATTAGTCAGATATGCATGAACATTCCTAGGGAAGCCTAGCACTTTAAAGGAGGGTTGAATAAGGTAGCCTTCAAAAAATTCCCCATAAAAGGCAATGGCAATAGTACACGTTCAGCAATAGAAAGATGCTACTGGAGCAAGGGATGAACTACTAGGCAAAAGTAGGGACTGAGATTGTTATGTATTGAATACATATAGTTCAGTAGTGGGTTCCTCTTACCTTCGCTACCAGTTCGGAACCAGGAGAGCACATGTGTGCTTGCTTCACTGATATGTGGCGCTTCTGCACATGCGTAGAGCATCTGTGCTGATGTGCAGGTGGGTGGGTGGAGTCTCCCACCGCTACCAGTTCACCTGAACTGGGGTGAACCAGTAGAAACCCACCACTCAAAGGTGGGTTCAGCAGGTTCTGACCAGTTTTGGAGAACCAGTAGTGGAAATTTTGAGTAGTTTGGAGAACCAGTAGTAAAAATTCTGACTGGCCCCGCCCCCCATCTATTCTCTGCCTCCCAAATCCCAGCTGATTGGGAGGAAATGGGGATTTTGCAGTAACCTTCCCCTGAAGTGGGTGGGAATGGAGATTTTACAGTATCCTTCTCCTGTCATGCCCACCAAGTCACACCCACCAAGCCATGCCACGCCTACCAAGCCACACCCACAGAACCGGTAGTAAAAAAAATTGAAACCCACCACTGCCACCACTGATATAGTTATATTAAGCCCTGCTAAAGTGGAACTAGCCTTTAGATGACCCTTAGTGTTAACTTCAACTGTTTTGGAGGGAAAGTTAGAACATTCATATTTGGGCAGGCTTTTTCAAGTATTATGAATGGTTGAGGCCTTGTGGGCCCAGAGTATAAATTACTGGAATTTTCCTGTTGTTCAACAGTTCCAGTTGAGTCAATAAATGCTGTTGTATCTATGCTGTCTGTTCTTGCCCACTGCAGCCCACAACATAATAGAGATTCTGTCAACTTCATTCGAGTGTGTTGCAAGATACTATCACAGGTTCAAAGCATCCTTGGAAAAGAATGGTAGGAGCTACAACTTTGAGCTAGCCTTTCCTACCCATTATTTTACCTCCTTGATTCTTAAAAACAAAGGATACTGGGTATATTGCATATATTCTGAGGCTTAAAAATCTCAGCATTTGATAGCTCATGCCACTATTAATATTGGGCCAGTTCATTGATGTCTCTGAGAAAGCAAGGGAAGAAATAGTGGCCATGTTATGATGGTATTTTTATGCCATTCTTAAACATTGCATCAGACATCAGGACACAAGAAGTACATAATGTGAGCATTTGTGTGATGGTACATTCAAATGCATGGCATCATTATGATTTGCTGCACACATCACTGAGCCAGTTCACAGCTTCTAACTATCTAGGATAGCTTCTATACAGAGATTATGTAGAGAGAATCTACCTATATAAAGCCTTTTAAAATAAGAATGGATTGATTGATTGAATGAATACATCTGAAAACCTCACGGACCCAGTATAAATTGTTTGATGTTTGCTAAATCCCATCTCCACCTTGTCTTCCTGAATTAAATAATGGATGGTGTGTTTTTAAACTAATAGGCAGCAAGATCAAGTCCTCAGCTAAATATAAACATCCTTACTGTTTTCATTTCCATCAATTTGATAACCGTAACATAAAATATTATAGGGCTAGGCTGGTTATGCAAGACTGCTTAAAATATTAACATTTTCCAAGCTGGATAATTGCCTTGCATTCTTTTATTTAGGATTACGTTCTCTGAATTATAGGCAGAATTATTAATCAGTGACAAATACAAAATAATCTGTGTTGTCAACTCAAAACTAATGTCTCTCATTTTGAGCCAAAACAACTCAGGTGATAGGGCAAGAAAAATAGAGTGACAATAACCTAGAGCAACTAAGAATTGAAACCACTGATCAGATTTTAATCAAAACATTTATTAAATTTCAAAACACAGCACAACCATATATTGTGGTGGAGAAAATTTTCATTACTTCGTCAATGCTATTTACAAGACTCCAGCTCTACCAAAAAACCAAGAATGATCGGTCTCTGTGCTTCAGGCCCTTTTGTTTTCTGTAAATGACATTCTTCTGAAATCTCACTATAAATTGATCCTGAAAATGGATACAGTATGTTTGTAGAGAAAGAAATGCAAGACTTATCCATGCTATTTTCCTAGCCCTTTTGTCATCATTAAATATTCCAGTTTCTAGGAGGATACTTATAATATAATAGTTTACCCTGAACAACCAGTCTGCCATATGTTTGTTTATTTGTTTGTTTGCTTGCTTGCTTGCTTGTTTGTTTGTTTGTTTGAAAAATTAATTGGCCATCCATCTTACCACAGGGTAACTCTGGACAGCTTACAATATTAAATATTCTACTTTAGAGAAATGCTGAATCATCTTTTTAGGAAGTTTCATCTTAATCACATGTGATACCTACCGTATTATTACAGAAGCATATACCATACTTCACAACATAGTGTAATGTATTATTGTATTTGGGGAGGTCCTGTTTTGTTTTGTTTGATAAATAGTGCTTATATAAGGTCATTTTATTCTGGGCTACATGTGGTTTTGTGTTTTATCTCTTTTTATGGATTCTTCTGGTTCTGCACTCTGCCCAGAGTCCATCGAAATTTGGACAGCTATAACAAATTTGACTAAGCAAATAAATAAATAATAATAAAAGATTTGACATGGAGCTGATAATTGGTAATAGGTAAAGCTGCTTATTTTTCTCAAGGCAAAACAATATAAACTTTTTAAGATGTTCCCATAATTATCTGGTGCAATTCTTCCAGACTAGGAGTATGTGATTCCCTAGCCCTCTGCATGTGACTTTTTGCCTGATTTCAAGTAGCTCTTTCTCTATTTTCATAGCTCTGTGTAGAAAATTTGTTTAGACCTCAAATACAATCTATCTCTTCCTTCCCGCCAGCTTTCTTCTTGGGAAATAATCAAATATGGAAGTAATGGAATTCAACTTCATAAACAATGGTTTTAGATGTCTACAAACTATTGGTTGTAGATATCCTAGATACAGAGATAAATGGCAGAACTCTGCACTTTTATCTCCTTTTCTTATTTAAAATACCTACTTTACATTTGTCTGCCTAACATTTGTCCATCATTTAGAATGATAACCTCATGTTTTCATTACTTTCTTCCTCTCTCACTTCAATTCTGTTTCTCTTCTGACCCTGATCTATACCGTTCAGATTTTCATCTGGCTGTCTTTATAATGGAGACCATACTGAAGGCTCTTAGATATAGGTAGTCCTCAATTTACAATGGTTCTCTTAGTGACAAGTTCTAAGTTATAATGGCACTGAAAAAAGGGGCTTACGACCATTTGTCATACTTATGACCATTGCAGCATGCCCAGGGTCATGTGATTTACATTCAGATGCTTGACAACTGACTCACACTTATGACGGTTGCAATGTCCCGGCATCATATGATCACCTTTTGTGACCTTCTGACAAGCAAAGTCAATGGGGAAACCAGATTCACTTAACAACCGGGTTACTAATTTAACAACCGCAGTGATTCATTTAACAAATGTGGCGAGAAAAGTTGTAAAATGGGGCAAAGTTAACTCAACAAATGTCTTACTTAGCAACAGAAAGTTTGGGCTCAATTGCAGTTGTTAGTTGAGGACTACCTGTATACATAAACTTAATTCACCTGGACTTTTCTACCATCATATTATTTCCTTAGTAAAGCTTATCTTTATTTTCATTCATTCAAGCATCATTCTTCTTTATTATGGTATGTATGTGATATCTCTAACTTTAGTGCTGCTTTCTCCATGCATTCTTTCCACTCGATAACAATAACAATAGCACTTAGACTTATATACCGCTTCACAGTGCTTTACAGCCCCTCTAAGTGGTTTACAGAGTCAGCATATTGCTTCCAACAATTTGGGCCCTCATTTTACCCACCTCGAAAGGATGGAAGGCTGAGTCAACCTTGAGCCTGGTGAGATTTGAACTGCCAAATTGCAGGCAGATAGCATAAACCTATCTGTTATCTTTCAAAAAGAATATTTAATGGACTAAGATATTTCCTAATGCAAATTTGTCCCTGACACCACTTGATGCTTGCTTGTATGGCCCTGAATAGAATACTCTAAAGGAAATCCAGCCTTAATAGAAAAAACAGTCACTGCTTTAAATAAACTGGTACAGAGGAGCTTTCTGAGCTGAATCAACAAATTCTGTGCTTCTGCCATTCTTAAGATATTTCTCAACCTCAACAATTTTAAGATGTTGAAGTCCGCACATCTTAAAGCTGAGCAGAGTTGTAGAGTTGAAGTCAGGGGTGGGTTCTACTTACCTTTACTACCGGTTTGCAATGGGAGCGTACACGCGTGCTTCTGCACATGAACAGATTGTCAATTATGACATCCCCAGGAGGGGGGGGGGTCCTGCCGAGCCTTATGCCACTTTTACTTCTAAAGAACCGGACAGAACCAGGAGCAACCCAACACTGGTTGAAGTCCACACAACTTAAAAGTTGCTGAGGTTGAGAAATACTGCCTGAGGAAGGTCTCTTTATCTTTTCCCCTCTGAGATAAACTAACCAAGATTCTTGGGGAGCTCTTTAGATTCTTGGGAATCTAAATCTATTCTACTTCCTACATCAGATTATGAATTTTATTGGATGGTCTTTTAAGCAGAAAACAAAATGGAAGTTCTCTTCGGAGTTTCTTTGTGAGGCTGCTTGTTTGTTTGTCAATTCTTTTTCCTTATTTTTTTTATTCTATCAGCTTATTTTTACAGAATAAATTAAGTTAAAAATGGAATATTAATATTTCTAATCATTAAAAAGGCTATGTTTGGCACATTCAACTTTTAAATAAAGATGTACTCATATTTTTCAAAGTATAAGATGCTCCGGAGTATAAGACGCATATTAGTTTTTGGAGAGGAAAACAAGAAAAAAAAATTCTGCTTCTGCCTACCAGCATCCATCAATATTCATCTGACTAGCATCCTTGCAGTAAACATCAAACAGCCTGATCAGCTTCAGCATGTTATCACAACCTGGCTTAGCACAAACAGCTAATTGGTGGGTGGGTCGGCCTCCTGGAATACCGCCAATCAACTGTTCCAGGCTTCAGGGATCATCAGAGCCCATTGCCGCCTCCGCATGTCACATTTTTAGGCTCTGCGGATCACATTTTTGGCCTTCACACATCGCATTTTCAGCCTCCACACGCCTCCATATTTGGCGTCACATTTTTGGCTGGTTCCAGGGGGCAGGGATTGGCGGCGGTGGCGACAGCAATCCCCGCTGCCTGGAATCGGCCGAAAATGCAATGCACGGAGGCAGCAATAGGCGGTGATGTGCTGTGGCAATCCCTGCAGCCTGGAACGGGTCTAAAATGGGGCATGTAGAGGCTGAAAATGTAATGCACAGAGGGCAAAAAAAGCTGAAGGGTGGGAGCCAGTGGGTGGGCGGGGCTTCAGCAACATTCAATGTATAAGACACACAGCAATTTTCACCCACTATTAGGGAAGAAAAAACTCTGTCTTATACTCAAAAAGTACAATACATTGTACTTCTCATTTTGGTACAGAATGCCAAAGATTCTGCTTATTTTCATGATGAAGAAGCAGCAGCAGTAAACTTGCATTTTGAGAAAGTTAAGTATCATTAAGAATCAGCATCTTTTATGGATGCATACAATAGTGTCTTCTGTGTGAGGGTGTCAAAAAAGTCAAGATGGAGTACAGCAGTGCAATCTAAGCCCTACCCTTTTTGCACATAAAAAGGGGTAGATTTTTGATACACAGCACAATGATCATCTTGATTTTTTGACTGACCACACCTGTGTATATCACTAGAAGGTGTACGCCTATCACTTGCCAGCTAAAACAGTTCCTCAGGAAAGTCTGCTCTTAGGCTGTCAATTGCAAAGATTCACAACACAGGGAAAATAGTGGAAGGAAAAAAGAAAGAAATCAGAAGGATGGAAATTGGTTCAATTGCTACAAATAGGTGGAAATGTATATATTCCAATCTGATTATACTCAAGTTTCCACAGCACTTGTCTTCTGCATCTGCTGCTCTGTTTCTCTGTTACTTTTATTTCTGCAATTTAACTTTCAGCTCTAGGAATCAAAAGTAAAAGAATACATTCATATATGAATTTATCTTGCAGGATATATAAATTGGAATTGTTGTTATACAGGTAGTCCTTAATTTACAACCACAATTGAGCCCAAAATTTCTGTTGTTAAGTGAGACATTTGTTAGTGAGTTTTGCCCCATTTTATAACCTTTCTTGCCAAATTATTTAACAAGGAATTTTACGAATCTCCTCTGAAAGAAGAGAATATCTGTAGCTCGGGGTTGAATGATGAGGTTCTTAGTAATGGTATTATGTAGTATGGTAGTGAAATGTTCGCAAGACAATAACCAAGCTCAGAGATCAACCCTTACAGAATCTCCTCTGCTAAAGGTAAGAATACTTGGGTTGGATTTGTACGGAATCTACAGGTAATCCTCGAGATACAACTACAATTGAGCCCAAAATTTACATTTGAAACATTTGTTAATCGAGTTTGCCCTATTTTATGACTTTTCTTGCCACACTTGTTAAGTGAAGCATTGCATTTGTTAAATTAGCAAGATCCCTGGTGGGTTGCTACCAGTTCACCCCAGATCGGGCGTACCGGTAGCAAGGGTGGCGGAAGGCTCCGCCCACCCACCTGGACATCTCTGTGCATGCACAGAAGCACTGCACAAGCATGCAAGTGCCCACGCACCCGCAAGCAAATCGGCAGCAAACTAAATTGAAACCCACTACTGAGCAACATAATTGTTAAGTGAATCTGACTTCTTCACTGACTTGGCTTGTCAGAAGGTTGCAAAAGGTGATCACATGACCCCATGACACTGCAATCATGAATCAGAATTGTCATAAATATGAACCAGTGGTCAAACATCTGGATTTTGATCACATGACCACAGGGATGCTGCAACGGTCATAAGTGAAAAATGGTCATAAGTCACTTTTTTCAGAGCCGCTGTAACTTTGAACAGTCACTGAATGTACTGTTGTAAGTCGAGGACTACCTATACTGTATATTGTTTGTCATTCCATGGCAAAATGCAGGAATCTAAATATAAACAAAATTTATCAGCATAAACCCATACAGTATCATTTGTTCCAAAGGAATCCCACCTCCAATACAAAAAGATCATTGAGAAATCTCTCAGAAAAGTCTTCATTATCGCTGAAAATTGATTAAAATAGTTTGTGTTGCTCTAGCAGCTGCTTAGAAACTAAGGATTCTTCTTCCACTGATATGTCAGGGCTTCCATTAAATGAATGCTGCCAGTTCCTCTTTGGGGTAATAATATTTTTATTATCATTACTTTTCTAAGAGCTGCACGCAGGTTCATTTTCTTATATGAGATTTGTAGGCCAAGATGCCGCCTTGCAAGTAGTTCATTAAGAGCTAGATCAGAGCCAGAAATTCATTTTAGACCCACCAGTCAAAGGTCATTAGTGTCTAATAGTCGCTCAAATTCATTCTCTTTCCAGTCTTACTTTCAAATGACCTTGGCACAAAGCTTCTCTAAGTGGATAAGTGACTCACTGAGTCATTTAGTCCCATCTCGAAGTCATCTTTTATCTGCAGTAAATTTGGTTTAATCTAGGACACGAAATCATTCCACACATTTAGGCCTCCCAATAGATTTGCCTTCATTTAAAGATGTTCTTTCTGCTGGCACCTTTTGAGCAGCTCAGGAAAGGTCTGCAATATATTCATTTTTATGCATGCATTTACTACAGATTAGGAGGTAAATTAGGAGGCTATAGGTACTAGGTTCTATGCGACCAAAGTTATAGGCATGTAAGAACGATGGGAGGAGATGGCAAGACAGAGCAAGAAAAGGAGGGAGATTTTGCAGAAAACAATAATAATCAGGAGGCAGGAGAGGACAAGTCTAACAATCTGACAAAGACATAGAACTGGAAAAGATATTGTGAACTACCAACCCATTCCTCACTTGATACAAGTAATCCAGAGATGCCAAAAAATCCCTTCTGCTTGAAGACCTAAACAGGTGCAACAGAAATTTTAAACTCCCTTCTAGAATATGAGATGCTCCTGTCCTTTTGTCTTTTTTTTTTTTTTTTTTTTGGGCCTGGATTATTATCATTTAAGTGCCCCAATTCAATATTGATTGGGATTATTATTTATTTATTTATTTATTTATTTATTTATTTATTTATTTATTATTTATTTAAATTTTTATACCACCCTCCTCCTGGGGGATTCAGGGCGGTACAAAGCCATAATAAAAACAACATATATCACAAAATTTAAAAACAGATTAAAACATATTAAATAATTTGGCCCTATATTAAAACCCAAAAACTAAAATACCCATTAAAATTCATTATTTAGCCAGCCCAGCCTGTTGAAACAGTAAGGTCTTAAGGGCACAGCGAAAGGTTCGTAGTTCGGGGATCATACATATCTCCGGGGGCAATTCATTCCATAGGGCGGGAGCCCCCACAGAGAAGGCTCTCCCCCTGGGGGTCACCAGTTGACATAATTTGACCGACGGCACCGTGAGGAGTCCCTCTCTGTGGGAGCATACTGGCTAGTGGGAGGCCATTGGTGGCAAAAGGCGATCTCGTAAATATCCAGGTCCTAAGCCATGGAGCGCTTTAAAGATGGTAACCAATACCTTGAATCGCACCCAGAAGACCACCGGGAGCCAGTGCAGCTCGTGCAGGAGAGGTACTACATGGGTGCGCCAAGTCACCCCCATAATCACCTGCGCAGCCGCATTCTGGACCAGTTGGAGCCTCCAAGTGCTCTTCAAGGGGACCCCCATGTAGAGAACATTACAGTAGTCCAGACGGGAAGTGACGAGGGCATGGATGACCGTATGCAAGCATCCCAGTCCAGAAAGGGAAGCAACTGGTAAATCAGGCGAACCTAATAAAAAGACAGCCGTGCATTCAGGAGGACACCCAAGTTGCGAACTCTTTCTGAGCGGGCCAAGATCTCACCCCCAATAGTCAGCGCTGGAACCACCTGGCTATACAGGAACGCCGGAAACCACAGCCACTCAGTCTTGGAGGGGTTGAGTCTGAGCTTGTTTCTCCTCATCCAGATCCACACGGCCTCTAGGCATTGGGACATCACGTCAAGGGCATCATTGAGGTGGTCTGGGGTGGAGATGTACAGCTGAGTATCATCAGCATACTGATGGAACTTCACCCCAAAACCACGGATGATCTCACCCAGCAGCTTCACATAAATGTTGAACAGGAGAGGCGAGAGGACTGACCCTTGCAGCACCCCACAAACAAGGCGCCTCGATAAACTGCATTGAACAACAAATATACTCTTCTAGAACTAGGGAGGTTATCATGAACTTTCTTCTGGATAGATTCAAGTAACTGCATGAATCTTCACAAAGATTTAAAAGCATTAATATGTACTCTTATGGATTCAAAACAAGCCATCACTTGTGTTCCACATTAGACTAAAATGGATTGTAGTTTTCCCTTATCTTATTTATAACAGCCCAAGCATAAACTATGGGTCATTTAATACTATCTGATCCTATTTAGTCCATCTGAACCTAAACCATTTTTATAGGCTCTTTTGTCCATACTTGTTTTTATGGACTTTTCATGATACTGTACTACCGTACAATGACATTTTTATTCTAGTTGTTTAGCTTTATTGATAGATCTCTTTAATACTTTATTTTTTATTCTGAATTTTGCATTTGGAATTTTTTCCCAAAAATAGCAGAGGATTCAGTGAAAGTTAAGAAGTGTCCACATTTTCAGGTGAGATGAAAGTTGCACATATTTTGGATGCTTATCAGGAAAGTCATGGAACAGTAACACTAATCTTCATACTTTCCTCTCCCTTTCTCATTTCAAAAAGAAAAGTTCTCAACCACTTAATAGGAAAGGAGCAGCAACATATGGCAAGCTATAAGGATGCCTTGTTTGAACAACTCCAACTCATATTGTAACATTGTTCTAACTGCCAGATTTCAATGGTGATGGTGCCTCCACTATATAGCCAGCCCAATCAGAAAATATTTGTATAGTAATATACACTTTAAGCAGTTTGAAATATATTGAATTTTAAACTTTAAACTTTAAATTTAAAGAACTTAATTAATTTACAAAAATAAGGGCAAAGAGGGAGGAATCAGGGAAATTGTTTTCTTTTAGACTACTGGTCCTCCATTTAGGGGACTCTAGAGATAGGTCTTTTTGGTGATATCGACTCTGAAACAATCTCCAAATTAATCTATATTTATTACCCCAATGCTTGCTTTTAAATAAGCCTTTAAAAAACAATTTCCTCTAACATACTTTAATTACGATACTGAGTCTTATAATGTTTTGTCTTATTGTTTACCTATTCGTTTTTAATTGTTCATTAGCTTTTTAAGCTCATTGTGCTCGTCTGTGAAATGTGTTATTTTAAATTGGAGCAAAGTCATCCTACTTCTCCAAAAAGAAGAAAGGGCGAGTGGTTAAAATGTCATTAATATCAGTAGAAACAGATTAAGCCTGTGTACTTACAAAGCCAATGGGAGAACCTTGGGAAAACAATCTAATTATAATTTTCAGGATCCATGATCCCCACCCCCACCCCACCCCCACCCCCCAATAATGTCTTTAGAATGCACTGCTCTCATTCTGCTTCTTGTAGGACATTGAGGGTGATGAGCCACCATAGGAAAGATTTCCACATGGGAATCTCATAGACATTTCTTGCTACTCAAGGAAATAGGACTTACCTAATGTTACAACTCCTTATCAGCAGTACTGATAGACTTCAGGTTGTTCTTTTCTTGAAGTCATGTTTTACTCATTTTATGCAAGCCATTTGGAGAAGGCTTTACCTTGAGATGGCCATCAATTTTTTTAAGTGACTGCTGATCCTTTTATTTAGACACATTAACGAAAATAAATTCCCCCCTCACAAAGTTTACTAAACAGCTTCCAGTCGTCTTCCTTTCATGTCCCAGAAGGATTATCTAACTTCTTTTATTTGACTTTAATCTGTGCATGTGGACAATAGAGACTGAAGCTCCCCAAATGCAGTCAAATATTTATTATGAAAGCATTAAATTTTAACCCCGAGGCTTTCAGAGGAGGTATCTAAGCCTAAATCATATCCTTTCTGTCTTGAGATAAAAAATCTTCCATGCCAGGCAGATCTTGTATTAAACATATTAAAGAAATTTAAGCCTTGAGTACACAATCATTTTTCTTCTAATATCAGATACTGAACACAAATCTAAAGCTAAACTGACAGATTTTCTGGATTGCAGCTAACAGGGCAAGGAAATAGTCATTGCCTAGGTCATTTATCTAATCATGGCAAGAAAAAACACCCTAGATATTTCTGCCATGAGGCAAACTCATATCCCATCAAACAGGTTATGATATCAGACTATCATAGCATTTTTTAAAAAAATGGAAAACAGGAACAGTGATATTCCAGAAAACTAATTATTTCATTGTATCACGACCTTCCCCATCACACACTCAAACCAATATAACCCTTTCTTTTTATCTCATGTTTTATGTATATTATATTGTGAAGCTTTCTAAAATCTGACTTGAATAGCAGTGTTGCATTTCAATAAGGCCGCTCTGCCAATAAAGGCTTGGGGTTTCTTTGTCCTTAAACTAATTAAAATTCCAGGGTCTGAATAACTGATCATGCCTAGAGACAGAGATAAACGTATTAATAGATAGATCCATATGCCACAGGCGTGGAATAACATTTTGAACTAGCAGGCAAGAGAAGGAGGAGTTAATAACTGTTCCTTGAATGATAACACTTCAAAAATGCCAGTTGTGCTCTGCTCTCACACACAAGTCCGCTCTTTTGTTTGTGCATGTGTGATTCATAAGAGAACAGTTAATTTTAAAACTACTCAAGGAGAGATTTTCCAAGTTTGCACTAAAGAGCTTATGAAATGCTAAATAGATCTTCTTTTTATAACTGGTTCAGAGCATTAAAGCATTATAAATGAGGGGAAGCAGCATCTATTGAGCTGAAGGGGGTTTTTTTGTTTTGTTTTTGTTTTTGTTTTTTTGCCTGACCCTCAGATAGAGTTGCTTTTCAGGAATATTCAGAGGGAAGGTCAAACAATGTCTTCTATTTTCTGGGCAACTTATTGGAACTGTTGTCCAGTGTAGTGAAGATTATCCTTTTTGCTCCAAGATATAGTAAGGAAACTAATGAGAGATGTTGCATACTTAACCTCATTCTAAGCAACTGAGACTGACAATGTAGCAATTAAGAAAAGTTATTTAAGGATGACATAAAAACTATCTACTCCCAACCAATTTGAAGTAATAAAATGGACAAGATCTACAAGAGTGAATCTTTTCATTAAATAATGGGGATCCTGAAACGTCCTGATCGCACTGGTGCATAAGCTGCATTGCACTTGAGAGAAATTGCAATAGATTGGGCCTTTAAAAACAACACACAGTGGAGTGGCATGAAATACGGAAATTACATAGCCAACTATTCACCCAAATACAGGTAGTCCTCAACTTACCGCCACAATTGAGTCCTCAACTTACCGCCACAATTAAGTCCAGAATTTCTGTGAGACACTTGTTAAGTGAGTTTTGCCACATTTTACGACTTTTCTTACCACATTTGTTCAGTGAATCATTGCAGCGGTTAAGTTAGTAACCCAGTTGTCAGGTGAATCTGGCTTTTCCATTGACTTGGCTTGGAAGTTGCAGTGATCCCGGGACACTGCAACCGTCATAAACATGAGCCAGTTGTCAAGCATCCAAATTTTGATCATGCGACTATGGGGATGCTGCAATGAATGGTGAGTGTGAAAAACAGTCATCTGTCACTATTAGTGCCATTGTAACTTCAAATCAGTGGTGAAATCCAAATTTTTTTACTACCGATTCTGTGGGCATGGCTTGGTGGGCGTGGTAGGGGAAGGATACTGCAAAATCTCTATTCCCACCCCATTCTGGGGCCAGCCAGTGGTGGTATTTGCCAGTTCTCCAAATTACTCAAAATTTCCACTACCAGTTCCCCAGAACCTGTCAGAACCTGCTGGATTTCACCCCGACTTCAAATGGTCACTAAATGAACTGTTGCAAGTCGAGGACTACCTGTATGTCACTTCTTGTTAACTTGTCTGAGACCTTGAGCAAAACAAAGTATTTTACCTGTTGGTCTGTTCCCTTATTCCCTACTTTATCTGCTATTCATCTTTGTGCAGAGCTGACTTGGCATAACTATTAGAAAATGAAAAGGTAGAAGAATGGGAATGAGATTCACTAAATTAAAGCTAAGCCTATTTTTTTAATTAAAATTAAGGTTTCGATTTATGTCATATTGACCTTCAGACAAAACCTAAATATATCACTGAATTTACCTCCCAAAAAAATCTAAAAGCATATTATTGCCAGAAATATTTACCAGACTTTTTTTGTTTCGTGGCATGCTTTTATAATAAATCAATTTTCATCATGCATGTCCATTCTCTGGTGGTTCTACTGATTTCATTTGGTTTCTATGACTCCCTGCTGAAATGCTCTCTGAACAACCTGAATGCAGTTTCGTATCAGATTTTTAAATGAAACTGGCAGCCTCTCATAGAGTGCACAATATGAACCAGGTTATATTGCCCTCCTATTTGAAGGACAAGTTCACTGTGCTCAGTTTCAAACTATCTCCAGAAAAGATGAAATGTCATTAAATGCCAAAGATATTCTTGTTCAGGGTTACTTTTCATCTTTTTTCATGCTCTTCCTCTGATTATAATGCTTTCATCCCAATACATCAATTTCCAAATTCTGCATTTTACAGTGAACACATACAATGAAACTTTGTCCAAAGTATCTGACATGCCAGATTCCCAGATGACCAAATTAATATCACGTTTCTCAGCTCTCCTGTTCCCTTTCAGAAATAGCCATTGCAAAGCAATAAAGTTGAGCCCAAAAATTAAGACATTATAATACAACCTCATTATTCCAAATCAGATGACAAGCATATATATTTCCAAAAGATTTCTCAGAAGATATTTCAGGTTTCTCTGCAGATTCCATTATGGGTCCATGGAGATTCTCAGTCATCCAGATCATGAGTGTCCCAAAGGTGCTTTTTCAAGATGCAACTGGACTTTCTGGTTTTTTTTCTTTGAAGATGTTTCTCACCCAAGAAGTTTCTTCAGCTCTGACTGGATGGTGGGAAATGGAAGGATTTATATTTCTCACAGACAGCTGGTAATTTGCATTCTTTTAGAGAGTCATTGAGGTCACCTGGAGATTTGTCTGTGACCTCAGAGTCACCTGTGTGGAGCCTTCTTGAAACTGTTGTAATGACTGTGTTGTATATTGGAGATAGATGATGTTGTAACCCACCCACCCACCCCTCTATTGAGAGAGGGCTGTTCAATTTTGACATAGATGGCCTCTTTAACCCCTCTTTCAAACCAGTAGTCCTCTCTGTCCAAAATGTGAACTTTGCTGTCTTCAAAAGAGTGACATTTGTTTTTTAAATGCAGATGGACTGCTGAATCTAGTCTTGATAGGCTATGTTGAGCCATGCATTTATGAAATGGTTGTTTTGTTTCTCCAATTATGGGTCTTTCCATTATATTATATTTTGAATGGAGAAGGAAGAATTTTTTCCTGTAATTTCACTCCAATGGGTTTTCTGAAATAACACCCCCCCCCAAAAAAATAAGCCCTCCCTGAAAATAAGCCCTCCCCGAAAATATTTAAATGCCTGCACAGTCGGTCCCCGCCATTTCCTCTGGCTAGGGTTAGGGAGACAGAGCTGGAAATCAGGTAGGATGGCAAGAGGAGCCCCATCTTGCTCCACAGACCTCAAAATAATAAGACCTCCCCGAAAATAAGGCCAAGGGTTTATTTCAGGGTTCAAAAAAATATAAGACAGGATCTTATTTTCGGGGAAACACGGTACTCGATGTTTATGTCTAACAATTATCTTTTTTATGCAAGTGCATGCAGATAATTAAGTGGAAGGTACAATCCTTTTCAAATTCCTAAACTGAGCTTTAGTTCTGTTATTCAAAGAGTGTGCAACACAAATACATTTAAATCCAAAGATTCAATAGGGATATAATGCAATTTATTCTCAACATTCGTCTGAAACAAAATGTCAGATAGTGCATCTGATTCAACACAATCAGTGTTGGAGTTTCTATCATCCAGTACCTGTAGAATATCCTGAAGGAATGGTACATTGTAATGAGACTCATTTTATACATTACATAGAGAACAAAATCCTCTGATCACACCCTTGACACCTCTGTTAGATTTTTTGACCTGCATTTACCAGGTATAACATTATTCATTATGATCCTGTGAGCATTTATTTTTGCATTAAAAATATGCTCTGGAACAAATCAATGTTAAAGACCTTGTGCTTCTCAGTTATTATGGTTTGCACTACTGTTCTGATAATTATGGGAGAAATAGCACATGTTTATATGAATTAGAGAACCTAAGTAGAAATAAAAATGTAATTTAAGCTTTCCTAGGTAAAATATTTAAACTGAGCTGAAAAGGCTTTGATATATAAGTGGAATTACATTGGTTAAACAACATGCATGGGAATTCAAAGGTTGAAAACTTGAAGTAGATTAAAATGTATTTGTAACTACACAATTGAGGAGGAAGTTATAATGAAGAATGCATACATCTTTCTACTGAAATAGCAACAGTACTTAAACTTACATAACTCTTCACCGTGCTTTACAGCCCTCTCTATGTGGATAAAAGAGTAGGCCTATTGCCCCCAGCAATCTGGCTCCTCATTTTACCAACTTTGGAAGGATGGAAGGATGAGTCAACCTTGAGCCTGGTGAGACTAGAACTGCCAAATTGCAGGCAGCCGGCAGGCAGCAGAAGTAGCCTGCAGTACCTACTTTGTGCCTTTTTCTATTCTGTGTGCAGTCGGATAGTCTAACAATCTGATCATGCCTCTGCTGCATTTTTTATCTATTCCCCTCTCCTTTCAAATCATTAAAATGATAGTAACTCATCAAGTTTTGATACTGTTTGGAACAGTTGCACTAAAATATATGACAGTTATGCATTAGAAATGGCCTCATCGGATAAAAATCCAGCTGTAAATGTTAGGTCAGAAATGGAGGGCTTCTATTAGTAGAAAAAATCTGGAAGACTTTATTACTTTTATTTTAATACTTACTAATACTTACTACTTACTAATACTTAATACTTACTAGAACTTACTAACTGCTTGTCCTGAAAGATTTATGGTTTTTGCCCAAAAAGGTAGCTGGGAAGCTGACATGCAATTCATAGCACTGCCTCCCTTTCCCACCTAAACTGTCTCACGACAAATTTTTCAGAACATGTTTGGAAGTTTGGCACTTAAAGATGTTAAGCCTTGTGGGAATTTAAAGCACTCATTTTATCCCAACATACTGCAGCCCTTAACTCAGGGATGAAATCCAGCAGGTTCTGACAGGTTCTAGAGAACCGGTAGTGGAAATTTTGAGTAGTTCAGAGTACCAGCAAATACCACCTCTGGCTGGTCCCAGAGTGGGGCGGGAATGGAGATTTTGTGGTATCATTCCCCTGCCATGCCATGCCACGCCCACTAAGCCACGCCCACAGAACCAGTAGTAAAAAAAATTGGATTTCACCACTGCCTTAATCCAATGCAAGTTGTTCACTCGAATTCCTCTGATACTCTTTTATACATTCATTTCTCAAAATCCATGTGGATTGTACAGAAAGGAAACCACTGACTAACCATGATCTTCAGAAGCAGTGTTCATTGAATTTCCAGTACTAGGAACAGATACAAGTGGATAACCACTGTCATCATGTTGTGCTTGTGACCATTCCAGGACCTCTCATGGGTTACTGCTATAAATGGATCTTTGTTAGCACTAGCAGATCCTTAAATTGCATTAAGATTCTTTTGTTTAGAGTACTGTACAAAGAGGAAACTCTACTAAATACTACAATAATGAATATATAAATACTACACTTCTAGAGACACACTAAGAGACCCACAGAAAAAGCTAGAGTAGTTAGTTCACTAATAACATATACGCTTGTTGCGTTAACAATGAAAGAGGAAAAAAAATTGTGGCCCTCTGTATTGGAATGGAGAATGAATACATTTATAAAGGCAACAAACAATCAATTTGGATATTTTCAGCTTTTTTTCTTAGTCCAATATTGGTTATTAATTAACAAGATTTGATTCATCTCATTTTTCTAGAAGGAATTTGTGGAAGTAGTTCTTGTCGTAAAAATAAAGGTTTCAGATTTATAGCTAAACGGGTTTAGAATTAGTCTTTATTAGCGACACTAGATATTACAGTCACATAAAATTTGGGCAGTAGAGTAATTTCAAAATATATCCAGGCTTTATTGACTGTAACAAATGGAAAACTGTTTGGGCTTAGGATGAAATGTTTCACCATATGATTTGGATAGCTAATAAAATTGTATGGCTTTCAAGCTGAATATGGACAACTTAAATCTAACACAAACCCCACAACCAGGTATTGATGGGGTTTCATCAAAATGGCAAATTGTGTCTCATGACATCGCAATGAAAGTTCCACCCAGTGGTGGGTTTCTACTAGTTTGCCCCAGTTTGGGCAAACTGGTAGCGGCAGCTCTGCCCACCCACTCAGACATCATCAAAAATGCTCTGTACATGTGCAGAAGCTCCTGCACATGCCCAGAAATGCCGCACGCTGCCAATAGTGAACCGGTAGCACCAGGATTTGAAACCCACTACTGGTTCCACCTCTTAGATAATTAAATGAGATATTACAACACTTGCTGCCCCCAGCACACACACACACACACACACACACACACGCACACCCCTAATGGACCTCCATGTTTGTCACTTTTACATTTGCTAGATAGTCAGAATGGAACAGAAGAGGAGCCTAAACATCAATCAAACACTATTGGGGAAAAATTAAATGCCTTATCATATCAGACTGTAAATGCCCAACCAAGTGTGGAAAGGTGGACAAACTGCACAAGCTGTGCATTTAAGGCATTCTGCCAGAATATAGAATTAGCATATGGTTCATGAAATCTGTCTGAAGACCATCCCCCTGCTTTTCAGACCTCTCAGTGTTCCAATATCTAAGGTTCTGTCACAAAGAAGAGGGGTAAACCTCTTCTATTCTCCAAAGCACCTGAAGGCAGGGCAAGAAGCAATGGATGGAAACTAATCAAGGAAAGCACCAACCTAGAACGAAGCAGAAATTTCCTGACAGAATAATTAATCACTGGAATAACTTGCTCCAGTAATTGTGAATGCTCCAAGACTATAAGTTTTTAAGAGGAGAATGGACAACCATTTGTCTGAAATGGTATAGGGTTTCCTGCCTGAGCAGGGGGTTGGACTAAAAGACTTCCAAGGTCTCATCCAACTCTGTTATTGATGTATTCTGTACATCAGTGCATACACACATGCATAGTATGTGTGTATGCACATACTACATACTACATACACATGCACAGTATGTGTGTATGCACAAAAGCCAAAAATAAGTCAATAGTTGTTTAGGGATTTGGATGCGGTAGATACTGAATGTAGTTGTAACTACAACTCCTCCTTCCCTCTCATCATGCCTAACAGGTTTTAAACTGTATGATTTCTTATTTTTAATGCAATGAAAAATGTATTTATTAACTTTTTAAATACAGACTTAGATCATAATCCCCTTTAAAGAGGTAATGAACAAAAATGCAGGATATATTCTAGAAGGAACTTGGACATAAACATCTACTTCTTCCCAACAATGGTCATTGTTCGTCTTTGAACATTTTGCTCACTTCTCTTTAGCATACTCAAGCTTTACAGTATGCATAGGCACACATTAACAGACTGAAAGATTGCCCAACTATCATAAATAAAGCAAATGGTATTTTTAAAAATTCACATAAAACAGAGTTTAGGAAAGCTAGATATATTGTGCCCCATTCCCATTCCTTATTATCTTTATATAATTAGTGATGTAGTAGCCCCAATCCAACATAAACATTTTGAAAAGTGTAGTGATTTCTAAAGCATAATTATTTGGGATGCAGTGTGAACCTCCCTAACATTTAAGAGGTGGGATGGGTGTATTATGTTTGTTTGTTTTATATTTGTTTACAATTTAACTTTATACCACGGTTACAATTCAGGGGGGGAGAAACAAACAACTTGCTCACATTATCTTAGCATTAGATTAAAGCTGACCTTATGATTGACGCTGAATAAGAGGGATTGACCCCACAGAGTAATTTGGTCTTTTTTCCACTTGGCTGAACTGTTATAAGACCCAGCTCGTAGTTGATTGAAACTCTACCTTGAGAATAGGGAAAAATAGGATTCTTTGTACTCACAATGAATCAAGAAATTGTGAAGCCACTGGATATCTTGGCCACAACCACAGTAGTGAAATACAATCCAGGAGCATAGATCTGTATATGCCTTTTCGCTTTCATTCTCTTATTATTAAATACATAATTTACTATCCGTTGTTCTTGCAGTGTACCTGCAGATTTTGAGATACAATTAAATATGGATCTTGGTATCAGGAACCGAAATAGAAGTTTGGAAGGAAGGGAATTCAAATGGATGAACATAATGGGAAAAGAAGGAATATCAAATACTAGAAAAATGCTTTTGCAAATACAAAAGTTCCTCCTTTTTAATATATACTATACTATTTATTTTATTTATTTAATTTGTCAGACATGTACTAGATAACAGGTATATGTATAAACATGGACATGAACTAGGAATGAGTACAAGTAAATGGGGACAATAGGACAGGGATGGTAGGCACGCTGGTGCGCTTATGCACGCTCCCTTTATGGACCTCTTAGGAATGGGGTGAGGTCCATGGTAGACAGTTTAAGATGTGGGGGTTGGAGGATGTAACAACAGAGTCAGGTAGAGCATTCCAGGCATTGACCACTCTGTTGCTGAAGTCATATTTTCTGCAATCGAGTTTGGAGCAGTTTACCTTGCCTTCGTATCTATTGTTTGCCTGTGTATTATTGTGGTTGAAGCTGAAGTAGTCGTTGACAGGTCACATGATATATGCCATGCCATGTGTTCCTTAAAGAATACTGGCAAATGAAAGCAAGTCCAGAAGAGGATTTGCCGGGATAATAAATGTTATGTCCTTATAAGGACATCCGCCTGGGATTGGCTGAGGATCCTTTCGGCGGGAGTTTTGAATCCCTGTCAGTGGGCGGTGCGTCTGCCGGAGTGTATATAAGGAGAGCTCCGGCAGCGCACAAGCTGTTCAGTTCTTGTTATTAAACCTGTTAATTGAACCCTGCTGGTCACTTCTTCTTTCCTGCGCCGATCTAACACTGGCGACGAAGGTCTAGAGAAGAACCTCCGCGTGGCACGATCGCCATAACGAGCTGAAGTCACTCGACGCGGTCTGAGAAATGGCAACGCCGCAAGCGCCGTTCGCCTCGCTGGCTCCCTTCAACCCCAGCCGGGAGAAGTGGAGTTCGTATATGATTCGTTTCCGCCAATTCCTCCGGGGAAACGGCTACAACAACCTAGACGACGAGAGGAAGAGGGCTCTCTTCCTCGCTCACTGCGGCTCCGACGTTCTGGAACTCGCCGTCAACCTCGTCGCACCCAGGGACATTGAAGTCATGTCCTGGGTGGATCTGCAGACTGCCCTGCAAGACCACTATGCACCAACGGGCACCCCCATATCGAACCGCTTTACCTTCCGCCAACGTAATCAGAAGGAAGGCGAATCGCTTAAAGACTTTGTGGCGGCATTGCGTCAAATCGCTGCGAACTGCGAATTTGAGAACGTTGACAATGCCTTACGCGACGGGATCGTCTTCGGGATGAGAGATGCCAACCTCCAAAAGAAGTTCCTGAGCAGAAAAAGACTGTCCCTGAAGGACGTTCTTGAGGAGGCTACGGCTGCTGAAACATCCGAGACCGCCGCTGCTGCCATGCTCCAGTCCCGAGGGATCCATAAGATCCGCAAACCGTCATCTGAATCGTCCGAGGACTCTGCCACACCAACCGATTCAGAGGGAGAGTCGACCGTTTTGAAAGTTTCCCGCCCACCTAGGCGGGAAATTCAAAAAGATGGCCGCCGCGCCGCTCAGTGCGGCAGTTGCAAGGGACACCATCCCCGCCAATCCTGTCGCTGGCGGGATGCCACCTGCAGACGCTGTCTTAAGAGGGGGCACATCGCGGAGGCATGCAGAGCCTCTGATCCGGTTCCTGAATCGATCAAGCCCCAGAATCCAGAAAGTCGTCGCGACTCCCAGAGGTCATCCAAACGGTCCTCAATCCAGCAAAATCGCGACGACCGCAACAGTTATCATGGCGGCGCTGTGAACCAGACAACGATCGCCCTCACCAGCACCAACAGTGCCACAAAATTCCACGTGACACTGTTGGCAGAAGGCTTGCCGTGCACGATGGAAGTCGACTCAGGCTCCGTCTATTCGATCATCGACTGGCACCAGGTCAAGAGACTGAAACCGAATCTCTCCAAGCGCCAACTTGAACCTCTGCACTCCAAGCTGGTGGACTTCGGCGGCAACCCCATCGGCGTCATCGGGAGAACCAACCTCCGGATCGCCTTCAAGCAGTTCCAGGGCCAGCTTCCCATAACCGTCGTGGAGCATAGCCGCCCGACCCTGCTGGGCGTGGAGTGGTTCCAGCCGCTGGGGCTTTCTATTGGAGGCATCCACCAGATTAGCTCAGGAGAACTCGACTCACTCATCGGAGAGTTCCAAGAAGTCTTCGATGGTAAGTTAGGGACCTTTTCAGGGAAA
Source organism: Masticophis lateralis (assembly GCA_030761175.1). Taxonomy (NCBI): domain Eukaryota; kingdom Metazoa; phylum Chordata; class Lepidosauria; order Squamata; family Colubridae; genus Masticophis; species Masticophis lateralis. The sequence continues at coordinate 258,704,703 of JAUDYJ010000001.1, read as the reverse complement.
CCCATCTCCTTTAATCTGGACAAGGGGGTAACCCCAATTCGGCTCAAGCCCCGCCGGGTTCCATTTGCCTTGCGGGCTAAAGTAGACGCTCAGCTAGATAAGCTGATTGCCCAAGGTATCCTGGAACCCATCGATCATGCTTCATGGGAAACTCCCATTGTGACTCCCATGAAGCAGGATGGATCTGTGCGCATCTGCGCCGACTACAAAGTGACCATCAATAAGGCGTTGCCGCAGAGCGCATACCCCGTGCCAGTAGTGCAACATTTGCTGCACTCACTCGGCAAGGGCAAAATTTTTGCAAAACTGGACCTGGCCCAGGCTTACCAGCAACTGCCAGTAGATCAGGAAACGGCGGAGGCACAGACTATTGTCACCCATAGAGGCGCGTTTAAGTGCAACCGTCTCCAGTTTGGAGTCAGTGCAGCCCCAGGCATTTTCCAATCCATGATGGAACGCCTTCTCCAAGGCGTTCCAGGGGTGGTGCCTTATTTCGATGATGTACTGATCTCTGGGGACTCAAAGGCTCAACTCCTGGACCGGCTGAGGCTAGTTCTCCAGCGTTTCAGGGAGAAGGGCTTGAGAGTCCGGAGGGACAAGTGCATCATTGGGGTACAGGAAGTCGAGTTCCTGGGCTATCTGATAGATAGTTCTGGCATCCACCCCACCAAATCAAAAGTTAAAGCTATCCATGAAGCTCCCAGCCCCAAAAACAAAGCGGAGCTTCAGGCTTTCCTTGGATTGCTTAACTTCTACGCTATTTTCCTCCAGCAGAAAGCCACTGTTGCTGAGCCGCTCCATCGCTTGCTGGCGAAGGCGGTTTCCTGGAGGTGGGGACGTGAGGAAGAGTCTGCATTCAGAGCCGTTAAGCAACTTCTGACCTCTGACAGTGTGCTCATTCAATACAATGAGACACTGCCCCTCAGACTGACCTGTGACGCTTCCCCGTACGGAGTTGGCGCTGTGCTCAGCCACGAACTGCCTACCGGTCGTGAAGCCCCCATCGCATTTTTCTCAAAGACTATGTCTAGTGCTGAGCGCAACTACAGCCAACTGGACAAAGAGGCGTTGGCTATTGTTGCAGGGGTGAAGCGCTTCCACGAATACCTGTATGGACGGCAATTCACCATTGTCACCGATCACAAGCCTCTCCTCGGCCTACTAGCAGGGGACAAGCAGACCCCAGCATTCATGTCCCCCCGGATGACGCGCTGGTCCATATTCCTCGCCGGCTACTCCTACAGCCTCGTCCACCAGCCTGGTAAAGCCATCGCAAACGCCGACGCGTTGAGCAGGTGCCCATCCGCCGAATCCGTGGAAGACCCGGCCCCCACGCTCGAGCTGCTGCATATTGACAACGACAGCAACTGTCCCGTGACATCTGCCGACGTAGCGACGCACACGCGAGCTGACCCCATCCTCCGGCAAGTCCACTCCTGGGTCCTGAGAGGCTGGCCGACTCGAATTGACAGCGACGACTTCAGCCCGTTCAGCCGCAAGCAAGGGGAGCTGTCCACCATGCGCGGCTGTTTACTATGGGGAGATAGGGTGCTGATTCCCAGCACTCTGCAACGAAGGACTCTTGCTGCGCTGCACAAAGGACACCCGGGCATAGTCCGGATGAAAGCCCTGGCACGGAGCTACGTCTGGTGGCCGTCACTGGACAAAGACATTGAACATTGGGTCGCCAGGTGTAGCCCGTGCCAAGAAGTCAGAGCCGCCCCGCCTCAATCTGACCCGATGCCCTGGGAGACTCCGAGCTCCCCCTGGTCGCGCATTCACATAGACTTTGCTGGCCCCATTCATGGGCACCACCTCCTCATCGTGGTTGATGCCTACTCCAAGTGGTTGGAAGTCGTCCCCATGGCATCCACCACAACAGAAGCTACCATCCGTGCCCTCCGGCGCCTCTTCGCGACCCATGGACTCCCAGACGTGTTGGTCTCAGACAACGGGCCCCAACTTACGTCCGTGCCCATGGAAGCTTTCCTGGCTGGCTTGGGCATCCGCCATGCCCTCTCTGCCCCTTACAGACCGGCCGGAAATGGGCAGGCTGAACGGATGGTGCGGCTCACTAAGGAGTCACTCGCCAAGATGGGCCCGGGTGACTGGCAGGAGCGCATTGACAATTTTTTGCTTACCCAGCATATCACGCCTCACTCTGCCACCCGAAAATGCCCCGCCGAACTTTTAATGGGCAGGAGACTCCGCTCACCCCTGGACAGACTGCACCCACAATACTCCTCTGAGGTGCCCGCATCCGCCAGTCGCCAACTTCGCCAGTTTTCCGTCGGTGATGCCGTCTTCGCTCTTAATTTCCACGGCTCGCCTAAATGGCTTAAAGCTACAGTACACAGCACAACCGGTCCCAAATCCTACCGCGTTGAGCTGGACGATGGACAGATCGTGAGACGTCATCTCGACCAGCTCCGCAAAAGGTGGAGGGAAGTGAGCGAAAACCACCCCGACGAGGTAGGCCTAAACCACCCCGGTGCAGTAGGCCTAAACCACCCCGACGAGGTAGGCCTAAACCACCCCGGCGCAGTAGGCCTAAACCACCCCGGCACAGTAGGCCTAAACCACCCCGACGAGGTAGGCCTAAACCATCCCGGTGCAGTAGGCCTAAACCACCCCGACGAGGTAGGCCTAAACCACCCCGCCGCAGTAGGCCTAAACCACCCCGACGAGGCAGGCCAAAACCACCCTGGCGAAGTAGGCCTAAACCTCCCAGACGAGGGAGACCGGCGACCCAAGGGAAGAACAAACACCCCGGCACCTAGCCTAATACCAGATCCGGCAAGGCAAGTAGACCGGGGACAACCCAGCAGGGGAAGCCAACGTCAACCCTGCGAAGTGGGCAACCGGCAGCCCAGAAATGGGGACCTTCAGCCAACATTCCAGGAGGCCCTACAACAACCCGCCAACCGCGCAGAAAACCAACCCTGCAAGGAAGGCCTCCAACACCCCGGCAGGGTAGGCCAACGCCAACCCGACCAGGTCGAGCAGCCCAGCGGCCAGAGGGAACATTCGGCACCACCACCAGACCAACCGCGCAGAGAGGGCCTACACCACCCCTGCAAGGTAGGCCTACGCCACCCCGACCGAGCCGACCAGTCACCTTTTCCGTCCGCCTGCCGCCCCGGGAGTAAACCGGACTCGACCGGAGAACCCGGAGGCTCAACCCAACCACCACCGCCGGACCCGCACCCTGACCCAGACCGGCGCGACCCCAGCCCAGAGGGGACCCGAGGGAGACCCAGGGACCTACCGTGGCTCAGGAGTTCCAGACCGGTCAAGAGCAGGGATCCACACCGGCGGCTCCACGATCCGTGCAGGAACGAGGCAGACCAGCATCGCCCGCAGGCGGAGGTCCGTGACCCGGCCGGAGGTTCGGACACAGTGCCCACGTCCTCGACGGCCAGATCCAGCCCGGCACCGGGGAAGAAGCCCCGAGCAGAGCAGACACCCTCCGTCCGGGAGAGTGTCCATCTTGACTGTGAACTGCGCAGGTCTACGCGGGCACGTAGACGTCCTGTTTATCTTAGTGACTATTTCCCTGATCGACTGACTAAGAACTAGGGGGGAGGAGTGTTATGTCCTTATAAGGACATCCGCCTGGGATTGGCTGAGGATCCTTTCGGCGGGAGTTTTGAATCCCTGTCAGTGGGCGGTGCGTCTGCCGGAGTGTATATAAGGAGAGCTCCGGCAGCGCACAAGCTGTTCAGTTCTTGTTATTAAACCTGTTAATTGAACCCTGCTGGTCACTTCTTCTTTCCTGCGCCGATCTAACAATAAACAACATGAAAAGAAAAGGAATGGTTGGAGTTAAACAGTAGGTTTAGGCTGGTAAAAGAAGATTCTGGAGGGACATAATAGCAGTCTTCAAGTTTTTCAAAGATTTTAATGTGAGGCAGAACTCTTCACAAGTATTCTTGAAGTGGGCCCAAAAAACAGTGGGTTTAAATTACAATGAAGCAGATTTCAGTTGGAAAACAAACAAAAATTCCCTTAATGGTATAAACTTTTTCAAAAGTTATCAGATTGCCTTGGGAATTGGCTGGACTCTCCTACACTGGACTTGTTTTAAACAGAGGCTGGATGCCATCTGTTGGGAATACCTTAATAGTGAATTCCTGCATTAGAAGGTGACTGGACGAGAGTCTCTCCAACTCTTACTTCTGTGATTCTATGCCATGACAAAACTGAGGAGCTTCTCTCCATCACCAGAAAAAAAACAGAATCAGATTTCTTTCAGTTAACACTAAAATTCTAGTTATTTTGTTCACATCCCCATATTCTACATCAGAAGTGCACAAGTTCACATCCCCATATTCTACATCAGAAGTGCACAAAAGCCACAGTGGGGTTTTTTGGGGGATCAGACCATTTTAAAAAGGAGGTGGAGTTAGGAAAACACCCCAATTTGATGTCAATGATTATATTTAATTATATGCCTCTAAGATTGAGCTGATTCAAATATAGTTATCATTATGTATTTAATAATGTCATTATGATTAAGTTGATTTAAATATAGCCACTATCCTTCTCTTTATGCCTTTAATAATGTTCCTGTCCTTTTGAGAATTATGATTTGATGGCAGTTTTTTCCAGGGATTCTTGAAGGTAGTAAAGTGAGGTAAATATACCTCCCTTCAGTCATCAAGTGGTCCTACTATTGAATTCCACTGAATGTTTGCCCAAGATTTGAAATTTAATGAGAAACACAGGTGGGGTTGCCTTGCTTTTCTCCTCTACATCTACAATGATTTTCCAAAATAGAAATAGAACAGTTGGAGGCGTGCTTTGAAAGATATGTTTTTGTGGACAAAGACAAGTGGTCTTCATTGGGACTCCAATATTGGAGAAGATCAGGGTTAAATTCTAAATTGAGCACTGCTTGTCCTGCTGTTATGAATTTCTTCCAGCTTATATATATTTCAAAGAGATGGCAGTATATTTGGACAGATGAATACTTGAGAGCATTTAAATCTGGAGTAGGTACCAAGGTTAAAAGAGGTGATCAGTATGTCTTTTAGTGTGGAATGTTTCAAAGGAAGCAGTTATAAGGCCTTTGTTAAGGGGGTGATCCTTTTTTCATTACAGGCTAGTCTCAAATAGTGCATTCATGGGTAAAGTCTTTGAAAAATTGGTGGCCTTACAGATCCAGATATCATCATCATCATCATCATCATCATTTTAGCAATTGTCTATCTACTACAGGATGAAGGCCTCTTCCGCATGTTTCCAACCAATACACTCCAGAGTTTTCTTTTGCCAATTGGGCCAGCAATACTTGCTGATGGCGTTGATCCATCTTGTTTTAGGCCTTTTTTTGTAGATGCTTTTTATCAAGTGGGATCCATTCTGTGACTGCCTTGCTCCACGTACCATCAGCTCTTCTTGCTATGTGAACAGCCCATTTCTATTTCAATTCTTTTGATGATGATCATATATTTTTCTTTGTTCTCTAATCCATGTGAGGCTCTTTCTATCTTGTCTTGTAATGCTGAGCATGGATCTTTTCATAGCTCTTTGCTTGTAGTTTTTGTATCAATTGTGAAGTTAGTTTCCATGTTTTACCTGTATATGTTAGAGCCGGTAACACATACAGATAAAAAAAAAAAATTCTTCAGGCATAGGGGTAAGTTATTCTTGAAAATTATGTTTAGTTTGCCAAATGCCTGCCAGCCACATTTAACAGGTCCAGATATATTTGGATAAAACTAATTATGTAGACCCACTACCAATTTCAATTAGGATATGATATTGAGACCGCATTCTAAGTGATCCTTGAAGGATGGTTTTCTTTGAAAAATGATGGGGGACTGCAATCTGTTTGACCTTCTGAAACTTTTGGCCATTTTGACACCATAAAACAGGGTTTATCTGAAATGGCGTAGGGTTTTCTGCTTGAGCAAGGGGTTGGACTAGAAGACCTCCAAGGTCTCTTCCAATACTGTGATTTTGTTCTGTTATCTGTTTTGTTCTATTGGGTGGGAGGAGCATCTGCAGTTTGGTGCTTTGGGGGCACTGCATTGCAGTGATTCAAGTCCTCCTTGTCAGAACATGTCCAGAAGGTAGTTGCAGGAAACAATCTTTGATACACAGGTCAGTGGCCTTTATTTTCCCCAGCATTCTGTTCTGTTTCTTACGCTGTTTATCTCCATAAAAATGCTGGCAGAACTCATTTGGGAGCTTTGGAGTAAGATAACCTCAGGATGTTGGTGACATTCAGTTCCACTGCTCCTTCCCATCTAGCTCAATGCTGACTTATTTAAATAATGGAATGGTTGTGAGAGAATAGGTTAAAATTAAGTTTATACAAGGCAGGTGCAGTTGATAACAAGCAAATTGCAATTTGCTCAACTCAGCAATTGAAGTGAGGTCTTTGGGTGTGGAGCAGATTCAGAACATAAGGTGTTCCTTGTTCCCAGCTATCATTGGATTTGATGAGAAAACTGTTTGCATAACTGCAGCTAGTGTACCAGCTATAACATTTTTGAACTAACCTGCCTTTGTGAAAGTTCAATACGTCTTCACTTCTGCAACATGTTCTATAAAAGGCTTCCATGAAAAGTGTCTGGAAATCATAACTGGTGCACCAACCAGTCTCTTTCTTGGTACATTAATAACATGATGCTGGTACAAGAAATCTACTCTAGATTTTGATCTTTAAAGCCTCAAATTGTACTCTGATGAGGAACTAGCGGTCCTGCAAGAACACTGTTCTAGATAAGCTCTTTTTATTCACATACTAGAAACTGAAAAGTGTAAAATGCAAAATGTATAGAAGGGTTAAATGAAAAGTAATGTTTCCATAATTGTAGATTTAGTAGTTTAAATAGAAATATTTTAATACATGGAGCAAGAAAATAATTATTGAAATAAACTCCTGTAGCCTACAGACACTTCTCCATATATCCACCACCATTTGGTATACATTTATACCAGAGATGGACATGCTTCTTAAAGTCATCATTAAAGAATTTATCTCTTCAACCAGATCCCAACTGTCCTTCCTATTTCTGCTTCTTAATCACACAGATGCCCATGAAGGCAGTTCTTCAGGTTTGGGAAAAGTAGAAGACACATAGTGCCAAGTTTAGAGTATATGGAAGATGAGATAAAACAATGAAATCCAACTTCACACTTGTCTCTTGGGTAGCATGTGAGGTGTGAGTCTTAACAATGATGTGTTTCTCCAACCTTTCCTTCATGTACATTTGAACTCTACTTGAAGCTATCATCTTTGCTGTGAAAAAATCTATCTTGATCAAAGCTTCCAGTATTGAAGGACGTCAATAATGTGACCCATACATTCCTGTAAAATGCCAAGCTTGAAAGCAATTTCTGTTTGAGTGATCTGCCAATTATCCTTAATCAGTTCATCAGCCTTTCTCATATGAAAGTCACAGGTTATCCATTTCATCCTTGATCACATAAGTCAACTCTTTCTACATTTCCCCTGTGTATCAGCCCCATTTCTGACATCAACAGGAGAAGTTATTTTACAGATATTCCTACTGCCAGAAACTTGGCTATAAGCAGCAGGCAGGAGAAAGCCTTCTCCTGCATGCCCCCTATTGTAGGCTACTGAATGTGTGTTCCTTTCCCATTCTCCCAGCAAGTTGGAAAATAACAAAAATATCTCTTTTGATTTAGAGTGCTCTGATTTTATTACTGCTTTATGCTTTATATTAATTTTATTGTATAAGATATTTATATATAAAAGGCATGGAAAAGGAAGGAAGGAAGGCAGGCAGGCAGGCAGGCTCATTGGACTGGTCAAATACTGGTTATCATAACATCGTTTTCAAAATTTAAGGCGAGTAACTCTCAATTGTTTTTATGTTCTTTCACACAGAATAAGTCAGAAATATTTTAAATGCAAAGTGTGCACTTCAAAATTGAGCTATAGCCCATCCTTGAAACTGATAAATGAAGGTCTGCCTGAAAGACATATAACATCTGTGTCCCTAAATGGTATTTATTTCCAGCATTTCTATTCTTCCCAGTAACAAAAAATTGTAGGCAGCATGCAATGATAAAATATTAAAATATAAATCAAAACCATAACTCCAAAACATAAAATACAGCATAAAAGCAGCAAAAGGAATCAAATCAAAACAACAGGACATGTGTAATACAAGACATGGTTAAATTGATACCTTTAATTTTTTAATAAACGTTAAATTATTTTTAAAGCTTTCAAAAAAAAAACACCTGTCTTTACCTACAGGCAAAAATAACCTCCCAACTTACTCAAGCCTCTCAAAAGGCCATTAACAATATGAGTGCCAATCAGGGGTAGTTCTATTTACCTTTACTACCGGTTCACAATGAGTACTACAAGAAGCTTCTGCACATGCTCAGATCGCCAATGATGACATCTGGGGTAGTGGGCGGGGCCTCCTGCCGGTTTTACTACCGTGGGTTGCCCCCGATCCAAACTGGGGACAACACACCACTGGTGCAAATATTGAAAAGATACATCACTGGATCTCATTTGGTGAGAATAACAGGCCCTGAACATGGCTTATCTCAGAAACACTGCAAGAGCAGATCCTTAAACAGGAAGGCTTGTAAATCTTAAAAACAGCTTGAATTAGATTTGAAAATGAACAGGAAGCAATGATGGTTTTAGAAAACTGGAGAACCAATTCTATGCCAGGTTTGGAGCACTCCACTTGTCACCTCATCAGATTAAAGTGGCAAACAGATTCCTGCAAAAGATACGTTAAAAATATGTATTCAAAACAGAAGATTCACAGGGGGAAAAAAGATTTTTAAAAAAGATGTATCTAGAAGAAGCCTATTGGATATTAAAATAATTCACAACAAAATTCTGCTTATGAACATGTCTCTCAGCCCAATCTATCCATTGGCTAGCAAAACTATGTTAGTTTATGAATGACTTTGCCTGCTCTAAAGTCCACTGGCCTGTGGTGAATATGTGTTGTGGCCCATACATGGCCTGTGCAGCTGGTGGCTGATTTGGACAGCGAAGAGGCTGGTGTGGTGCTGCACCAGCAGCCTGTGCAGCTGGCACTTGAGTTGGACAATGAGGCTGGAGAAAATGTGGTGCCAGAGGTGGGGATTCACCCAGGGCCTTCAGAACCTCCAGAAGCTCCCTTAAGTGAAGAGGACAAAGAGGAGGAGCGTCTTCTCGATGCATGGGTGCACAGAGCTGCCAAAAGGCAGAAATGGCTCCTCAGGAGGAGGTCTCCTCGAGAGTAAGGCTTGGGGCTAATTGGCCACTCCCTTAGCCTATTTAAGGAAGAACGCCGACTGAAGCAATTTGCAGGGAACAACTTTGTTCATTCTCCTTTGTGCCTTGAACTTAGTTCTCTGCAAATTGCTTCTGGGCTTTCTGCCAACCATTGTAAGATTAAGATTATTTATTCTTTGGATTCTTGCAGGCTGTTAAGAAAGTTAATTAACAGCCTTTGTCTGAAAAAAAACTGATTTTATTTTAGTAAACTAAGGTTTGTACAGACTTTGTGTGTGCTGTGTCTTTGGGGTACGTAGCTGGGGCAGAACAATATGAGACACTTTCTCAGAAGAATGATGGAGACACAGAACCATGGGTGGTTTTCTTTTGGATCTTACTTATGCTACTCATAATCTGCTTCAGCAAGATTATTCTGCAAGGCACTGGGAGAGAGGGAGGATTTTTCTGGTGCCAGCACATATGCTACAACCTATTTAAACTGACCCTGGCAAGTTAATATAGATTATGAAGGATTTGTGTCTGGTTAAAAAAATCTGGCAACCTTATTGTGGCTGAAATTAATTTCCTAGACCATTTCATAGACAGCCACATTATAAAACATTGCAGTAGTGGCACAACTACATTTGCTAGGTATAATCATAATTGACATATCTTATAATATGTAGAATTATAAAAAAGTTTGTTGAAAAAAATAATGTCCACATTTATATAAAATAGGGTTACTCTACAACATCTAGAACAGGGATGTCAAACTCACAATGACACATTGTTGTCACGTGATGTACTGCAACTTTTTTTCCCTTTCAATGAAATGGGGATGGGCATGGCCAGTGCGTGACACATCCGGCCCATGGGCTGTGAGTTTAACACCCCTGATCTAGAATATCAGGTCACAGAAGCTGCAGTAAGCATTTTCAATTGGACAAACTGCCAAATTATTCCCAAACACAATAACAAAAAACCTCAGGTAAGCATAATACGGTCTCTTGAAAATACCTTTCAGCTGTAGTGTGTGTGCATGCTAGGTAATCAAACCAGTTATGTAAGCCTGTTTAGTTCAGTGGGTAAGCACAAGACTAGAAACCAGGAAGACTGTGAGTTCTAGTCCTGCCTTAAGCATGAAAGCTGACTGAGAGACTTTGAGCCAGTCACTTTCTCTCAGCCTAATCCTCCTCACAGAGTTGTGGTGGGGGAGGGGAAATAGGAGAAGGAAGGAGTATGTTTGCTGACTTGAGTTATTTATAAAAATAATAAAAATGGAATAACAATGTAAATAAATCTATTTGCTGACTTGCATGGGGCTCACAGAGGAACATGCAACCTGGGGGTTGATTAACACTTTAAAGATCTCCCACCTCCCCCCACCTTTTCACTTCTAATTTATTCTATTCTTGTTTTACCTGCCTTTTATGGAAATACAGTATTTTTATATGGTTTTTATGTTTTTAATGGTACACCACCCAGAACCACTCAGAGAGTGAGATGGTCTCTATATGTAATAGATAAATAATTTCCAACATGTGCAATGTTCAGATGGGAATCTATCTCTTATGACTGCAAGCAAGGAGTCTAAAGTTATTTGGAACAGCTGTTGGGCTAACTTTGTTCTGCTCAAAATTGTACTTTGAATACAAATACACTGCATCAGTCTAAAGAACAAGAATGGCTGCCATTAGGAGCAGGAACGAAAGCTACATTTAAAAAGAGAGAGAGGATCATGCTGATTTCCCCATAAAATGCTCAGCAGGTTCACCAATAGAGACTGATGTAGCAATGACCATGAAATCCCAGTGGAACTGATTAAATTGGATGTTTGCACAGTAGTTCAATGTTCAATAGTTTGCTATGGCAGTTTTATTTCAACTCTCCAGGATGTTGTACAAATATAGGAAATCATTTTCAGACACCAACATGACCATTTTTATATAGAGACATATACATTAACACACATTCATTCATTCATTCATTCATTCATTTCTACCTCTAGTAACAGGTGCATCAAGGCATAAATCACCAGTGATACCAGCTTTCTGATAGATTAATGAGTTTTGAGCATTAGAGGAGGCAGGTCCTGATGACATCAATGAACCAAGGCATCAACCTGCAGTTACAGTAATGACTATCGAGTCAAATTCTAGCAGTGAGGCTGACAAATGCTTAATGGTGTGTGTGTGTGTGTGTGTGTGTGTGTGTGTGTGTGTGTGTGTGTGTTCTTCCTTTCTTCTGGTTAGTCAGCAAAGAGGAAGACTGGTTGGTTGGCTTAGTTGATTTATGTGGCCACCTAGTTCCATAAGAGCAAATTTGGGTGACCTATTGTATGAAGAGACAAAACAAGAAGGAATGAAAAATAAAGTATAACAAAATATCATCAGAATATTTTTAAAAAACCAGAATTAATAAAAGGAAATACAATAAAAACAGAAGCAACTGAAACCAACCAAATCCTATTTATTCAAGGTTCTTATATCCTGTGGATTTGTTCCATGCTCTGACCCAATGCTTAGGGAGAAGTCATGTCTTTGGGGCCATCTCCTCGGTTGTGCAAATTGTTGAGTACAGGCAGGGGTGAAATCCAGCAGGTTCTGACAGGTTCTGGAGAAGTTTTGAGAAATTCCCAAAATATGGGAAATTTTGAGTAGTTCGGAGAACCGGTAAATACCACCTCTGGCTGGTTCCAGAGTGGGGTGGGAATGGGGATTTTGCAGTATCCTTCCCCTGGAGTGGGGTGGGAATGGGGATTTTGCAGTATCCTTCCCCTGCCATGCCCATCAAGCCATGCCCACCAAGCCACACCACGCCCACCAAGCCACACCCACAGAACCGGTAGTAAAAAAAAATTGAATTTCACCACTGAATGCAGGTGTTTAGCACATATAAAGTACTTCTCTTGAATTCCAAAACTATTTGGAATTTAGTTCTGGTTCTCATGAAACACTCAAACAAAATACAGAAAAAATCAAAACAAGAAAAAACCCCAAATGTTAATGATGTTTATAAAAATCAACAGGACAAAGAGCCATCAGATTTGGGGGATGGGGGGCGGGGGAATATGCTGTTCCAAAAAAACATAGGCTGTGGTTGAAAAAGTAATCTTTATGAGAGGTGGTCCAGGGAAAACTCAATCTGCCAGATCTGACTGGACTGGCAGAAACTACTGGGGGAACATGTCCCATGGAGATCTTGATTTTAAATCATAAACTGATTCAGAACAAGAATACTGCCACCTTGAATACCAACAAAATGTCCTGTTCATCAAATTCAAACTGTTTCCACATAATGTCAGACTGCATAGTCTCTGTCATTACAACAGAATGTGCCCAAGTGGCCTCAAATTCAAAGCAGATCTGAACTATTCTATCCTCCAGATCAGGAGTCTGCAACCTTAAACACTCAAAGAACCATTTGGACCCATCTCTCACAGAAGAAAAACCACCGGTAGCCACAAAATCCTTCCCGTGCCTGACTATTTCTTGAGCGGCCACAAAACTAGCATATGTAGTTGATTACTACATTTACAAAACTAGCCGCAGCAGAGAGGTGAAAGAGCCACATGCGGCTCCAGAGCCGCAGGTTGCTGACCCCTGCTCCAGATGACAAAAAAAAAAATTCACAGAAGTGTGAGAACTATTCTCCAAGCCCATTCTTCCTGAGCAGGATCCAGGTAATTTTAAACATAGCCAACAGATATCAGATTGCAGAGGCAACACAAGTGGAGATATATGGGAGTTTTCATTACCATAGTGTGGTCTTAAAACTGAGTTCTTACTAGAAGACTACCAAATCCCTTCCAACCATAGGATTCTATGAGTCTGTCTGGGAACTCATACCACAATATGATAAAGGAAGACAGACAGATGCAGATATTTTTCCCTCATGCCCTCCCCATGCTCCCAAGATTCATATCAATTTCTAGGATAGATTTCTGATTGATGAGGGTATAAGGAAGGATTAATTCTTCTTCATCATGGTATACATAGCTAAATCATCCTATCCAATAGTTTAGTTAGTTTAAAACTTTACTTCAAACTTTTAAAAAGTGTCATTGGAAGGTCTAATTCCTTTAAGGTGTGAATCAATCCTAAGAAATATATATCTGACTTGAATTTTCTAGTGCTTGTTCTTATTTGTTCTGATCTGTAACTGACAACATGTTTGTTAAGTTATTAAAGTATCTGCTACAACATATCTGTTGGTCCTTAAGGAGATACCCGATTCCCATAGTTTGATTCAGATCTGCTCTTTTACAAATTTAAGGACTCCCTTCATTCCTAAAAGAGGTTCAGAACCAGTAGCAACTCCTTCCCTGAAGAAAAAATAACTTCTCAACAATTCCCTTTTTCCTCAGCACTACACTGTTAAATCTTTGAGCTTTTCCAAGTCTCCAAAGTAACTTTCGTTGTACAAAGATAACTGGGAAAGCAGGAATCAAGAGAATCTTGTTTCCTCCAGCAGAGTCACCTCATGATGGAATTCAGTTCACATTATTTCTGGATCCAAATCTTTATTGGTTTTGTACCGAACATACATTTTATAAATTAAGCTAGTTTTAGCATTAACCATAAAGGGCTACCTTTAAAATCTGGACCAAACTGGAGGTAAAAGTTGTTCTCTCTATTATGCAATCAAAACTATTCCTACATTCTTAAGAAGAGTCAATAATTACATAAGTGTATGAAATAAATAAATAAGTCACTTAAGAAATAAAATCACCTCAAATGATGTTTATCCAACCAGACATTATCTTCCAAGGCTGGCAGATAACTCAGATTCAATGCCAGAGAATATTACCAAGGGTGGGTAGTATCAACCTATAAATATAGCAAATGCGAATATTTGAATGAAAAGAACATCAGCCAAGGAGGTTTCATTAAAATAAAATGCCATCCTCATGACATAGTCATAAAAACAGCAAATGGCTGCTAAATCTCCAGTAATCTAGTGTGTCACATATGGCAGAACAGATTTCTCGTTAGACTCATAAAATGAATTAAAATCAAACAATTGAGGTTTTCTTCCCTTTCAAATGAGTCTCTATATAGAGGGTGGGTGAGTGGGTGGATTTAATTGTTTTTCATCAACAAATTCAAGTGACCTAACTTTCACACAAGCAAAAAAAGAAAGAAAGAAAGAAAAGCTCTCTATATAAACAAATAAGTGTATGGTTTCTGGTTTATTTGACAGAATAAAATTGCATTAAAATAGGGGTATATTCTAAGACAAATTACCCCTAATACCACTAAATTTGGCGGTACCTGCAGAAAAAAACTTTATTGGTTACAAACAGTAACCTTACCAAATCTAACAATAAAGTTAGATACTGGGAAAGAAAACCACCTTAAAAACACTGGGAAACAGGCACACTACTGTACTACAGTTGTTGTTGTTAGTTGTAAAGTTGTGTCCGACCTATTGCGACCCCATGGACAACATTCCTCCAAGCCTTCCTATCCTCTACCATTCTCTGGAGTCCATTTAAGCTCACGCCTACTGCTTCAGTGACTCCATCCAGCCACCTCATTCTCTGCCGTCCCTTTCTTCTTTTGCCCTCAATCTTTCCCAGTATTAGGCTCTTCTCCAGTGAGTCCTTCCTTCTCATTAGGTGGCCAAGGTATTGGAGTTTCATTTTCAGGATCTGGCCTTCTAAAGAGCAGTCAGGATTGATCTCCTCTAGGACTGACCGGTTTGATAGCCTTGCAGTCCAAGAGACTCGCAGGAGTCTTCTCCAGCACCATACATATTACAGTATGTAAGTCAAAATGCATGTGAAATGTTAGGGCTTGGCAGTAAATCTTAGGTCTTCAGACACTTAACCTGTTATTAAGCTCTAGGTTTGGCTTGACAGAAGGTTTTCAGCCACAGCTCAGCCAAATTAGAATGATTTGTCCTCAATGGTGTAAAAAATAAAGGCTTTTATGAGTAGCACCCACAGGCTCTCCTTCTTTCATCTGAATTACAAAAAAAAAAAAAAAAACAGCATTGTGGCATTACACTGCAAAGTCTCCCTCTTTGGGACATGCCTGAGGCATTGCAATGCATTTCGAAAAAGGAGCAGGGCTTGTGTCACAACACTGCAATGCAGCTTTCACTCTGCCCACTTTTGCCTGGCCTCCCCAGCTGCTGGCTAACATAATGATGTGTGCTTCACAGTTTAAACCCCATGGTTGGTTTGTTTTTGTTTTTTTTCCTTTGTAGTTCTGAGAGACAACTGGACTGCATTTACATAACTGTTCTCTCTAGCCTGGGAACTGTTGGTTTCTGCATTACTAGCTGATGTTTTCAGACTCTGAATGACCACGAATCTATTCTGTATTATTTTAGCAGTGTAACAACAGCTACATTGTAGCAACAGTTAAATGTCGCTTGGTAATTCTAGAAGTCCAAATTCACATGATAGGTTAGGAACCTACACTAGGGTTTTTTTTCACATCAACTTTGGGAAAGGGAATAACTCTACTGTAGAGAAGTACCGGGAGACAAATTACCAGCCTTGAAGCAGAGTGAAGCATGTATGAGGCTGAATGTCATGAATGGCAGCCAATGATCAGGTTATTTCACTTTGTGTGTGTGTGTATTTAACACCAGAAAGGAGAAGATGCATTTGGGTAATTTTAAGAGTGATACAAAAATGGCCTAGATGGTTAGGATATTCTGCATTTTTCTTGAGATGGGATGATTGTTTCCCGTTTGAACATTGCATTAGGCAGCAAACTGGATCAGCCCTGCAAGTATTTATGTTCCTATCTGGCTTATATCTTCTAATGTTTCTATGCAACTCAGCAAACTAAAACCAAATATGCCTGTAAAGATTAGATTCCCATCTTCAAGGATTATTCTATAATACTTTAATTATCATTAACCATAAATTAAAATGATTGTCATCTCTCCAACTTTTCAATTAGCCTAAGTGGAAGATTAATGCATCTAATGCTTGAAGCAAAGTTTTAATGTAAAATTAACAAAAGGAGAAGAGTCATACCATCATGAAGACGGTTTTTACATTCTTCAAGGTATGTTTAAATGAAATAGATTGTTCCTGGAATACAAAAAGTATACATTTATTCAGTTGGCAAATACAAATAAAAACAGCTTATCTAACTGTTATCTTCGATTTGTTTTGGGGGGAGAAATATCCAACTGGTTCAGTTCCAAGCTGGGAGAAAGACACTGGAAACACGGAGGCTGATTGGAAAGATGGTTTAATGATGAAGCAACACTACCAAGCATGTGTGATTCTAGGTAGCTGACCACATGGAGTTGAGAGTGAAGGGTTTTTATACCTTCTGTCAAGCCAAGCAACAGGCTCGACAACATTACCTGCACGGGGGGGGGGGTGCACTGGTGATGGGAGCACTCAGGAATAGGCGGACGTGTGCGGGGTGGGGAAGGCGGGGCGACGGTATTAGGGCTTCAACACACCAACTGCTGTATTCGCTGACACCCTCACTGCAGAGACGCCGGCATGAGGAGAGGCTGGGAAAACGCTGAGACGCCGAGACCAGCATCCGGAAAGAGGAGGGAGGGTGTGGCTTTAAATACAGGGCGGGGCGGCACAGTAACAAGCTCTTTGCTATAAAACAGCTGCATGCCTACAGAATGTAGCGCTAATTTCAAATCGTTTAACGAGTGCAGTACGTTCCTGGAGCCAGCCGGATAATAAACCAGCATAGCACCGACCTGTGCGCGTGTGTTTCTTGGTGTTGCCGTGCTTAGCCTAGGACGGCTGAGACCTTCTCTTGGGCTTTGAACTTGAGCTTCCTGTTCCTGTGCAAGAATATGTATTCTATTGGCTGTTGTCAGATCCCATGGTGCCATGTACAAGTCCTAGGAGTTTGTCTGAGCTAAACTTGGATGGAGTTTGAAGGGGCTTGTTGGGCAATTCCTATTGTTCAAACCTTGCTGCAGGGAGTAATGGATTACCAAATCTGCATTTCTAAAAGCTGGTCTTAGTTTAGTATTTGCTTGGGGGCAGGGAGCTGAGGCTCTGAGTTTCTGTCTCCCTTAAGATTTTTATTTCTGTTTTAGGGGAAATATTTTATCCTGCCTTTTTAAAAATATTTCTCACAATATTTCATTTTTCTAGGAGAGGGGTGGGTGCTAACTTTCTACAGTTTGGATGGGGTCAATGGTGGGATTCAAGTAATTTAACAACCAGTTCTCTGCCCTAATGATTTCTTCCAACAACCAGTTTGCCAAACTGCTCAGAAAGTTAACAACCGGTTCTCTCGAAGTGGTGCGAACTGGCTGAATCTCACCACTGGATGGGGTTCTTTGATGGAGCTTAGTGTCATTGTTGTTATTTTTGTGCCTTCAAGTGAATCTTGACTCCTGGAAATTTCATCCATGCAGGGGGCGGGGGTTGTTGGAAATAGTTTGTCCATTACCGTTTTCCTAAGATTAAGAGTGAATGGCTGGCTCAAGGTCATCCTGTTGGCTTTGTGCCTTAAACAGGATTAGAATTCAGACTCTTTGAAACACAGTTACCAAGCTAGCTCTCACTGGTTAAATAGTGCATCAAATAACAACGTTCATGTCACTTTAAAAAGTTTATTTTTCCTGAAAATCTAATTATCTAAGAAAAATACTACCCTTTCAATGCAGCAGAGGGTCTTTAAGACATGCAATATTATTATAATCTATTAAAGATTACCTGTAAATGCTTGATACAGGCCTGTTGTGTACTGCATAATCTGATAAGATTAGAAAAATCTTCCAGATGTTAACATAGTGAAAGTGACCATTAAATTCATCCTTATAGGTTGTGGATCCAATAAGGACTCACTATGAGCTGTCTCACTGCCAGCTGATCAGGTAATACCAGTAATAATACCACAGCTGATAGTTTGTGAAAGCCATCCTTTCCTATTCTTTCTGTCTTTTTGAGAACAGCCATAATTATGCAGTATTATGGCATAAATGACTAGGCTTTATTTCTGTTTTTTGCCCTGGCATTTTTTTTTTAGTGACTGCATAAAGAGAGCAAAAGAAATTCAGTATATTCTGCTCCTCTTACATTCTGCTTAAGGGATGTTACAAAGTGAATAAATATTTCGCAAATGCTATCCGTTTCTAAAAGGTTTATAATATGATTTGAGTGGTTTAATAACTACCCAGCTTTCTTTTTCCTAATTCCTAGATCTTTGTGTAAAAGAAATATTTTTCTTAAATCTGCCTAGATTACCCCTCAAAAACTATTGTTTCATCATTAGCAATGTACAGTTGTTCTACTTTCAATGAAAGACAAACTCTCTCTCTCTCTCTCTCTCTCTCTCTGTATGTCTCTCTCTCCCTGTATGTCTCTCTCTCCCTCACTATCTCTCTCTCCCTCTCTCCCTCTCTCTCTCCTTCCTTCTCTCTCCCCCTCCCTCTCTCCCTCTCTGTCTCTCTCTCTCACTCCCTCTCTTTCCCTCTCTCTCTCTCCCCCTCTCTCCTCCTATCTCTATGTGTGTTTGTGTGTCCCTCTCCCTTTCTCTCTCTCTCTCTCTCTCTCTCTCTCTCTCACACACACACACACACACACACACACAAACACACACACACATTCTCTCTGGCAAATTATTGCCATTTCTCAGGGAAGAAAGTTCTAAGACCAGTCAATGATTAGAATTTGTGGAATATGTCATTTCCTAGTCAGTTTCTTGTCATTGTCAAAGTAACTTCTTGAAATCTCTCATCCAGCCATTTTATGTCAATAGTTGAAGCACAAATAATATCTCTGTAGTTTTGTTCTCTTTTTAGAAATGTCAATATGGTCAAGAAACTCAATAAATATTAAGAATAATCAAAAGAATTGTGATACACAAATAATGTAAGGGAAGCAGAAGTTTGGAATGAATATTTCTTATGTTTATATTTAGGAACTCTGGAAGCAAGAAACCAGACATCAAGAATAGCCCTTTAAATTAAAAATTAATACTAGATAAATCTAAGAAAACTGAATCTCCTTCAAATCCAGCTGGACCCTGTTGGCTTTGTGGAGACATTGATGTAGTTTTCTTGCTGACAATGTGGAAGACTTTTGCAATGTTTTGGCAACCCTGTATGGACTTTTTGCTAACCAGGATTGAAAAGTTAATATTTTATGGATTTGTTTATAGATAAGGGAAGGAACATAAGATAAAGAGATATTAATCTTATAGGGAATAAAAAGTTTTAAAAATTGTTTCTACTCATTGTGATTAAAGTTGGAAGTCACTTCTTTGTATATTTTTCCTTTTTTTGTTACATTATTTATTTTATCTTAACAAATTTCAATATTTATAGATTTTAAATTAAACTCTGAAATTAAAAAAAATCATTTCCTTTTAAATAGTTCTTTAACCTAATTAAAATCCATATCATTTCCAATTCTCATCCATCCAATCCCAATTAGACTACCTTCTAATTTATTTTAAAAAATGGAATAGCAAGAAAGAAATTAGATCTGGTTAGATGATACAAAAAAAGTCAGAGTAGCTCACTTTTTTTTTCCTGTACAGATACTATTTGAAACATCCCTCAATGCATTCAAATCCCTTAAGAAATTCTGTGGCACTAGTTAATTAAAATATGCATTAAAGAAATGTGTTAAGTACATCAATACAAATCTAATGCATAGTATAATAATAAACTCCATGTTTTGACCTATATACTCTTACTTTGAAGAAATCATGTCAGGCTTGCATCTGGTGAAATTCTGATTTATTTCAAAATGATAAGAAATGTTCCCTCCTGATCACTTCAGTCTATGTCCACCAGATAGGCTTGTCTACGTTAAAATTTAGCAGAAACGGCAAAACTGAGGATGGATGAAAGAGAGGAAACTTCTCACAGTTTTCTTCTGCAGCTCCTCAAAACCAGTTCAACAATGACTCCTGGTCATCTTAAGTTTTGTATACCTCAGAAACTGGGGTTGAATCACATTTGAATGTAAAAAAGAAACTATGATCAGTACAGTATCCTGTTTGCTACACTGGAATAACCTACCATACATCTTCTCAGGCTCTCCATTTGAAGAAAAATAAATTGCTAGTGCTCTTCCCTCCTGTTACCCTGTTTCCCCTAAAATAAGACATCCCCTGATAATAAGCCCAATTGGGCTTTTGAGTGTATTCACTCCCTGAAAATAAGTCCTTGAGTGCGTTCACCCCCCCACACACACACACACACAAAATAAGTCCTCCCCGAAAATATTTAAACACATGCGCAGGCAGTTCCCACCATTTCCTCTGGTTTCTTCCATGCACCCCAAAATAATAAGACCTCCCCAAAAATAAGGCCAAGCACTTATTTCGGGGTTCAAAAAAATATAAGACAGGGTCTTATTTTCAGGGAAACATGTTATATGTCCACATTTGTCTGGTCATTTGTCAAAAATATAAAATATAGACACTTGCTGATGAACCTATGGCATGCGTACCAGAGGTGGCACACAGAGCCCTCTCTGCTGGCATGCACACCGTTGTCCCAGGTCAGATCTTTCTTTCTTTCCTTCAGCGTTTCTTTTGTGAGCTTCTGTTTCCCTGCAAATGATGAAACAGAAGCTCGCGAAAGAAAAAGATCTTCTCTCTTGCCGCACTGCCAGGGTTGGCATGCCCCACCTCCTGCTGACCAGCTAGTCTTTGGGTCTAAGCTGTGCATGTGTGCATATTTGCGGGCACCTTTCAGTTTGGGCATACACATGCGTGCAATTTGGGCACTCAGTGTCTAAAAGGTTCATTATCACTGATCTAGACAATTAATATAAGGGAATTTATCAGCTACAAATGCACCATTCCTTGTATTTTATTTAAAAACCACTGAGAGCTACCAATTCAAAAGGGTTGGCATTTTTGTAGCCAGGGGTTTTTCACAATAATTCACCCAAGGCTGTTCACTGCTGCAGTCCAAATAAAGGAGGGAAATTAACAAGGTTTTTATTTTGTCCATCTTCCCATTCATTTATTTGGGGGCCGGTCTGCTTGCTTGTCTGTCCATCCCCAAATACACACACAAAAACATACACACCAGAGCCTTGAAGTAGACTGTCTGAAATTCTGCAGAAGGAAAGACTTAATATTTGCCTTGAGTTCAGCTGGTTTGTTATTTTAAAATGTTGTAAAATGAAATGCTAGTATCAGTAAGTTTCAAATACATGGCTCAACTCCCAAACACTGTTAATATCATGAGATCACTGAGGTCTAGAAGTATTTTCAAACTGACAAGATATCCTTCTGTGGAGGTACCAGAATGCATCCTAATTATCCTAAAGAAAATTGCAATGAGCTAGACATTTTCTAAATGTTTTTATCCTTTCCCTTTTATTTGATATTGCTAGCCAGTGTCATTCCATTAAGAAATCATAGCCTCCAACTTCTTTGTGATCTTCCAAGGTCTTCTGCCTTGTTACTAGAACTAAGTCCTCATTGCACTTGCATTTGTTTTATCTTATCCCTGAGTTTCAGAGGTCTCCCCAAAAGTTCTTTGATCATTTCAAGCAAGCAAAATAAGAAATCTATCATTCTCATCCTACCTGAATACATGTTTTTCCTTTCTTTACAAGTAGCACACCAAAAAAAAGCCACCTTTTTAAAAGACTGTTTTGGCCAGTATATTCAATCGTTGAGATGCTCAAGATTTCTCCTTTTGCCTGCTCGATCAGCTGGGGCTCTTCCTGTTTATTTCGGCTTTTCTACGGATGATGATTCAGGACTTCTGAAAACTCAAGGCCTGTACAAGATTGATATAGCACAATCAGGATCACATTTTCAATTGGATGCAGCTATCTTTAATCTTGGCTTTCATTTTATGTTATTGCACTTTATTTTATTTTATTATGTAATACTTATTGTTTTAGAATTTTATTATTTTTCTGGAAACCAAAGTAATAGCAAGATTTTTCTGTCTCAGGTACATACACAGTTGAATGAGCCGCAACCTTTTCTTGTTCAGTGAGATTCTTTCTTCTTGTACAGTAATAGCTCCCTCAAACTGATAAGCAAAGGGGGGGGGGCCTCGCTAAAAGCAGCATTAATTGTTTGTTTCCCTGTGGACAGATAGAAAAGGAAGTTGAAGAGGAAAATCATCCCAATAGATAGGGCTGAGGAGGTTTATTTTGTTTTGTTTTGTTTTGTTTTGTTTTGTTTTGTTTTATTTTGTTTTTTGTTTTGTATTATAGGCAGAGGGGTTTGTTTGCCCTGCTTTGCCCCAGACCAGCAGAGTTGAGTTACAACTTTTTGGGATTTGGAAGCAATGACCATATTGATATGAATAGTTAATGCTTTATTCCAAGATGATGTAAGAAAATAACACAGGACAGCAATTAAAGAATATTGAAGAAAATAATGAGACAGAAGACAAGAAACCCCCAAAAAGCTGACAGCAGACAGATCCCTTCTCAGCCAGAAAATATGCCGTCTTTCCAATTAGGTCTGTATCCAAGTTGCATCCCATCAACTCAGGTGTGCTATTCAGCAGGTTCTGACAGGTTCTGGAGAACCAGTAGTGGCAATTTGGAGTAGTTCGGAGAACTGGCAAATACCACCAGTTTTATCAGATTTGCTGGCCCCAGAGTGGGGTGGGAATAGAGATTTTGCAGTATCCTTCCCCTGCCAAGCCCGCCAAGCTACCCCCACCAAGCCACACCACACCCACAAAGCCACGCCCACAGAACCAGTAGTAAAAAAATTTGAATGCCACCACTGGTTCAACTGTCTTACTTTAGATAAGCTCTGAACCATTACACTGAAATGAGAAAGGTCATCCTCCTCTACATAGGTGCCTTACTAAGGGCAGGCCAAGTATAATCCGTTAGTGGCTAAAATAAATGCTCGTCTAATTCTGTATTATACACTGAACCACTACATGGGAATGTGAAGTTCTGTACATCATGCATCTAAGGCAGGGGTGTCAAACTTGCAGCCTGCGGGCCAAATACATCATGCACAGGCCACACCCATACCAGCTCCACAAATGGGAAAAACATCATGAAATGTCACGTGATGGCAAAGTGACGTGGCGAGTTTGACTCCCGTGATCTAGGGGAAAGAAGTACACACCACATCCAATTTCTTCCTCACCAATTTTCCAATGAAATCACTAGTCATTAGGTCGGGAAGCTAGGTGGATAACTTTAAAGTTTGAAATATCTTACCAAAATGTTTTAAGTCTCTGCAAAACTGCAAAAACATGTTTAGGGTACATATATCCCTCTTTAAACTTTCCCAGTCCTAAAAAAAAGCCTAAAAATCTCAACATACTGTATCTACTCAGATGGGCTCAAAGAGATTCAGGATCCCTTCTTTTTCATTTCTGGTAAACAGGAATTTATTCTAATATGGCCTAGAATGCATAAAAGTAACCAAAGGGTGTTCTTAAAAATATAAGGTTTCCAAACAAATTAGTTCTTACAGTTAAGATTAATGGACAAAGAAGAATCATGTTTTATACTTTCTCCTGAAGAGGCAAGCTATTTTGAACAAATGAAATAATGAGGAACCTGAATGACCAGACAGATCTATACAACTGCCTAGGGCCAGGAATCAAGATAATTTGGACATAAATCTTCAAATTCTTTCATTTTTTTAAAAAAATCCTATGTTTCCCCAATGGTTTATAATTGTAATTAGCCATGTTCTGAGGAAAAGACTACTGTACCCCCCTGTGTTCATATATATATATATATATATATATATATATATATATATATATATATATATATATATATATATATTTCTGCATTCTGCAAAAAACTAGATTTCCATCTATTTTATAAGCCAGCATTTAAGGTTGTTAATGAAATAATAATTAAATAGTATATAGTACACTTCGTAATAGATAATAGATAGATTTGGATACACTATATGTAAATATGACTGCATACTGTATATATCAACAGATTTTAAGAGATGTTTCCTTCTTGTTCTGTTCCGTGAATCCCATGCATGCTCAAATAATCTCTATCTTCCTAAGGGATGGAGAAGGAACGGGATATACCAGGGTGCAGTGGGAGACAGAATTCACTATCCCGGCAGACATTTTTCCATCCGAGATGGATACAATTTGGTGCAACTCGTAACATGAGAGTTGGGGAGGGGTGATGCTTATAGATCTGACTTTCACATGCTTAATATGCTAGTTGCCCTCAACATAATCAGACAATTGACCTATGGAAATACCTTTAGTTACATGGCATGTATAAACATCTGCTTTTCTCTTAGAAACCACTTGTTCAAGTTGCCTAAGACAGCGGTCCCCAACCTTTTTTAGCACCAGGGACTGGTTTCATGGAAGACCATTTTTCCACAGACTTGGGTGGGGGAGGAGCACACAATCTACATCCCCTGCATACTCAGTTTACAGTAAGGTTCATGATCCTATGAGAATCTAATACCTGATAATCAGAGATGGAACTGAGGTGGTGATGTTAGTGTTGGGTACCAGCTGCAAATACAGATGAAGTTTCGCTCAATTACCTGCCACTCACTTCCAGCTGTGCAGCTGCGGCAGTGGTGAAATCTTCCCCGGTTTGCCACTAGTTCGCTGTCTGCACATGTATGGTGTGTGCTAAACGTGCATGAGTGCATGCACAATATGTGCTAAATGCATGCTGCATGTGTGTATATGCACAGTGCATGCCAAACACATGCTGTGTACACATGCATGCACAGTACGCGCCAAATGCGCACTTCATGCAGAAAAAGGAGGTTTGGGAAGGTAAGTAGAACAGCAAGGGGGGAACAGCTGTGCTGCGCGATTTAGATTCACTGGAAAGGAGGATTTAACTAGAAACAGGGGTGAAATATAAAATTTGCTACTACCCATTCTGTGGGTGTGGCTTGGTGGCAGGGAGGGGTAATGTGACTGGGTAGGCGTGGCCAACTTTTTTTTTTTTTTAACTTTTCAAAGCATTTTTTCTAATGCTTTGAAAAATCTCTGCCGATCAGGCAACTCAGCTGGGATCATCAGAGCCTTTTCAAAGCATTTTTTTACCACCTCTTCGGCCAAGAGGTTGCAGGAAAAAAATGCTTTGAAAAGCCTCTGATGATCCCAGCTGAGCCACGCGATCATCAGAGGCTTTTTTTTTTACTTTTAAAAGCATTTTTTCGTCGGAAGAGGTTGTAGAAAAAATGCTTTTAAAAGTAAAAAAAAAGCCTCGTGTGGCTCAGCTGGGCATGGGGGGGAGGTGGCACAGGGATTTTTGCTACCAGTTCTCTGAACCACCCGCCACCATCGCTACCAGATCAGGCGATCCAGTCTGAACAGGGAGCATTTCACCCCTGACTAGAAAGCAGGATTTCCTGCTTTCTAGCTATTTTAAATCACGTGGCACAGCTGATTGTCAGAAATACCAGTTCAGAGGAACCGGTAGCTTTTTTCACTACCAGTTCACCCAAACTGATTAGAACCAGTAGCATTTCACCGCTGAGCTGCAGCCTGGTTCCTCAGGAGTTGGGGACCTCACGCCTAAGACTTTTAGTCAGATGTTAGATGTACTTATATGCACACAAAATGTAAGATATAAAAAAACTTTAAGTGTCTGTGTGTGTCTCTCTCCCTCTGCAATGCTGGAAATTCAAGATAAATCAGGTGCATGCGAAGGGTGACATCCAGTGGCATTCCTCTTGTATAGTCACTCTTTGATGTTTCTTCACTTAGACTTTACCACAGGAAAGGACAAAAATAAATAAATAGCATAGCTATTTTTATATGTACTATAAGTAATCTAGAAGAAAAGAAAACACTGAAAGCAAGTAGCGGAATCTCCTATTAGAATTTAAGCTTACTTTCACAATTGGCCATTTCACATCCATTATTTAGAAAGAGTCCGGTAACACCTTTTCAGATTAACACGTTTTATTAAAAGGGATAAACCTTTGTGAGCTGCAGCTCACTTCATCGGATGCCATGAAATAACTAAGCTGATGTTAAGACTTAAATTGGGATCAAGTAGAGGTCAGTGAAAGGAGGAGAAGACAAAATGGTTATGCAAATGCAGGTTAGATGTGAGACAGATTAGAAGCACTTTATTTATGAACAATTATAATGTGTTAAAACCCCATTGTGTTTACTGAGACCTTCAGAAGTAGCTTGAAACCTTTTGATGTATGTAGAAATCTGTTCCTCAATTGAGCTGACAAAAATTCTTTTTCCAAGATGGCTACTTTGAAATCAGTATCCTAGGAGGTTCTAACATTGCCATGTCCTTGTTTGGATTGCTGATGTGAAACTAGTTTTCATTCTTTTATGAAAAGTCTGACCTGTTTGTCTTATGTGGAGTCCAGAAGGGCACCCTTGGCAGATGACATATTCACATTAGACAAACAGCATGCATGTGAAGTTGCTGGGGCCTGTGATAGTGCTGTTAGTATAAATGGGTGGCAAAATAGGCGTATGGGCTCTTACACTGTCTACATTACCTACACAGAATGCTACTTCACTGTATCTGAAAAGGTGATACCAGATTCCTGATTTTTGGATGCCATCAACTAACACAACTCTCCTACTATGAATCCATTACTATGGAGGTTTATTCCATCTTGCTCTGAGTGCACTGTTGCATTTTTTACCTCTTTTACAATAAAATAGCAGATTCGTTAACCTTTTACATATTCATTAACTTTTTACAGATGCTGTACAACTACTTTTCAAATATGCACTAGCTACACCAAATTAGACCTGCTCTCAGACCGCTCGGCAGCCTGGGCACGCAAACTTACACCAACTGAGCGTGGCTGGGCTGTTTGGGAAAAGGAAGCTTTTGCGGTAAGGTGGGCATTGCTAACCTGGCACCACTTGCTGGAAGGGGCTGGGCAGAAATTCGAAGTGTGGACCGATCATAAAAAGTCCTTTGGTCTGATGTGTCAAGCTGGGCAGGCTTGACACCTGCCTTCCAGCATATTATTAGTCATATATCAGTTCAATTAAGTTAGAAATTAAACACTGAATTCCAAATACTAGTAACAACACCAAAACATCAATGTTTGGTAAAATCATTTCTAACTATTAAAAAAAACAGTTAAATACATTAAAAAATACTACTAGATCTCAAAATGAACAAAATGATTTTGTGCAAGAAAAAAAAGATGAAAATATACTCTGCCTCAGCTAATTAGAATCAAAAGAAAATTCAAAGATTTTCGGGAAGAAACAGCATCTGCACAGTTCATCTGAAACCCTAGTGGCTACTTGGAAAAAGAGGCATGGCTTCGGATTGGATTGGATTGGATTGGATTGCATTGCATTGCATTGCATTGCATTGGATCATACCTACGCATCCTTTATCCTCTTGTGGATCCCATCTTCTCCATAGACCATGAAAGAATTGAGGAAGATGACACGAGAGAAAAGAAATAAAGAATGCTGCTGGCACTTAACAAAGGATGAATTCAACTGAACATGAGTTAGAGCCACTATTAAGATCTATTTCAGGATGGTAAGAGGAGTGAAATGCCAGTATTTCTCCACCCTTATTGCATCCATATACAGCAATAGCACTTAAATTTATATACCGCTTCCCAGTGCTTTACAGAGTTAACATATTGCCCCCAACAATCTGGGTCTTCATTTTATCACCTCGAAAATATGGAAGGCTGAGTCAACCTTGAGCCAGTGAGACTCGAACTGCCAAACTTGCATGGCCCAGTTCCAAATAGGCTGCGGCCCGGTACTGGGCTGTGGCCTAGGGATTGGTGAACCCTGTTCTAAGAAACTAGATACAGTGGGCTCCAGAAGGCAGACTTTCTCTGTCATTACACCTGCCTTGTGAAACATTCTCCTCCCTGAGGTCATAAGTCATTAAGTTTATTTTGTCAAGCATATATAAGATAACAGGTAAAAGTATAAACATAATTTGAATACATAAAAAGAGTAAGTAAAAAGGAATATTAGGACAGGGATGGTAGGCACGCTGGTGCACTTATGCATGCCCCTTAAGATTCTTAGGAATGTGGTGAGGTCAACAGTAGACAGTCTAAGGATGAGGTTTTGGGGGTTTGGGGAAGAAACTACAGAGTCAGGTAGTGCATTCCAGGCATTGACCACTCTGTTACTGAAGTCATATTTTTTGCAATGAAGTTTGGAACAGTTTACCTTGAATGGGTATCTATTATTTGCTTGTGTAATTCTTGGAACAGGCAGGCAAGGACTGAGGCGAGACAGGTTAACAGTAACCAACCATTTATTTAGCTAACAGTAATCACTAACCGTGAATTGCTCCATCGGCTAACAACAGTGAGAGCGAGCACTTCCTCACGATCTGACAGCTCTTTTATACTAGAGCTGTCAGCGTCCTAGCCAATGGGTACGAGTCCTTTTCCCGCCAGCTACAGCGCTACCATCTAGCATGCCTCATTCATCATGTGTATTCTCTCAGAACATAACAATATAAACATAATTTGAATACATGGAAAGAGTAAGTAAAAAGGAATATTAGGACAAGGATGGTAGACACGCTGGTGCACTTATGCACGCCCCTTACAGACCTTTTAGGAATGGGATGAGGTCAACAGTGTAGGAGTGTAGGAGCCTGTGTAGCGTAGGGGGCTAATGCCTCCTACTAAAGGCAGCAATTAACACCAGCTGCCTGTAATTTCTGTGAGTTCAATCCTAGCCAGGCTCAAGGTCGACTCAGCCTTCCATCCTTTCTAAGGTGGGTAAATTGAGGACCCAGTTTGTGGGGGCAATAAGCTGACTTTGTATAAATATACAAAAGTATGAAGGCTATTGCTTAACACATTGTAAGCCGCCCTGAGTCTCCGGAGAAGGGCGGCATATAAATCAAATAAAAAATAAAAAATAAAACAGTAGCCAGTTTAAGGTTAAAGTTTGGGAGGTGGTTGAAGCTGAAGTAGTCATTGACAGGAAGTACATTGTGGCAGATAATTTTATGTACTATGCTTAGGTCAGATTGAAGTCAGCGTAGTTCTAAGTTGTCTAAGCCCAAAATTTGAAGTCTGGTAGCATAAGGTATTTTATTGCAGTTAGAGGAATGGAGGTTTAATGTTTAATGTTCCAGAGGTCCCTTAATTCTGCCTATGTCATCAGGCCTGGGGATTCTGATGCAATTCTAAGATGGCTCCTCTATTGTGATTAACATTAATTGTCTCTTGTGCCTTACAGGATTTTTTTTTAAGTATTATTTGTATTATATGTATGGTTTCAATTAGTTATTGCATACCATCCAAAGTCATTTTGTGTGCAGAGAAATGGCAACTGTGATCACTTGTATTTCCTCATATTGTTGTTTTCTATAGGGTTTTTTTTATTCTTAGCAGCCAAAGTAAGATACTACCCCAGCAATTAACCCATGGTCCTGGGCCTGGATATTATTTGGACCACCTTTCCCCAAGTGTCTCTGTTCTTCTTACTAGATCTGGCAAGATTGACATGCTCTGCATCCAATCAACAAAGTAATATCATCTCAGAGGATCCAAGAAACATACCTTCTATGTTACTACAATTGCCTTTTGATACAGCACACAAATATCCCTGCTACCATATCTGGATGGCCTCAACCCTGCCAGCTTTTAGGAAAACCTTGAAGTGCTGACTTTTTACTCTGCTACTTGGCCTGACATTGTGTGGACCTGTCCAATAATATGTGTTTGGAGTTTATTTATTACTGTTTTTATTATGGCTATACACCACCCTGAGTCCTTCAGGAAAAGGGCAGTATAAAAGTGTAATCAAATAAATAAATAAATTTATACCCAACCAGCAGTGGGTTTCAATTTAATTTGGTACTGATTCATTTGTGCATGCACAGAAGCATCCGAGCAGGTGGGTGGAGCCTCCTGCCACTATCAGTTCACCCACCACTGTACCCAATATTGTGTTTTTATAAATATGTGAAGAAGGGTTTATTTTGCTAGCAAGTAGACAGCCTAAGAAATCAAATAAATAAATTGAGCAATAGCAGAGTTACTGTTTCAACTGCTTTGGGAACTGTTTGTGATGATGTGCAAATGATACAACCTTTTTCCCTCTGACATGCAGTTCAAATATGATCCAAGAGGCCAATTCCAATAAAAAGAAATTGAAAAAGGGAAAAGTCTTTAATTTTATATTTGGACTTACCCAGAAATCAGAAATAGCAAAGGACTGTTTTATTTTTTAGATTTCATTTTTTGCAAACATCTGCCATGCTTGATTAACTTCTTCTTTCTCTGACATTCTTCACAAATAATAGATGAGTAGGAGTGAATGGGTAGCAATGACTAAAATTTAAATCTGCCTCGTGAGTCAACACAAAATATATGAATCTGTAGCTTTGGGGAATAGAACATGCCCAGATGTCTATTTGTTGAAAGGATTTACAAATGTGCTCATAATTATAACAAATGACACCGTCTTGAAGCATAGGTATTATCTCCATCTATAATATGCACACCAAGATATATGTTGCTGAAAAGAGGAAGAAATGCCTTGGTATGCTTGTAAACCAGTGGATAAATGAAGTTTTTTTTTATTTTAAAAAAAGGAAGAGTTGGGCAAAATTCCTAGACAATATATTTATATACTGTTATATAACAAAATATAAAAGTAGAATAAAATGAACCTGGAATTAAACATCAACAACATGAAAATACTTAAATTATAACTCTGCAGAAAGTAAATGATTAGATAGTTGAAGAAGAAATCAGCATGATACTGTTTGAAGAGGTCTTGGACAATAGCTCAGTGTGTGATATTGAACTTAAGGGCCAATGCAGGAATGGCTGCTCAAATTCTGCTTTATTTTCTTATAAAGAATCTGCCATCTTCTGAGTTTCAATATTGTGCCTTAGTTAAAGTAGTCTCTAGCCATCCTTGGGCCTACAGAAAACTAAACATGAATTTTATCAAATTTTATCAATTTTATCTGAAGAGCTTCAGATAGCTCAACAGGCTAAATAGCCTATTATTAACATTCAGCTGTCTGCAATTATTGCAAGTTCAAGGCTCAAGGTTGACTCAGCCTTCCATCCTCTCTAAGGTAGGTAAATTGAGGACCCGGTTTGTGGGGGCAGTAAGCTGACTTTGTATAAAAAATATACAAAAGTATGAAGGCGATTACTTAACGCATTGTAAGCCGCCCTGAGTCTCCGGAGAAGGGCGGCATATAAATCTAATTAAAAAAACAAAACAAAAAACACTGTATTATTCTTTGTTGCACAGTCAGGCAGATTTTTAGACTGAATTTGGCATTTTATCTACGTAAACTGTCCCAAGTAATGTTGCCCTCTGCAATTGATTGGTGGTGATTTTTGTCTGATTGGTATTCAAGTGATGCTTGAGACATTTTGGAATTTCACCCAAGGGGCCTATCATATTGGCACTATCTTTGACACAATTGTTCTACCTCTATTTACAAAGCTTTGCATTTTGGGATTTTCTCCCGTTCTTTCTCTTCTTTTCTGTTGCTTCCAGAATTATTAGGGGTTTTTTGTCTTTTTTGTCTTTCTTATCTACAATTGTTAAACCTAAAGCATAATGTGGTAACTATTTGACGTCTTAGAGCACTTAATTTCTCCAGTTTCCATTTCTTTGTCTGTTTTGTGGTCCCACCAGTACTAGCTTGCAGGCAAATGTTATTTTTTATAGATATCCCAATAGTAACAATCCCATTGCTGCTATTTTGTTGTCCTATTGTTTGTAATCAGTCTGTCCAATTATTATTGTTTTATTGTATGCCACCCAAACTCATGTTGGTGAGATGAGCAGTTATATAAATTCAAAAAATAAATAACTATTTGCATTTTATTATAAACATAGAATAGTAATGTAAGCCTTATCCCTGCTATTTAAGACACACAAACCTGACTTGCAAATCATGAAATAGGGAACAAGAGACATCAAAAATCTCTATACTATGTACTTACATTCTGTTCCCAAACAGCATCATTTGTTCCTGTAATGCTGCTGGAAAACATTGAATGGAATGGAATGGAACAGAATGTAATGGAACGGAATGGAACTGAACTGAACTGAATTAAATTGAATTTTAATTTAATTTTCCTGTATACTCAATGACACACAGTACAATGAAATTTTGATGCACCACTCTTGAAATAGGGGGAAAAACAACCATCCACCAAACAATATCACCATCCTAAGGATATAATAATAATTATAATCACAGCAGCAGCAACCCCAAAATGCCAAATTATACAAAAATTACACCAACACACGTGTGGGTGTGGGTGTGTGTGTGTCACAGTCCATTTAGAATACCTAGCAGAAAAAAGAGTCTTAAGAATTTACAAGGTTAATATCTATATGGTACAAAACTATTACAGAATCTAGTTGTTCTCCTTTGGATACCTCCTCCCAGAAGGTAACAAAGAAAACCAGTCATGGAGAGAATGTGTAAAGTCCCTGGCAATATTATGGACTCTGATCAAGCAGCGCTTATATGCCATGTCTTGGATAGAAGGAAGTGAACATGTGAGAATAAGCATCAAAGTTTTAAGAATTTAGGTACAAAAGGCTGCATCCAGGTCTTTTTTTTCCTCTTTGAAAACATTGCAGAAAAAAATATCTGCAAACAATCTGTCAATGATGTCGTGCTTGTCTGCCTTAGATATGTTCAGTACAGTGGTGGGTTGCTCCCAGTTCTGTCCGGTTCTTTAGAACCAGTAGTAAAAGCGGTGGGAGGCTCTGCCCACCTGCCCGGATGTCATAAATGACGATCTGCACGCGCACTCCCATTGCAAACCCATAATAAAGATAAGTAGAACCCATCCCTGGTTCAGTAACTGCCAATGTCACTGAATGCCAGCACTGAACAAAAACCCAGCCTGGACTGAAAATAGTTAATCCCAAGAACAAGTCTCTCAAAGTCCTGATTGGTACAATTTATTAAGAAGAAAGTAACAAATGAATTCCAATGAGTCCACTACGTGCACAGGAGAAGCCTATATATATGCAAATTAGGGCAGAAAAGTTATGCTTCTTTTCTCCTGTGTAAAAGGAAGGGTGCATATCCTTTTTTTTTTTTTTAATGAAGGAGTGACTGGGTAGACTGACTGCACCTATTGTTTGTTTTGGAAATAGCTACTTCTGATCAATGTGGGAACTGGCTATCACCAACTTTGATGGAGCTGGGCAAATGTGCCAGTCTTGACTGAGCTGTGGGTATTTGCATAACAGATCTAACTGGAAGAGTTGCTTCTGTTAAATCAGTCCTCTCTAACTCCGTAGCTACAGTAATTGGATTTAGATGTTTAGTTGACTTGTTAATCCTGCTCAAGTCCCAGTTCATCATGCTGCACAAGCATAGCTATTAAACCAAATGTAAGTTGCATTTTAAGCAGAAAAGACAATGCATTGGATTCTTACCCTTTACACCCTGCTTCTCTCCAAAGAACACAGAGGCTCATTTTGAATGTAAAGGTTTTGAGCATACATGTCAAGATAAAAGAAAAACACCTGGAAGAAACTATGACACATTTCCAAGCTGCCAGAAAAAGAATATAAAGTGTTCATCACTTTCAGTCAAGGACTTAATATTATAATTAAACAGGGAAAAGAGGATTACATGTTAAAAATAGTATTAAATTCATAGTCATGAAAAAGTAATAATTTGTTCTTAAGTAACAAAATTGCTTCAAAGAAGCAAAAAAATTAAACTAATCAGCAGAGCGGGGGGGGGGGGGGGAGTATATATTTTTAAAACAGAGTGTGTAAATAAGCCATAAAGAGCCAGCTAACCTGGTTCAAAACCATAAAGAGCCAGCTTGCCTGGTTCAAAATACATATTAGCAGCAAAGAAATTTTATAGTTAAGCAAAGCTTAACTTTTTAAATTTTGTACATATGTATTTTTATTGTTGGCTGTACACCGCCCTGAGTCCTTCGGGAGTAGGGCGGTATATAAATCCAATAAATCCTAAATCCTAATCCTAAAGCTTGAGAAGTTTTTTTTTAACTCCAATTCAATATTTGATATGTCTTTGAAACATCCAATTAATAAAAGTAAAATGTGTCCTACAAATTTACAGGATTTTACTTTATTTTAAGTGGAGGAGATGGATTGATTTTTTTAAAAAAAAAAAATCCAATTTGTCAAGTTCTCAGTGTGAAGCTGTACCTCACTATTGGGTTACATCTATTATCTCCTTTCCACTTTAAATCTATCACATAATAGGCTTTTTCCAGTATTGCGGTGGGGGGGGAGCTTAATCCCCTAAAATCAACTTTTCAAATGCTATTCTTCTGATGGTTCTCTGACTATAATGGCTCTGAGGAAGACAACTGCCAAAAAGAAAAAAAAACATCAACTTCTGTTTCAACTCTCAGACAATCAATATCTGAAACATATGAAAAGGTACAGTGAAATGAATAGAAAGAAATCAGAAATCAGTTTTGGTTCATTATGAATTATTGAATAAGTATTTCATTACCAAAAATTTTCATTAACCCATCTTCAAAATGGACTCTATTACTGTAGCCTTTGAAATATTTTTTTAAAAAAAATAAAACTCATCTTAAATGTAGTTTAAGAATGTAATGGTAAAATTAAATAGCTAATTCATTGCTGAATGTTGTTCTGTTTCTTTTCAGATTTGCTGGGAGAAATATTGCTTGCAGATATATCTGTAAACATTTATGGCACACAAAAATGGAAATTGGGCCTGCATCCCAAACTCTCTGTGCATCATGCTCCTTCTGGCACCTTCCTCCTAGTAGGTTGGAAAGGAGCAGGTATGGTTGCTTAGCAACTGCAGGTTCCATTTTCCCTACTACCTTCAGATGAATGGGGGAGGGAGGACACCTGGAGGGGAAATGTTGAAAAACCTATTGACAGTAAAAAAATTTAAAAAATTAATTCTTTACCAACACTTCTTTTATAAATCATCTTAAGGGTGACACTGTTGCTTTCCATTAAGTCAGACAATTTGCATATAGGAAAGAGTGTGTGAGTTCACTAAATATATTTTCTGTCTGATGGCCAAAAGTCTGAGGTCTTTTTTTTAAGTTAGCACAGAAAAAACACCTATGCTTAGATACTTTACTCAAGTTTGTGGTGGTAGCAATGTTTACCCGTAACTGGCTTAACCATTGAGCCTAGATTTGGGAATGCAGAAAAGCAGTTTGAAGCAATTGACTGAAAGAAGACAAGGCTTAAAACTTACATGGCCTTTTTTCTTATTGAGAACCCATAATCCTGGCTTTTTATCAGGGGTGAAATCCAACAGGTTCTGACAGGTTCTGTAGAACTGGTAGCGGAAATTTTGAGTAGTTCAGAGAACCAGTAGCGGAAATTTTGAGTAGTTCGGAGAACTGGCAAATGCCACCTCTGGCTGGTCCAGAGTGGGGTGGGAATGGATATTTTGCAGTATCCTTCCCCTGCCACGCCCACCAAGCTACATCCACCAAGCCACACCATGCCCACCAAGCCACACCCACAGAACCGGTAGTAAAAAAATTTGGATTTCACCACTGCTTTTTATACAAATAGGACAGGTGGCTAAATAGATGTCTGGTATTTCTGAACAAGCTTCTCTGCTATTTACATCATGATATGTGTTTTGTAGATTACCAGAAACAACTTGGAATGTTCATCATCTATTATTTTTAAGCAGCTGCTTCTCTGTATGGGGTACAAGACAGGCAAGGTGCCTATTAGCAGCAAAGAAATACATTTCTGTCCCATTATATATGCTGTAGAAGTAAATAGATGCACAGGACAGAGAATAAGACTGCATGAATGCTAAAATTCTCTCCATCCACTTTCATCATAGGAGGGTATTATCACTGAAGGGAGTTCAAGTCAACTCAAAAGTTAGAGCTAAGAAGGGTGTTTGTAACTGTCCTAGCTTCTCAGAGAATGGGAAAATAAAATTTCTGTTAAAAATTCATCCAGGGTCAGAGGATATTGGCAGGATTGCAATTTCCCAAGAAATCACTCTTATTTTAGTTACTTAGTTACTTAGTTATTTAGTTACTTAGTTACTTAGTTAGTCAAACATGTACAAGATAACATGTATAAGTCAGGGGTGGGTTCTAAAAAATTTTACTACCGGTTCTGTGGGCATGGCTTATTTTGTGGGCATGGCTTGGAGATCATGTGACTGGGTGAGCATGGCTAGATGGTCATGTGACCGGGTGGCCATGGCTATGTGTATAGGAACTACTCAGAGGGCTGAAAAAGGTCATTTCTGACAGGTCCTCGCACTTATGACTGGTCCTCACACTTACAACCATTCTCACATTTATGCCCGTGCAGCATTCTTAACAACCATGTCACTCATTTCACAACTGCTTCTCTTCACTATAGTGACAAGATAGGGCAAAAAAATAAAATGTGAGGACAGTCGTAAGTTCGAGGACTGGTCAAAAGTGCGAGGACCGGTCAAAAATAACTTTTTCAGCCCTCTGAGTAGTCCATATGCATAAAAGGATACAGCAATAGAGAGGGATGAAAGAAGGGAAGGGAAATTAGAGTAGGAGTGAGGGTAAGAGAGGGAGGAAGAGAGGAGGAAAAGGAGAAAGGAAGAGGAAGTAGGGGGGAGAAGAAGGGGGGAAGAGAAAGTAAGAAGGAAAGAAAAGAGAGAGGTGGTAGGTTTCAAGAGAAAAATTGCTGTACAATAAAAAAGATGAAAGGAAAGAAAGCCAATCCCAAACAAATATAAATATATTAAGATAAAGAATGAATTGTTAAACTTTAAAGAATAAAAGAGAACAAATATGAATAAATAGCAATAATTAGAAACACACATACAAACATACAATGTATTTTCTTTGAACGGAGTATTTGGCCGGTTCACAAATTTAAACAGTGTTTAGTCATTTCAATTAAATTTACAATTTCTATATTTCCTTTTTGCCATATTTATTCATCTATTTTTTTTAAAAAACCAATATTACCCTTCATCCTCATCTCTAATCTTAATCAAATTCCATTTTTCCCTTCTATTCTATATTATACCCCTTCCCATTGTCATCTATTTTTATATCCATCCTCACATTGGTTAATTATGTAATATTACAGTTGTTTAATACAACTGTCTTATTACCGGTTCTCTGAACTATTAAATTTTTTTACTACCGGTTCTTGCGATCCGGTGCGAACTGGAAGCAACCCACCACTGGTATAAGTATAAACATGGACATGAACACAGGAAATTAGTACAAATAAATGGGGACAGTAGGACAGAGACGGTAGGCATGCTGGTGCACTTATGCATGTCCGCTTTACGGACCTCTAAGGAATGGAGTGAGGTCCATGGTAAACAGTTTAAGGTTGAAGCTGTGGGGGTTTGAGGAAGTAACAACGGAGTCAGGTAGTACATTTCAGGCATTGATCACTCTGTTGCTGGAATCGTATTTTCTGCAATCGAGTTTGGAGCAGTTTACCTTGAGTTTGTATCTATTGTTTGCCCATGTATTATTGAGGTTGAAGCTGAAGTAGTCATTGACAGGTAGGATGCTGTAGCAGACAGTTTTGTGTACTATGCTTAGGTCAGACCGTAGGCAGGGTAGTTCCATGTTATCCAAGCCCAAAATTTCGAGCTTAGTGGCATAAGGGATTCTATTGTGAGCAGAGGAGTGGAGTACTCTTCTCGTGAAATACCTCTGGACCCCCTCAATTGTATTAACTTCCAATATACAGTGTGGATTACACACACTCTGAGCTTTATTTCACCAGATTTTTTACACACCAGGTATAAAATATAAAATTGAGGAGACACAAAAGGAGATTAGTACACACAGATTAGTAAGGGAAAGAATTTTTTTTTGTATCATTATTTAGAACCTTATTCCTTTGAAAGTGAAATCTACTAAACCTAAAGTACCATCTGTGTTCCATCCATCTGAAATGAACATGGGGGCAATGTTAGCAACAACCAACTTAGTTTGAATTACGAAGTTCTGATTCACACAAAATAGCTTTCATGATCAATAACCGGATAATGGTTAGGTTAAATATGGAATATGGAAAGTCTGAAATCTCTTTAGGAAAATATTTGGTGCTCTCTATTAAAAGATTAAAAAAATACAATAGGAGAAACCAACTGCTTAAGACATTGTTATCTGAAATCAAGTAATAATAAAATAACCTATAGATGACATTATGAATTAATCCTGCTCCATCTGTTTAGTGAGGGAAAGGCGTATAATGGTATTTTACTCCTCTTGTAGTGGATTGATTTGGTAATCTCATATTTTGGGCTAAACATATTTGAAATAATCTCAGAAATTGCACTTTACAATATTAAACCCCAACTTTGATTAGTGCTTTTAAATATTTTTGATGAATCCACAAACCATATCCCATATTTTTAAAAATGATTCTATTCTGACAATGTGCAATCTCTGGGGATATAGTTCCAATAACAAATGGGAAGATGGAGATAGATCTCTTCATTAAAATTGTCTTACAAAAGATCATCATATACAGATTCCAAATACATTTCAGACTAATACATTAAAAAGTTATTCAAAGTTAATAGAAAACAGACACCTTTTTGGAAAGTTGCTCTTTATTTGACAAAATAGAAACCCACCAATTTATTATGAACCTTTGGGAAAGAATTTAGTATGCTGATATTCTAGATGTGAAATACGAATAGAAAAGTCAGAGCATGGAACATGATTTTTAGTTGTTGCTATTTAACCCCTAAAACATTTTAGGGATATTTTTTATCACTAGATATTACATTCAGTACTGTTTTAACTGGAGACCTGCCAAATGTGCAGACTAGAGTTTAACCTTGCTGATTATTCTAGAACAAATTCCAGATAATTGGAAGATACCCCTACTGGGGAAAGCTATTTTAAAACATTAGTTAGGGAATTCCCTTCCCATTTAACATCTGAGGGCTTTTTTTGTGAAGATGAAAAGGACTGGGTCTTTCTGGGTCCTATTCAACAAATCTCTTTTAGCTATGATTTTATCTGTATAGAATCAGTTCTTAATTCCACCAAGGATCAGGGCTAGATGTGAGTCACCTATATATAATTATTAAGGAGTTTGGATCTCCATATTCACATACCAAATGTTATTCCTGAAAATGTAACAATTAACAAAGAATCATCACATGTGATTGATAAAGTTGTATCCTTATTAAACCCAAGATGTTCTGTTTGAGTTCCTTATTCCCAAGTCCATGGACATTTAATTTTCCCAAATACATATGATTTTTTTTTGTTCTTCAGACTAATGAAGCTTATAATAATTTGAACTAACTTCTCTTTAAACATCTACTGAACAATCTGGAGATAGTGACTTCATAATTCATGACATCACGGAATTGGCTGTGATGAGGAAAATATCTCATTACTAAGTTAAGCAGGGTTAGGTTAGGTTAAAGGAGAAAGATAGCACAGTTCCTGGGGATAATTCAGTGTGGCTGGCTGAGAAGACCAACAACAGTAAAAAAAGAAAAAATAACCCACGGTAAGAGGGCCTGATGCCCTTTAATCTGAATGGAATTTGTTACCTTTCATCATGATATTCAAATGTGTGTTATACAGTTTTCTAATGATCTACTTAGGTTGATAATGAAAATTAGACCATAGAATAAAGATGTCTTCTGCCAGATAAAGGCTTTTTCCATTAAGGATGCTACAATGGATTGACTTGAACTTGATCTATCTGTGAGGAGACATCTTGGGAGCTATTTAATTTTTGAAAATCTATATTGTGTTTTAGAAGATACAAAAGAGTATCACTTAATCTGTCACTTGTCAAAGAATATTTGTGTTAATTAAGATCAACACAGAAGTGAAATGCTACTGGTTTGGACCGCTTCAGCCGAACCGGTAGCAATGGCGGCGGGTGGTTCGGAGAACCGGTAGCAACAGCAGCATGAGGCTCTGCCCACCCACCCAGTTGTCATTACTTCCTGGTTTAAACCAGGAAGTACTTCCTGATTGTGCATGCACAGAGGGTCCGCATGCACACGTGATGTATGCACACGTGAGTGGTGCGAACGCACGTGCATAGCACGTACACTTCCAAACCAGTGGGGAAGGTAAGTAGATTTCACCCCTGGATCAATATATAACCTTGGCATAACCAGAAGAGGACATATTTGTGTCATCTTTTCAAACATTTGACAAAATTATTAGAAAGTATCAAAATAGCATTTAGATATATTTTGATGTTTTCTACAATTTAGAAACCCAGATGAGCATAAAATATAAACAAACAAGCATTCTTTATTCTGCCTCACCAACTTGAAGCTGATTGTCATGTTCTTCTCTTTTGTTCTACCTTTCCCAGCTCTAAAACCTTTTCCAAAGAGCTAAACCTTAACATAATGTGTATAAAGTAGAATAGTTTTAATGTTATCATTGATGCCTCGAGTAAGAACTCTGGACTATTTTTTTTTCATTTAGCCAGTTGCAATTAGGAATGGCTATTTTGTAAGCAAGATTATGATATGCATAACAACGGAGAAATATTGAATTATCCGCAAGAGAAGATTGGATTGTGAAGGTGGCAAATTTGCAGAAATTGCAAAATTGAGCTGTTTGATCAGGGATAAAACAATAAGTATTGTATTAAAGACTAGAAACCCTTTATAAACTTTTTTTCTGAAAATAGAAAAAAATGAAATGTGATTTCCAAATTTGCTGATTAAAAAAGATTGAACATGGCAGGCCATGAACCGGTACCATGGCCTGTTAGAAACCAGACTATGCAAGTGAACAAAGCTTCATTTGTGCATGGCCAGGATCTAGGTAGCATGTGAAACCAGCTTCCCCCACCCCGGGCCTGTGGAAAAATTGCCTTCCATGAAACTGGTCCCTGGTGCCAAAAGGAATGTGGACTGCTGGAATATGGGATAGAAAAGAACTATGCAATGTAATTTTAAAAAGAGAAGAAGAATACTAAGTTTGTGAATGCTGTAAAGATCAGAAGCAATATCTTCAATTATCTTTTTTCCCCTATTCTTTGCATTGTTTTTTTTCCCTTTTCCTAACTTTTTAATATATTTTCATATTTATCTTTTACTTGTGAATTTTAATATATATTAAATTTAAAATATATTTCATTTAATGTATTATTAAAAAAGAATGGCCAAATATATGTGCACTGGAAAAAAAACCTCTTCTTTCGCTCCAAACAAAATCCAGAGAGAATTGATTTTCAAAATCCAGGACTAAATCCTATGCTAAAAAGGAAATTCTTTGTATCAATTTATAACTGCAAGAAAGCATTTTGATAGGGTGATTGGAGACAGTACTTAATAGGAATTATCTAATACTTGTTCCAAAAAAAAACCTAAGAAAAAATAAGGTGTGATGGACAGATGCTAATCACATTCTCATAAATAGGAAAGGAAAAGATATGGCAATCCTACCATCATCCCTTCTATCAAATTTCTTTTCTCAAACAAAATTGTACTCTCTTTTCTCCATTTCATCTTATTTTAATTCACAGAATAATTGTTCTCTTTACACAATATTAGTGGTACTGGTTTTTTTTTATTTCTGGACTTTAAAAGTCTTTCAGCTCCCTTTTTCCAAATAGCAATTTCTGCATACTTCCATCAAGATCATCTTATTTAACTTCTATACCTGCCATCTGGACTTTGATGGGACTTGGTTCCTAAACACACTGTTTGCTGCTGGTCAATTCATGACAATGACTTCAGGTCATTTTCCCACATCATTTATTCTTTCTATTTCTGTTTCTTTTTCTGCCATGTATTCTGCTGGTGTGTCTGCAGTAGTCTATTCATGATTAGCTAACTCACTCTCTTGGCTGCTATTCAATTCCCTCAGTGATCAGTAACACAATTTGGAAAGTTGTTTTGCTGGCTCATAAGGATTTCATTAGCCTCTGAGCCCAGTAAGTGACCTGTAAACACTTGACCCACAGAGTAAATATCTGGAAATATCAAACTTCGTCTTGCCTACATACCCTGGCCCCACTTTTCTGCCTCAGGTGTGGCTACTGCTACTAATTATCTTCAAAGAAGCATCTGCCCACCTCTGCCTAAATCACAAAGGTAGTGTATAGATAGTCCTCAATTTACAAATGTAATTGAGATTTACGGTCATAAGTCACAACAGTCACAAAATAGGTCACAATGTGACCAGATCTGATTTTACAACATTTCTCGTGCGGTGATCATTAATCAAACACAGCAGTCATTAAGCAAATGTTATGGTTGTTAAGCAAATCCATTGTTACTCTGGGCCAGTTATTTGCCAGAAACCAAAAGTAAACACTGGTTTCCAGCAAAACTATCAGTTATTTGCCAGAAACCAAATAACTACCAGTTATTTGCCAGAAACCAAAAGTAAACACTGGTTTCCAGCAAAACTATCCAGAATCATGGTCATGTGACTGTGGGGTGCTGTAAATGGCCATAAAAGTGGGCCGGTTGCTGAGCATCCAAAATGCAGTCACATGGTCATGGGTAGGCTGACATCAGAACTTCAAATTTGGGTTGTACCTTGGAGAGGGGTGAGTATAGTAGCTTTGAAAGGTTGCCAAGATATTAGTTGTAAACTGTGGACTACCTGGATATGAAACCCAATTTACAAAAAAAAATAAATGCAATTTATTTGCATTTATAGACATTTGCATTTATAGACATTTATAGACATTTATTTGCAATCATAGACATAACATAATGTCTATGATTAATGAATGAGATTTCTGTTTTCAGATTAGATTTTATCTTACAAGAAGCTATTAAAGAGAGAAATAAATCTCCTGGGAAACCAACCGAAATTACACTGAATGTACAGAGAAAAAAATAGCAAGAAACTAAAAGGCCTAACTATCCCGCGTAGACAAAAAAGGTACAATTTAATGCGACTTCTGACTAACACAGTTAGCTATTCTTTAGAAACTGAGAGCCAATCTGGAGACTGAGACTGAGGAAACTGAGTTCATCTTGCCTTAGGCACAAAGCCAGATGGGTGATTCTGGGCCAATCACTCTCTCTCTCAGCTCTAGTAAGGAAGCCAATGGCAAACCACTTCCAAAAAATTTTGCAAAGAAAACCACAAGAACTAGTCCAGAAAGTCTAGGAATCAACACTGGCTCAAAGACATATACACAAACATTCTCAAAGATAACCTCAATTCCAGTACAATGTTCTTTGCTTCTTTTCTTTGGACCTTCCCAATTTCTTGGAGCAATCCTAACCATCCATCAGAGCTGATGGGAAAGTGATACCCTCTATTTATTTTCTCAGCTCAGGTACAATATCTTCTTGCTCTGTTATCTCAGATTCTGTTCCCTATAATTCCACCTCTTTTTTTTTTAAGAAAGATAAACAGAAAACCTTTTCTCTGTCAAGGAGGGGTGGATAGAGTGAATCTCTGAAGTGTATGAGCTAAAGGTCATGCTGGAAAACAGGGTAATTATTGAAACACATATACTGTTTATCATTTAGATGTCTGGTTTAAAAAGATTGTGAGTGCAGGCTGGGTATTCACAACCAAATAAATGTCACACAGTTTCTGGGATACAAAACCCATCAGAATGTTTACGTAAGGTAAATGCAAAACCCCTTAGCTAGTATATTCTACTCAATTTGAGCCAAATTCTTCCTATGCTAGACCAGTCCAGTCAGATTAAAACCAGGAATGGTACATTGTAATAACCACATCATATACAGTATTGTTAGATTGGTTTTGTTGATTGCTTTCTCTGACAGATTGATTGAAAAGTAAAACTCTGGTGTTCTTGCTACTACTTGTGAATTATAGCAAGCTCTCTATCGAGTAAGCTAAATACAAAAGTGCATTCCTTTCTCTTTCTTCCTTCAATAATATTGAGTAAAATATATCCATTACAGAAGGTTTCTGGAATCATTCTTATCAACAGGGCATGGCATGATTTGACTGAGCATGCCTTGAGGCAGAATTATAGTCTGAAAGATGACATTTACATACCATATAGCTTTTGCTGTCAGCTTCAATCTATATGCCTCAATGAAAACTAAATTGATAGCTGGACCTTCTACAATAGCCCAGGGATACGTGTTCAGGTTTCAAGTTATTTTAGAAAGGCTTCTAACACAACTGGGATGAAGATGCTGATATCACTCTTAGCATCCTAGAAGAATTTTTAAAAATAATTAGGCAACCTTGTATCTAAAAACGAACATGGTAGTTCATCTCTCTCAATTTACTTTCTCTTCTGGGTCCATCACAGAAATGCAGCTCCCTTTTCATTCTTTCCAGCCCTCCAAAAAGGAATTAAATATTTTCACAGCT
This sequence comes from Masticophis lateralis, assembly GCA_030761175.1. Classification (NCBI taxonomy): domain Eukaryota; kingdom Metazoa; phylum Chordata; class Lepidosauria; order Squamata; family Colubridae; genus Masticophis; species Masticophis lateralis. Next base: position 258,660,345 of record JAUDYJ010000001.1, on the reverse strand, counting down.
ATGGAACCTTGTTAAGGAGACAGTAGGGTGAAGTTTCCTCAGCATTGTTTTATGAACTGCATTTGTATCTCCAGTCTGAGAAAAGAAAACCTGTATGTTTGCATGTGTCTGTATTACTATACAATTAATTCTTACATAGCACATATCAGGTTTGCTTTTTATTGTTTTTAGCCAGAAAAGAGAAAGATAACATTTACCAAAATGCAATTATTATTGGTGTTTTTTGTTAGGTATTTTTTTTTGTTTGGTATATTCACTAGCCAAGCAATATTTGTTACTTCTCTACTAGATAGTAAATGAAATAGGCACTACATAAGATTAGCATCAAAAATAGGAAGCCACAAAGGGCTGCTGTTAGTATTTCTATTTTATATTAAACATTGTCATGTTTTTTTTTTAATTACAACTTTTTGCTATTTTTGGAGAGTGGCGACATATGATGTAAAATATAAACACTTCTATAGCCAGCTGGATGACTTTGGGCAAGATCCTCTGTCACAGCCCAACCCACCTGACAGGGTTATTATTATGGGGAAAATAGGAAGAGGAAGATGACTTCTGGCCAGTCACTCTCTATCAGGCCACCTCACCTCATAGACTTCTTTTGTGTTTCATTGTGATAGCTATCTTCCTCTATAGAGTGACTCTTTTCACCTTCCAGCCTAGCTTATCACATACTAACAAAACCAGTTCTGCATTGCTTCTTAACACAGACAAGATCAGCTGCATCCTATCATCTGTTGAAATTGCTTTCATGAAAACAGTTATATATCTGCACCAGGGGTGAAATGCTCCCGGTTCAGACCGGATCGTGAGATCCGGTAGCGATTATGGCTGGTAGTTTGGAGATCTGGTATCAATGGCGGAGCAAAGCTCTGCCCACCCACCTGAGTGTCATTACTTCCTGGTTTTTAACCAGGAAGTAATGTGGTTTTTATCCTCTGCGCATGTGAGGAAGTTTTTGCGTATGCGCAGAAGGTCTGCACGCGCATGTGGCACGTGCACTTCCAAACCAGTAAGGAAGGTAAGTAGATTTCACCTCTGATCTGCACACATGCAATACTGATAAAAATGAAGGATCAACACCTGGTAATACTTAAAAAGACTAGTACACAGCAAAAGTTTGATTTTATGTTTATAAGCAACTCTTCAACGAAATTACGATATAGAATTTGCTAACTATATCTAGCTACCTAGTACTTGGGTTTTGTTGCCTTCTGCCGCTATAATTAACTAGCATTCCTCAGAGACTGGATGGGTTGGAGATCTCTTACTGATTTCTCTACATAGCAAAAAAGTATTTACTGCAACGAATAATTATGGTATTTATATCTGTACTCAATGCAAATCTATAAAACACGCTATTAAGAAATGCCTGTGGTATTGATACTGCTTGGCATATAGCAATGCTTTCTATTTTTATTTATTCTTTTTGAGGGGGATGGAATTCTGTCACTCAAGAATTTCAGGATAATTTTATCTCATTTATCCATATTTTTTTTTTCAAACTGGATTAATTTTCATGTCAAAACAAAATTTGCAGATGCACTAAATTAAGAGTTGTTTTCTTCCTGAATGGAATGTAATTTAGCCACAGCCTTTATATAATTATCTAAGAAGATTTTTGTAAAAGACATCTGTCATCTGAAAACTAGGGTGTGCACATCTGAGAAGGCTTTTATCATGCCATTTTATTCCCAATTTATGAAAATTTACAGGAGTTGAGATAGCAATGATTTCTACTTTCTATCGTCCCACATTTCCACTTTGACTGCCATGTTTTCCTGATAATGGGGATGATGATGATGATGATGATATTGTATGTCACTTGATTGGCAGTTATAGGATTTGGTTACCTAGAGGCATTCAGACTTTCATTTCTAATTCATTTAGAAAGTTCCTTATTCATTTATTTCGCTTTTTATTGTCACCAGAAAACTAAGGTTTTTTTCCTTCTTGTTTTCTCTTAACTTTTAACTGAATGTTCAGTCAGACAGGAATTTTTATATTTCTAATTTTTATAGCTAACAAATTAGAGTTTAAGCAGTGGAATGGGGAACACCCAAAATAGAAGTATGAGAACTATGAGTGTTAGGGAGTATGGTATTTACATTCTGTAAGTGAACTACCAAAAGGCAAGAAAAGTCTGCATATTTTATATTTGAATTCAGACAGTCAGCATTGTTGAAATTGCTGACATGCAAACTGGTCTAATTAATAAGTAGCTTTCTTATGGCTTAAGCGACACTAAGAAATTTCATGAGATGACACAAACTCTTTGTAGACAAACAGAGATGTAAAAAAAATAATCACACAGGAAAATACAGTATACCTCCTCAGATTTGTCAAAGCACTTTAAATGTTAGCTTAGGTTAGAGGGACATCAAGTGGCAGGATTGTGTATGATTTTTTTAAAAAAGGAAAATTAAAAGCCTACAAATTTCCAGCATTACATCTCCATCTACCTTTTAAAAAGCAAGCAAATTGTGTCTTTAAAGCACTGGTTTTAGAGCTATCAAACTTCTTTATAAATTATAAACTATAAATCATGCAAATACTCTTAAATTAACCCTTAGGGTTCTGAAGTATTGTCTTACTTTAAGATTAGAGTGTTGCCAGATATTCCTTTTATCATACAATCACTCTACTTCCTTCACTGAACACTAGAAGGTCAATATGATGTCATCAAGTTCTGTCCTTACCTCCTCTTTATTTTGTTCTTAAAATAAAAGACAAAACAGAATAGTTGCACAATACAGTGTAAAGAAATGTCCTTATTGATTGCCTGATTGCCTTTAAGTCTTGTGAAACATTGTTCCTACTAGTGTTCTTGGGCTACAGTTCTAAGGCTGAAAGATTATTTTGCACATTATATTCAACTCCGTGAGACTTGTTTTTGGATAGACTTGAGCAGATATGTAATGTTAATATTACAATTGTTTTTTAAAAACAAGATTATATAAATTATGGCTATCAAACTTTAAATTAGACTGGGAAGACAGAAAACACACATTAAATGATAAAGAAAGAGCCCTGGAGGAGCAATGGTTAAAATGCAGTATTGTAGGCTAACTCTGCCCACAGCCACGAGTTTAATCATGATAAGCTCGAGGTTGATTCAGCCTTCCATCCTTCCGAAATCAGTCAAATGAAGACACAGATTGTTGGGGCAATATGCTGACTCTGTTAACTGTTTAGAGAGTGCTGTAAAGCACTATGAAGTCATATATAAGTCCAAGTCCTGGGCACAATTAAGTAAACATTTATTCTTACAATTTACAACCTATAGGTGTATTAGGCTCTAATCCAGACCATTGAAACAAAAAGAAAGAGCAAATTATAGATAAATCCCTAGCATGCCTTTACTCTTCTCACCAATAATATGCCAAATTTTCCTAAAGCTCTAAAAACTGGTGTTAATTCCCACCCACCACTCACCCCACATTTGCCTTGAAGTCTCCATGACACAATCTGCCAGTCTAGAAGGTCTTTTGATTTACAGGAAAGGCTTAGGGATGACTTTCTTGACTTCCTCTATCTGTCAGGATAGCAGAAGAGATGAATTAGAGAATCATTTTCTATTCATTCTCTTCTGATGGAAGGAAAGGAAATATATGCTGTGTAAATATAAACATAGCAGTAGAACTCAACCTCAGTTAGACTTATGTAAATCAAGATACCTAGAACTGGAAGTGATAACAGTTTTAACTTTGCAAATCTTCAACTATATTATTGGGCTTTTATTCTAATACTTATATTCTTTCAGAATGAGGCCTTCTATGAATATTCCTTTCTTGGATTTCTCTAGAGAATGTGTGTGACACCTTAAAATCTTAGCAAATTTTAAGGTCCAGATATATAAAACATGCATCTTCATTTCCAGCTTTGAAAGCTGCCATAAACTTATATTTATTAATAGGTAAGCATTTATCTTTTGATCCCAAATTATATGAGAAATTGACTTTGTGGAATAACCCAAACTAAAAAATAGAAAATGTTGTATTGGGCCAAACAAAGAATCCATTATTTGATTCAGTGGTTTTCTAATGTATGTTGCTGGTGTGTACATATATGTATGTATGTATATACTGTTTCCTGTGTCCATTAAGCACAGCGAGAAAACTGTTTATTACAATTATTTATATTATATTATATTTACTCATACCTATACTTCATGCCATGAGGGTAAACAACAGAAATCATTACATTAGTTCAATAGAGACAAAATAGTGAATTAGAAAATAAAAGCAGTTAAAAACTGATACTACTATATAGCAGGGTTGAGTTCTAAATTTTTTTACAGCCGGTTCTGTGGGCGTGGCTTATTTTGTGGGCATGGCTTGGAGGTCATGTGACTGGATGGGCATGGCTAGCTGGTCATGTGATGGGTTGCCATGGCTATGTGTATAGGGACTGAAAAAAGGAATTTCTGATGGGTCCTCACACTTTTGACTGGTCCTCACACTTATGACCATCCTCACATTTATGCCCGTGCAGCATTCTTAACAACCATATCACTCATTTCACAACTGCTTCTCTTCACCATGGTGATAAGATAGGGCAAAAAACGTAAAATGTGAGGACAGTCGTAAATTCGAGCACTGGTTAAAAGTGTGAGGACCAGTCAAAAATAACTTTTTCAGCCCTCTGAGTAGTCCATATGCATAAAAGGATATAGCAATAGAGAGGGATGAAGGAAGGGAAGGGAAATTAGAGCAGGAGTGAGGGTAAGAGAGGGAGGAAGAGAGAAGGAGAAGGAGAAAGGAAGAGGAAATAGGGAGGAGAAGAAGAGGGGGGAAGAGAAAGTAAGAAGGAAAGAAAAGAGAGACGTGGTAGGTTTGAGGAGAAAAATTGCTGTACAATAAAAAAAGATGAAAGGGGAGAAAGCCAATCCCAAACAAATATAAATATATTAAGATAAAGAATGAATTGTTAAACTTTAAAGAATAAAAGAGAACAAATATGAATAGATAGCAATAATTAGAAACATACATACAAACATACAATGTATTTTCTTTGAACAGAGTATTTGGCCAGTTCACAAATTTAAACAGTGTTTAGTCATTTCAATTAAATTTACAATTTCTATATTTCCTTTTTGCCATATTTATTCCTCATCTATTTTTTTAAAAAAACCAATATTACCCTTCATCCTCATCTCTAATCTTAATCAAATTCATTTTTCCCTTCTATTCTATATTATACCCCTTCCCATTGTCATCTATTTTTATATCCATCCTCACATTGGTTAATTATGTAATCATGTAATACAGTTGTTTAATACAAATTCAATATTTTAATATAAATCAATTAGTTATATAACTATCTTTTTTGTATATTAATCAATATGAACATGAATATTCCAATTATTTCCATGCAATCCAATTTCTTACAAATCAATTAATTATATTTATCAATAATAATAAACCAAATAATTTCCCCCATATATTCCTCCAAACCACAACTTAACCTTTTCTGCTTTCAACACAATAAACAATTAATAGTATCTCAATTAATTGTAATAATTGAGAGTTATAGTTAAATAGAGCTTTTTTTCTTTTGTGTTTTAAAATCTTGAACTCTCCTCTTTTGCTCTAAATTTCCCATTGTTTGCAGTTTTGCACCTACCTTTTTTGGTGAGGAAAAAGAAAAAGAAATCTCTCTCTGCCTCATTTTGTCACATTGCAGCAAAGACCCTGCTTTACTTTCAGTTTCAATTTTTCAGCATAGCTAGGGGGAAAAAATCTACTCCAGGACTCTGCAGCTAGCAACAGACCTCTGAGCAAATCAACTGAGAGTCAGGAGGCCGATCTAATCAATGTGTGCTAATTAACCTATGCTGAAACTGTAAGGGGCTGTTTTTTCTATTTTTGCAGGCACCAGTCTACTCATTTGTTTTCTTTTAACACTGATCAACTGTAGGGTGGCCCTTTGAAGCCGCGAGGCAAGAGTTTAAACAGCTTTTTTTCCCTCTAGCCATCAGCTGGGACTCAGGAGGCAGCAATAGTTTGGGAGTGGGCGGGGTAAGCGAATGATCACCGGGCTGGGAACCGGTTCGGGGGCATGGCCAGCCAATTTTATTACTGGTTCTCCGAACTATTAAAATTTTTTACTACCAGTTCTTGTGATCCGGTGTGAACCAGGAGCAACCCACCACTGCTAAAGAGTGTTAGATAGCTTATTGAAGTACTTTCTTTGGTTGCCTCTGGAAATAAAAAGTAGTCCACAAAACTGACTATAATTGAAGTGAGCATCCTGTTTTAAGCACAAAGCCAGCTGGATGACCTTGGGGTAGTTACTCGCTCTCAGCCTTAGGAAGAAGAAGCAAGCCAATTCTGAAAAATCTTCCTAAGAAAACTGCAGGGATCTGTCCAGGCACAGTCACCAGGAGTAAAGACTGACTGAAAAGCACTAAAAAAAATTCACTCTTTGGTCTTGAAAGCTATAATTCTTCTGGAAAATTCAAAATGAAATTCTAACATTGGTGGAAAACATTACAAACAGTAATACAACATGCTCATAAAAAAGGAACTATATTTATTTATAGACTTTTATAGACTTTTTTTTTGCTGAAAACGGATAAAATGGATAAAAATCAACTGTTGATTTCAGGATATATTAAAAGGATTATTTTACCACTTTATAAACTTTTCCTCTTTTTATATATATTTTTCTTCTGTGATTCTGTAGTTTTTTAAATCCTTGCAAATATCTTCTTGTAATGAAAATTACTCAAAAAAAGAAAAAAGGAATGATAAATGTCAACATCAATGAGATGGCATGTAATATGCTTGCTAGGCAGTGGTGGATTTCAAAAGTTTTTACTACCAGTTCTGTGGGTGTGGCTTGGTGGGTGTGGCATGGATTGGTGGGTGTGGTTTAGTGGGCGTGGCAGGGAAAGGATACCGTAAAATTTCCATTCCCACCTCACTCCAGGGGAAGGATACTGTAAAATCCCCATTTCCTCCTGATCAGCTGGGACTTGGGAGGCAGGGAATAGATGGGGGCAGGACCAGTCAGAGGTGGTATTTACCAGTTCTCCAAACTATTCAAAATCTCCACTACCGGTTCTCCAGAACAGGTCAGAACCTGCTGAAACCCACCTCTGTTGCTAGGTGAGATGCTTTAATTTTGATCCTTGCAATGAGTAGAGTTGGACTTAGTAGTCTAAAAGGTCCTTTCTGTATTTAAGGTAGGGGTGAAATGCTCCCGGTTCGGACCAGATCACCTGATCCGGTAGCGATGGCGGCAGGTGGTTCGGAGAATGGTAGCAAAAATCCCTGCACCCGCCCCGTCACCATGCCCAGCTGAGCCGCATTCATCAGAGGCTTTTTTTTTTACTTTTAAAAGCATTTTTTCTACAACCTCTTCTGATGAAAAAATGCTTGTAAAGGTTTTAAAAAAAAAGCCTCTGATGATCGCGCGGCTCAGCTGGGATCGTCAGAGGCTTTTCAAAGCATTTTTTTCTGCAACCGCTTTGGCCTAAGAGGTGGTTTAAAAAAGCTTTGAAAAGTCTCTGACAATCCCAGCTCTGTTGCTTGATCGTCAGCGCGGCTTTTCAAAGCGTTTTTTTAAAAGCCTCTCTGACGATCCCAACTGAGTTGCTCGATCAGCAGAGGCTTTTCAAAGCATTTTTTTGCAACCTCTTCAGCCGAAGAGGTTGTAGAAAAAATGCTTTGAAAAGTTTTTTTTTTTTAAAGTTGCCCATGCCCACCCAGTCACATTACACCCTCCCCACCAAGCCATGCCTACAGAACCGGTAGTAACAAATTTTACATTTCACCCCTGATTTAAGGTTGCATAAAGATTTGTAGTTAATTCCTATTCCCCCACCCCCAAAATAGTTTGGAAACAATTTTTGATATGGAATTATAAGATACATTATTCAAACACAGAAAAGATGGGGCCTCATGTGCATTCTATAGTAGCACAGAAATATGCTATATGACTTACTTTCTCATGTTTTGTCACTTCAGTTCATGTATATGAAATATTAACGCCATGTGTCCTTATGTCGTAATGTTGTAGGAGCCATTCTATTTTGTATTCTTCCTACTCTACTCGATTTATATGCTAGAAGTCATAGAGTAGGAACTACCGTAACAATGCATTGACGACCTACGCCAGCTATATCATTCCTTAATGAAGTTAGCATGGGTATACATTCCTGACAATAGATTAAGACAATCACTAGATGGCATCATTCTTTGCTGCCATCTAGTGATTGAATTTTTACAGCTCAGGTATCGTAACGGTTGAAAATACAGTATTTGTGCTATGGATTTTTCATGTGTAACCAAGTCACCTCCACAAATTTCCTCAGTATAGAGCTAAACAACTTTTGCCTTGCTACTTCACAGTTGTTATTAATAAAGATACTGCACGTGACTACTTAATCTGGGACATTGGTCAGAGAAGGAGCGTTGGTCCTACCTGATATGCACCTTCTCGTTGGGTGGAGACAGCAGCCAGTATGGGTAATGTCAGGCAATCAGCCTGAAGAACTGAGTCTATCAATCCTCTTAAATCCCGCCTCTGTTGCCGGGCAGACCAGCTTTAGGCGAAGGAATGAGATGACAGATTCGGCGTGTGGGAGAATGTAAAGACAGGCAACAGTATGGAAGTAGACAGACAGAGATGAGACCAGACTGGCACAGGGAGGGCCTGGCTGCTGTCTCCACCCAACAAGAAGGTGCGTATCAGGTAGGACCAACGCCCCTTCTCCATTGAGGGTGGAGATAGCCAGTATGGGACATACCCCAGTTCACTGTCCCGAAACCTGGGGGGGACCAGGCTGGTCCAAAACATCCTCCCTGGCAACAACCCGCTGTAACACTTGTTGGCCAAATGCAGCCTCCGCTGAAGCAAAAGAGTCCAGTTTATAGTGACGGATAAACGGGGCTGGTGAAGTCCACGTAGCCGCTCAACAAATTTTCAGCAAGAGAGCCTGGGTAGCCACGGATGTGACCACACTGCAGGTGGAGTGCGCCGTTAGACAGGAAGGTCATGGGAGAGACCGAAAGTCATAAGCCGATGCAATAGTCTGCCATATCCAGCGGCCAATGGTAGAAGATGAAACCTTGTGTCCCAAGGAGACAGGTAAGAAAGAAACAAAGAGTGCTTCCAAACGACGGATTGCAGCAGTCCTTTTGAGATAAATTTGTAGAGCCCGCCTGACATCCAGAGTGTGCCAACAACGTTCACGAGGATGAGAAGGGCATGGGCAGAAGTTCAGAAGTATCAGCTCTTGTGAGCGATGAAAAACAGAGTTGATCTTTGGGATAAATGTAGGGTCCAAGCGAAGAACCACGTGTTCAGCGTGGAACAAGCAGAGGTCAGCCCTGGTGGAAAGGGCAGCAATCTCCGAAATGTGATGAGCAGACGTTATGGCCACCAGGAAGGAGACCTTACAAGAGAGGAGATGAAGTCTCATCGTCCGCAGAGGCTCATACGGAGGACCCATAAGCGATTCGAGGACCAAAGGGAGGTCCCAGGTCGGGTAGCGGTGCAGGACCGGAGGAGAGAGGTTCGTTGCGCCCCAGAGGAAATGTTGAATCAGAGAATGTTGAGACAAAGAAGACAAGGATCCACAGGTGAGTATAGATGAAATTGCCGCCACCTGGCATCGCAAGGTGTTAGGTGAAAGCCCTTTGGAGAGACCTTTCTGTAGAAATATCAGAATGTCCACAATGGAGGCCTGAAAGGGCGAAACGCCATTTAGATCACACCATGAGCAAAAGGCCCGCCAGGTAGCAGAATAAATATGGTCCATGGAAGGACATCTTGAGGCCTGGATAGTACGAATAACATCCCCGGGAATGTTTGCACCTCTCAAAGAGAGCCGATCAACCTCCAAGCGGTCAGAGTGAACCAAGGAAGGTCCGGATGGCTCAAGGTCCCCTGAGTCAGAGCATCCGCTTCGAGAGGAATGTGCCACGAGGGAGCAACTGAGAGGGATACTAAGTCCGCAAACCAGGCCCTCCGGGGCCAATGAAGAGCCAAAAGGACAACCTCTGCCCATTTGCACAGGATTTTCCAGATGGTCCTGGGAATAAGGGATGTCACAGGAAAGGCATACAGGAGGCCTTCCAGCCAAGGAACACGAAGGGCATCGACTGCCTCTGCCTGAGGCTCCGTGAAACAGGCGAAGAAGCGAGGCAGTTGGGCGAGGACTGGAGCTCCGAACTGAAGTGCCAACTATTGAAATATCCAAGGATGGAGGCGCCATTCCGCATTGTCCATCTGTTGTCTGCTCAACCAATTGGCTTGAGAGTTGGTAGCCCCGGATATGTACTCCGCTCGAAGAGAGCTGAGATGACATTCTGCCCATAATCCTAGAGTCAGTGCCCAGTTAAAAGGGACTTGGACCTGGTACCTCCTAACCTGTTTAAGTGAGCTTTGGCAGTAACATTGTCCGTGAGGACTAATACGTGGGCTCCGGAGACCAGAAGGTGGAATGCCTTGAGCGCTAGAAAAACTGTCTGAGGTTCCAGCCAATTGATAGGCCAACAAGCCTCCAATGCTGTCCACGTTCCCTGTGCTAACTGACCTTCGCAATGGGCTCTCCAGCCACGAAGACTGGCATCGGAGGTGACCACCACCCGATGGGGTTCGAGAAAGAGGCAGCCCGCCGAGAGGGCTGGGATCCTCCACCACCTGAGTGACCTGCAAACCGAGGAGGGAACCAGAACCGGCTTGGTTGACGTGCCTCTGCCCGCCTTCTGCAAAGGTAAGAGAAACCATTGAAGCTCCCGGGCATGGAGCTGTGCCCAGAGAACAATGGCTATGGCCAAAATCATCTTCCCCAAAAGTTGGGAATGGACATATGGGGAGACTGCCCGACACCTTTCAACCCTACTCACTAACTCCCTCAGGCTAGTTTGTCGTTCTGGTGAAAGAAAAACCCAACCTTGAACCGAATCAATCAGTGCCCCTAAATGGATAAGGGAGGTAAAGGGGATTAAATTACTTTTTTCCAAATTAATGGAAAAACCATGGGAAGCTAACACCTCCAGGATGAGCTGAACATCCAAAACAGCCTGATGAAGGGAAGAGGATAATACAAGAATATCGTCCAGGTAGCACAAAAGTCTGACTGAACGAATTCTGAGGGAAGCCACTAAGGCTGCCAGCACCTTTGTAAAGGTCCGGAGGTAGAGGAGAGACCAAACGGCATGGCCCTGTATTGGTAATGGACACCCCATTAGCAAATCTCAAGAACTGCCTATGGGCAGGGAGAATAGGTATATGCAAATAGGCCTCTGTAAGGTCTATAGAAAAGAGATCGCCCCTCCTAACACCGTCAAGGATAGATCTGAGAGATTGCATCTTAAATTTACGGTATGCAAAATACCAGTTTAATCGTTTCAGGTCCAGAATGGGTCTCCACCTCCCCAAGGACTTGGGAACTAGGAAAACACGGGAATAGAATCCCGTCCCCTTTTGATCAGGAGGCACAAGTTGGATAGCCCTGATCGCAAGGAGATGCTGAACCACCGTGTCCATAAGAGTTCTTTTTTTGGCATCACAAGAGAGTGGACAGCAAACAAAGGAACTCGGGAGAGGGGAAAGAAATTCAATGGCCATCCCTGATCTTAAAGTGGCCAGGACCCATTTATCCGAAGTGGACTTCTCCCAAATTGCAGCGAAAAGGGCCAATCTGCCGCCAATGGGAGGGCCCGAGATGCAACTACTGATGGCGGCGGTAGGAACGACCTCCTCCCCCTCGAAAGGGCCACCTAGACATAAAGTGTTTTCCCCTGGGAGACCCTATCTTGGAAGCCTCGGTGACGACCAAAGTTGTTATATAGTCCAGGTTGAAGGAAAAAGGAGGAAGAAGAGCCCCCACCATCAGCCGTATGAGACGGGCCGACCGGCGTAAGGAGAGAAGCAAGACTCTCCTCTGCAGTAGACAGCCTCCAACACCTTTTTCTTGTCTCGTGTTTCAGTTAAGAAGGGGTCCAAAGCGTCTCCAAACAAGCGAGTGCCCCCGAAGGGAGTGGAAGCGAGGCGCCACTTGTGCCTGGCATCCTCCTGCCAATGGTGAAGCCAGACCAAATGGCAAGCAGCGACTGAAGAAGCCAATGACTTTGCGGCAAAACAAGTGGAGTTGAGAGTTGAGTCCGCCGAAAATTGGACAGCTGCCATGATCTTATTGAGGTCCTGCTTGATACGAGCGTCCTCAGGTGCCAGTTTCTCCTGCAACTGTTGGATCCAAAGCAAGGTGGTGCGGTTGAAGAAAGAAGCCGTGGAGGAGGCCTTAATCGCCCATGCTGCCCCTAGATGAGCCCTCTGAAGGACCAAATCTGAACGGCGCTCATCAGGTCTTAAATCTTCATCCGGATCCCCAGGAATGTTGGCATTGGGCAAAAGGGCAGCTACTGGAGCATCGATAGATGGAAGTTGCAGAAGTGAGTCCAGGTCGGCTGCGACGTTAAAATTCCTCCTGTCATTAAAAAAAGGTAGAGGGGCAGAGCAGGGCTTGACTGTGTCCAAGAAAAGAGGAGGAGCAGGAATGGTAGTAACCTGCTTAACCGGTTCTGCAAACATCAGGTCCATAGTTCCAGGAGGAACTGTACTGGAGGTCTAAGCCACTGGAGAAGACAGTTGAGCCATGTTTATGACCTTAAAAAGGAAGGACTTGAATAAGGCCTGCGGGAACAATCTTGAAACAACTGGTTGGTCCAGAGAGAGATTTTCATCTTCCAATAAACCGGAATCATCATCATCCGCATCAGACAGAGAAGAAATATGACTCACATGGCAGTTTGAAGGAGATGCAGGTGCCCTGGTGAAAACCTGCTCCTTGGATAGAGACCGTTCAGGTGTGATCGAGCACACAGAACTAGCTACACTTGAAGAATGATGGCCAGCAGCCAAAAATTTTTGTACTGCAGCTTCAATGAGCTTTTGCAGTTGATCAGAAGAAGTAGCATGAGCGTGAGTAGGAAGGGGCATGTCTTGTATCACCGCCACAGGTGGAACAGCGGAAGGAGCAGAGGATTCAGCGCCCCACAAGTCAGAAGTGGAAATAGCAATAGGGCAGTCCCAGAGAGAAATTTGGTCCGGTGTGCCAGGCCGAGGATTAGAAACGGTCTCAACAGCCTCAGAAGTCACAGAAGTCACCAATGCAGAAGCAATGAGATGAGTGCTCACTTTGTCACAAAGTTTAGTGAGACCCTTGTCTCGGCGCTTTTCCACTTTAGAGGAAGTACCGCCATGTTTGTGACATTTGTGATGCGTAGCCTGGGCAGGAGGCAGGGGGCCAAGGAAGGCTGGTTAGCAGCTTTATGGGTAACCAACAAGTTATCGGATTGTCCCTGGTCAGTAGCTCCGGCCTTTCGCCCGTGCTTTGATTTTGTTAGGCCTTAGGCATGTTGACTATTTTGGCCCAATTTCCACAAATATAATAAATAAGTGGCAAGGGAGCGAGAAAAAAACTCCACTAAGCACTCCTTCAATAGCAGGCAATTCAGTAACAGGGAGCGCTAAGGACTCCACAAAATGGCCAACGCGCCCCTCAGCAATCCACAAGAATTAATCGGTAGTGTAGGATAATTAAATGCCCAGGAGGAACTGGTCCGAAATTCAAAAGGGAGAGCTGAAGTCTCCACAGGGGGAAATCCAATGCTGAAGCTTGGCAATTACCACAAAAATTGGCAGACAGCCAAAAGCCGAAAGTCCAGAAATTAGCTCAGCTGATTGTCAGGGCTTGAAAGAGCGCCACTCCACATGGCTAGGAGCAAAACATAACAGGCAGCTTGAGGGGAAAGCCAGGGAGCGGCAATCAGCAGTCCAGGCAACCAGGCTTCTACAGGCAAGCAATCGCAGGGGAAAGAAAGCTGAGTGCCAAGTTGACAGTAAAACGAAGCCGCGCTGCTCCGACAGCACTAAATGTCACAAAATGGCCACCACCATTCAAACGGCGCGAAAAATGGCCACAAACAAGCAGGGAAGCCAAACGAGGAGAGTGTTTGCTCTAACGGTGAAGAACAGTTCAATTAAGTCCAATTTTGTTAAGGGCAACAGCCAGCAGAGGCTAGAAAAGTAAAAAGTCCAAAGGGATTCCCCCCCAGGGAAAAGGCTGAAGGAGATGTCCCCTGTCAGGCAGAAAAGGGGAAAGCCCCAGCAACAAGTTAATCGTGACTCACAACAAGTCCAAGGCACCAGAATCCAAAGGAGTAGGCAGAAATCGTAGTCAAATAAACAGATCCAAGTCAACACCAGAAAAAATCCAAACAGGAGATGGAATAATAAGGATTAGACAGAGCCAGAATCCCACACGCCAATCCTGACTGAAGGACTGAGTCTAAAGCTGGCCTGCCTGGCAACAGAGGCGGGATTTAAGAAGATTGATAGACTCAGTCCTTCAGGCTGATTGGCTGACATTACCCATACTGGCTGCTGTCTCCACCCTCAATGGAGAAAGTGTCTTATTCCAAAAACCAATGGCATCTACAGAGATCATGCAATCATTGACATACAAATTTAATTTAAATAAAGTATAAATGGCTTCATATTATGATGATTTTATTATAGTTTCATCTTAATTTAATGTTATCTCCTATATCGTACTGTCCACATATTATATATATAAAATATTATATACTGTATATAAAATATGTGGACAATACAATATAGGAGATAAAATATTAAGTTAAGATGAAACTATAATAAAAATCATCATAATATGGAGCCATAGAACTACAATGGGATGGATGTTATAATTCAGTATCTAAGGACGCTAACTATCTAACAGTTTCAGGTGTGACTGTGATGAGATCATCCCAGCTACCTTGAAATTTCCTGAGGAGACATTCTTGAACTATGTGTGTTATAGTTAGTTCTGTAGCACCTTAGTCGCATTGTAGACTCTCAGCCACTCCCCGCTTAAAGAGCTTTGCCTTATTTCTGGCACAGCTTGCCTGATTCTATTCAGGTGGCTCTAACAGAATAGGGTCACTCCATTCTCACAAATTTTATAAAAATATAATTAGAACAAATATTTAAAAGTTTTATGTCTCCAGCAGCAATCTGAATGAGGCTTCTTTCATCATTCCTTAAGGAGTTTAATAGAGTTCCACTTTTAAAAATAAGAAAATTAGTTTCAGTCAGAAATTTAATAAGAAGATTCAAATTATCAGGGAAAATCCACTCTTGTTATGAACAAAATCACTTGCTTTTGTTCCTCCGGATCATTTCTTTCAAAAATATTTAATTCCCAGTGCGTATTTTTAACTCTCAATTGCTGCTAATAGAGAGAGATGTGGAAGTGGAAAGATACAAGAAGCCAGTCTGGGAGTTGATAAGCCTGCCAAAAAAAAAAAAAAACTGCAGGGAATTAATTAATGCTTGTAAAGTAAAGCTCAAACAAACAGCCTTGTTAAACCTGTTATTTCAAAGTGAACAGACAGTGGGAAGTAGTAAAACAAGCAAGCTAAATTTTCTGAGGAGAAAGAATCACAGTAACTTACAGGGGAGTTTTAAACATGTCAAAAACAGGGAAGTATCGGTATATTCAGCCTGGGAAGCCACTGCTGCTAAGAAATAAAAATATAATTCTTTTGCATAGAAAATTGGTTGTTTTGAATAGGATTTAAGCACAGTTCCTCAAAAAGAATAATCACTGAATTGTTAAGTTTTCATTTTGCATCTTCTTTGATTGTTGTCCTTCTATTATTGTCATATTGGGAATATAAAATAATCAAAGCCTAGTCCTCAAACCATAATATATATGTATTTTATATCAAGTAACCGTTCAGATTTGCTGTATAGGCTCTACAATTCCATATTATGTTGATTATTTATAGACTATCTCTTTAACTAGCATTCAGTTTGAATATATACATATATAAATGTTTCTGTTTCTCTAACACATATATTTGAATATTTGTCTGTTATGTAAAATCCAGATTAATACCAGATCACACCCAGAAAACATACTCATAGATATTTTTCAATCTGTGCAGTACTAGTGGTCTGGTTCACACAAAATGAAAGTATAGGTTATTTGCTGCTTAGGTCAGCGGTCACCAACTGGTGGTCCATGGACCAATGGTGGTCCACCAGAAAATTTTGGTGGTCCGCAGAAAAATTATTTGCATTTTTTATATTGTACTAAATCAGGAGTCCTCAAACTGCGGCCCCTGGGCCGGATATGTGCAATGAACGTTTGTGTTGCTGCAGAGAGTCTCCCCTTCGGGGTCTTTTTGTGCTGATCAGAGTGGGTCTGCTTCGGCCTCCTGGTGCGGGGCTTTGGGCAAAGGCTGTAGGGAAGTGCCGCTGATGGCAAAGAGCCAGAGGGCCTTGTTCCAGTGGGACTGCACTGCATCATGGCCTAAGACTGGCTGACCATCTCAGCCCACTAAGCCTCCAGGCGTCGGTACCCGGCCTTGCATTCCCACAGGTCTTCCCTTTGCTTGGAAAGCCTATACTCCTAGTCCTCAGTGAGGTGCTTCTGCTGAGCCTCCTTCTCGGTCAGATCCAATTTGAACTGAGCCAGCTGTTTTGCCAACTCTTTCTCGTGATGGCTGCTTAGCTCCAACAACTGCTTCCTGTTGGGACCCTAAGGAGCCCGGGCTGGGAGGGGAGGAGTGGCTGGAAGGGGAGGAGCAAGTAGAGGCCATAGAGACCATCAAGGCATCCCTCAACATGAGTGACATCAAGTTGACCACGCCCACCCTGAGATCATGTATTTTCATAACAGAGATGTTATTATTTACAATTAATGTCAGTATTATGTTTAATTTATTGCATGTCTATTGCTGGTCGATGACCATAATAAAGTTTTATTCTATTCTATTCTGACCACGCCCACCTTGTCAAATGACCACCTAGCCATGCCCACCCAGCCAGTCATTAGGTAGATCATATTAGTGATCCACAGGATTTAAAATTATGAATGTAGTGGTCCCTGAGGTCTGAAAGATTGGTGACCCCTGGCTTAGATGATACATTTTGTGTGGGATGCCTATGATCTATTCAAAAAATATAGTTTAAACCATCCTAGTTTAGGACTATATCTGAATGTAGCTAATATATATAATCCATTCACTGTGTGAATTCAAAGCATCAACTGAACAGACTTTTGATGACTTTGAAATTGCAACCTTTGAAATTGTAAGCTTGTGACTAACAGTTACGATTTCTCCAGATTACGACCTATCCATCCTGTGGTGCATATATAGTTTATATTATAGTTTTATAATAAATAGTTTATATATTATAATTTATATTATAGTTTTTGAGTATTTTTCCTGACATTTCAGTTTTAGAACATCTATTGTTGATGGTGACAGTTAGTACTACTCATCACATTTTATTTCCATTTTCTATTACTACATCTTCTTTTTTGGTATTTTATTCATTCTCAACAATCCACAAAACCAAATAATATTAATTGCAATGAGACAAACCTATTGTCACATTGCAGAGATTATATGGCTATGTTAAGAAAAGCAAACACACCAACATTTTATTGTCTTCTCTATGCCTGTGTGAACTTTTTACAAAACTTGAACATGGACTCAATGTGTAGTCCATGATGTTCTCTGAGCTTAAGTTGTTTGCTTGCAGACATTTCATTACCCAACTAGGTAACATGTTCAGTACTTAGAAAGGAGCAGGGTTTGCTTTCTGTTTATATATTATAATAGTTTTTCTGTCAATGTTGGTGAAGTTTGTTTTCTCTTTGGTAATTCCTTGATTAGGCTATTACTTGACTGTCTGATATCATAATTCTTTAATTAGGCTGCTGTTTATTGTTTACTTGTCTGGTGTTAATCCTGGTGTTAATCCTTGCTTATTTGGATCTTGATTGCTGGCAAGATGATGTTCTGCTCTTTTTTGTTTCCTTTTTAGCTTTTTTGTTGGCTCTTTTGAATGATGTAGTAAATGTTGTTTATCATTATGTCCCTGTTGATGGCTGATTTGTCCCAGTGTCAAGCTTCAGGAATTCCCAAGTGATTTAGCTTGGACTAGGTTGCTCAATTTCTCAGTTAAAACTATAGTTAAGTCTGTCCATGTATTGTGAAACTAAGAAGTTTTCATTGTGTCTTTTGACTGCTAGTTGATGTTTCATGTAGGCACTCTTACCATCCATTCCAAATAATGGCTGTAGTTGAGTCCTGTTTTTTTCTTCTTGGACCACTGGGTCTTTTGTTTTCCTTAAGATATTATGGAATCCTTTAACTAGTTGTGCTATGATGATGCTGTGGGGTTGTAATAGTCTGCTGGTTGTTTCTGAAATATTTCTGATGTATGGCAGTGTTATTTTTTGCATACTTTGCCTTGGTTGTGCTATTAAATACCCTAGTGTTCTAGTTTGTGCAGTGGATTGAGTGGTCAGGCACTTTTTGATATATTTGGGTGGATATCCAATTTGTTGGAAGGTGTTGCATAGGTAGTCTGTTTCCTTTTTTTTTTTTTTTTTTTTTTGGTCTTCTGGTTTGCTTCAGTGTGTTTGTGCTAACCTGAATAACATTCTTGCACAATTCCTCGTGTGAGTTGGGTGTTACTTCCATAGTGGAGCACTTGGTTAGTGTGATGCTTTTTTGATAGACTAATTTGCTGCCACTTCCTCTGCTGATTATGACAGCCAAGAAGGGCAGTGTATTGTTGTTTTCTTCCTTCCTTGTGAATGTTATTCCCTTGAAGATGTTGTTCATTGTTTCATGTGTCTTTTCTGGTTGATCTTTTTATTATGACAAAATGTCATCTATGTACATGATCCATACTTGAATGCAAGGGATTACATTGGTTTCTAGAATCTGCATCACAATCTCTACTATGCGTCTTAAGTGTAAAGATCCCATGGCTATGCCTCTGATTTGTTGGCATACTTGTCAATGAAATATACACCTTCAAATATATATCTTTAAATATACCTCTACAATGTCAGGCTCCAAACCAAGAAGACATGCGGTGATTTTTCCAGCTGAGTTTTTTTTCTTTTTTCATACCTATAGACAAAATCTTGCCAGACTGA
Source organism: Masticophis lateralis (assembly GCA_030761175.1). Lineage (NCBI taxonomy): Eukaryota > Metazoa > Chordata > Lepidosauria > Squamata > Colubridae > Masticophis > Masticophis lateralis. The sequence continues at coordinate 258,641,360 of JAUDYJ010000001.1, read as the reverse complement.
GCATTCTACTATCTGCATCTATAATACACTCTGTGAACTATTATGGAGAGGCTGTCTTCACCCCCTTTCTCACACAGTTAATATCTGGGCTACATTGTCTCTTACTCCTCTGGAATTCACCTCCTTACTACACTCCATCACATCCAATATACCTTCAATTCAATTCAGATGTCTTCAAATATACATCATCAAATATGCGTAAGATATACATCATCAATTGTACTTTTTCACATCCATCAAACACACATCTTCAGGGTGGCAGATTTTCAACAGTGATAATTAAAGAGGATTCTTTTTTACCTTAAATGTTTCCTTATAGACAAGACAAATATTCCACAATGTATGTATGTATGTATGTATATATGTATATCTCCTCACAAGATTCTATATTCATGTTTTAACAGTATTAAAACTATCTCTAAACTATAACAGCAAAAATAAATAGAACAACACACGTAACATAGGATAAACTGTTAACCTGGCATAATGGCTTAATAAAATTTCTGAAAGAAGTGGCATAAAATATATTACTTTCAGTACTTCCTCCAGAAGTTTTTGTACTACTACTCTGTACTACTCTGTTCCAGACATCTGTGTTCTCACTCTGCCATCTGTGTTTAACAGCTGAGCCAATTCACGTATGGATCTACTGCAATGTATCCACCCCCCCCCAAAAAAAATCTTTTAATTTGCCACATTAAGGCTCTGTAATGTTTGTGGGTGGCTGAGCTTTTCTACTGGCAGGAACTATATCCCCCCTCACTTATCATAGGCTTCAGTTAATATAGCATTCTACTATATTTGTCCTATCCTGGGCAAAGCACACACAAACACATGAAGGGTATTTTATTAAATGAGGTTTGCAAACACACACAAACATTTGTAGGCTAAAGACAGGTTTTCCACAAAGTTTAGCAAGTTTGGCTTCAAGAGTGCCAAATCAAAGAAGCATGAAGCAGAGTAGTCAAGCCGAGTCAGGGGGTTGGAGCTTATAACAGATTTGTCAGCTGGTCCAGGTTCAAAGTCAGATTACCACTCTATTTTAATAGAACCTGTTGTAGCTCATATAGCAAAGTGGGACTCCTTCCATGCAAGCAGTTTTGCAGAGCTCTTTTGTTTTACTCTGTTTGCAGTCTACTGAGCTCTTGCATTGGAGGAGGCACACCCTCATCTTCAGAGAGCAATTGTAGCTCTGCCTGCTGGTTGCTGCTTTGCCCCACTTCCTCTGCCACTCAGACGACAGTGTGTCTGGTAGTGCTGGATCTGGCTGCTCATCATCTGTCAGCCCTTCTGGGCTGCCTCTGGAACTGGCTACTTATCATTGGTCCCCTCCTCTGACTTCAAATCTTAGCCTATTATGACAGTAGTTATAGATATTTAAAGAGTCATTTGATGGTTTCAGAGATCCACTTCAAAACATCACAAGGGAAAGCGGGATTTTGGTTTTTCAGTTGACAAAAAAAAATAAAAACTTTTGAATGGATGAAGTGCTCAGAAAACATTGTAATACTTAATTTTTAACATTAAGTCTTTGAAATTGATTTTAAAGAATAAATGCATTTTCATATGAAAGAAAAACTGTTTTTGACATTGGAGACACAATAAGGCAAGCAACTGGTAATGGCATTCAAAGACATTTGGGGGAGATTTCTTTGAAATTTTGAATGAGTAAGGTCAGCTGTGTCATTTCTTCTTGAGAACAATCTGTTCCCAGAAGATGCTGCAGAAAAAGATATGCAACAAAATCTGAGTACAACATCAACAAGAATTTGAAAAAGAATTTGTTGTTGGACATTTAAAAAACTGGATGAGACTTTAAAAATTAAGAAGGAAATTTAAAAAGCAATTGCTGGAGTTATAAAAAGGATGCTTAAAGTTTTGAAGAAATTCAAAACAAGGATCAACAATCACTGAATGGATTAAAAAGCCAGATTGTTTCACATAGAAGGAACCCAAAGTTGGTTTATTTGATCAGCGTTAAAATGGGATGTTGTTATTTTGGGTTGAAATTGTTGGTATTTTGGATTTGCTGATATCTGGAAAATGTGTATTAGATTTGCTTACAAATAATGTAAGCCTTTTTCTACAGTAACTTTATGTATTCTAATCTGACACCATTTGAAATTGCCTCGTATATTAAAGGATATTTAAACTCTCCTTTCATTTAAAGAATTTTTGTGAACTTGTTTTTAATGAAGAAATTATCCCTCTTCGTCATTTAAAATTTCAGACTTTTGTACATACTATGATACTGGGATTACTCAATGTCTTCAAAATATGGCTATAGAATGGTTATTTGAATGGCACATGTTGTTATTTGGGATGGTTCGCTTTGAACTTGTTGATATCTGGAATGGAAAAATGTTGTGTAAAATCTGCTTATATTTAACATGTGTTTAAGCCTTCTCCTTAAGCCTGACTGAAGAGGCGATCACGTGCAAAGCGCGCGCACAAAGAGAACCGGTAGCAAAGCCGGTTAGAACCCACCACTGATCTTAGGGGAACCTCATTGTAGAAGGCAACAGGATCCCAATAGATGCTGTTGTTTGATAGAAATAATGCATACTTTGCCAGCCCAAATCAGTTGAATTGGTCGGGCAGATAAATGGAAGAAAATAGTAAGAAATATATATATATACAAAAGGAGTGTCCCATAATTCAGTGTTTGAATCACTGGGTTGTGCTATATGATAGATCATAATATGAAGAGGGTTAAACTCGGTTAGCAAGATACTATAATTGCTCTCTGTGTTGATTATGCATTATTGTTTATAAAACAACCATAATGATTCCTATATTCCTACACTGAATAAACAAGTTTGGAAAGAGTTCAAATTAAATTAAGGGAAACCTATAGCTTTACTTCTGGGACAATACATTCAGTGCCATTTTGGGATTGGCCATTTAAATGTAAATGATTTACTATAGTTTTTAAATTTTTGGAAATGGCAGTTTCTAAAAGGTCATTTAGCAGATTTAATTTAAACCACAAAAATGTAGCAGAGAGCACAAGAGAAGATTTAGGCAAGTGGAAATAGTATTCCAAAGATGACTGTTAAGAGCAAAAAGAAATGATTAACACTGCAAATGCCAACCTTTCCAAAGTTTGTTCTTGCATCTCTCACCAATTACAAGATAGAAAGAAATTTAGCAGGAAAATGTCTTTCTGACATACAAATAATGATTAATTAATTATTAATTAAGAGTAACATAATCTGATGAATTTCTGGTTGAAACATATACAAAACTATTAGATTAAAAAAATCATGGATCCTTCCATGACATCATATAAATCATAGTTCTGGCGTAGTTGGAAAGATAGCTCCAAAAATTTATCCAGATTTTGGGAGGGTGGGGGTGTAATGATGTTATAATGTTTTGCATAGCATGCACATGCTGCTATAACATAATTACCCATTTTCTGTGCATTTTGTTTGGTTGCTTACTATCACGTTCCATTTCAGAAACAGTGGAATAATTTAATAATGGCTTAATAACAATAACCTTTTCATTACATTGTCAACAGCATGTGATTGATGGGGCAAGGGAGAAAATGATCTATGATCCTGAATGAGAACATAAGAAGCTGTAAAAAGTAAAAGTTTTACTTTTTGTTTATGTCATTCAAAATAGCCTACAGTGATCTTATTCTTACAACTCACTTAGCTATAAAGCAAACTACTACATTTTAACTTTTTTTTTTTTGCATGAATCCAACCAGTGTAACTGGTTCAGAGTTCACTGAATCTCCAAAACTGTGTTAATTTATTAAACTATTGGTCAGCTGACTATGAATTAATATCTTGATATTAATCAAGCCACTGCTAGAACTGCAGACAGAAGGTTTTTCACCCCTTCCTGAGGAATCTAAGAAAATCATTGGTATACATCATGTAGAGAACAGCAGTGTATCTGGAGACTGAAGGTACAAGAAGTTTAAAGTCCAAAGGATTGGTTAGGGCTGTGTTTTTAATTTTTTATTTAATTTCCAAAGATCATAGGAGGCATGCTGCTTACTTGTCACATGTATGTTTATAATGATGTCAGTAATAACAAAGAAAATAGAACATCATTTTTCATTGTCTGAAAGCGACTGAGAATCACATATGGCCAGAATAAACTCCACTTAATGTACTCAATTTTACCTCTGTTCCATTACATTTCCCTAAAGATGGGAGAACCACTGGATTTCTTTGCAGGGTTTCCATAAACCATTTTACTTTCTTTCCCCTTAGCCCTCCCCAACAAAACTCGCATAACGACACTACTATAGATTACTTTGTAAGAATTTTCATAATAGAGTTTAATGACACTATCTGCATGCTTTGATAACATAGATTTTTAAATATTTAAAATATTTTTTTTAGAAATAAAGATTCTATTCAAAACCTTTTTATCAAAAGCACTAAAAACTTGGATTTCTATATTGCTGTTATGGGACAGAACTCATTTCTCAATAAAGAAAATGAAAAAAAAAAGACCTGATTTATAGGGGGAAAAATGAAAAAAGGATTATCTTACTGCTAAATATGTTAATTCTCCCTCTAAGTATTTAATCACTGGCTAAAAATACTGAAAAGCAGGAATAAGTCTCTCTTTTAAAATGAATGTACAGAATATTGACTTCTCTTTTGTCTCTTATATAGGTTTCTAGAAACCAAGGTAATTTTTGTTTCATAAATAAAAAAAAAACTAAATGCAATCTGGGAATATGTCAGCTTTGTGAGGTAGTCCCAACAAGAATACTCAGGAGCACTAGATTTATTATAAGGTTATACAAGTGGTCTTCAATTTACAACATTTGTTAAGTGAGTTTTACCCTATTTTATGACACTGTTATTAAGTGAATCACTGCAGTTGATAAGTTAGTAATTCGGCTGTTAAGTCGTCTGTTAATCTGTCTTCCCCGTTGACTTTGCTTGTCAGAAGTCACAAAAGGTGATCATATGACCTTGGGACACAGCAATGGTCATAAATATGAACCAGTTGCCAAACATCTGAATTTTGATCACGTGACCAGGGGGATGCTGGAAAGATTGTAACTCTGGAAAACGGTCATAAGTCACATTTTTCAGTGCCGCTATAACTTTGAACCGTCACTAAATGAACTGTTGTAAGTCAAGGACTACCTGTATTAATAGATTCTTGCAAGTCTGAAAGTAAGTTTCTCCACTGTCACTTTTAGAGCCAAAAAATTAGGAAGGGTCACTTCTAACATATTTGCCCCCATTCCTTCTGCAGGCTCTTATCTGACTGCTGCTCTACCTCTTATCTGACTGCTGCTCTTCCTTCTGTCTCCCAAGGTCATTCCCACATACCATATAATATGGGTTTTCCTCTCTCCAGACCAGGGATGGAATCCAGCAGGTTCTGACAGGTTCTGGAGAAACGGTAGCGGAAACTTTGAGCAGTTCGGAGAACCGGTAGTGGAAATTTTGAGTAGTTCAAAGAACTGGCAAATACCACCTCTGGCTGGCCCCAGAGTGGGGTGGAAATGGAGATTTTGCAGTATTCTTTCCCTGCCACGCCCACCAAGCCACACCAAGCATATCAAGACACGCCCACAGAACTGGTAGTAAAAAAAAAATTGGATTTCACCACTGCTCCAGACCTCTTTGCTAAGCTATTTTCTTAATTATCTGGGGGTGGGGGCTTACAGAACAGTTGAGCAGTATATAAATTCTATTAAGATCAGAGGTATTAGTCTGCTTCTCAAATCTTTAAAAATTTGTGTAAACAGTACATTTAAAAAGACAAATATATGAATAGTTTTAAGTAATCTGCTGAGTCATTCCATTAGATTAATGTAAGAATTTGTGCCTGACGTGTTGGATCTTGCACATTCCGGTATATTATTACTCATGTTGCTTTCTGTCTTGTATGTAAAATAGATAAAGCTTACACTGACATTGTCTCTGTACATATTTCCCATTCTTTCAAGTGGTTTGTTCTTCAGCATACTTGGACTAAAGTCCAAGCAAACTGTTTATTTTTCCAAATAGATCAATAAATATACTAATTAGGTTGTAAAAGTGTAGCTTTTAACTGAAGTTTCTTTTTGCATATATTTTATTTGTTTGTTTGTTTGTTTGTTTGTTTGTTTGTTTAATTTCTATACCGCTCTCCTCCCAAAGGACTCAGGGCGGTGCACAGCCAACAATAAAACAAACCCAATACAAAATTTAAAAGCAGTTTTAAAAACCTATTAAACAGTTTGGCCCTAATCATTAAAAAATAAACCCCAATTAAAAATCATGTTTAGGCCAACCCAGCCTGTTGGAACAATAGCGTCTTGAGGGCACAGTGAAAGGTGTGTAAGTCATATATTTGTTTGTTTACATTTCCTATTTCTAAACCATCCAACTCCCTCAAAGAGGGTCTCAAATTACATCTTAGGGCTGCAATCTGCACAGCAGCCTAAGCGTCTTGTCTCCCATAATGCTCTCTGCTTTTTCTTGCTGCAATTTTACAAATTCCAGTCTGGATTGCAATGGGCTGGCTGTGGGGCTAGGCTGGTGCTCAATCTGGACCAAGGCCACCAGAAGACCTCTTTCTTCTTGCCCTCCCACCATGCAAGGAAGATGAACCTCACTGACTGGCTCCTGTATGGAGCAGTCTAGCTCCATAGTGTCCGTCCTTTCAATTTAGGGATCGTATCACAACTTCCCCCCCCCCACACACACACACACTAATCCCCGTGCCTCACTTTTGCTTTCCCAGATTTGCACAGATGGATCTCTTCACCCCATCCCTTCCCATATTATTTCCTTTAATACCTCTAGAGACGGATAATATTTCCTCTTATATTCTGCATTGCACTATTGGGACTCCACTGCTACAATAATCAAAAGCTATAAGGAACAGAACTGTTCCTTTGTTTTTTATTTTGCTCTATTGGCCCAGGGAAACTTTGTAACAAGGATAAGATGATCATTTAACTTCATAGAAACAAAGTTGCAATGTTTCTACTCCCAATTTAGGTAGAAAAAAAAAGTTCCTCAGTCCAACTGTTCAGAAATCAAAGGAGTGCTCATTGGGAGATGTGAGAGTTAAATGAAGCATGAACCTAGGTTGAAGATGATTTGTTGATTTAATGACCCATCATGGAACCACTGCAAGGCTGTCTTTAAATATCCAGCAATTGCCAACCAGCAGAGAACATGACATATGATCCACCTAGCAGGCCAGGACTACGTTGCTATCCAGGGCAACAATCAGCTCTTGGAACGGAGGAAACATGCCAGGCACTGTGGTCAATTGGAACTGAGACTGCTACTGAAATGGAACATAAGTTGCAGAGACTTATGATAGATTGAATCAGAAAACAGCAGTTTTGTGTCAAGGCTGGTGAGCATGAGCATGCACCATAGGGTGCATCAGAAGTGGTCTAGGAGTGGGATGCAATACATAATGCAATACATTTCCCATTTTTTCCCCATTAACTTCAGTTTTTTATATGTTTTGTGAACTTCTTCAGCTTCTTTAGTTTCTATAGAAATTTTTATAGTTTAAAATCAGCATGTAAACATGCCACAAGAACAAGTCATACCCTACCTTTCACCTATGAATACTATTCACATTTCTTACATATGAAATCCTTAAATCCAATAAAGCAACGGTCCCCAACCTTTTGGGCACCAGGGACCAGTTCTGTGGAAAGAGGTTTTTCTGTGGAAAGAGGTTTTTCAGTCTGCGACCTGGGGGTTGGGGATCCTTGCAATAAAAAGAACACCAACCAAAGATCAAGCCTCTTGTTCTCTTCTCGAAATTGTGCAAAGTTCCACAGATGTACTGTATAATTTATCTGAGTTCAGTTTCCCCTGGAGGAATCACTAAAGAGTGCCAATGTTTTCTAATACTGAATTCCATGGCTAGTATCTGAACAAATCCAATGCACTGTCTTTCACTGGACCTTTAGAAAGAAAGGGAGGGAGGGAGGGAGGGAGGGGAGAAAAAGTGACAATGCACTGTTTCCTTCCTTAGCCTTCTATCCATAGTCTGAAACTAGCCTCTTTGTAGATTATCTTCCCTTTTTCTGATTCACTTTTATCCTATTCAGAACATATTTAGATGAGAAACAGTAATACAACACATTGGGTTACCACCAGTGATGGGATTCAGCCAGTTCACACCACTTTGGGAGTACCAGTTGTTAACTTTCTGAGTAGTTTGGCAAACTGGTTGTTGGTAGAAATCATTAGGGCAGAGAACCGGTTGTTAAATTACTTAAATCCCACCACTGGTTACCACAATATCTTGGGCTACTAACACACTCCATCAAATATTGTCTTCGATCTGGCTGTGTGATCAACTAAAAGCTTAGCTGAGCCACCAGAAAAGGAAAGAGAGAAAAAAAGGAGAGAGAAGGAGATCATACCCAGGTAGGCCTTGCTTAGTGACCACAATTAGAATCAACAAGTTGGTTCTTAAGTGCAGTAGTTGGTAAGTGAAATCGCAACTGTGCTTATCTTTTTACTTCAGCTTTCCTTTGCTTTACAGACCTGCTGACATCATAAATGCAAGGATAGGTTACTAAGTTACTTTTTCATCACTGTCATAACTGTGAATAGTCGCTAAATGAGGACTACCTGTACTTAATCTTTCGAAGACAATTTCAGTAGTTATTCATAAAATAATATAAATCTGTAGGCATGGGTGAAATCTACTCACCTTCCCTAATGGTTTGGAAGTGCGCACTCTGCGTGTTATTTATTAAATAGGAAGCCCCCCCTGAGTGCAATGGTATTTACTCCCAAATAAGTATGTGGGATTATAGCATTAATTGTATATGAAGTCATGTTGGGATTCAGTGTCTTTCAAAGATGAGTTCTATACAAAACCATTTGGCCCCTGATATTGATACTATTTACTAACTGAGTGGATATGCCAGCCCTATTGTGCTTCTGTTCCTTTCCTTTTTTCTGACAATGCTTGGAATATTTTTAATGTCTCACAGAACTATGGCATATTTAGGTTTTGTAAGAATTATAGTGCAATTTTACATTTGTCTATAGTGTATGCAGTGGTAAACCATTATTGTTTGCTGTTTTGGAGCTGTAATTCTTCTTTCTATAACATGGTGATTTTAAATGTGTTCCTTAGTTTTAGAGTTAAAATTGTAGAGAATTAGTTCAAGATAATACTTATGTAAAATTAACATGGAACTTGTCCTTCAAAATGTAGGACAAATATGTTTTGCGAATATGTTGAAGCGAACACACATTTTTTGACAAAGATTATGTAAAACAAACAGTGCTAGACATTTATTGTCATTACCTGAACCACTGTTCACTTAAAGATACTTATTTTAAACTTTGCCTTTTTGTTTTTCATTCAATAGGGAAGAGGAACTGTTCCCTTTGATAACGGAGAAGTGAAAAGCAGTTCCCTCAGTGTCTCATAAATTACTTAATCCAGGTATCAGCATTTTGGTAAGTATGTCATAATAAAACTCATTTTACATTTTACAACTGTAAGGCCACTCAAAGACATACAATAGAATAGGGTTATCCAAACTCCTCACCTTGTTAACCTCTTCTTGAAGTTTTAGATTATCTATTGATTCCCAAAATTTATTATATGAAAATAATTTAATAAATTTTACTTTAACTAATAGTACTATGAATAGTAATAACAACAACACTGACCTTTTGGAAAGTTCCTTTGATCTTTGGAAGTCAGTATTGTCCACTCTGCAGAATCCTGCTAATGAACACTGGCAGTTCTGATTGTCTCAGTATAGCTTTGTCAATCTACTCAGAGCCAACACTTCAGCTCCTCCATTTTTTAATTGAGCCATAGAGTCAAGGGCACGTCAGTATTTGTGTCACATCTAAAGCCTTGTCTAGAATCAAAATGATGTGGCTAGGTTCTAGTTTATAATTATTTTAAGATAAATGTTTCATATGCATAGTTATTAATAATGCACTGTATATAGGAAATGAGGTTGAATCTGGTAAAGCAAGCAAATAAAGTTAGATTGTATAAAAGAAAGTGTGTGGGTGTTCACTCACCAGTGCTGAGTCATATGTAAAACTATTTCTAGTGATCCAGAATTTAACAAAATGGTATCTCGATTTCATATATACCCTGAAATTCAGACTAAATAATAAGAGGATAGTTCAGATCATGACATAATAAATTGTACCCTCTCTATATGTGTGAACAGTATCATCGTAAAAAATGCATAAGACCTCTGGGAGGGAGGTCTTTTCTCTAAAGAAATATGAAGGTAGCTAGATAAAAGAATTTGAAATATTGTGTTCAGTATGTCCATTCCACAAGTGATAGGATATTTTAGATGTAGCCTATATTTTATTTTAAAGAAATAGAATTGGAAGGCCATGACAGTTTTGCGGTATCAACTGAGTGCACGGAAATAAGGAAACATCCAATCGGGGAGGCTTAGATTCTCTAGAAGCAGACTACAGTATGTGCAGTGAGACTCCTTCCACGTTTTTATTGCTAGCTAACTGCAGTCTTTCCAGTTATAGGTCCTTTACTAGTTCCTTTTTTTCTTCAGATCCTACATAGTAAGATACAATTATTAGCCAAGAGGCATTAACCATGAAAGGTTATCTTCGTATCTTGCCTGCTCATAGTAATACAACGTAGCAATACATTATGCATTGTTTTTCAAAATTTATATCGATTTGTGACAAGCACATAATTTCATAACTAAGATTTATGTGTTAAATTTGTGTCTTCTGGAGTCATGTGAGGTGGGAAGTCATTAACTATTGCATAAGTATGGTTTGGAATGAATGATTGTGAAATTGCTGTTAATGGTATGAGCTGGATTATCATACCACCATTCTTGAAGTTAAAAAGAAGTGTTTAAAATGATTTTTTTCAATCAGGAAATCATGAAATATTTACTTATTTGATATAGAAAACCAGATACTTTGGTTTAAGCGTTCAAAATGTGTTCAAAACCCCAGTGTGAGATGTGTTTTTGGGGCAAATGCTTACATCATGTAAAAGATGGATATGGAGCAAGCAACATTACGCCCTGTAGGGTTTTCAGCACTTTTGATTGTGAGCCCAGATAGATGTGCTGAGTCTTGCTGAAATTATTCTAAAAGATCATGCATTATTCAGTTCACTTGCGGTCAGAGCCAAGAGGTAAAGCCTTGAGCCGTTTTTCTAGAACATTGTTCTTCAACCTGATAAAAATGGATTTGGAGCAGACGAGAAACGGAGGGGAGGGGAGGAAACGTGTTCAGTAACCGTTTTCATATCGGAAAGAGCACAATCACGGCACTTCCTTAACAATGCCCAGCCCTGTTCATCCCTTCTTGGAATCGGCGTCCTGATTTTTCGGGTACCTCTTCTTGAACTAGAGCTTAGTCTACATGCCCTCTGCTGCTTCTAAGCATATCGTTTTTTCCAAGACAAAGCCCACCAAATGGTTTCGCCCGGAATTATGTGGGGTGGGGTGGGGGGGCATCTGTGTGCCATTGCAAAAGGCGCACGCTATTGAAACCGACCCAAAGAACAGCCGCATCCGAAATTCAATTCGAGCTGCCTTCCAGCTTCTGTCACTGGAGGCAATACGGCGTTGGGAAAAAAAGCGGCGTACAGCCTGTCCCAATTAACCCGTACGCCATTTGCGCAATCTACCCCTCGAGTTGGTTTTCTACGCAGGAGAAAGGAGGTGCTAGTCTTTGTGAATCCGATGCTGCACTGCGGCGCTGCTTCCCGTCAACCAACCTCTCTTCCTCCCCCTCCTTTGCCCTGGACCCACCTCCTTTATTCGTTGTGATTGGCTACTCCCACAAAGTCTCAACCGGCGATTGGAAGCCGGCTTGTTGAGGAGGGTTTAGCTGCACGCTGTGTAATAAAGTTAGTGGGGCTGTCTCAGTACGCATTAGAAGCGGCGGCGAGTTGGTCCGATCTCTATGGAGGTGACGGAAAGAAGTGCCTAGTAGCTGCTGTGGTGATTCAGAGATCCGTCCTGCCGTTCGTTCTCTCCCCCTTCCCTCTCCCAGCCCCGATCCCCGGCTCCCTCTCCCCCTCCCTTCTCTCGCCTCTTCCCAGCCCTCGCCGCCGGTCCTGGGGACGCTGACGAGGCTGTAGGGAAGGTGAGGAAATGACCGTCGTTGGCAAAAATGATGATCGGGGGTGGGAATCGACAGGGCTGGTTCTGCTTGGATTTGGGAGTATTTGAGGCGGGGGGCAAGCAAAGGCGGCTAAGGAAGAATCGGCTGCTGGTATGCAAAATGGCGGCTACCTAAAACCGCCGCCATCTTGTTCGTTTGCAATCTCGGTCTTGCACGTTTGCCGATAACAAAATGGCGGCCGGCACCGGTCTTTGCCTAGCCGGTGTCTGAGGGGAGAAAGAGGCGGCCGATTTTGAGTGAAGGTCGTGACTGTGGCACGATCAAGTCTGGTGTCGGGATAGTCCTCTGCCTTTTAGCCATCCACGCGGACCGACCAATAGAGCACATACTATTTTTCGCCCGTGGCTCCTATTATTCCATAGGAAAGGTAGAAAGAACTGTATTAAGCTCTCAGTGGAATAGTTCTATCAATTTCGGTTCCCCCGCTGTCCCCTCGTTCCGGAAAAGTTGAAACTGCCCTATCTCCGTTGCTGGGGCTGAATAGCCGGCAACTGCTGGTCGGGCTGTGAACCGAGAACAAAGGCCGGGCCTATTGCCGGGGTTGCGCCTGAGCCTGGAGTCGGGCGGTGCCCAGCGCGGGTAGGAAAGGAACGAGGATGACCTGAGCAGGATGCTTGAGGCTGGCTACAGCTTCTTCCGATGATCGGCGGGATTAAACGGAGGGGTTTTCTGGGTCTTTAGTTGGACTTCGCCATGACATCTCTGTCCCGCCTTACAGGCGTATTTTTAAAGCTACGTCGGTGGCGGGAATAACAAGAACCGTGGAGATTAAAGATGTGGCGGGCCTCAGTGGGATTGGACGCTTTTGTGTTTTGGTTTACTTCGAAGTCGTTTTAAAGTAAAAAAATCCTGCAATTTCAGTTGGGACACAAATAGGGATCCTTCCTGGAAAAATATGTTTGTGTGTTGCTTCCGCTTTCTTCGATGTCAGGAATCCTGACGTGTGTGTGTGTGTGTATAACAGTCAGGATATATTAGATAGATAGATGAGAGAGAGAGAGATACTGAAAGTTAACGGTATTGCGTTGAATTTGTCAAGTTACCTATGTTTATCAGCTTTATAAGCACATGTCATCTTGGATAGTAATCTTACAGGGTGGGTGTTTGTTAATATGGATAGTAAGACTGCTTTGATTTTGCTTATACACAGCATTTGTGGTGAAATATTTAAAATGTATATAATGTGTAAGACTTTCATGTGGAATCAGCAAAAGAAAAGGTTGACTTGACCTTTGCAGATGAGGAAAAAACTTGGGCTCTGATGCCAAGTAAAATTCTCGGAAATTCTGGAATGGCAAACTGTATAAGATTCTAGGAAATGATAATTATTTAGACTCTGAATACCAAAATCTTTGGAAAACTATTTTTGTTTAAATCTAGGGAGAGTGCTATTATTGAAACCTTAATCAAAAACTTACATTGTTAATTCTTGCCTTCTAGGTTTTGTTTTTCCCTATCCTGTCAATTTATTATTCTTTGGAAGATTCTTCATTGCCAAGCCGCCAAAGTGGAGAGTGCGATTGCAGAAGGGGGTGCTTCTCGTTTCAGGTAAGTAAAGCTTTTTGACAATGAAACAGATGGGAACACAAAACATTTTTGTCTTAAGAAAAATTTCTTACTCCTTTTAAGTTTTTTGTTTTGGTTTTTTGTAGTCACAACTAATGAAATTAAATCCATGGCTTACCACGTGTATTTCATTAACACGGTTTCTAAGTTTTACAGACCATGTATTAAAAGGCAACAAATAAGTATCTTCTGTGTATTTGTTGTGTTTATAGAGAATAAGATAATATTTCATCTGGTTTTAGCTTCATAAAAAGATATTAGTTGATTCAGATCAGGTTACCAGAAAATACCTGTGCAGAATGAAAAAAACTAATTATCCAAGGAAGTTTGTGTTCACAAATCAAGTTGTTTACAAAACAGTTATGATTAAACTAGAAAATTTTGGTTTCCTGCATACAAAACAAAAATACTTTAGCAGTTATTCTTTATTTATAGTGCTTCTTCAGGCGGAGGAGGAGGTAGGGGTGCGCTTCAGCACTATCCCAAGACTGCCGGCAACAGGTATATTGCATGATAACTGCAGTGCTATATTGGCTATTATATGGATTTGTGATGCATTGTTTAATTTGTAAAGTTAAATTCCATTGTAAGTAAATGTAAATTGAAAGTCTGTATGAAACAAATGAGGTTTTGTTCTGTTAACTACTTTGTGTCTTAGTATTTTAAGGTGTTTTTGTCTGGTACTTGTTTATCTATAATGGGGCATGCATGAAAGCAGGCAGAATATCCCAGTAGAATGAAATCCAAAGCATTTTGAGTGCTCCACAATAGGGAACATTTGGAATTCAAAACAATTTCCTTATTTCTGTCTTAGGCTGCAAGCATAAGTGGCTGGTAATCCATTCTGAATCCTATTTACCATTTTAAACTCCAAGAATCCAGCAGTCATTGTCTAATGTAATTTCTGATGCAGACATACATGGTCTGAGAGTCAGAGCATCCTATCCAGCCAATCAGATGACACTGAATGTTGGGACAACTGGTTGACTATACAGTGAGGAAAGAGAATTCAGGCAGATGAAAAAAATTAAGCAGAAATAGGTTAGCCTTGAGGAAGATCAGTTGTTTTAGCAAATCAGCATTTGAGATAGATAGGATGTCACCTATCCTAAAAAGCTTCACATGAAATTTTGGCTGGAGTGCACGTGACACATGTCAAGTCTGAACAGATCTGCACACTGGCCATCGAAATATCTGCCACTAAAGCAGTATTGAATGTTGCATTTTATACTTGAAGTAAGAGTCAGCAAGCATCTTCCTTATGCTTTAAAGGCCTGTAATTTCTCCTCCCACCTCCCAGTGCGCCAAGGAAAACTTAATGCTAGAATTAAGCTCTTAGCTGGTACTGCTCAAAATAATGTGTATGCTAAATACTTCAGAACACTACTTGGCTGTGCCTAGAGTCTTCCTTCTGAGCCCTCACAATAATGAGAAAGTCTCTTTACCTTTGAAGGACTGACAGTTTACCTTCCTTGTCTAGCATATAAATAGCATTAGTAGAAGGACTGGAGGTAGGGATGATGTTGTTTTCAGTATGTTCTGCTGCCTTTTGAGTCAAATTTTTCCTGGTGTTTATCTTTAGGCATAAAAAAGCAAATGGAACACTGCTTAGGAAATGGGGTGGAAGATTGCTTATACAGGCAATAGTATCTGAAATTCAGTTCTTAATGTGGATTACTCAATAAATACCAATTCTGCAAGTCTACCTCTCTGTTTTCAACAAAGTAGAAATCCATATTTCTACTTTGAATTAGAAATGCGAATTGTGGAATATTTGAATACTCAAGGACAATTTTACTATTCCATTTTGTTTCAAATTTAAAATGAGATGCCAGAACACCATAACACATAAAATTGTTGTTTCATAAATGGAATGCTCCAAGATTTCAATGTTTTAGTTGCTTCAATTCCTTCTTAATTATTTTTTATTTCGTTATGCTTGACATGGTATTTTACATCTGTTGAGAATTTTTAGCTACAACTGTTACTGTAAGATAATTTTTCAAATGAGTTTCAAAGCTCCAAAAATGAGTTCAAAAGTGATTAAATAATGACTATCAAAAAATTCAGGTCATAGTTCTAAAATTTCAGGCTATCTTGAGTGTCCTGATTTGAAAACAAGTTTAAAATTGAGCCTATTGTTTCCAGATTATATGGGAATACACTGTAGGTTTTAATGAGTTAATATTCTATTTCTAAAGCGAGTTCCTGGGGAAAACCCCAGGGCAAAACGCTCAGAAATGGATTCCTTCACGAAGCACTAGACGAGATGACGACTCCGCAAATGACAAAGAACGACATGATGCAATCTTCAGGAAAGTAAGAGGGTAAGTTTTGAGGTAACAATTTAATTGTCAATGGAACTTTATAATCCAAGATGCGATTCACATCTAAGACACACGATGCATGCTTGTTTTCCCAGCCATTTATTTCCAATTGAGATTTTCCTAGTTGCAAAGCCACAATTTTCTAAAGGTGTTCTCTTTTGAGCATAGAATCTAAGGAGCTTGCATGGTACAGAGACAAGGTGGGTTGGACATATTCAATTTATCTCTTAGCCATGGAAACATAGTGGTGACTTTGGGCCAGTTGCCCTACCTATCTAAAAACATTATGGAGAGAAAATGAAAAGATAATAAATTGGGGGGGGGGGGGTTGTAGATCCAGTCCATTAGACTATAACTAGTTCAGCCCATATTGAGTTGCTTATGTGGTCTTAAGAATGTTTGATGTATTTCTTAAATTGATGATTCCAGACAGAAGCAAAAAAATCAAATGTATTAAGCTGCTGTGTTGTGTTCATTTGGTATATTGTTTTTATGTTGAGTTAGCACAGTCTAGGCCAGGAGGAAGAAATTACTGATTCACTAAATGTTGAATTATAGTTCTCAGAATTCATTACTGTTCTGATAGATCCACTGGACTCTTGACACCAGTGCCCATATTCAATAACATTTGCTTATGTGTTTCCTGACTGTTTTGAATCTAGGAGTCAAGGCTTTGCATTTTTACTCTGTCCTGCGTTCTCTTGCTTTTCACTTGGTATTTCACACCCATTGTTTATTCAGAGTCCTGATTTTTATGGCATTACCTGTTTTATTTCACACAGTTTAGTCATCCTATCTCTGTTATATTATTCTCTACCCATTTTCCCCCTTTTTGTAGTACCTGTAATTCAGCTCTTAATGTCTTGGTTTTATTAGAAGGCTACTCATACTAGGCATTTCCTATCTTAATACCTTGCTTTATTTATTTATTTCCTCCCTCCCCCTTGAGTTCTCCACTTTTCAACTCATGATCCATTTTTTTCCTTTAGTTTAACATTTTTATTTCAGTATCCTTACTTCTTAGCTTTCCTGTTCTTTGGGATCAACTAAGCCTGTACCTAGCGTGTTGCTTTATTTATTGCCAAACCAGCAATTACAATCTGGGCTTTCAAAGTATCTGTTCTATAATCTAGATTGATTTTGAGTAACCAGTTATAAAATTACCCATTTAGTATAAGACTTAATTTTTTAACAGGTTAAAATTGAAAATTGCTTGCAGTTTAAGATTAATACTAGCAAAAAGGTTTTATAAATTAAACTGCAGTAAACAAGTAAAATCTTGACTAAGAAAAGCCTTGATTTGTTTTCTTTCCTTTAGCATACTAAATAAGCTTACTCCTGAAAAGTTTGACAAGCTATGCCTTGAGCTCCTCAATGTGGGTGTAGAGTCTAAACTCATCCTAAAGGGGATCATACTGCTGGTAAGATAACATAGATTTATTAGAAAAATGCTTTAATAAAATTTGTATTATGTATGGCATGTATCGTTCAAGGTTCTTAAAGTGTACAGCTTGCAAGTTGTTCAGTGTACTGTGAACATGGATATTATAGAAGTTATAAAATAGAGCAACTTAGAGAATGAATTCTCAAATGATCTATGGAATGGCACTGTTTCCTATGTATGTTTATAAGATTACATAAATCAGTTGAGCTTTCCCTATCTTACTAGTAAAGGTAGAAATTTCTACATGCAAGGGAATACTATCTCATAGCAAATAATATGGCTCTGATGTGGCCCAAGGGAAAACATTGAACTGATGTGTTTCAGGTGTCATGATTGTTCACCTAACTATCCACCTGATTCCAAGAGTAGAAATCAAGCATGGAAAGGCAGCTTACCTTCCACTATTGTATCCGTTAAAATACATTAGATTTTGTTTAGTGGACATTGATACCTGGTACATTATTGAATACCGAATGTCCCGTTACTTAATTGTTTAGGGGAAGAGCAAGGTAGGGAATCTTAACTACACTATAGTTTTTTGTACTGCATAGTTGTCATTGTGAATTTCTGAAACATCATCAATAAAGGTAGATAGGATTAGCTAGGATCATTTAAAGGTGCAGGTTTTAAATATTAATCAAACTTCCATATAATTTATGAAGTCTCTGCTCTCAGATCGTAGACAAAGCCCTTGAAGAGCCAAAGTATAGCTCGCTATATGCTCAACTATGTCTGCGACTGGCAGAAGATGCACCCAACTTTGATGGCCCATCCGCAGAGAGTCATCCAGGACAGAAGCAAAGCACAGTGAGTATAATTCTCTCTTGAACTAAAGCTATTATGAGAATTGGTATTTTAAAAAGACAAGACATTAAAATGTTTGAATTCTAAATCCTAGACATTCAGACGCCTCTTAATTTCTAAACTTCAAGATGAATTTGAAAACCGAACCAGAAATGTTGATAGTAAGTTTTCAGAATACTGTATTCCTTGATTTGCTTGTCATAAAAGTGGAACAATGTCTAAAACCTATCTCTATTTTTAGTCTATGATAAGCAAGATGGCCCCCTCCTCCCAGAGGAGGAGGAACAGAGAGCTATTGCTAAGATCAAGATGCTGGGAAACATCAAATTCATTGGAGAACTTGGCAAGCTTGATCTTATTCATGAATCTATCCTTCATAAGTGCATCAAAACAGTAAGTGATTTTTTTAATCTTTACTATGTAAACCTCATTGGTTAGATAGCTAGTAATGTACTTTGGAAAAAAAATTAAGTTTTTTTCCAAAGTACTAGTGACTACATGGAGGGCAAACACTGTTAGCAATAAATTTCCTAAAATAAAAATTGTTCTTTCTTTTTTTACACATTGGCTAACACCTTAAGGAAAACTTGTCAGATTTGCTTAATAAATCTGGATAAATTATAGAAAATTCTAGGTCATGTTATCACCAATGTAAAGCACTAATCAGAACTAAAGGGTGCTTACCCTTAACCTTGTATTTTCATGTGGTTGGATTTCTTATGAAAACGTTGCTAATCAAAAGTACCAGTTGTGTTGATGTTCATTTTGAGGAATTCTTAACATTTTCCAATAGTTTATAGATGGAATCTAATGTTGAATTTGCATAAAACACTAAGCTGAAAGGGAATTATATAGCTTGTTTGGCTATAGCATCTTAAGTGAACTTGGATTAATGTTAATAGTTTATTAGGATTAATAGCTTAATATTATTGAATACTGATTTTATTGATAAACGGCTTGTAAAAATAAGTTGTAAAATGGCAGTAATTTTTTTAAATTCTTTCATTTCAAATTACCCAGCTTTTGGAAAAGAAGAAGAGAGTCCAACTCAAGGATATGGGGGAGGATTTGGAGTGCCTCTGTCAGATAATGAGGACAGTAGGACCTAGACTAGACCATGCAAAAGCCAAGGTAAGCATTAGTAGAATTGCATACATATATATTTCTGTATTTATGCTGTTAGTATTTATTTTCCTGAGATAGGCTGTTGTAGATAAAATATTGTAGTTAATAAAATGTTTAATTCGCAAATAAAAATAACTTGTACATATTAATAAGTTTGTTCTGTTTGATAACTTTTCAACTTGCCAAATTTAATGATTTTTTTTCTCAACAGTCCTTAATGGATCAGTACTTTGCCCGTATGCGCTCCTTGATGATGAGTAAGGAATTGCCGGCAAGGATTCGTTTCCTGCTGCAGGTAAGAGTATAAAATTGCTTACCGTAACAAATCTAGCATATGCCTTGAAGCTAATATTGTTCTGTTTAATCCTTGAAGGATACTGTGGAGTTGAGAGAACACAATTGGATTCCTCGCAAAGCTTTTCTTGACAATGGACCAAAGACTATCAATCAAATCCGTCAAGATGCTGTGAAAGTAAGTATTTAACAAGATAAGGATTTAGCTGTGCAGCTCATTAATAGGCATTAAAGTGTATTAAGAAATGCTGCTTTTAATTTGATTTCCAACTGACTTTCTTTTTAAGGATCTGGGAGTTTTTATTCCTCCTCCTTTGTCTCAAGGAATGAGAAGTGACTTCTTTCTGGAGGGACCGTTTATGCCACCCAGGATGAAACTTGACAGGGATCCACTTGGAGGGCTTGCTGATATGTTTGGACAAATGCCTGGTAATTACTATTACATCAGTGAAGAAATATGACACCTGTGTTTTTTACTTTCTTTAAATACTTTGATAGAGATATCCTGAGTTATAATCCTCTTCTCTTTTGTATGTTTTATGAATTCAGGTAGTGGAATTGGTACTGGTCCGGGAGTTATTCAAGACAGATTTTCACCTACCATGGGGCGACACCGGTCAAATCAACTTTTCAATGGCCATGGGGGACACCTCATGGCTCCTGTTCAATCCCACTTTGGAGAGCTAGGCAAATCCTTCTTGAAAAATCCAGTAAGTGACTTTGATAGAAGAGAAATGCTGTTTTTTAAATGTAAGAAATGTGCATGGGCACCCATCGTACATTGCATAATTTTGAATGGCTTGCATCAACAACAATAGCAAAAATTTAAAACCATTGTTCCTTGTCCTGTGTTTTGGAATACCACTAAGAAGGTCTATCGTATTCTATTCACATAGACCAACTTTCAAAAACCTGAAGAAATGTCTCTTCATAGTCTTTTCCAGGTTAAAGGTACTTAGCACATCCAACTATTTCAGATAAGCCTTTTCTTCCAGCTCAACCTTCTCAGTTATTCCCATCTTGATTTATTCAAGTGTGTATTTTTGGAAGGATATTGATAGTGCCAAGAAAAGATGCTGGAGTTTAGTTGTGATCTAATTAATACAGAGTAAAATGAAATAATTCTCTTGATCTTTAAACTGTATTATCATTAATGCAAATTAAAATTGTATTTTTCTTGGAGCTGCATTATGCTATTAGCTCATAATCTTTTTGCAATTTTTTTTTATTTTATTTTTTAATTTGATTTATATGCCGCCCTTCTCTGAAGACTCAGGGCGGCTTACAGTGCGTTAAGCAATAGCCTTCATACTTTTGTATATTTATATTTATACAAAGTCAGCTTATTGCCCGCAACAAACGGGGTTCTCAATTTACCAACCTTATAAAGGATGGAAGGCTGAGTCGACCTTGAGCCTGCCTGGGATTGAACTCGCAAGTAATTGCAGCAGCTGGATCTTAAATGCTGTCTTTGTAGGAGGCATTACTCCCCTACGCTACTCAGGCTCCTAGATTTACCAAATAATTTACCAATATGGTGCAGACACAGCTCATTCTTCTTAAAATTCATCTTGTTAGTTTCTGTCCATTGTTCTAGCTTGTCACATCCTCTTGAATCCTGATACTGTCCTGTTAATTTGTCTTGTTATTAGCCAAAAACTTAATCTTTTGTTATTTTTAACCCATTTTATAAGTCAGTGTTGAACAACACACAGCCTGTATGTTCAGCTAAGCCTATATCCTTATAACAGTAATGCAGACAGCTTACATTTTGTCATCTTTACAAGGATCTTGTAAGAAACTTGATTAAATGGTTTGGGAATTATGTTTACTACATCTCTGTAGTCAAGCAAACAATAGAGGAGATCCGATTGCTTTGCCATGCCTTGTTCTTTCATAAAGACATGCTGCTACTGCCAAGCAATATATTCTTTTCTAAATGATTAACAGTAATTTCTGTTCTGGCCCAATATCAGCAATATCTGTTCTGTTTGCCCAATATCAGCAATAAGCTTATAGGTCTTATAGGTAGTCACCGGGGTCGTCTTCCCACACTTGCCCTACTACTCATTTGGCACTGCAACCATTCTTGATAGCCAAACTCTTTTAGGGCTCTTGGATATAATCAGTCTGTCCCCGGACATTCTAATTGTCCATATGGCTCTTGCTCTGACAAAATTGAAAAAAACCAAACTTTTATGTTACTTTTAACTTCCCTTGTGAACTTAACTTCAGGG
This sequence comes from Masticophis lateralis, assembly GCA_030761175.1. NCBI lineage: Eukaryota > Metazoa > Chordata > Lepidosauria > Squamata > Colubridae > Masticophis > Masticophis lateralis. The sequence goes on along the minus strand of JAUDYJ010000001.1, from coordinate 258,619,441 downwards.
TTCAAGCCTTCAACGGTTTTTTTTTTTTAAAAAAAACTTACTTAACAGCCCAGTGCTTTATAGTCTTGCAGTGTTTTCAACACTGTCTACTATTTATTCCCACCAGAATCACTAAAAAGGACTATTCTTCAGTGAGCTTTAGGAGTCCTGAGACGTTTTCTAATGCATCCCAAATGTGAGCCTGTGTAAGGCAGCACCTTTCTCTTGATAAGACTGCTAGCTCATTGCTGATTGATGCTTTGGTCCCTCAATAGGAGGTCTCAAGTAAGCATCTCCTTTTGCTGTTGTCTCAAGGCAGAGACAGGAATTGTCCTCTTTGCAGAACTTGTGTTGGCCCCTGTGGCAACTGCAGGTTATCCAGAAGTCCAGAAACAACATCAGCAGGGAATCTATTCTGAAGCTCCAAGGAAACAAAGCTCATTTTTACCAGTTTGATTCTTTTGTGTCATTCTGTCATCTCTCCAATCTCCTCTGCCTGGCTTGCTTTTTTCTTCTTGGGGCTTGCCACTATTGTTCTTCCTCAAGCATTTTTTGTTGTCCAATACATTTTTTCACAACAGCTGATGGATGAACTAGTTTGCCTCTAGTACCCCTAGCTGCTTCTCCAAAAAGGCATGTCTGCACTTGCTGCTTGTATAATACTTGCCATCTTCTGGAAGGTCAAAACAAAATGTGGAACTCCCCTTACAAGTAACAAAAGTACTTCTCTTTGTTTCCATATTCTTCTGGTGTGTTTTTAAAATGTCCCCCCAGCATCAGGAGCACCCAGGAATAAAGGAGTGGAATTGATAGAGGACTTTTTCTGCTTCTTTCCTCAGGCAACTTCACTTGCTACATTTCATTTTTAGAACATTTTCTCCAGTTTCTAAAATTAGAAAAAAGAGAATATATTTTTCTGTTATTTATGTGAAATCCAAAGCATAATAAGTAGCTCCCAGATATTATATTCGATGCATCTTCTTTATGAACACTTCTATAATATAATTCAGCAGTTCCCAAACTTTTTTCTTAATGACCGAAAAAATCACTTATCAGAAAGTTTTAATCTAACTTTAAAATGACTGTTCTTAGGTACCTTCCTTCAGTACTGTCATAACTTTGAACCATCACTGGAAAAATAGTCAACTTGAGGATTACAAAAACAATATTAAGTTATCTTTGTCATTTCAACAAATTAGTATTGGTGATTTCATCAATTTTTGTCTTAATAGGATAAATTGGGAGATTTTTTAAATATATTCTAGTACATGTGGCAATCTTTAAATCAATTTAAATGTCCCTGTTATGAGGGATAATGGGTTCCTGAGAAAAGAAAAATCATTTTTACCCAATGTAGAGTAATTGATTCAGATTTGGGAAGCACTGAGGTAATTGCTGGGATTGAGTCAAAAACAAAATTAATGCTTTGTCTTTTGATTAGATCAACCCGAATCAGCTTTGCTTATAAAACAACCCGTCTGTAACAGTCGAGATGTTTAAAATGCTAGCTTACAATTAGCGAGACCTAGGTTCAGTCTTAGCCAAGGAAGATCAGGGAACAACTTGGGGGCAGTTTTTTAAATCCAGCTACCTCAGATTTGTTGTGAGGAAAAATTGGAAATTAGAACTGATGGAAAGGTAAGATAGTAATAATATGTTCATCATGGTAGAAAAAATTCTAACAAGATATAAAATGCAGTACACATAGAATATATGAAAAATATTTTTATGGTAAGGAAAAGTTTACACTGTTATAGTCTTTATTTTTCTTTTCATTGTCTTGAAAACAGGGGCAAAGCCAACTATACCATAATCAAAATCAGGGACTTCTGTCTCAACAAGGACAGTCTAAGGATATGCCTCCACGGTTTTCTAAGAAGGGACAGCTTAATGCAGATGAGGTATGCCCTTGAAAAAGAATAGGCAGTCTTTAAAAGATGCCCAATGATTATAACAAGACGCGTTATTACGAGGATCAACACTGGAACTCCCCTTCTATCTTCCTGCTGTTCACTTCCCCCCTCCCTGTTCTCTACCTTTACCTTCATTCCACTTGCTTCCCTCCCCCTTCTTGGAGTTTCACTCCTCTTCCTCTCTTCCCCCCTCTTTCTTGGAGTTTCCAGTGTCCTATGAGCAAGATTATGAGATATGAGGGCAATGTCTTACTTGTAAACAAGAGCTGTTGAGGTAATTTCAGTTGCTGGATGGAGATATAAACTTGTAACGAATTGTTTTCTCAAAAATATTGTTGCTACAACTTAGCAGTGCTTGTAAACAACATGCAACTCTGCTATGGTACCGCTACCATAATAGAACCATACTCCAGATTTCTAATATCCAGCTTCTTTTCACAGATTAGTCTGAGACCTGCTCAGTGTTTTGTAGTAAACAAAAACCAAGTGCCAAAGCTTCAGCCCCAGATAACTATGATTCCTCCCAGTGCACAGCCACAACGTACTCAGACACCACCTCTGGGACAGGTAAATGTTTCTCTAAATGTTTTAATCAAAGATTTATTGATTATATTCATTATACAGGTTGCATTCTAAAAAGCATATGCATTTTAAGGTATTAAAATAATGGGGAGGAAACAAGACTATAGCCTAATGTCTATTGTGGTGATTGCATATGTGAGAATATTGTGTCCTATAAAGGCACTTTGGAGGATTGCAGCACATGTCTCCAGTAAGTCATTTTCTTCTATTTACGAGTTCAGAAGAACAAATGCTTAGCAGTATCCTGGAATTCCACAATATTTGCTTGTTTGAGAGTAAATCCAGGTAAACAGTGAGATTTGATAAGGAATAGTATCTTTTCAGAATATATATGCTTAAGGGTGATCATGAAAGTGAAAACCTTTGCTAGGCTATTCCAGGATACGATTATTGTGAATTTGCCACAGTGTCATGGAATTCTACTAATTAAGGCCTAGTTAAAAGAATGTTTAAAATTGCAGTTTGAAACTAGCAAATATTTAACAGTAACCTGTGTTACTGTTAATAAATACATCTCTAAACTTCTGGTGTTTTGTTTTTTTAAGCCACCTCAACTTGGTCTCAAAACAAATCCGCCACTTATTCAGGAGAAGCCTGCAAAGACAACTAAAAAGCCACCACCTTCTAAGGAAGAGCTGCTCAAGTTAACAGTAAGTTCGTTTAGTCTGTTCTCAAACTACAGTATGTGATAACTGTAAAGAATTAGAGAGGGGGAAAAAACTTTCCTTTCTTTTTTAGGAAACTGTTGTGACTGAATATTTGAACAATGGAAATGCCAATGATGCTGTTAACAGTGTGAGAGAAATGAGGGCACCAAAACATTTTATTTCTGAGATGCTGAGCAAAATAATACTTCAGTCACTAGATCGATCAGATGAAGATAAAGAAAAAGCAAGTGCATTAATCAATTTACTTAAACAGGAAGGGATAGCTACTAGTGACAACTTCATGCAGGTAATGCATGTATTCATAAGTACATTTTCATGTCTTTGCATTGTTTATTGTCATAACCAGACTTGAGAGAATGTAATTAATGCTAGTAAACTTTTTTTCAGGCATTCCTAAATGTATTGGACCAGTGCCCTAAACTAGAGGTGGACATCCCTCTGGTAAAATCCTATCTAGCACAGTTTGCAGCTCGTGCCATAATTTCAGAACTCGTGAGCATCTCTGAACTAGCACAACCATTGGAAAGTGGCACCCATTTTCCCCTCTTCCTACTTTGCCTTCAGCAGTTAGCCAAGCTGCAGGATCGAGAATGGCTAACTGACCTTTTCCAACAGAGCAAAGTGAACATGCAAAAGATGCTGCCAGGTAAGGACTGAGTACACTGGTACAGGGAGGGAATTAGGAAGTAGATGGGTAACTATAATAAACATCTAGATAGAAAATATGGTTAAATATTATGGAGTTTTTAAAATGTGAGCTAAAGTGTGAATATGTAGTATATTAAATTGACATTCTGGAAGAATATTTGGGACAGTTTTGTATCTATAGTTCTGTATATTACAGAGATTGACCAGAATAAGGATCGTATGCTGGAGATATTGGAAGGGAAAGGACTTAGCTTCTTGTTTCCACTTCTGAAACTGGAAAAGGAGCTACTGAAGCAAATTAAGTTGGACCCATCCCCTCAAGCAATCTATAAATGGATTAAAGACAACATTTCACCAAAACTACATGTAGATAAGGGATTTGTTAATATTTTGATGACCAGGTGAGAAACGCAATTGAAACCAGTTTGTTGCATGTCACACATGAGCTAAAGATACTATAATATAAACTGATTATAGCAGTGGTGGGGTTATTTCCTAATTCTGTTATCTATATATGCTGAGCAAAGAAAAATCTTTGCTTTTCTGTTGCTTTACATGAATATGTTAAACAATGTCCTTCCAATTCTTTCAGTTTCTTGCAGTATATTTCTAGTGAAGTAAATCCACCTAATGATGAACCAGATTCTTCATCTGCTCCTTCTAAAGAACAGTTGGAGCAAGAAAAACAGCTGCTTCTTTCCTTTAAGCCAGTTATGCAGAAATTCCTTCATGACCATGTTGATCTACAAGTGAGTGCCCTGTATGCACTCCAAGTGCACTGCTACAACAACAATTTTCCAAAAGGTAAGAATAAAACCTTTTGCCTCCCTGTTTCATGTGCATTTGATATGACATCAGGATGAGAGGGATTTTAAGCAGATGTTCCTATAGTCATACTGTAGGAGAGGTGTTTGTGTAAATTGGTGTCAGGTTTGCTTAACTACTTTTTGTAGAACTAAGCGAAATGATTGAATAGTAAATGTTAGTGCCATTGATGCTAAAGAAATGGCTTAAAATCATGGTGCTTTAAAAGATCTGAGTTTAAAAAAAGCAAAATCTTTCTTACAGGCATGTTGCTGCGCTTCTTTGTGCATTTCTATGATATGGAAATCATTGAAGAAGAAGCTTTTCTGGCATGGAAAGAAGATATTACTCAAGAGTTTCCAGGGAAAGGCAAAGCTTTGTTCCAGGTGAATTTAGCTTACTGTATTGTTAACCATAGGTTTAAGCAAAACAGTTACCTCATTGTACTTGAAGATTCATTAGGGAAAACATAGAATATACTGTAAAAAATCAGACTTCTATAAAGTTTAAAATTAGAGCCATGAGAATATGTCTCATGTTTTCAATAATTTTAATAAATTATTATGTAGCTGTTCCTTATGTAATTAATCCCCGGATAAATTTGAATTTCATTTCTTTCTTTTCCTCATTCTAATAATAGTATTTGGGTTTAATTGCAGGTAAACCAGTGGTTGACCTGGCTGGAAACAGCAGAGGAAGAAGAATCTGAAGAAGATGCTGATTAAACCAGCCAAAGCCTTAAATTGTGCAAACATACTGTTGCTATGATGTAACTGCATTTGACCTAACCACTGCGAAAACTCATTCCGCTGTAATGTTTTCACAATATTTAAAGCAGTAGTGGGTCAGTAGGACTTGTTTCTGCATAAGGGTTTTTGTAGTATGTCTTAATCATAGTCTACCATAAAAATATTTTAGAATATCTTTAATGTTTAGATAACAGTGTATTAGCAGCATGCAATAATTACATCATAAGTTCAGAAGCAGTCTGTGTAAGGATCTTCTTTGATGCCAGTTACCATAGGCTGTTCGTTAGAAATCTGAATAGCAACACTGAATACTGTAGAAATGCACTTTGCTCAGTGTAATACTTGAGTTGTTGCAATATTTGATTATCCATTTGGTTGTTACAGAGAATCCTTAACTGTAATTGATGGTGGTTGCCGTAATAGTATATTGCCTGTATTTCTACCTCTAGTAATGGGCTTTATGTGCTAGATTTTAATATTCTTGAGCCTGGGCAAGTGCACAAGTCTTTTAAAAAGAAACATGGTTTACTTGCACAAAAATGATCAGTTTGAAGAGGTGGATAGATGCCCTTGGAAGTGGTCTTTGTGGGTATGAAATAAAATGGTGAGAAACTGAATTGGTCCCTATGATAGTATTGGAATTAAGTCTACTTAATTTATCAAGACATGTTCATGCCCTGATTTTATATACTTGTATCTATCAATAAACATTGTGATACTTGAATGTTTGTTGAAATGGCTGCTCTTTATATTTTCTTTGAAAATAGATTCTGAAGCAGGAATTACGTGATTTTCCCTCAGTCCCATTTAATTAGGTGTATCTTGTATGGTAAAGTTTCTGGAGAGGGCAGGTCAGCCCTGTTTCATTATTTCCCAATTGTGAAGCATGAAATCACCTGTCATTGATTCATATGTCAGAATCATGATACTGTTTGAGATCCATGTAATACTAACACTTGTGGAAGTGCTTGATTTTTTTTGAGTTCTTTATGACATCTTCTAAACCAGGGTAAGACAACTGAAAGAGCCAAGTGTTGAAAAGGGTAAATTGGTAAAATTAGTTGTTTCCTAGTCCCAAAAATGTATTTTTTAAGTATTCCCAGAAATTCTGGGAGTTCCAAGTTCAATACATCTGGGAAAAAAGGCTGCACAATTCGGCATTACAATTCTGCAATCATGATTTTATGAATTGTAAGCCTCAGACAGTCATATTAACATTGCATTCTTTCCAAAATTTATAAACACTAGCTTCAAATCCTAAATAGCTTGCTATTTTCAGATCCAAATAGTTAAAATTCAAGACCATATTGTTTTGTTTATATTTATATTGCCTTAAAAGAAAAGTGTTGTGTTCCCTTTATATATGTTTCAACATTTGAAAGATTAATAGAGAGTGTTGGTTAAAAATTACAAAAGAAAGGGAAACTAAAATGGTGTATGTATTGAAAATACTTTCCTACTCTAATAGACAGGGAGTTGGGAGGGACGGGACAAAGTAAAGTTACACAATTTTCCTAAAATTTAGGAAACTTGCCTCATAGTTCCAGTATTTTACATCACTGGAATCAACAGGTTAGTGCCAAAATGGAGCAGGACTACATAGATTATTATGTACTTAACATTATCTTAAGTAATAGCCTTGATTGATCTAAATGTGTTCTTAGCTATTGTTTCTATTGTTTTGACTTTCTATGGACAAATATTGTATAATCCCAGTATATTTTTCTGAATATAATTACTTCCCTACACTGCCTGTCATAAACCTCTTTGCCAACTGTTGAATGCTTGTTTAAATCTATCCCCCCTCAAAAAAAAGAAACGGGACGGCATTTTCCAGAGTCCAAAACACCCACAATATTCCAAATGGCTTTATTAAAGCAGTATTTTCAATTACCCATTTATGTCCAACAGATAGTCTTGCACTTGCAGTATGTAAATTCCAGGCTCATGGGTATCAAGGTAGAAGAGTTTATGGCATTTTTAGCCTTTACTGACCTTGGATTCAGTGTTGCTATCATCAAAATACTCTGGAGAAAATAATTACATCTATAACCTAAAGTTGGTTGGCAGTTAAAACTCATCTTTAAATTTTGTTACTAATGAAGAGGAATTGGTGTAGTGTATGCTGCTTTTCCCCTTATTTTTGCAGACACTAGTTAGTTACTATCTTAAATGTTCTATAGTTGGTTATTATGGCTTAGTAGCCATGGCTCATTCAGCAACCCTAAAAAATGGTTTGGATTTACCTGATATGCAAAATCCAAACTAAATAATGGATTAACACAATATACTGTACTTTTGTTTGTAGTTAATCCTTGTTGTTCTTACAAACCTCTACCAGCTCCTTTTTATAGAATATGTTCTAATATATGTAGAAACCTTACAAAAGCAGAATAACCTGTATATTACTTGGATAATATAAGGCATTTAGTTATAATTTTTTTTTACATGAAAGATAGTGTGTTTTTGTCATGTTTTTGCCATCTTTGTGGTTCATATTCTTGTAATTATTGGCTATGAAATAAACATTTGTATCAGTGATACAAGTAATTCAGTCAGATCTCAGAGACCTGACAGTTTTTTGAACTGTAGGTTTGAGAATAAGAATTCTACTCATGCAGATATTGAATAAATTAGAATAGGGGTGTGTACAAACTGGAAGATGGGTTTGAGTCCATGCACAAAACCTGCATGCTAGAGTTTTGGGTAGGATTATTTAGTGAAGATTATGATCCAACAATTTGGTTCTGGCTTTTATCTGAGAAAAATGGGAATCTTCAGTGGAAATAGGGCAAGGCTAATGCACCTCACCTTCCATCTGGCCTATGTGTCAACTAAGACTACCTCATCTGCCTGATTCCATTACTGAATTAAAGCAGCATATATGATTGAGCCATCCATCCATCACTGATTCCATCACCTTTATAACAGTGATTGCTGTCACTGTCCAACAAGCCTACATGCTTTCTCACCAGCATGACCAGCATGTTCCATTCACCTACCACCACCACCACCCCGCACACTCATTTTCGTTTTCCTTGCTGCCACCACCCTGAGTACCTTTAGCCAGAACACATTCTAGGTGCATTTCCAGGGCCAGCAAGTTTTGATCCAGGAAGAAGACACCTGATACTGCCTCTTCTATGCATCATTCTATGTGCAGAATGTAAATTTATGCACAAGTTTAGTATGGCCAATTTGCAATCTGAATGGTAATTTAGAAGTAAGAATAATACTTTTGAAAGTAAATCTAAACCCAATTATGTCAGTGACTTCCTTAATTATAATTAAAATGTTTCAACTGAAAATGATAATCACTACTTGACTCAGGTCAGATCTGGCAGTACTAATTGCTAATCCAGTTTTTATTATAGATTGGACTTGGCCACTTTTTTAGCCCATTGAAATTAGCTAAGTAAGGGATATCTCAAAGCACATCTGAGATTCACAAAATGTGTGATTTGTTGAAGAACGAAACTATGGGATGCTATTACCAAGAATTGCAAGAAGGAATATAAATGGAAAGAAAAAAATAATCTAAAAGAGATAAGCAGAGTAACTTGCAATCTGTAAAAAGATAATAGGATTGTATAGCTATATTTAGAAGAAATATACTACACAATAAGGTTTCTAGTAAGGTGAGACACAGAATAATATTCCCTGTTTGAAATAATGTTAGGACAGACTTTATGTAATTTCTCTCCGGTATTTTGAATAACAATTCCTATCCATCTTTCACATACCTTGTAATGATTTAAAGCATACTAATGTGCAACATAAAATTACAATGTGAAAACACGCCCAACTCAGTAAAGAGGCACAGGATTGTGAGATTTTTACTGTTATTGTATGATTTACAGTGTCAAGCATTATTAAATTAGCAAACCATCAAAAGTCATTTCAAAAGTCTAAGGACTTTTGCCAAGTTGGAGTGCTATCCACCAGTCTTGAAACTGAATACATATCAGTTGTGCTGTCCTCAATGGCACATTTTGCCACAGAATCAAGGCCAGTGATTTGTATTTTTCATCTTTATTCTAGACCAATCAAGGAAATAATTAGTGGATAGCCCCAGCTTTTGTTTCATTCATGCCAAACATCCCCTGCCAGAGAGAAAGCTGCCAGCAATCACTCCCTCTATGAAATAAGATATGGGGTGAATTTGAATCAAAGCTTATAAGAGTTGCCCAACAGATGTTTTGTAGGCTCTAAGGGGAGCATGAGATGAAGTTGGATGAAGCTCTCTATCTTGTTTCAGCATCCTACCCCACCTATCAGTTGGACTATTTCTGAACATAATTATTATACTCTTCTAAAATTGCACTGAACACAAATTCAAAAATAGCCTTCCTGGCTGACAAAATGCCCAAAGAGATTGTGTGGGATTTAAATGGATTGATCAATAACAAGCTAACTTGTTTCAAGGGGATAAAGATGCTGGCAGAGAACAACTGAAATCTGTTCTAACCTTGTGGCCTGCAAAAACCAGAAATAGCTAGGACATAGCCCCGGAGAACATGGCTTTAGAGCAGACTTTTGGAATTATACCATTCTTATTGACATCTTGTGCTGTCAAAGCAGGCAGAAAAAGAGTATGCAAAATGGCTTATACATACCTAGAGTGATACAAATAAACATGTATTGGACAAAGTAACATAAGTGTAGTTGCATGATTCAAATTCTAGAAGGGATGACCAGTCAAGATGATAACTGGAATTTTATGCACAAGTTCTTGGAAGTAATAAAAGGACTATGGGTATATTACAGTAGCGCCTCCATTATGTGTCGCATGAGAAAAGTACATCTTCCTTCCTCTGCCCTTACCACTCTAGAGGGACGATCAAGAGTTCCTGTCATATTGCATTACTCCCTGGTTTGGAAGCATTACTGCTTCGAACAGAAAGGCAGTACAGAGATGAGGATGGCAGAAAAGATTATTCTTTCTATCCAAGACGTAGCATCTACTGTATTTTTCGGAGTATAAAATGCTCCCGGCTATAAGACGCACCTACCTTTTTTGGAGAGGAAAACAAGAAAAAAAAATCTGCCTCTGCCTCCCAGCAATTTGCCTCCTTGCAGCAAACAGCCCATTTCAATTTCAGCTTCAGCACAACCTGATTAGCACAAGCAGCTGGTTGTTAGTTGGATCAGCCTCCCGAAAATCAGCTGTTTCAGGCTGCAGGGATTGCCATAGTCTATTGTCACCTCTGCACACCCCATTTTCTGGGGGGCCGGCAAGTGGGGAGGGCTACATTCAGTGTATAAGACGCACCCAATTTTTCAACCTCTTTTGGGGGGGGGGGAGTGTGTCTTATTACCGAAAAATACGTTAAGCAGTGCTTGAGCAGGGTCTGCAGAATTGTCTGGGATGCTACAGATCCTCTTCATGACCTATTTGCCTTGTTACCTTCTGGGAGGAGACTTCATGGTGTCCAAAGCAGAACATGTAGATTCAATCACAGTTTTGTTCCATATAGTATCAACTCTATGAGCTCTCACGTTTCCTCTTTCCGCTATGTATTTAAAATGGACAGCGATTAATGTATGTATATATATATGGATGGATGTAAGTATATATACATATATATGTGTACAGCATATGCATATGGGTGTTATATATGGGTATGGGTAGATAATATACTTTCTTTTTTGTGCCAGTTTGCTCACAGTAAAAAATGACAATAAAGGTAATCTTAGTCTTAATCTTGAATTCCATTGTCCATTTATATCAGCAATATCTGCTTGTTAGATGCTACATCTTTTCTATCCTGCTCTATGGAGTGGAGAGTTGGTCCCTGACAGAAAGCCACATGAAGAGACTAGAAGCATTTGAAATGTGGGTTTACAGGCAGTTGTTACCAGTGGTGGGATTCTGCCGGTTCTAGGCGGTTCAGCTGAACCATTTGTTAAATTGCTTGCTCGCCCCGCCCCGCCCCTCACCCCACCCCTCCACCCCACTATTTATTGCCAATAAATAGTGGTGGGCGGGGTGAAGGGCCGGTGAGCCAGCAATTTAACAAATGGTTCAGTGTTTTTTTGTAATTTATTGGCCTCGCAGCACACCGAACCGTTTATTAAATTGCTGGCTCAGCCGCCCCTCACTGCCTCCCACCCGCACGGCGCCAGCCTACCCTAGCCCATCCAATCACTGGGGGAGACACATGACTTTTCTCTGCCCCGGAACACTGGCTGCTCAGGCTGCAGCTAAAGCTCCGCATCATAATGGGCTCCAGGAGGAGGAGGGGTGCCATCTGCCCCATTGCGAATCAGAGCCGGCTGCAGACGCAGCCAGGTGGGCGCACACGCAGTGGGCACAGGCTTAAGATGCCGCCTCCAAGCCGAGGGCCTACCCCATCCGATCGCTTCACCCTGCAGCCATCCCTGTAGGCCTGTGCCCACCTTCCACCTGGGCAGCAGCGGCCTACCTACCCCAGTTGTATCACCTTACCCTGCAGCCAGCCTGAACGCCCGCCTCGGACTGCCTTGGACTGCTCCCGCAGGTCATTTTTATTTAATTAATTTAATTAAGAATGCTGCAATGGGCATAAATGATGACCGGTCAAAAGTGCAAGGACCTGTCAGAAATCACTTTTTTCAGCCCTCTGGGTAGTCCCTAAGCACATAGCCATACCCACCCTGTCACATGACCACCAAGTCACACCCCCAACTAAGCCACGCCCACATAACCGGTTGTTTAAAAAATTGATTCCCACCACATGTTGGGTTGACAAAATCAGAAATGAGGAGGTGATAAGCTACCTGGGAAAGCCAAGGGAAATAATCAAAACCATAAAAAAGCAAAAGTTATAATATTTTGGACATGTGATGCGACATCCAGAAAAATAGGGCATACTTCACTTAATCCTCCAAGGAAAGATTGAAGGCAAAAGAGATCCAGACAGAAGAAGAACATCACGGCTTCAAAATCTAAAGGACTGGCTTGGATAAAACTCAGCAGCACTTTTTCATGCGGTTGTTGATACCAACATGATCACCAATGTCCGATGAGAGACATGGCACAAGAAGATGATCGGCAATAAAACCTTCCTGTATTTGGAGGGTTTGTACTGTGTTCCTTTTCTCTTGCCTATATGCTACAGTATAAGGGGCGGGGGGGAGCAATAAAATGAAATGAAAAGTCCAGGGGAGAACAGAACATTTGGCTCAATTGATGTCATTTTTTAAAGCAACAATATGTTTTCCCTATATTTTGGCAAGATTTTGTAAGACATATTGTACATCATTTAAATTCCAGTCAGTAACTAATGTGTGAATCAGTAGTGGGATTCAAATTTTTTTATTACCGGTTCTGTGGGCGTGGCTTGGTGGACGTGACAGGGGAAGAATACTGTAAAATCTCCATTCCCTCCCCATTCCAGGGGAAGGTTACTGCAAAATCCCCATTTCCTCCCGATCAGCTGGGACTCAGGAGCCAGGGAATAGATGAGGGCAGGACCAGTCAAAGGTGGTATTTACCCATTTTCCGAACTAATCAAAATTTCCACTGCTGATTCTCCAGAACTGGTCAGAACCTGCTGAATACCACCTTTGGTGTGAACTTTGTCTTACTGAATTACAGAAATAAAATGCTGCTAGACAAGGTAAAAGATGAGGATACTTTTTGTTTCTAGGTGATGGTCTTAATAAAGAATGATGGGAAAAGACATAAAAATAACACACCAAATGTATTTTTGAGAAAAAGAAAATGCCACTTTAACCATATAACAGTCATGGATGATCTGGCTCTTATGTCCTTCTATCTGTCTTAAATAACTTTAGTAGTATTAATGAAATGGTTGCTGTCTGCCCTAGATAATAGCTTTCTCTTGGTTCTGCACATATCAGCATGTCCCATAATAAGTGCTTAACTTGCTGATCCCATCATATAGTAATAGCACTTAAGACTTATATACCACTTCATATTGTCAGCATATTGCCCCCAACAATCTGGGTCCTCATTTTAAGGACGGAAAGATGGAAAGCTGAGTCAGCCTTGAGTCGATGAGACTCAAACTCCTGGCAGTGGGCGGTTAGCCTACAATAGTGCAATATTGTGCTACCACGGTTCCCTAATGATATATTATATAGAGATACCATAAGGGCCACAACTACTGTCAAGAGTCAACAAAATTCCTGAAACATGCATTCCATACTCCCCTTGAGCAATCCCTGTCTTAATCTGCCAATTTCAATGGAACCGATTCCAGAATAACTGAATTGAATTTGAGAAGGAATTGCATTATGGACAGGAAATGTATATGGGCAGCACCATTAATTTATATAGCATCAAATTCATTTTGATAGCTAAATTACATCATGTATCTTCATCTTCTTTGCAGCCTAAAACATTGCTGCTTCATGGAAGTTCCTGTTCTACTCAAAACTAATCCCCAACAGTTGTAATAATGTTAACTCCCATTTCCTTAATTCTCTGCTAACATAGTCAATGGTTGTGTTGGACAGGAACTGAGGAATCTGAAGCTGGCAAGAGGTGAAGGTGGGGAAAGTTGATTAATGTAGCCCTTTGGCAGCATTTCCTAAGCAAAAATAACTACGGTCTCCCAAAGAATGAAGACTTTAAACTAGAACAAGAAAACCAATTACATGGAAGAGCCCTAAGGTGCTTTTCCAAAAGGCAAATGGATTTTCGGGGGGGGGGGGGGGGGGGGGGCGGTTTCCTTGAAAATATTTTGCTTTTCATCTCCAAGAACCTTCTTCACTTCATCAAAGCTTCTCAACCAGGCTTCTTGGATGGGAAGCGAAACATTTTGAAGGAAAAAATTAAGTGGCAAGAATTTCAACAATAAGTTTGGCATTCCTTATAATGCTCAGCTTGTCACGGCCTCTCCCTTTCTGTTGGTGGACTTTGGTATAATTTGCTTTGTAGGTTAACTTTATGGAATGAGAATGAAAAACCTCCAACTCAACAGATTTTGCTGAACCACAGTTCCTAACAGCCATAGTTGGCATGACCAATCATGACTTTTTAATCTTACATCCTTATAAATATCAGGTGCCAAACTCTCTGCAGAGAATAGCCAGAATATATCATACCAGTCATCACATTATCACTCTTTAAGGAAATTGTGAACCAAGTAATACTATTATGTCTATTTTTACATTGTGTTTAATTGTTTACCCATTTCTTTATCACTTAGTTCATTTCATCAAATCATTCCCATATTTCTGGTTTACTATTGCTAACAACAAATGAAGATTACTTCTTTTAGGGCTCTTTAAACTTATTCAAGAGTGAAAATACAAGAATGCTACATGCCAGGTTTTTCTTTTTTTATGTAAGATAGCAATATCAAAAACTGGTCTGTTATCATTTCTACCACGTTTCCAAATTACAAATCAAAACATACAGGCTACTAAAATAGTCAGACAGCAAACTTTACGTGGCTTTGCCATTTCTGTTAAATATTGTTCTTGGTACCTGGAGTTTGAACAGAAATAATTGCAACCTCTGGCAAATAGAGGAGAAGAAATGGAGGTAGTGGCAGATTTTATTTTCCTGGGCTCCAAGATCACCGCAGTTGGGGACTGCAGCCAAGAAATTAATTTGCCCCCCCCCCAAATTGCTCTTTGGGGGGGGGGGAGCTATGGCAAATCTAGACACCATACAAAAAAGCAGAGATATCACCCTGCCAACAAAAGTGTGAATAGTCAAGGCTCTGGTTTTCCCAGTTGCAATGTATGGCTGCGGAAGTTGGACTATAAGAAAGGCTGAGCGCCAAAGAATTGAGGCCTTTGAACTCCGGTGCTAGAGAAGACTCCTGCAAGTCCCTTGGATGCAAGGCAATAAAACTTGTCAGTCCTAGAGGAGATCAACCCTGACTGCCCTTTAGAAAGCCAGATCGTGAAGATGAAACTTAAATACTTTGGCCACTTAATAAGAAGGAAGGACTCACTGGAGAAGAGCTTAATGCTGGGTAAGATTGAGGGCAAAAGAAGAATGAGAACGAGGTGGCTGGATGGAGTCACTGAAGCAGTAGGTATGAGCTTAAATGGACTCCAGAGGATGGTAGAGGAAGGCCTGGAAGAACATTGTCCATGGGGTCACGATGGGTCAGACACAACTTTGCAACTAACAACAATTGCAACCTTCTAAATGGTACAGGTAATCCTTGATTTACAACCGGCTGCTTAGTAACAGTTGTAGAGGGTTACTTATGACTTGAAGTTCTGACAGTTGCCTCCTCCCCATGGCTATGAGCAAAATTTGCCCATAGCAAACCTTTAGCAGTTTGCTAAATGAACATTGCGAAAAAGGTTGTAAAATCAGGTCAGTCACATGGGTGATCCAATTTATGACTGTCAAGACAACTATAGTGGGCAGGCTTCATTATGGTCTTCACTTGAGGACAACTTGTACTGAGCTACAGCTTTTAGCAGTCCTAGCAGAATAGAAGACCTGTATATTGCATGGGTCAGAAGGGCTGAGAAGATATCTGCAGACCCTTCACATCCTGGACATAACAGTTTCAAAACTCCCCTCAGGATGCTGCTATAGGCCATTTCATGCCAAAACAACTAAACACAGGGACAGTGTCCCCCCCCCCCCCCATGCTATCACTCTGCTGAACAGAGTGCTATTCTTACAGTGCTATCTAATGTTTATCCCAAAGGTGCTTTTTCAAAAGGCAAATGGACTTTTTTTCTTGAAAAAGCATCTTTGGGACAACCATGACCTGGATGACTGAGAATCTCCACAGATGTCTAATCTCTATGTACCCATGTAGCATGGTTGTATTATTATTATTTATCCATATTATTTTCTTCACTTCCCCTTTATTGGTATTATTACTATGATTACTATTCTCTTGCTCTGCATATACACCGAGTCCTTTTGTACTGGAGACAAATTCCTTGTGTGTCAAATGATACCTGGCCGAATAAAGTTAAATTCAAATCAATAGTTCCTAATAGGAAATGATGGGAGTTGTAGTTGAGTTTTATCTGCCCATATGCACTCTTTGTAGTTCTGACATAGAGGTATGGATTGGAAATGGGCATTCGAGGAATATTTAAAAAGTAATTTAGGTAATTTATAATATGAAATTAAATCCCGCAGATGCTCAAATCCAACTTTTCAGGATTACCATAATACAATCCTCTACCAAAATGCTAATACTGAACTCAAAAGGATTTATTTCAGAAAACGGAATTGTCAAAAGCCATAATAAAATGGACCATTCTGAACAGAGGATAATGACTACTACATGCCACAAACAGATCATTTTATTCCAGGAGGGCTCTTGTACAATATTGCAGTTTGGCCACATTACAAAGCTATAATTTATTTATGTACCTGTAGCAATTTTCAAATTAAAAAAAAACTTTTAAAATTTAGAATTTTACTATAAGAGGTATGTACATAACAAAAAGAGCTTGCTAGCCAGAGTGACAGATTGTAGACTCATTCTTTACACCACCTCATAAAGTATCAGAACATCTAGCAAGACCAGACAAGGCAGGACGAGCTACAGTCTTCCACCCAAATCAGAGGGCTTCAAGGCATTTATCTCAGGTGGTTCAAGCAAGCATAACTGGATGCAACGTTACCATTTTGACCATTTGGTTCATCTTCACATTATATGTACATTTCAACAAAATAAACTTTTAAACACCCCATTTTATTTATTAAATTTATATGCCGCCAATCTTCCTGATAGGGCGACTCTAGGCGGCCTACAGAATGTAAGTATGCAGCTTACTTATTGCCAAATGTGGTACTTGAGTAGCTCACGTACACTAAAGGAACACTAGGCTCTAGTGAATGGGTAGTTCAGTAGAAAAATGTTGTAGGAAAAGTTTCAAGACTTCGTTCCTAAAGCATAGCTATGCATGTTTTAAAATCAATTTTGAGATATAAATGATGGTTGGCTATCTTTCTCATTAGGCTCAGAGGGATATGTATTTACAAAGGAGTTTATAAGAACCGGGCTGCAGCTGATATTTAATCACTATCATCAGATCCATGATATGAGCCTCGTTCGGAAGCCTCGTTATTGGAAGCCTCTGGCTCAGACTCATTAGCCGAGCCCTCATTGTCAGAGACTCTCTCTGAATCTCTGTCAGAATCAGCACTGTGGGAAGCTGGGCGAGATTCGTTCTCAGAACCACCAGACGGACTTCTTCCTGACTGCACAGACTCATTATCCGACTGCTCCGAATCAGATTGTCTTCTCTTTCTCACTGAACCATCACTGTCTGAGTCTTCATCCGAAGGGCGGGCACTGGATCGTCTGGGACTGCCTCCCTCGCTGCCAGACTTGTTACTGTTGTCCAAATCACTGTCAGACACAACATTTTTGTTATGCTGCTGCTCGGCATCATCTGAGTCACTGTTGCTGTTCCTGGCATTGCTGTGCAAGCAAAGAAGAGAAAAATAAAATGCAAACATCTGAAGAAGAACATTAGGCTGTGTATGAAATACTACAAGTTCCCGGGAGTTATGTTAATTTTGTCCAGCAGAATAGATCTTATGCCAAGAAAGTTAAATGAACTATCACTTGTGATAATTTGTTCTTGTTTATGTGTGGTGTACTGAGACTGTCCTTAAGCTGTTAACATTTATAGTTTTTGAAATGTCAGTTTATACCTTTTCATATAATTTTGTAGCCAGGAAAGGAAGTACTGATTAACCACATTTATACGTTTTCAGAAAGTTTAATTATGTATAACTGCACTTTAGATGTTGCTGAAATATTTTGAATAAAACCATCTCAAATATGAAAGATCATTTCTGATCTTGAGACAGAGTTTAACCTCAAAACACTTCCCAAATGTTCTAAATGACTATCTTTGGAATGCAAAGCAGCTGCTTCCTCTTTGAAGTAAGATATTTCTTACTTCCAATGACTTGAATCAAAATGTTTTGCACATCATTGGTGCTTTTGGTGCGGTTTCCACATAGAGACAGAATTATCCCCATGGACAGAATCAGGATTAATTACATTGAGCATGAAGGACAAACAGAAGCTGTATCTCCTTAAATTTCCTTCCTTAGCCTAATAATTCTGTAGGTCTGAATTGGGGGTTCCCAATTTAGTTCCCAACTTAGTGTTAAATGTTACCAATCTATTACAGGTAATCTTCTCTCAATGACCACAACTGGGATTGTCAACTCCATTAAATGACATAAACGTTAAGGGAAACATCATGTGACTATGCCCAATTTATGACATCTGTTCTGCTGCAGTCATTAAGCAAATTTTCTGCAGGCTTTAAGTGCAACATCACATTATCATGACTTGTACCTTCCTGCCAGCTTTCCCATTGACTTTGCTTGTTGGAAGCCAGCTGTGAAGTTTCCAGTTTGGTCTAGTGGTAAAAGCACTAGGCTACGCAGTAGGAGATTGTGAGTTCAATTCCCACCTTAAACCAAAAAACCCCGCTGGGTGACTTTGGGCCAATCATACCCACTCAGTTCAACCATGTCATAGGGTGTTGTTGTGAGGAAAATAGGAGGAGGAAGGTGTATTGGATATGTTTGCTATCTTGAGTTATTTGTTTGAAAAAAAAAAGTGGGATATGAATAAATAAAATAGCAATCACATGACTGTGGGACACTACAACCTTCATAAATGAATGCCTGTGGAGGATACCGAGGACTGATTGTAAACCTAATTTTTAGCATAAGTTTGAACAGTCACTAAACAGGGCAGATATTAATCAACAATTACCTGTACCCATGAAGACACAGAAAATACTAATAGATTTTGTGTTTTTTATAAAAAATATAAAACACTATATCAATAGGAAACATAATGAAGAGTCACTCGGTTTATTCATAATTTAGTTCTATTATCCTTCAATTAAAAGTTACTTAGGATAGACTAGGATGTATTCACTCTGCATTTTTCACAATTTTGAAATGGAGAAGAAAATACATGTGACTCCATTTTTATCAGAATAAATCAATCACTATTACTTCCAATAGAAAATATACATACCCATCATCAGCAATTTTGAGTTTATCTTCATCAGATGAGTCATCGCTTGATGAAATGATGGCTTTAGATTTGATTTTTCCCTTCATTGAAAGAGGCAAGCGTTCTGGCTTGGACTACAGATAGGGAAAAAAACGATAGAACTTGTAAAGAAAATTGACTTTCAGCTCTTTAATAAAATAAACTATAAAATGTTCCTATTACAGAAGCTTGTGGTGGAAAAGTAAAACGATTTAGCTAAAAGGTGGCTATGCATTTCTCTTTCTATCCATGTCTTATTAAATTATACCCAATCCCATAGGTCTAGGATATAAAAGTAATTTCCAATTGCTAAAGACTGAACTAAAAAACTATGGAAAAAAACCATTCAAACTTTCCAGAAACTGCTAAACTCTGTCATAACAAAGGAGGTTATTATATGCTGTGAACCTGGAGGTGCCAGGAGGCACATGCATATCTCCTATACCTACCTAGCTACCGCCTCCATTCAACTTTTTGTATTAAAAATGTTTCAAATTAAAAAAACAGAACAAGAACTAAAAGCTGTTATCCTGGAAGAAATAAGCTCCAATTTTCCTTATCATTAATTTAATTTAATTTTAGTTAATGAAAAGATGGAGGAAGGAGACCATTGAGCAAGGAATAACATTAAAGGAAGATATGGCTAAAGGATCTGACCTCCCTTATGCTATTTGAAGGAGCCTGAATAAGTTGAAGGTTTGAGTCTCTTAATGTAAAACCAATAATCTCAAGTGGAGGCTCCTAGCGGATAACATGTTTATGTGAATATAGAGAGACACAGAGCCTGGCCCATCTGCTAGTATGTTGGCTATTATCAGAAACATGTACCAATAATGACTTATTTTTGGCCAACAACAAAGCCAAGAAGGTGGCTTCACTCTCTCAGTTTAATTTTGATCTAGACATGGAAGAAGAATTTCTAGAGTCCTGAACCTACAAATGATTGAGGATGCAAGTGCTCTGAAAGAAGTGTGTTATACCTATCAGATAAAGGTAAGCAAAGAAACAAAGAGGCTCAAGGGGTTTGCAGGCCCCATTTTAGTAAATCAGTGTTTTAGAACCGCATTACATCTCCCACTGGAGCCATTTTGTGAATGGGCAAGCCTCTTCTCTCATCAGCCCTTTTATAACATGTCCTTATAATGCTACAAATTATGTTCATTAGTCCGGAAAAGGTGGGGACCTCTAGCTAAGGTCCACGCTAAGATGCTTCAGATTCTTCAATTTAGTTCAAATAGAAATAAGTGAAGCAATGCTATGTGCAAGCAAGGATGGGTACCTTCCAGTGCTTTCTAGGACATTCCACCATCCAACCTTAAACTAAAGATTTTTAATTAGACTCTCAGAGCACTTAATGAAATAGTTATAAATTATACCATTCTTCTCTTCTCAGTTTTGGCTGGGCGGCGCTTCTTCTGTCTTGGTGCTGTCTCGTTTTCATCGTCATCAGTATCACCATCTCCTTTTTGAGGTCTTGAGAAAAACACACACCCAAATAATCAACAAAGTTCTATAAATATTGTGTCCTGATCAGATCTCTACAAAGAAAAAAAAAAAACACCCTCCCGATTCTTCACTTTTTCTTACATAAACATTTTCCATTAATAGTTCCAGAACTTTACATTAAAATTACTTAACAATATAGACAAACGTGTATCATATGATTGGTCATGTTTTTTTTTAAAAAAAAAAAGCTCACTGCAAAGCTAATTCTTGAAATGATTTCAAATAATTTTTAAAACATAAAACAGCAATTAAAAACTTGTATTTACACATCTATAATAGCAAAAAAAAAAAAAAAAAAAAGATACTTGTAAATACCAGTTCATAATAATGCCAGAAACTGCAGTTCAGATGCTATGGCTAGGCTCTGAATGTTTCTATGAGTACACATCAGAACTTCTTTGGTTCTTCCCCACTATCAAAAACTGCTCTTTTCTGAGTTTTAAGCAGTGTAGAATCAGGCAGCAAGGCAGGTTAGAGCAGTAATGGAAAGAAAGGAATCAAACTTCCCAATGTGTGTTATCAAATTCATTGTGTACACCCTCATTTCTTTCCAAAGGATTTCACCTTCGTCGCTTCTTCTTTTTCTTCTCTCCGTCCTCTTCTTCGCCATCTTGTTCACTGCCACTGCCCTTCCTCCTCTTTTTCTTTCTGGATACGGGAAGGTCTTCATCACTGTCATCATTGACAAACTCATCAAATTCTCCAGTTTTTCTGGAACGCTGTCACAAAAATCACAATGCATTGTTATTTTTAGATGAAAATCCTCTGCTTAATCAAGCATTTTGGAAGTGAGTTACCCTCTAGTTTAAAAGAATAGAGAGTTAGAAAATTTCACACTTAATTTATAGGTTTTTTAAATCCTTCCTTTCAGAATTGTTATTCTTAGGATTCACATTATGCAAACACAGATTAACACAAATCACAAACTGAAAAAAAGAATAGAATAATCCAATTGGTCTTTAATCTTCTAATGCTACTTTTGCTAACTCTAACATCCACCAGTCATTTGTAATGGGTCATCTGGTGGGAGCAAGAGCACCTCAAAATTAAAAGTGATGGAAAAACAAAATGAAAGACATGAAATGCTAGAATACTAAAATTAAATGTAGAGAGTATGGAATCTAGACTTTAAAAAAGACAGAGGAAAGTGTTGCTGCTTTTCTTAGAAATTTTGTAAAGACTTATTTTAAGAGATTCTCAAAAAAGATCAACAGGCATAGAAGACAACCATTTTTTTCTATCAGAAAATATAATATAATCATCTGAACATGTAGACTATGAATATAGGAAATCAAATGATAAGACCACACAACACTGAATTATACTAATGCAAAATTAAAATGAAGTATATTCTGAGCAATTATTATAAAAGTGCAAATTAATGCTGCAAGACTTCAGCCTACATTTTCCTATTCTCTCAGAGATCTGATCTTAATGCTCATTTGATTACCATTTTAATAGCAATTAAAGGAAATGGATTGATATGAATGGAAAAGAACTGGTAAACATTCACACAGATGGAGTTAAGGAATTAGGGCTTTCTTAACCTGTTTATCAAGGAGGCAAAGAACATGATGTATCATTTTGACAGAGTAAAAAAGACACACTGTATTATTTGGATGCAGAAGATGCTTGGAGAGGTAGTTGACCAAACTAATAAATCAGTGAGAAGGGCCTTAAGAAGAGTCTTGATTTGACAACAATATGTCTGATTATTGTCAGAAAGACTCATGAGGGAGATAATCAGCATGAGACATAGGCTAAGGATTTAGGATTAGCCAAGATCCCAGAGATGTTGGATGAATCAGATGAGATGCTGGCAGTCTGAAAATTCTGAGCATAAAAAGATTTGATTTTAGGGTAAGAAATCAAAAGACTTCAACCATCAATCAGCTATATCAGAAGTCCATCTTCTCATAGTTCTCTGTAACTCTTTGGGTTTGTTATTTTATAATTGGATCAGCCATCCAATTAGAGCCTCACCCTTTGGTAAAGATCGTCTAATATAATTATGAAAAGATAAAGTCTTTTTATAGTCTTTTAAAGTCATGGGAGACTGCTTTTTTGCTTGAAACCAAGATAAAATATAAAGGATTTAATTTATCTCATCACATAAACCACAAAGCTGAATTTCTAATGTTCAAAGGCCTAAGGGTGAAAATGAGGGGAGTGTATTTGCAACTGAGAACAGATTTCTCACAAAATCTATTATATTTTCATTAAAATGGGTAAGAAGGACTAAAGGAGGACTCAGCTGGATCCTAGAAATAACTGTAGGATAAAATTCTAAAGCAGAGAAAAGGCCAAGAGGGGGAAATTTTATAAAACAAAAGAAAAAGTTGAACTATGTGTACAGGCAAATAATATAATATTACAGAGAAAGAGAAAATCTAATTCTTAAGTAAGTAGAACCAGAACTTGCTAATACCATTTTTTATTTATTTTTTATTTATTTGTTTAGATTTGTATACCGCCCTTCTCCTTGCGGACTCAGGGCGGTGATACCATGATGAGGAACCAAGAAAACCATAAAAGTTAATAGAGAACAATGAAAAGAGACAATGAAAAGTATGTTGAATGACAGGCGGAATACTTGAAGAAGACCTTTCAAATGATGCAATGGAAATAAAAATGAGATAATGACAAACAACTTTGTAGGTCATTAAACAGAGGTGTAGAACCAAAGAGCCAAAATAGACAAGATTATTACTTTCTATTTTTTAACAAACTGCCTCTTTTTGCACTTAAAAAATAAGGCTTAAAAAGAAATGTCTATGTATCAAAATTAATACAAAACTGGTCTAAATGTCTCCATGTGTATACCTTTTCGATCTGATTAAATTCAGCATTTGCTGTTTGTAGCTTTATATACTACTAAAACTCATGACCCATTGGATCTTTCTTCTTTCCATATATAATATAGGCTGGCACTGTTTCCTCTTCCCTCACAATCCTCAGCAGAGCCCTGGTAACCTGGTCTCCTTGGCTGACCTGTGGAACTGCCTGCCACTCTGGTGGGAGCAAGGGGAACAAAGGGGACTATGGATAAAGAAAAATGCATCTCTACTCCCTTTCCTGGTGTGTCCCCAAAGACTCCCTCCCTCCAGGGAGAAAAAGAGCTTAACCATCAACCATCAGAAACCTCACTTGGCAGCAGGCATTTGAATTACTCTTGGAACACAGTGGCTCACATGATTAGGATGCTGGGTTTGGAGGTTAGCAAGCCAATGTTTGAGACCCGAGTGCTGCTGCATGGTGGGGGTGAGCTCCCATCACTCGCTCCAGCTCCTTCATGGAGACATCACCCTAGACAATGGTGATGTCACTGACTAATCCTTTCAACCAGAAATGCCTTAACTGTGCCTCCAACAAGAACAGGACAGGACAGGATCTGGATTACTCCCTTGTCCTTCCCTCACCATCTACCACTCTTAAAAGGGATTTCAGTTTTTGCCTTTGGTTCCAAACCAGCCAATTTCCAGTCAGCAGTCAGGCCTTGCCATCAGCCAATTGGGTGTAGGGACCAGAGGGAGACAGGAAAGATATGGGAATAGCCACCCCCCACCCCCAATCTTCCTTTGTACACACAAGCTACAGACTTCAGGGAAGACCAGTTGGAAATCACAATCATGTGATCGTGACTATTTCAGAGCCACAACTTTGTGAATACAACTGGTGTGCAGATCTTTGAAATTTTTCATTACACAAGAGCAATGGGTCCCAGATTTTAACAATTCTTTAAGTTTGCCCTGCTGAGGTACTTAATTGAAAAACTGTTGCCCTTTGATGAACCATTTCACTCAATTAAAAATTATAAACAGACCAGAGTGTTTTAGTAATACATGGCCATATAACAATCATTTTTAAAAACTCTATTTTTATTTACCCGGCCAGCTCCACTACCACGCTTTTTCTCTTTTGAGCCTTCAACTTCTCCTGTGAACATGAGAATATTCTTGGTTTTCTCCACATATTGTGCTCTCTGTTCCAAAAGTTTCTTCTGTTCTTCTATTTCCCTGAGACGTTTTTCTTCCTGGAAAAGTGTCAGTAAGGAAACCAGTTACCATATTTTCCGGCATATAAGGTGACTTTTTAACACATGAAAATCTTCTCAAAAGTTGGGGGTCGTCTTATATGCCGGGTGTCGTTCTCCTGTAATCAGACAGACCAGCCCGAGAGGCTCAGATGAGCCTTAAATGGCTCAGACGAGCCAAGTTCTGACGATCCCAGCTGAGTTGCTTGCTAATCAGGCAACTCAGTTCGGATCTCCAGAGCCACGTAAAAGGAAAAAAGTTTTTTCCTTTTAAATGGCTCTGGGGATCCAAGCTCTGACCTTCCCAGCTGAGTTGCTTGCTAATCGGTAGCAAAAATCCCCCTCCCCTCCAGCTTGCTTACCTTAGCTGCTAGTCGCAGTGCTTGCCTTGCTTCGCTTGCCTGAAATCCACTGAATCAGCAAGCAACTGAATCTCCCTGCCTGCAATCAAGCAGGCAGGGAATTGTGGACTTCAACTCCCAGAATTCCTCAGCAAAGCAAAGCTGGCTGAGGAATTCTGGGAGTTGAAGTCTACAAGTCTTAAAGTTGCCAAGGTTGGAGACCCTTGTTCTATTGGGTAAGTTTTTTCCCCTTTGGGAGCTTAAAAAAAAAAAAGTTAATTGGGGTTTTTTTTAGTTGTTCTTTTTTAGACCTAACCATTTAAAGTTTAGGAAGTTTTACATTTAGCTTTCATATAAAAATAAAACAAAATAAAATAATTTCTGCAGCTTTCTGAGATTTAGTGTGTTTCGGTAGTGTTTTTTTTTAAAAATTTGATTTATATGCTGCCCTTCTCCGGAGACTAAGGGCGGCTTACAATGCGTTAAGCAATAGCCTTCATACTTTTGTATATTTTATACAAAGTCATCTTATTGCCCCCACAAACTGGGTCCTCAATTTACCTATCTTAGAAAGGAAAGAACGCTGAGTCAACCTTGAGCCTGGTGAGACTCGAACTTACAGTAATTGCAGACAGCTGGTGTTAATCACAATGCTTTCAGTCTGCTGAGTTACCAGGCTTTTTGTGGCTGTGTGAGGTTCCTGCTTGTTGCAGGGGCCATTTTGGGTCTAGCACAGCTGCTTTTACATTGTGGGTGAGCCAGTTGATGTTTTTTAATTTTTATTTGGTGTGCATTGGAAGAGGGGTAGTCTTATACGGCGAGTATAACCCAAACCCTATATTTTAACAGGAAAAGTTGGGGGTCGTCTTATATACCCAGTCGTCTTATACGCCGGAAAATACGGTATACTGTAGTTCTATGCAAAGCACCATTCTAATCTTTTGGTTATTAAAAACAAACAAACAAAGTATCGAAGACTTATTTGCAACCACAATGACATGGGGTCTGCCTTTAAACAGTATGCTCTGACCTAATAATATGAAGGTAATTCAGTGCTTGTAGCACTACTGTAAATAGACAAGTGGAAATAAGCAAAATGTTTCTAGGTTACAGACTGGATGAGGCATCTACATTTTCATTTTGCTCCTTCTTCATCATTTGCAGCCTAAAAGTAAACCACCTTTCAAAAGTTATTTTATCCATTTACATCTTCAGAGCTGATATCCCTCTATTTATTCATTGTACATCTACATTGCATTTTGTTGTAGTATCACAGCTCCTAGCTCAGCAGAGAAAGTGATCCCAGCTCTGTTTTATTGGTATAAGGAATAAAGGACCTGTTCTTTGAGTAACTTCTGACGCAGCAGTTCTTTTTCTTGCTCCTGTTTTGCTCGCAGCTCCCGCTCTTCTTCATCCTGCTTGCGAGCCCGAGCTACGTGATACTGAGCTTGGCTCAGCAGATCCGAACACTGCCTATAAATTGGGGTTAAATTTGCAGACAAAAGCAGAAATAACGATGAAAAACTCATTTCATGCCACTGACCAAATCAAAACTTTTCAAGAGCAACGAACTTGTGAATGCTAGTAGTTAAGAGACTAGACTGTAGTAAATATGTCTATTTTAAAGAAAAACAGATCAATGCAGCTGAGAATTCACTGCTAAATTTCCTAGAGGATTTTTATTTCTAACAAGCAAAGCAGTAGCCTGGCACCTCAAATTGTTCTGCCTAGAAAAGATCAATTATTTATCAACTAATCGGGTTACATTGCCTTGAGCCCCAATACATGACAAATATCTGATTTTCAGTGTTTTTTTGTATTTAGCTTCATCATATGAACCCTTTATATTAATATTTAGAATTTCTGCAGTGCTTTTCTTCTTATAAAACTAAGCATTAGTTTCAGCTTTCATGGACGAGCTGCCTGCCAACACTTTTTTGAAACCACTTTTTAATTTAATTAGGCAGTAAAAAAAAAAAATCTTTTAAGAGTCCAATCCAGAAGACAAAGGCAGGTTTTCTTCATTAAAGAGAATCCTTGGAGAAATACATCTTATAGAACATCTAGGACACACTGTAGAATTATTTCAAAAGAGGTATATGACAGTATTTGGAAAATTCTGCTAGAACTAATAATAAAAAGAAATACAAAAACTATTGTAATAATCCACAGAAAATACTACTTCCCCAAGAGCAGGCATCAAAACCTACCACATATGGCTAGTCAACATTATCTTCTAATTGTAAGTTGATTCTCCTTCCCTTGTGGGTTTAAGCTGCAGATGTACCTAAAGGTAAAGGTTCCCCTCACACATAGTCATTCTCGACTCGGTGCTCATCTCCGTTTCTAAGCAGAACAGCCAGCGCTGTCTGATGACGATTCCGTGGTCATGTGGCCGACATGACTAAATGCCAAAGGTGCACGGAACGTTGTTACCTTCCCACCAAGGTGGTCCCTATTTTTCTACTTGCATTTTTACATGCTTTCAAACTGTTAGGTTGGCAGAAGCTGGGGCAAGTAATGGGAGCTCACTCTATTACACGGCACTAGGGATGCAAACTGCCAAACTGCCAACCTTTCTGATCGACAAGCTCAGAGTCTTAGCCACTGAGCCACCGCATCCCCTTACAGATGTACATAGCTAACCTTAAATGTCTGTACCAAGTAAACTAAAACCTGCAATTCAAATACCTTGCTTCTTTCATAAGGAACTGATTTTTAAAAGTACTGTTTAAAATTTTGTTTTTACCTGGCTTCAGTTGCAGCAAGTGCCAAATCAAATCTCATTTTATCTCCCACTTTACTCAAGTAACTGAAGTATCTGAATGAAAAACAGACAATTAGGGATATCTTAACATTCTTCCAAAATAATCTTTTTCCCATGTGTGTTTTTGTTAAAAGTGGTACATATTTATCATAAACTAGATGATGTCAAAATTAAGATACTGCCTTTTAATTTCACATCCCACTCTCTATCTTTATCTCCCCATCAAACCACTCTTTCAGTTCCTAGAGAAGAAAGTACTCGCGAAGTATATTAATTGTCAATAACCTCTCATAATAATCAACACAACAATTTCTTCAGTGAGATTGAAGTGCATCTTTTAAAAGTGAACCTGAATCATCTTGCAGATGGCTCAAGACAGATTTTGGAGAATCTGTCTCAGAACTTGATGAACTGATTGTTCTAGGAATCTCATACAAAAGAAACTCCTGTGATAAAAGAAAGTTCTCTGGCAGAGGCGAACATTCCAAAATATAAGGCAATGTATTAGATAAAACTGAGAAAAAAATAGCTTGTGTCAATACATTAAGTTAAAAAAGATTTAATTTTAAGAACAAGTGTGCCATTCAAAAGCACCCTTTTGAATGGGACGCATTCTGTTTCTGCTTGAATGGACACCCCTTCCCTTCCGGCCCCATTTTGTATATTAAAACAGGCAATAATGCTTGCAGGCTAAAGCACTAGATCCAATTCTGAAGCTCTCATCTTCTGACTCTCTGGATTTTTAGACTCTGCTGAAAATGTTCACATGTACAGCTAAACCTCAACTTACAACAGTTCATTTAGTGACCGTTCAAAGTTACAACGACACTGAAAAAAGTGACTTATGACTGTTTTTCACAATTACAACCTTTATAGCATCCTCATGATCACATGATCAAAATTCAGATGCCTGGCAACCTATTCATATTTATGACCGTTGCTGTGTCCCAAGGACAAGCAAAGTCAGTGGGGAAGCCAGATTCACTTAACAACTGGGTTACTAAATTATCAACTGCAGTGATTCATTCAACAACTGAGGAAAGAAAGGTCATAAAAATGGGACAAACATTCACTTAACAAATGTCTTACTAAACCACAGAAATTTTGGACTCAATTGTGGTCCTATGTCCAGGACTATGTCTACCTGTACTGCTGAACCTGCATTTATATCCACCAACTAATTTTTGAGGACCACAGCAATAGTTAGTCCTCAACTTACAACTGTTCGTTTAACAAACAGATTGAAGTTACAACAGCCTTGGAAAAAGGGACTTACAATCTATTCTTAAAGTTATGCCTGTAGCAATGATCCCTCCAGTCATATGATCACAATTTGGATGCTTGGCAACTGGTTCGCATTTACTACAGCAGCAGCATCTTATGATAATGCAATCGCAATTTGCAAACCTTCTTTTGCTTTTCAGAAGCAATGTCAATTCGTGTAATAACCACCTGATCCATTTAATAATGATGGCAAACACCTTAATATGACCATGGTAAAAAATGGTCGTAAAATTGGGTCCAATCATATTGGGTTTTAATTGTTTTTAATGTTTTTATATATGGTTTTTAAATGCATTGTAAGCCGCCTTGAGTCTTCGGAGAAAGGCGGCCTACAAGTTGAACAAACAAACAAACAAACAAATATGATGATTCAACCACACATTTACAACCACACTTGATTTACAACAGAAATTCCAGCTCCAGTTAGGCCCATCAATCAAGGATTACTTGTAGAACAAAGCCATTGAAGCAGCAAGGCTAGCTGCCTTCCCTTTCCATCCCTGTAGATTTTATTTAGCCTATTAACTTTCTAGGAGGAAGATAATGCTAAGGATTTCGCACATCTATGGCCAGAAAAAGAATCTAAAATCTGTGAGGCAGAATTTATGAAACACATTATTACTCTGTAATAAAGTTAACAGTTTTAATCTTGTCTCTAGGTCAAGGATCCCCAACCCCCGGTCCACAGACCACCACTGGTCCGTGGCATGCCAGCAACTGGGCTGCACAAACAAGCGAAGCTCCATCCATGGGATGCAGGCAACCACGATCCCTCCGGTCCACAGAAAAACCTCTCTCCAAGGGAACTGGCCCCTGGTGCCCAAAAGATTGGGGGAGGGGGGGACGAGACTACTCTAGATGCATCTACAAATCTGTACAAAATAACTATAGCTTGTTAAGCTAGGCTAGAATTTGGTTTTATCTTCATCATTACCCCCATTATACTATAATGCAATGCATATTATTGGGGGGGAGGGGGGGTTGTTCTTAAATAAAGATTATATATCCTTACCTGTGTGCTAGCTCCAGTTCTTTCACAGCATTTAGTACTTCCTTCAGGTTACTTTTTTCATCTTTCAGGACAGAGGTAGCTAGCCTTTGCAGCACAAGAGCCACGTTGAACATAAGGACTGTATCGCTGGGTGCTACATGTCTTGCCTGAGAATTCAAATTTAATTCAAAATTAAACCAACGTGAACTGGCCAGAAAACAGAAACTGTTGTTATAACATACCTAGGAAGCCATTCACGCTCCCTCAGTAATGGCCTCTCACAAGTTGGAGAAGAGGAAACTTCCCTGCAGAGCCTATGATGTATGATTATTCATCTCCTTTTTTATGTTGTACAGTAGCCATAATCTGTGATTTTGGTTTGTGATGCCTCTCTATGAAGCAGGGGTTCCTAAACTTTTTGCCATCACACCTTCCTTTAGCCCAATCTTAATGTACACGCCTTCCTTAAAAATATCCAAATACAAAATGAACATAAATGAACAGTTGAAAATAATACAATGAAACTTTGGCAGATTTATTTTAAAAATGCAACTAAAAGTTTCTTCATACATCCTTGGTCTCTGCACTTCCCTAAGGGAGGCACACCTCATAGTTTGGGAACCCCTGCTCTATATTGTATCCGGGTGATATTTGGGACTAATTATTTTTTCTTCCTATAGAAGTTTTATTCTACTTAGGCTACTTTTTTCCAACATGGCTATTTTATTGTATTTTATATACTATTGTAATAATTGTGACTGTATAGGATTCTAGGGTATATAATCTAACCTTTAATAACAATAACTATTATTGATAATCATTTTGGTAAATATTAGAAACTTCCTACCTTTAGCAATGTTTGTTTGCATTCTTGTAATTTACCACATTTGAAGAGAGCTCGGGCCAAATACAGCAATACTTCTGTATTCTGATGTTTATAGAATTTTCTGAGACAATTCTCATACTATGGTGGGGAAAAGAATAAACGTTTGAAGAATTAGTTTAAATTGCCAACTTTTATAGTGTTTCAGACAAAACTGCACTGCAGCCAGAGCGCAATGCTGAATACAGCCTTATAAATGAGTTTGTAAAGATCTCTTAGTAACTTCCAAAAACTTACTACAATGTCCTGCATTGCTACATAGGTTGCAGGAGAGAGCAAAGCTCCCTTTTTATACCCAACACAGCAGCACAACAAATCCAATGTCTTAGCAGCTTAAAAAATCCCCGTTACTAAGAAGGCTGGAAAGGAAAAAAACGTGTTTCCTTTTCCATGCAGTCAGCTTAAAAGCGAAACACATGTATATACATTTCTATGATACATAGTACAAACTCTTATCACACATGGCATATCAAAAGTTTGCCAATATCTTATTTGTAATGTCATGATTTATTTTTCATCAGTTTTCAGATCCATGGGGAAGATTTTTCCTTTTCAGTCCTCTTTCAATACTGCAGTCCTAAAAATAAATTCATCTGGCTATATAATACAGTCATGTCTTTCTTCTGGGCATTAACTACTGATTAATAGACCACTCAGTCTGCCAATTATGAGTCTCAATTATAGCAATCCATCTCCAATTCTTTATCATAATGGTAACCTAAACCATTTTGTATATGCAATAACAATTGGATCCCATGCTAGGATTGCCTATAAAGAGAAAACCAATACCACTGACTCAGTTCTGTGAATATATCCATTACCCAGCAAAATTTAAATGTAATTTTTTTAAAAAAAGAAAAGCAAAAGGTATTGAAAACATTCATGGAATGATCCAATTTAGCCCAACATGATGTATTCATGAAAACCAAGCTGTAAAAATCCTCCTTACAGAAAAGACTCAGCTTGTAATTCTTACTTCAGAGTTTACAAGAAACATGTCCTAAGTCAAGGTATTTGTTAAGGATTACCATCTGCACAGCACTGATGTACTGCTTCTGCTCCACATAAATGTGTGCAAGATTAAGCCACACATCACTGATATCTGCAGTTGCCTCTCTCACTTGGGCAAAAACATCACGAGCCTCACGGAAATATCCTTTGTGTGCCAGCACGGCTCCTAAAAAAGGAAAATCCGATTTCCAGATCCATGCAAAGTCATTGCAAAATTGTAATGTAAAAAGAAAATTTGAGACAAGAAATGTTAGTACCTATGCCATTAGCAGCATACAAATTCTTGGGGTCATTCCGGAGGACCTGTTTGTAGATGGCTAGGGCACGATCTTGATGACGTTTTTCCTGCAAAAGAGAGATGGGAACTTTCAAGAAAATGAATACAGGTAATCCTCAACTTACAACCATTCGTTCAGTGATCTTTCAAAGTTACGCTGACAACTGTCACAGTATTCCAGTCATGTGATCAAAATTTGGATGCTGGGACAATTGCCATGCATTTACAACACATGCAGCATCCCTTGGTCATGTGATCACCATTTGTGATCTTCTCAGCTGGCTTCCGACATTCATGTGTCAATGATCACATGATTCACTTTAACAACTCCACTGATTTGCTTAACAGCTATGGCAAAAAAGGTTATAAAATTATCCAGAACGCACTTAACTGTCTTGCTTAGCAATGGAAATTCTGGCCCCCCTTGTGGTCATAAGTTGTGGACTAGTTGCATTTACAATATTTATCAAAATGTTTTAATAAGTTTTCTGGATACTCAAGAAATGTTAAAATATATTAAATCATATTAATAAAATATATTAAAGATATTAAAACAAATGTTAAAATATATTAAATGCATCCCATAATCAATATAAAAACTAATGTAAAATCCTTGGCAAAGAGAGAGAAGAACTGTCTATCCTCTCATTTCTTTTAAGATTTCCATTTTAGACCAATTTTGTAAAAGTCTTACTCTCTGTTGTTGTTCAAGTGTATCATAAATTCATAGTACATAAAGAGAAAAGGCTGATTAATGAGATCAACTTGTAATTTTACAATTGTAAAACAATTTCCATTTCTGCACGGAACTTCCTCTCTCCTATTTAGGAAGACTGGGGGATGGAAAATCCATTCTTCCAGCATTTGTGGATTTGAAAATCAGGATTAGACAAAAAACAGTGCTCATCCACTGAAGCAGCTGCAAAAAGGACAGTGTAAAGATGCAGAGTATTTACCTTCTCTCTGTCTCTGGTGGGTTGGTGCAGAGTCTGCAACCACACATTGCCCAAAGCCAACATAGAGTAAGTGTCATTCTGTGTTGATGGCTGTTTCAATATTCTTTCAAATTTCTTCTGTCCTGGACCCCATTCTTGCTTGGCCAGGTGAAGATTGCCAATCAGGGACCAAGCATCAGGATGGTCCTGAAATAATATTCCAATACACTTAAAACTCAGCTTCACTATAATAAGAAATAGTTCAAAAAGATCCACCTCTCCCCAGCTCTATCCCATAAAAGCTTTAAGAACTTTAGCGAACTTTGCTAAAATTCAAACTTTGGAAAAGTTTAAGGGGAGAAAATTCCACAATAGGTACTATCCGTGAGACATTTCAACTACTCATACAAAAATACACTATGAAAATGTCAAAGCCAGCAATGAAATAATGTGTATTTATTAGGTTATATGACTTTTGTTTTTTAAAAAAGTTGATGATTTGTTAACTGGCAACAGAAAATCTTTAGAAATTCAGGGCTTCAGCTGTAAAATTGCTTTCTAAAGGATGGCAAATTCTTACTGACCTGATTGATTTGAAGTGCTTCTTTAAACCAGTCAGAAGCTTCATAAAAGTTTCCTTTATCTCTAGCCATAGCTCCTAAACGCAGGTAGCCTAAAGAAAGGTTTTAATGATCAAAGACTCATTTCCAGAACACAGCATCTTGTTTAATAAGCGCTTTGAATGATGCATATTTGCTCTTCAAGACTTTTGCGATATTACTACTGCACCAGATTGAGACAAAAGCAGAACAGATTAATTATAGTGCAAACCATCAGCTGTACTAGAGGTTCAAAAGGATCACACAATGATGCTAGTCATTTAGATGTCAAGTTAAAAGGAACAACAGAATGTCCTTTTACAGCAGCAAATCTTCCTAATGCTACTTGAGTCAAACACAAGATGCTTCAGAAGCTCACAGAAATGTATTCTAATACGAGTCTATAAAGATGTCAAACAACAATGCTATCTTCACATTTTCCTGTTAGGTTTATCTTTTAAAACAACTGCATATACTTTGCATATTTGGATTTAAAGAGGAAAAATTGTGGGACTTTGGCTTATATTGGCAGTGTTTTACTGGCACATGTAATTATTTTCCTGATTTTCTAAATTTTATTAATCTTATTTTTAAGTCTTGCTAGGATTAAGGTCTAAGCCTGTTCCTCTCCATCCAGATCCATAAGCTTCCAAGCCCCACAATAGAACTTTTCAGCATCACATGGTCAGCTCGTAGTTGAGCTGCACAATTGGATATTTTCAATATATTGATGATACATGATACTATGCCATTGAGCAAGCTTATTCAATGGTTTCATGTAGCTGATAAATAGGAATAATGAAAGCATAAAGACCCTGTAAGGAGGGATATTGGGCTTGATACTTTACCCCTTGTCAACACTAACTCGAGCTGACTATGGAGAAGAAGAGCCACCACAACCCTCATTCCCTAGCACCTGGAGCCATTACAGACGGGTACTATGATTGCTGGTATTGAACCTCATACAGATCATGCAGAGCCATCATAGCTGCACCGTATCCATTCCAGCTTCACCAGAGGTCATTCCAAAGTGCACTCATTGCCATCTCACCACTATGCCCAGAACCAAAGCCAGATTGAAAATGCTTATTCCGGGAACCTCTGGCACCATACCCCAACCATGTTCTCCACAAGTGTTCTTAAGAGAGACACTGGACACTGGACAAGAATTATCCAACACAGTCCAGCAGTGGCTTTGTAACATACCACCATTTCCTTCAAGGCAGTGAGATCCTACCCCTACACAATGATATATGAAACAAAGAGAAATTATTGCATAATTTCTAATAGCAACTCAATGCACAGATCTGTGATGCATCTTAGTTTATAACAGTTTTGAAATCTACACTTGCAGCTATTTTCAATTTAAGGATTGCAACAAGGTTTCTTACAATCGACATAATTTGGATGTTCCCTTAGGATGTTTTTGTACAGTTTCTCTGCTTCGTGAAATTCACACATTGCTTCATATAATCGGGCTAAATTGTATGATGTTGTCACGGAAATTGCATTGTAGTAATGTTCATCATGCTCCGCTTCTGCTTTAGCTCTATCCAGGGATGCCAAAAAATATTTCTAAATGCAAGTATAAGAAGGAAAAAAAAAGTGTGTATTTATACATGGGTGCACATACATTATACATACACAGATGCACATACATCTTTACTCACACAGCCAAGTTACAAATATATTGCATACAAACAGTAGCAGTGGTTGGGAAGTTGAGATTCATACCTTTGCTTCTCCTAAGTTTCCAAGTCTGAAGTGGAGAGCACCCACATTATTTAAAATTTCTGGGGGAACATCAGCTTGTACTTTTTCCTGAAGTATTCGTGTTGCTGTGCCATAGGCTGAAAGAGCACCCTATACATTTAGAGACAGTGGAAAGTTTTAGTGTAACGTGTAATTGTTCAGCATGAAACCAGACTACTTTACCCACCTTTTATATACCTGTATATCTGTCTGTTCAAGGATTTGTGCCAGCTCAATCCAAGCTTCCACATCATCTGGATACTGTTCTGTCACCTTCTTTAAATGACCCTATTAAAAAAAGCAATTTATTACTTTATATAATTTCCCTGAAAAGTGCCACACAGTAAATGGTTTTCTGAGGCTGTTGTAACTTTGAATGGTTGTTAAATGAATAGACCTAAGTTAAGGACCGCATGCAGTGTCTAAAATTCAGCATTCTATAATCACTTTTACCAGTAGTGTAGCATTTGCTGTTTCTAAGATAAACGTTCCCTTTTTAAAAGCAAGTTACAAATATCTCTGAATTTAACCATGATAGGAAAATCCCTCCTAATATATACCAGGTCTATAGGCAATACTAATACTAATAGCAATTGTACATGCATTTGTCAAAAATAACTGTCACTGGGTTTGAGATTTCACCTTAAATTAAAATTAAAAGAGTGATAAATTATAATTTTGTTCATATCTCCTGAGGCTTGCTGTACCTTTGCAATATCTCGTTTGTCTTGATCTTCCGAAGCAGCATAGAGAGATCCAAGAATTTTCATGGTCTCATAATTGTTAGGGTAGGCTTTCAGAACTTTTTCAAAGCATTGTGATGCATTTTCTTTGTCTCCTCGATAAATGTACATTTGACCCAGTCCAAAAAATGGAAGTACAAAAGATGAAGAGGCAAATTGTGTGGCTTGGTAATAATACTGGAAAGCTTGATCATAATCTTCCTAATGAAAAAAAAAGAACATAAGGAAGAAAGGCATTAAAACTTGGAAAACTCTTAGGAAAATAAGATTGCAAAACAGAAAGAGAGGTATGTAAGGCATAATATACCTGAACGTGAAAAGACCTGGCCAGCTGGTAGCAACTCTCTGCCTGCATTGCTTCTACTTCTGTATTGTGAAAAGCATGAAGTGCCAAATGTTGGACTTTACCATAATCCTGTATAAAGAAAATAAGATTATCATAATAATATTTTTTATAGTATTGTATATAATATAGTATATTCTAGGGCAGGAGGGTCCAGCTTACAGCCCAAGGGCCACATGTGGCCGTGGCAGCTAGTAAAACCACCCCACAAGATATAATAAAAATATAAAAAATAAAGGCAGTTGGTATTTATATAATTAATTATATATTTTATATGTGGTATAAGACAATTCCTCTTCACTCAATGTGGCATACAAGCAAGCCAAAAGTTTGGACACCCATGGTATTAGGTATAGACTGAAATTCAAGTTCTTAGAAACTTTAGATTGACCATTTGTTACAAGTGCAATAATTCATAATTTCTTGAAGATACTGCTGCCTATACAACCCTTAACTCTTAAAGTGTGACCATCATAACAGTTGAGTTTACACATGTCCCAATTTGAAGTCCGGGTTGGTGTAATGTACAAAATTAGCCAATATTTGAAAGAGGATTCATGTGTATCTCTCCCTCCCTCCCACACATACATGCATGCACGCACAAACATTAATGAACCTCCTGAAGCCAGTTTGCAAAGTTTACATCACTGTGGAATATATACTTATAGCTTATATATTCCAGATGACTAAAGAAACTTGTTTTTATGACCTCCATCATTTGCATTAGCATATCCTCATTTCCACAAGATCTAAAAAGCAAAATGCAACTCCACTTCACAATTGAAATAATGAAAAATAAGAACGATTTCAGGCAATTCTGAATTAGTCTAACATTATGAAACAGCAGCATAACTCAAAACACAACCCTTGTTGTCTTACCTTTTTAAAGAAGAAGTGATTTGCCAAGTGATTTAATACCATAGGGTTACTGGGATCAATTGTGTAAGCTCTAGATAGTAATTGGACACCATTTTTGATGGAATCCGCCTGAAAGGAATATTGATAGTTTTTACTAATATTGAAATGCATGTTTACTTCTTAATTATTGTCTTTAAAAATTCAAGGGCTATGTTTTTTTAAAATTGATTTCCAAATCCTGGTCACAACTTTGACTGGCCATGTGGGTGGGTGCCATTCCCAGCAGAAAAAATAGCTTGTTTCATAAATGTGCCATGAAGATGAATGAGGTTAGACTGATAATGGTATATCAATTAGAAGAATAACAGCTTTTTCTAAAAAAATAAGAAAACTCTACCATATGAGAAATTCGCTTTCAGAGCCAAGAATAGCAGTACATTATTCAAATGGAAAAAGTTTTATCTTTTCATGGCTGTGATAGTGGGCAGAAGAGTGCATAAATCCAAGATTAAGTGCAGTGCAAATCATCTTCATCACATTAAGCCATGTTGGCTTTTGTAATGGCTTTTACTGGGATTGTTTTAAAAATAAATTAACATGAACTTGACAGCCATTTCTTGCTTGAGCTGTGCTTATAGTAGTAAATGTTAGCAAGCCTGATCTGATTATTTTATAACCATCAAAACTTATAGGTTAATGGACTCGGCCAGCGGTGGGATTCAGCCAGTTCGTGCCACTTTGGGAGAACCAGTTGTTAACTTTCTGAGCAGTTTGGCAAACTGTTGGAAGAAATCATTAGGGCAGAGAACCGGTTGTTAAATTACTTGAATTCCACCATTGGACTCGGCTTTGGACAGATTTTGTTTGGTGCTTTATTTCAGGCCTAAGTAACAAAATCTGCATGACTACATTCCTTCCTCTGTGTTCCTGTGATGCAGATAGAACAGAAAAGCCCATCTAAGATAATCTGCCGCAATATCACAAGTCTGGAGATGTTTAAGCATATACTAAGCAACCTTATAAAACCAACAGACCTTTGCTGGTTCCATTACTTTATTTTAAATGACTTATTCAGCAACTATTTCTTCAAAATCAAAGGAGCTATACGTTTATTAAAAAAAAAAATAATCAGGTTTTTATTTCAAATTGTAAAATGTCCACGGCTGCCCTCCTGCCACCCAAAAAACTGACTGTAGCAACACAGGGTCTTGCGATACTACCATTTAGGTTAAACTCACTCACCTCTTTGTTATTTAGTTCCAGAACAGCCAATCCAACTAAAGCCCCCACACATTTGGAATTGAGTTCCAGTGCCCTGCTGAATGCCAAGCGAGCTTTCTCTAGCTTGTTGAGCTTTACAAAGCAATGGCCCATGCCCAGCCGAACCTCAGCTAGGATACAAAAACAGTAAACACTTCCAATGTTTATTTATTTGAATTATATGTCTTTCAGGAACTATGGTGGCCTACGTAGCATCCCCATTTCCATTTTTTCTCTATAACAACTTTGTGAGGTTGGTTGGGATCAAAGAACACCCACAATTTTTTCCCCTGGATAGTTCATGAATTTAGGAAGGGCACAGCTGCTTTAAAGTGTTCCAGACATTTATAACCCCATACATTCAAAGGCATCTTTGGTAAATCAAGTTTAAAACATTGCATAGCCCTAACAAAAATCCACAAAGTTCTTTAACTTCACCTCTGTAATTTTCATGAGTGTTGGCAAAAATTTGAACCACAGAGCAGCTCCTGGTTCTCATAATAATCTCTGTTATTCCCAAAAGCTGTTATCTAGGAAGGCTGCAGATTCAGAAATATTTTCTAAAGAAAATCAAAATTCCATAGGTGGCCAATATATAGTGGTTGCTGAGTAGGGAGTAGAGAAACACAGATTCTATTCCTTTCTTAGTCAAGGATACCAGTTGAATGACCTTGAGCCAGTCACTGTTTCATAAAATACTGACTTTTCATTAAGAGTAGCAGCTGGAAACATGCACATTCAAGTAGATAAATAGGCACCACTTTAGTGGGAAAGTAACAGCATTCCATGCACCTTGGTGTACAGTCATGAGAGCCATATGACTATCTTTGGACAATACTGGATCCCTTGACTAGGAAATGGAGATGAGCACCATCCCCTAGAGCAGGGGTTGGCAACCTTAAACACTCAAAGAGCCACTTGGACCCGTTTCCTACAGGAAAAAAACCAAACTAGGAGCCACAAAACTGGGTGGGTGTGGCCAACTCGATGTCACTCACTCCCATCCAGTCACATGACCACCTAGCCACGCCTACCCAGCCACAAAACTATTCTCTATGTCTCTCACTTGCTGTCGCTTTGGGCTGGAGTCCAAAAAAGAAATAAGAGGGGAGGGGGTGACTCAGTGATGGGACAGGGAGCGGCGGCAGAGGGCCCACCCGAAGAGCTGCTTGTGGCTCCGGAGCTGCGGGTTGCTGATCCCTGCTCTAGAGTCAGGCATAACTGAGCAGGGGAAACCTTAACCTTTTTATTGTGCATGCTTTGCTTCTTACCTGGGCAGCCAGGATTAGTTCGCAGGGCCTTTTTATAATAGGCAAGGGCACCTCGGTAATCTTTCTTGTTGAACGAAATGCATGCTTTGCCTATTACAAAGGAGCAATAAAAGATAATAAATACCTCTAAAGTTTATGATAGACATCAGGAGTTCACAATTTACTAGCAGCAAATATATTAAAGAATAATACAGTTATTCCTTGAAAAGGTGATATAAAACAGCGTAAGTCATGAGTATGTCCCCATTTCCCTCTAATCCAATTGTCGACATCCTGCTTGTATTGGTTGTGCAACAGATGCATTTCAAAATAGTTAATGCTCTCTTTTTATTAATAGCACAAGGCCCGATAAACGCCATAACTGATTGCTGAACTCTCCTCTACCTTTGTCATCTTAAACAAGTCTCTGAGCCTCACAGTTTCTTTCAACAAAAGGCTGAATCAGGTTTTGCAACAGACTATGACCACATTCTACATGTAGTGCTGCCAAGCTCTAAGTACTGAAGAGGGAGGCAGTTGCTTCTTTTATTATTATAGGAAAAACCATCCATTTCAGCTAACCATCTAATCTAAGTAAGTCATTAAAAGTCGTGATACCGGCCCCTTTTTAATTTCTACTTTAAATTCAAAGTCCAAAATGAGCAATAAACTATCATTTCTAGCAAAAAAAGTAAGAGGACTTATTTTGGACTTCAGCAGGAGACATTATATACCAAGGTGAAACAGATTTCCCTTGTATATCCCACAGATCACAATCTCTTAAAACTGCTGGGCTCAACACTGTTAAACGGCATTTATTTCCGTGAAGACAAAATACAACTGACTCACCAAGGAGGGCTGGAATATTATTGGGAGACTGATTGAGTACAAAATGAAACTGTGCATCTGCTTGATCCATCTTATCCCCCTCCAGAAGGCAGAAACAGGCTCTTCCCAATAAATGATTCTAGAAAAGCAAGAAATTATCTTTAATTTTTATTTCTAGGAGAAATTAGTACAAACCATTCTAAGTGATAGAGTTTCAAAATCACACTTTGTTCCTACATTCAATATTTTGAAGTATTGTCTAATTGCTTCAAAGGTTTTCTTCTCTTCCTGCTTTTACATGTTAAATTCACTTCTTTCTATAGCAAATGATAGACAACCAGTGACCAACAGGCAGAAATCCTTTATATGGAAATTCTGGAGCCTCTTCTCCTTTTTCAGCAGCATGCCAATTGCACCAGGAAAGCGTACTTTTTCAGCTAGTAGGGATTTTAAAACTTCTTGTTTGTACCTGCAACAAATTCTTGTTCTAAAAAACCTTTCTGATGCTTTGTATTTTTATATTATATATCATAACCTTTTTTGTTGCTGAAAAAATATTTGAGGAACTCAAGAGAATAAATGTTATCCATTTGCTCTATTACTATTTCTCCAATATAGTGTATAGATATATATTTCTGAATTATTTTTGTTCATTTCTTTGATTTATACCCTAGATTTCCTCCACAAGCTAATGCTGGTTCTCACCTTCAACGTTTTGTTGACACAACCTTATAACATTAATAGATTGAAAGTAATTGGCTCAAAATCACCAAAGACTTCCACAGCTGAAGGTACAATTGAATTCTATCTATTGACCCTGTCTAATGCACTATAGTCCAATGGAGGGACATTGAATTTTTTGGATAACAATGGCAGAAAAGATTGCCAAAACTAGGTGCCTTCACTTCAGCAAGAAGTGCTTGTCATTAAATAGAAAATTCTTATTTCTAGCCTCCTACTTTCATTCCCAGCATGGAAATGATCTTCCATCCCTATCTAAATCTTCATTAATTTTATTTATTAGCAACTGCTACTTGGACACTAGCTAGATATGCCTAAAATTCTACTTGAATTCTATCTGAATGCTAAATAAATGCTCTAACACTGAGCTGCAACCCTTCCCTTTCATCACTTTATTTCCCTAGACATGGATCTTCCTTTTTGCAAACCTCTGGGCAAGAGATTTTTAATTTATAGTTTTTGTTTCGCATCTAAAGGCTTTATATATCTATTTTAAATATATATACTGGAGAAGCCATATCACTTAACCAGAAACTAGCCACTAGTCAAAATTTGACTAGTGGCTAGCTTATGGTTAAGGGACAAAATTTGACTAGTGATGTAAATTAGGTAAACTAAACTATAAAAAGTCATGGTTATAGATTATGATTAAAGTACTTCTTTCAAACCACAGATCTATGAAAGCTCCACTTTTGTGCCATAACCTAAAACAAATATAATTAGTTGACTGATCTTACCTGATCATACATGATAATTTTATCAGCCATAGTGTACAACAGTGTAGCTTGTGTAATAAGCTCTTTCTTGTTATCTTTGTTTTTTTCTTTCCGAGCCTGCTGTACATAGTAGGCTGCTAAGGTATCTAAGCAAGTCATCTGATCTTTTTCATGGTCTCTATAATCCAGGTTTCCATCTATGCGAGCGGCCTCTAATAGTTTCACAAAGTCTTCCGTTTTGCCTTGTTTGTAATATTCCAGCTAAAAAGTAAATGAAAATACATTTAGCAATCTGTTAAAACAGCATTCATAAATATGCATGGTACATGAAGTTAAGCAATTACATATTAATTAAATTATGACATGAAATTGGAGTTCTGGGCCATATCTGTAACACACCATCCTTTTCATTGGTGATGGAAAATGTGTGTGTGTGTGTGTGTATGTGTGTGTAAATGGTTTTATTGTGTGAATAATCTCTTACTCTTAAAGGAGTGGGCAATCCATGGGCTGCATACAGACCCAGTTCCATTTTTGAGTGCAAGAGCCTCCTCAAATTATGCCACCAATTTCAGCAGGAAAAGCACCAATTTTAGTGGCACAATTGTTCTTATTTGAGATGGAGGTAAAAGAAAAGATAGTGTAAGTACACTGAGTGTATTGCTTAATATATCTAGCTTATTTCTTGGACTTCCCTTTCTACTGCAAAACAAACCAATCACCACTCTAGTGACATCATATCACCAAACTCATATTTTTTTTAAAAAAAAAGAAAAGTGCAGGCCTTACTGCAAAAATGTTGCTACTAAAATAAATACAGATATTCCATTCAAATCTTCCACAAATGATTACCTTGATGAGGGAACAGTTATATATATATATATGCTTCTACATTACCTTAAGTCAAAGAAAGTTATCAATAAATTCAAAAATAATCACTACTTTGGAATATGCATGAGCTTACAATATAAATAAAATAGAGCAAACTGATATGCAACTGACCGCTAGGGCAATCCATATGTGCAGCTGAGTATGTTCCTGTTTCAAAATGCTTATAAC
The DNA here is from genome assembly GCA_030761175.1 of Masticophis lateralis. Lineage (NCBI taxonomy): Eukaryota > Metazoa > Chordata > Lepidosauria > Squamata > Colubridae > Masticophis > Masticophis lateralis. Next base: position 258,575,942 of record JAUDYJ010000001.1, on the reverse strand, counting down.
TTCATCCCCCTCCGGTAACTGATCGAAGTCAAGCTCAATGACCTAAAAAACAAATGACGACATTCATAATTCAATATTTTATTAGTTATTAGGGCACATACAATAAGATCACAAAGCAAAAAGAAATTTAAAAATAATTCCCACTACATATATTTCCTAACAATACGTTAAGCCCCCTCCTTGATTAAAATTATTTAAAAGGGGATTTCTGGAGTTCTATAGATCAGCATTCATTTTGTACACAGGAGCACACAGAAAAATAAAATTTCCATGCATTCATCCTACACACTCATGCTTGGGACCAGATTATCTGAGGTCTCGGTCACATCTACCCGACCCATCAGAGCGGGGAAGCAGGGAATGTTGTGAGTCCCATCCCCGAGGGAGATACACCTGGTGGGACCCTGAAGAAGGGCCTTCTCCGTGGTGGCTCCCTCTCTCTGGAATATTCTAATCTCCCCAGAGATTAGATTGGTCCCCACTCTAATACTCTTCTGGAAGGCACTGAAGACCTGGGGAACCCAGAGCGGGATGAAGCCCATTAAATGGCTCGTGTGATCTGCTGTCACCGGGGCGGCGGGTGGGGTGGGAGGTGATTTTGTTATATTGTACTATATTAATTTATTTGATTCTTTTTGTTAGTTTTTATTGTTTTAAATGTGGTTTTATATTCTGCAAGCTGCCTTGAGTTGCCATGGGCGAATAAGGGGCAATATAAATTCAAATTCAATTCAATCAATCAATAAAAATAAATAAATAAGGACTCATTCACAAATCTGACTACTTTCCAATGCAAAAGAAATTTCTCCTCCTGTGCAAACCAAGTAGACATACACATTTAGGTACATCTGCACAGTAACAGTAAATCTAAGCTAAAAGTGTGACCAAATTTAGTGGAACTCTTGGTAAGCTTGTGGTAGTTTTTCTAAATATGGAATTGGTTTGAACAATTCTGTTAATAAGGCTATTATATACATAGCCTGCAAAAATCCAGGTGATCAGTAAAACAATGGCAATGAAGAAACACTGAAAACCTACTTTTTGTACCAGGTAATGATCATCTAGATTTTTGCAGTTAGTTCTGGGAGCCCTGTTCTTTTTGTTTTTACATTTCAGTCAAGAAGCGAACAGGTGTAAATTTGCTGAGCTCTCAGCAATATTGGTCAGGAACTACTGCCTTCGGAGATGAAATAAGATTTTTTTTTAAAAAAAAATAGAGGCTGGGACAATTCCTAAAGAATCTTGCATTCACTCTCCAAATACACACAACCTAGCTAGGCAAAGCGACAGTAGCAGCAACGACCTCTGTGTACCCAAACGAAGAAAAGTTAACACTGATAAAAGCAGACTCAAGATCCATATGGCTTAGTGCTTTATAAAAATATTTTTATGCCTTCATCCCCCCCACCCCCAGCCCAAACTTAAGCAACAAGTTAAGGGATATCAAAACTGTGAAGTACTGCTGGCAATAGGTAGGCATGTGCATGTTTGTTTTGCCTTTAAGTCAGTTTCTGGTAACTATATGGACCAATCTATGCAGTTTTCTAGACAATGTATTTATTTATTTTTTTTAGTGGCTGAACATTGCTTTCATCTCTGGATTGAGGGAGAGGGACTGGCTCCAAGTGACGCCTAACACAAGAGAACTCAACTCTCCCAACTCCCTATTTCAGGACTTTTATCCACGAGACCAAACAGGCTCTGTGCATCCGTAATATGTATGCAAGCAATGCATACAAAATATTAGTGGCAGCAGATTTACTTAGCACCAACTCCCCAGCAGCCCCACGAGGACCGCTCCAAGCTCCTCCAAGGGAAGCGGGTGGGATGTCCAATTAACCTGCCTTTCGCCAAAGCGACTTCAGACAAACACCGGGGCGCCCAGCACCAACTCACCTCGTCGGTATCCCGGAGGGGGATCTCAATCGAGCCCCGAGACATGATGGCGAGTGAAAGCGCCGTCGCTCCAGATACCGGGGGGGGGGCGATCGCTACAGCCCCCTAAGACACCTCACGCCCGCCAGCCTCACGCCCGAGCGGCCGTCTGACCAACAGCCCCACCGCCGTCGCCGTCTGCGCAGGCGCCGTCGAGCCTTAGGCTCGGAAGCATGCGCGGAAGGCGACGCGAAAGAGGGCGACGCGCGGCGGGGGCGGGGGGGGAGGAGGGTTGGAAGGGAGGAAGAGGGTGAAGAAGCGACGGGCAGCCCCCCCCTCCCCCTCCCCGATCTTCTGCTGCTCCGCCGGGCGGCAGTCGAATAGCGGGGTCTTCAAACTTGACCGGTTTAAGACTTGTGGACTTCAACTCCAAGAATTCTCTAACATAGCATAGCTGGCTGGAGAATTCTGGGACTTGAAGTCCACAAGTCTTAAACCGGCCAAGTTTGAAGACTTCTGATCTATAATTAGCTGTTTAAAAAGGAAACTTCAATATAGCCCAGACTCTACAACGTTAATTTAATATGTCCAGGAAGCTTTGTGAATCACTAAAAAAAAAAAAAATCTAAAAAAATTTACTAGAAATTAGACATGGCTAATCTCCCAATCTAGGTATTATTTCCCCTACAGTACTGTGGCTTGTAATTTGCTGAATGAATAAATGAAAGGGACCATAAAATTATTTAAAAAACAAAAGCTGTGTTTTAGAATAACTTGCTAGCGCTTAATGATGTTACTTAGTTAAGGGTAATGAAACGTCTGTAAGAAAACAAGCAAGCTCAAGAGAGCGCTCATTTCAACCCTGAGCTACAAATATTCTTTATTGGTAACTTGTAAATTTTGGATTAGGAATGAATCAAACTAAACTGTTTCTATTCTTCGTAAATTCTGCATTTGTCGTAGTTAAAATAGCATTATTTGTTGGTGGAGCAGTTGATCCATGAAAATCCTTCTGATCAACATGCTTGCTTCCAAAGCTGTGTAGGATTGGTTATTGCAGTTTGAAGATTAAAAGCACTCACTAATACCTGAAAAGAGTGGTAATTGCTCAGAAACGAATCCCTGGTTGAAAATAGGAATTATGTACTGTAGTATATCACATTCCTATTTGTACCTTGAAATTATCTATTAACCCATGTAGTGTGGCTGTTGTATTATTTATTCTTGTAATTATCTTCTTTGCTCCCCCTTTTACTGGTATTACTATTATTATTCTGTTGCTTTGCATATATACTATGTGCTTTTATATTGGACGCAAATTCCCTGTGTATCTAATCATACTTGGCCAAATAAAGTATTCAATTCAACTGTTGGAAAATTGGATTGTCGTCTAATTAGGCTCTGAAAAAAGACTTGAAGATAATAGGATTTGTGAGCTGCACAAATATATATATTTGTGAATATATGAAGAGCCTGAGTAGCGTAGGGGGCTAATGCCTCCTACAAAGGCAGCATTTAAGATCCAGCTGCCTGCAATTACTTGCGAGTTCAATCCCAGCCAGGCTCAAGGTCGACTCAGCCTTCCATCCTTTATAAGGTGGGTAAATTGAGGACCCAGTTTGTTGGGGGCAATAAGCTGACTTTGTATAAATATAAATATACAAAAGTATGAAGGCTATTGCTTAACGCATTGTAAGCCGCCCTGAGTCTCCGGAGAAGGGCGGCATATAAATCAAATTAAATAAATAAATAAATAAATAAAATATAACTCTTAATGCTTTGCAGGTATCTAGTGGCTATTTGGAATTTTTTCATTCTAGATCAGGGGTGTCAAACACATGTCATGGTGGCATCGTGACGTATTGGGACTTTCCTTCCCTTCGCTAAACCAGGCATGGCCATGGCCAGCGCATGACGCATCCGACCTCCATCCAGCCCGCAGGCCAGGAGTTTGACAGCCCTGTTCTAGATAGTAGCCCTAGTGAATAATAACAATATGATTAAAGTGGTTTTCCCATGTTGAAAGAATGACTAATTATTAAATAATTAAGGGAATTAATCAGATGTGAAGATTCAAAAGACAAAAAGACCAAAACACTTCCACACCAGCAAGCATAGATTAATATCAGACAATCAAGAAAAAATACCACTGTAAGAAGCCCCCTCCTTTAAAATATTCTTTATTCTTAATATTATAAAGAAGAAGGATAGAATCTTTCCTCTAAAGGAGAAGAGGGAAAAAAATGTCTAAACCCAACATTTCAAGCCTGGTGGCATAAGGTATTTTGTTGTGAGCAGACGAGTGGAGTAGTCATGAAATATTTCTGGACTCGCTCAATTGTATTAATGTCTGATATACAGTATGGATTCCAGGCAGATGAGCTGTATTCAAGAATTGGTCTAGCAAAGGTTTTGTATGCCCTAGTTTGCAATACAATATTACCAGAGAAGAAGCTTCGCAAGATTAAGTTAACAACTCTTAATGACTTTTTGGCAATACTGTTACAGTCAGCTCTGGCACTTAGATCATTTGAGATGAGTACTCCAAGGTCCTTGACACAGTGAGGGTCGTCTACCAGGTCGTATCCACCCAGCTTGTATTTGGTGTTTGATTTTTTTTTTTTTTTTTTTTGCCAATGTGTAGGACAAAGCATTTGTTGGTTGAGATTTGGAGTTGAAGTTCAAGAGTTGAACTTGAAGAGGCTGATCTTTAGGAATGCAGATTTTGTATCCATTAAGAAAGACTGGGCCAATCTATTCATAAACAAAGCAATTCCAAATAAGCAGCATAATTAGGCAAGCCAAAGATGACAAGGTTAGCTCAGACAAACAGGATTCACATTTCCCCTTTTCCCTGTAGAACCAACCATAACCCCTACATGACCCCATAGGAATCTGGCAACAGCCATTAAAATATTAAAGGACACCTTTTAACACAGGAAGAGGCATCTCAATCACAAAGCCTAAAGAATGTATAAAAACCCACCCACTCTCAACCCCATTTTGTCAGCCACCCGAGAAACATGATGCTGTCACTGAAGTTTCTGCCATCCAAATAAACAGAGACCTTCTTTCCTGTAGCCAGCCTCCATTTTATTTCTAGTGTCTTTCTTCCAACACCCCATTCAAGGTTCTCCTGGATTGGACGGGATTTAACTAATACGTTTTCATTTTCTATTCTATATAAACCATAATCCTCAGAAAATTTCCTCATGTTTTTATCCTTTTTTAAACCTTATTTTGAATTTTTCAATATTTGGTAGATAAAGTAAAAAATAACAATCTGGTCAGATAAATAAGTTGAAGATTCACTCTAATAATGAAAGATGCTTGTTAATAGAATGATATATCTAAATTGGAACTGGACATTATTTTGGACTGTTGTATATATCTATCATTTTCTGGGAAATTACAGTAAATCTGCTTATCATAGGAAACACTATATGTGCATATGCAGATGCATACATAATTATACACATTGTACTTTATGTTAATATTTCCTTTTGATAATTAGAATTAATTTGTCTCTTCAATTAAAATATAAAGCTTTCTGGGAAAACATGCTTTTGTATTTGAAGCATTATTATTTCAAACTATGCGGGAAACCTTCAAGAATATCTTTAAAGAAATAGACAAAATAAAATCTGAGAAAGAGAACTTATATTCAAATGCTTATGGAAGAAATAATAAGCATTCTAGAGCAAACTGGAAATTAAATAGGAATACCAAGTATCTTTTTTGGCATTTCATAATGTGGGGAATATTAAGCATTTAACATTCATTCTCCTTTCTCCCCTGTGTCCTTTTTAAAGTCTGCCTAACTAGACTTAAACTGAAATATTTCAGGTTCCATTTAAGATTTTTAACTTGAGGTTGGGCTGGAATAATAAGGTATAAGTGCATGTCATGAGATGTGGCAAAATGATTGAAATAAAGTTTAAAACTGCAAAAAAAAAAACCCATGCAAATTGTGTCAGAAGGGGGCAGCAGTTATACTGTCAAAATAAAAACAGTTTATTTTTTAAGTATCTTGTGTCTGGCCATTTAAGCTTTAACCCCAAATAGATTAAATTATCCAGAAAAATAGAATGTAATCTAATAACCAATTATTGTAATGAACACTAAACCTAGAATCCTATTACGGTGCCAGCTGCATATACTGGTAAAAGGAAAGAGCTTTATTTATATAGATTTATAGGCAGCCAAGTCAAAAATCACTATGATATAAAATTAAACTTAACTTAAAACTTGCAATATAAAACTACTTGCAGTGAATTGGGAAGAAAAGTAGGCACAAATATCAATTATACATCATCCACAAGATCAATATCATGAATCATTTTCTCCTCTGGCCTGTTTGAAAAACCAGGTTTTTATAGCTTTTCTGAAAGAGCAGAGTTGGGGCCAGAGAAACCTCTGGAGGGATGATGTTCCAGAGGGCACAAAATCAACAAAGAAGTCCTGACTCCAGGATTACATTCAAAGACATGGACTGCACCTGCTCTCTGGAACCATAGTGCTTGAGATTAAATTAGCCTAATTCTGCTCACCTTTTAGGAGATTGAAGATCTGTTGTTTTCCCAAGTATGGAGGTTGGAACAGTAATTGAGCCCAATTACCAATTGTGTTGCAGTTGGTTGTGGAATGTATTTTTATATTGTAGTCAGTACAGTATTTTTTTCTCCAAAGCACCTGAAGGCAAGACAAGATGCAGTGGATGGAAATTAATCAGAGAGAGAATCAACCTAGAACTAAGGAGAGAATTTTGTTTTCCGGACAAAACAATTGATCAGTGGAGTGACATGTTTGTAGAAGTTGTGGGTGCTCTAACACTGGAGGTTTTTAAGAAGAGATTGGACAACCATTTGTCTGAAATAGTATAAGATCTCTGCTTGAGCAGAGGGTTGGACTAGAAGACCTCCAAGGTCCCTTCCAATTAAGTTATTCTGTATTTTTTGTATAACATGTTTTTTTACAGGTCACTTGCTTGCATTTATATTACAGATACTGGCCAACGAATGCCCATTCATGAAGATCTGGAAAAAACGTCCTACAGAGATTAGAAATCTTTTTGGAAAGTTCACAGCATTTGACAAAATTATCTTGGCATGCTTTGTTTTATGTAAGTAGTGTTTTAAATATTATTTAAATATTTAATATTTAAATATTTAAATATTAAATATTAAATAAATTTTATATAAGTGACTGGAAACAGCAACTTTGACATGGAGAATATGATTTGTCAATGTTTACACCCTGTGCCAAGTCATAATAAAATTATTGTATTGGGTGTTTTGGGATTAGCATGGTCATGAATCCTGTTGCTGAGACTCATAATCCATACCATAACTTAATTATGTTTATGGTGCAGGGTAAGCAAAGGAAATGAGGTTTATTATGACAATTATTTTATCATTTATTTGAATGCATAAGCTACTCATTTCCAATGGTCTAATGCTTATTTAAGAAGTCATGATTTATATCTACCTGAAGCAAAATGCATAATATGGAAAACAGATTTATTCTGTTTATTATATTTATATTTGTTTACATCCTGTCTTTATTATTTTTACAAATAACTCAAGGCAGCATACATATCATATCCAACACACCTTCCTCCTCCTATTTTCCTCATAACAACAACCCTGTGAGGTGGGTTGGGCTGAGAGAGAATGACTGGCTCTAAATTACCCAGCTGGCTTTCATACCTAAGTGGGATTTGAACTCATGTTCTTCCCATTACTAGCTTGATGCCTTAACCACTAGACCAAACTGGCTCTTATGGTATTATCTCCAATTTTTGTGTTTGTGTGTGTGTGATTTAACTCCTGTTATCTTTAAGTATCTAGTAGAAATCAACCAGATAATGTATCTGGTTGTTCAGAGACACTAATTGGAATCCATAATTTTAACTGTTGATGATTATAATTATATTGCTTGATTGTATTGCATGGCTTGTCAGAGTTCCAAGTAACATCCCCAACCAAGTAAGACGCCGAGGCAGGCATTTCCTGAGAGTTCCATTTTATTAGAGATGTCATATTGGCACATCTGGGAAAACCCAAATCTGAAGACTCCTGGACACCCAAGGAAAGTCAAAATCCCTTCCCCTGCACCCACATGTCCATCACATGGTCCAATCAGGTCACCATCTGAACTGGAGTTGCTTCCCAGTCATGCCTATCCAGGTGCAGGCTGAATTTCCTTGACTCCCAGTGAAAGAATGTTGTTATGGCTATACATCTCCCCCAGTGTTGGGTTGCCCCAGTTTACACCGGTTCTATAAAACCGGTAGTAAATCCGGTGGGAGGCTCTGCCCACCGACACTGACATCATCAAAATGCTTCTGCACATGCACAGAAGAGTGTGTGCGCAGCCCCACTGCGAACCAGTAGGAAAGGTAAGTAGAACTCACTCCTGATCTCACCCTGTCACCATCCAACCCCCCTCCCAGTTCCCACAGCATGCCCATCCACTAAATGTGGCAGCCCTGAAGATCCAAAGAAAAAGATGGCCTCCAGGGCTGACATGGCTCACTAAATTGCGCAGAGAGATCTGGGTACTTTGTATTTTTGGTTCTATACAATGTCCAGGCTAATAAGGAGGGTTGTAGGTCACAAAATCAGCCTGAGCCTACAGAAAAAGTAGGGTTTTAAAATCACAAACACATGATTGAAAAGAGGTAAATATGTTTGGAGTGGGATATAATGACAAATATTTTAAATATTTAAAAAGATGGTGCAGAGAAGCAAATTCAGACTTGTTTTTCGTCATCCCAGAGGGCAAGCCAAAAAATAATGGTTAAAGTTACTGGAAATGAAGTTTCAATAAAACGTTGGGGAGAAAATCTCCAGTCTACAACACAGTCCTTTCAACAGTTCAAAGAAAATTCCACACCCATTTGCACCACTCAGATGACTCTTCATGACACAGATAAACCTCCCAGTAGCCTTAACAACTTGCTAAAAGGATGCAAAAGACCAACTGTCTGCAAGGAATATAAATCCTTCCATTCCTCACCATACAGTATGGGCTGAAGAAGTTTCTTGGATGAGAAGTGAAATGTCTTCAAAGAAAAAACCAGCCTCTTGAAAAAGCACCTTTGGGACAACCATGACCTAGATGACTGAGATTCTCCATAAACATTTGGAGAGGAAAAACTTGCCAGTTGGCAATCAGGCTATTGGCAATAATCAGAAAGTTAACGTTTGAATGACTATTTGCTGAGACTCTTTTAATTTGGAGTTGGTAATTTCTATTTGGGCTAATAATTCCAGATTGCTATTGATTCATCTATTTACCATTCAACTTAAACAAATTGATTGAAAATGAACTGTTTATATAACAGACATAAATGGGCAGGCTAAACTTAAGTAAACTTGACTAGACGCCAGAGATTTTAAAGAGCAATTTATGTTTCAGATTTAGCCAAAATAGTATTTAAACCACTCCAGTTTCTCTGAGTTTTAAATTAAGGGCAGCTATTTATAAGAAAAAACATTCCTTTTAAAACAATTTAAAGGTTACATAGCATATTTTTAGAATATTTACTTTTTTTAAAAAAAAGTAAATTTTTCATGTTTTAGTGGTTAAGTAAAATAGGAAGTGGAAAGAACATAAACAATAGCGCAAAGATAAACCCTTCCATCCGGGAACATTTAATCAAATATATATTTTTTGTCTTTCCAAGGCTTGTGTTATCTTTATAATGGATATTGTTTTTGAGTTGCATCTTTGTCTAACACTGGGCATAATTCATTGGAAAGAGAATCTATTTTTAAAATGCAAAGAAGTGTGAATGAGAGTGCACTTTTTAATTTGAAAGGCCATTTCTTAGTGCTGTTCTCTTGGACTGATTCATTGTAGCATTAATGACTCTCCATAGAACATTGATGAAATAAGGTAGTGTTGTTAGTTGTGATCTTCTTCTTCTTGTGCCATATCCCTCATTGGGCGTTGGTGATCATGTTGCCGATCCTATTTTTATCAACAACTGCACGAAAAAGTGCTGTTGAGTTTTGTCCAGAGCAGTTCCTTAGATTTTGAAGCCATGTTCTTCTTCTGCCTGGACCTCATTTGCCTTCAATCTTTCCTTGGAGGATTAAGTGAAGTATGCAGTATTTTTCTGGGTGTCATATCACATGTTCAAAATATTCAAACTTCACTTTTTTATGGTTTTGATGATTCCCCTTGGCTTTCCCAGGTGGCTTATCACCTCCTTATTGCTGATTTTGTCAACCCAATGTATACATAACAGCCACCTGTAAATCCACATTTCAAACGTTTCTAGTCTAGTCTAGTTGTGATCTTACATGTATGGGATTGTCCATATTATTAGGAGCTTTGACTTTAACCCCAAAATGTTTTAACAATGTGAGAAACTGAAGTTCATTCAACACTTGTAGTAAATGTAGTAAATTCAACACTTGTAGTAAAACCATTAACAGTAATCTTGATATAGCTTTCTTCAATTGTTTTTAGTCTTAATATTGAACACCATGAGACAGAA